>JAWNKW010000032.1:3472500-4072500 GCA_035041775.1 Chymomyza caudatula | reverse complement strand
CACACACACACACACACACACACACACACACACACACACACACACACACACACACACACACACACTTGCTAACTTACAATACATGCACACACAGTCGGACATATTTCTTATGCTCCAAATCCGCCACTGGTCAAGTTTTTATACCCTGTACACAAAGTGTAAAAGGGTATTATAGATTTGTGCAATGTATGTTACAGGCAGAAGGAGGCGTGGCAGCCTATATGTTCCATGGTCAAAAATGGTCAAGAGCAATAGTCGAGCCGATATAGACATGTCCGTCTGTCTGTCTGTCCGTGTTGTAACGTGTTTCTCAAAAACTATAAGAGTTAGAGCAAAAAAATTTTACTAAAAGATGCGCATTTTCCCGGAAAAGTGCAAGTTTATCGATTCACGTCTATATCTCACCCCCTTCCACCGTGACAGACTTTCGTGGTTTACAGCCGCTTCGTTGAATCTATCAATTCGAAACTCGACAGAGGTTTGCGCATCTATGTTATACAAATTATATAAATCGGATATATACATCAAAAGTTATAGTCAAAAATAGTTTGATTTCGACCCCCTTCGCCAATAAACTGCACCAAAATTGCAATGTCTGTAGATATGGATACATGAGAGCTAAAGTTACAAAATTTGGAGTGGAGATCATCATTAAAACTGTATTCACCTTTTTCCAATAAAAGCCACCCTTCCCCCGCAATCGATTTACCTTAGTTACTGTCACACCCCGCAAACTATTGATTATTGTAAATTGCCACAGACATTTATAAATGTATTTTCGACGACATTGACCCAAGAATACTGAAGTTATGCGCATAAAAGTAAAATGTTTGCTCCCATAATAACCAACTTCCCAATAGGAAAATGTTTACAGGCATATCGATCTTATGAAAAGAGAAATAAAAGTGGTTACTTCCGTTCTCATTTTACCTTATTTAGTGTTTATAAAGAAAAAGTGTACAGGGTATTCCACTGTCGGGCATCAAATTTTTTATTCTATTATCTATATCACAGGTTGATTTTTGTTTTTTTATGTTTTTGTTTTGCTTTCTTCGACATTTTTTCGTTAACGATTTAATATATTTTAAGAGCTTTATTTACTCGCCATTTAAATGCTTAAATCAATATTTTTGCTTAATTTAACAAGGCAGATAGCTCTATTTTAGCTCCAATTTGCTCGTAACTAAGCTGCTCATCTAGCTTAAAAACCAGCCAAGAAGAAACCGACATGATCATAAAAAAAAAACTATAAAAAAGAACAAAATTTGTTATGCTGCTGAATAAAATAAACAAAATAAATTAATAACATATACAACCGCAAATTAGTTTACTAGAAATTACCTAATTATTCTAAAAATAGAAATGAAAATTCTTTTAAGCTTTATGCTTTCGGTATTTCTATTTTAATTATAATGTTTTTTTTTTTCAAAGAAAAACTTCTTTAAATTAACCAACAAAGCAGAACAACTACAAAGTTCAGATGGAAATGGCATTTTAAATGATGTTTCATGTTTCCCAAATCAAGAGCTTTGCAGAAAATGCATAAATAAGTTTCGGTTTGAATCCCAGGTCACAAAGCTTTGGGCATTACTAGAAACTTGAAGCAGAATATCACCTAAATCATTGCAGATAGGATGCACGAAGCATACTGGGGAGCATATTTGAAGTATAAAAAATTTATAATTTCATGCAAGATCTTTAATCGATCTTTGAATTCGAAGTGAAAAGAAGAAGAACTGTACTACGGGGGCGGGGGATGATTCGGAAAAAGGTTAACATTGTTGCGTTTACGAGCCTAACATTTGGTTGCCCTAACATAAATGTTAACTTTAACATTTCTGTAAAAGTGAAGGAGGCGTCTAAAATTGGCATACTATTACCTAAATCTTTTAGTTTTTTTAATTATCTTGATCAATTTTGCACACTAAAACAGTGTGCATAACTGTACCAAGTTTCAATTTGAAAGCTTCCATGGTGTGGGTGTAAACCGCGAAATTCTTTCACAGGGGAACGGGGTACGATATCGACATAATTCGACAAACTTGACCTGCGTAGAGAAAACGCTCATCTTTTGTTGTAAATCTTGTGTCTCATTTCTTTATTGTCTCCAAGAACGGTGCGACAACACGGACAGACAGACGGACATTGCTATATCAACTCTACTATTGCTCCTTCTGTCTGTTAGATACATGGCACAAATCTATAACACCCTTTTACACTTTGTGTACAGGGTATACTAGAAGTATAACGATTTTATTTATCAGATTATATTAATATTTTAATTGTGACGTAGCGTTTTCGGAAAACCCCACCCACATCGTCACAAAGTGATGAATTCCCTTCCCACTCTCTGTGGTGACGTCACTTATGGACAGCCCCTTAGCGCATATATTCGTTTCGACGTAGTTTTATTCTTCTTCTTCTGTGGGATGAAGCTTTTTAAGACCCAGTGAGTATGTAAGAGATATTCCGCATAACTTCATCCTAGATAAAACCCATTCTTGTAAATCTCTCGTTTGTGGAACTGCTTTTACACCCAAATACATCAAAACTTCATCATTTTTTAGAAAAAACATGTGGCGCTTAATCTACAATGGCGGATCAACCTAGTCATCAATGAAGTGCAAAAAAAAACAAGGCGCCAGCAGCAGGTGGGCAGGCCTGGCATACTACAGTCAGGGAGTCACCCTACTTAGCTAACTTAGTGCTAATAACTTAATGTCTTGGTGTGTTTCGGTGTGTGTAAAATGAGTAAGTGTGCGAGTGTGCCTATTGGTGTGTGTGTGCATTGGCCAGATAAGCAATATGACGCCTCACCCGAGATAAATGACTCGTTACTCTGGACGACCAACGAATACTAACATTATATACAACACACTAATAAGTATGACAGGCATATATAGCGAACTATTATGACTGATAATGACAATAGATACACACAAACACACCCACACACACACACTGACACAATTACTTAGATATATGTACTGGGTCATGCACTGATTTTGTTTTGGATCAGTCGCATGTCTGTATTTATGTAGATATATCTATATTTTGCTTGTGCTCCAATCTGGGAATCAATAATATTGTTAATCTTGGCTATAATTAGAAGAATTTGGGGAATCACGGAACTAATTTAACTAACTTAAATATAACAATTGCACGTCATATGAATGGGTGGCGAGTATATCACGTGAGCTAAACAACTTGAAAGTTATCACGAAAACAATGTTATGTGCAGATATTGAAATACCAATCTAAGAATAAGAATGACATGTTGACTACAATGTTATCGGAAAGCGACAATTTGTAGACGTCTATAATGCAGACATCTTAGAATGGAGAAATGAGTTAAGAGTTAGTTTAAAGTGAATTTTGATTGAAAGATAAAAAATTAAATTAAAATTAAGCCTGAATCCGTATATTCAATGTCCCATATATTATTTCTAGCACCAAATTCCTAAGACGGCCATCATATATAGTTGGAAACATGTGAACTCTCAGATATGCCCAATGACCTATGATCGATCATTTACGCAAATGTTTGCTCACTGATCAAAGCATTTTTGATCGCGAAATTTGAAAATTGTGAATTCTGAGAAATGGACAATTCCTGTGCATCCTTTCAAATATGTGCTTATAAAATAAATAATTTCTCATAACATAATACTTTTGTGTATCAAAAGTTAACGAGAAATATGTGTTTTAAGTTTTTTAAGTTTAAGTGTCTATTAGTTTGAAAAGTTTTTTGCAATTAATTATCATTTTGTGATGTTAAACATTGGTGTACTATATGTAGGACATTGGTAAAATGACTATCTGCTTGGTATTAATTTTTTAATCCTCAATTTTGGCGGACGATCATGAAGTCGCAGGTTTAGCCGAAATTAGAAGAAGGCGGAGAGCTTGATAAACTGAGCTTTAGGCGCAACACTGCTACAACATTGCACAGTACCAATCGGAAATCAGCGGCTTATCAACAGGGCATTTTGACATCGAAAAACTACTACCAGTTCCTTCAAATGCAACGTACGAGTGCTCACAAATATGATTTATTTCATATCATACTGAAACCTAATACACTTATAATCACAGCATATTTGAAGTCAAAAATTTAGACTTTCATGCAAGGTCTTTGAATTCGAAATGAAAAGAAAACATTGCATTTACTTAATATTTTGATTTCGAAGTGACATTTTCGGAACACCCCTCCTCGCCCATCTTCAATAAAAGTCACAATTTCATGAGCCCCCCGCTAATTAATTAAATTAAAGAGACAAAACTCGCAAAGCCAGCTGAGAGTTTCGAAAAATAAAAACGGTGCAGTTGCCGTTAATTGTGCAGAGATAGAAAGTAGTCTATAACGCATTTCAGCACAAAAACTAGAGAATTTCTATCAAATTTTGTGTATTTAACTAAATTTCGTGTGCGGAGTCGTTGTGAATGTTGGAAAAGGCTTATGGTAAACCCAAGCCTATGACTGCTACACCTCGTGTAGTGAGTGGGTTAGAGAATACCACCTTAGCTTCTCGTATGAGGCGGCTAACAATGACACTAGGTTCTTTCGAGACCAGTAGAGCAACCCCAGGCCTTAAAATGGTTGTGCGTAGGGTTTGGAACCCACCGCGTGAAACCAAAATTCCAAGGAAAGGATGTATTTACATCAGGCTGTAACCCGATAACGGGTTGTTATGGCCAGTTAAGAAGAAAAAGAAGAACGACTGGTACAAAGCCTTTAAGGATGGTCGAGAGACCATCGAAGACATGCCCGTTCCGGAAGTCCTTCGACGTCTCCCACTGACAATAACATTACATAGACGGACAATAAAGACTATTACTTGACCGTTTTGAGGCATTTACGTGAAAAAATCCGTCGTAAAAGGTCGCAATTGGGGGCCAACAACTCATGGATTTAGCATGACGACAACTAATTGTGAATGATAAAGCCAAAAACTCATTCAAAATCATCGATCAACCACCGAATTTGCCGGATTTGGCCCCAAGTGATTTTTTTTTTGTTTCAAAAAATAAAGTTGTTACTCCGTGGAACCCGTTTTGACACAATTGAGGCCATAAAAGAAAATTAGCTGAAGGTGCTAAAGCACATACCGGCCGACGCCTACATGGCATGTTTTAATGATTGGAAAAGATGTGGCATATGTGTAACGCTTCTAAAAGGGCGTATTTTGAAGGAGACAAAATTAATATCGATGAAGAACAATACTGCAAATGTCTTATCCTTGCATATTATAAAGAAATTCCATGTTCTAAACAATGTTTGTCTATCTGGCGGAAGTGTCTACGCTAGTATCAAAATAGACTCCAAACATCTTGCCAGCATTTTATAGGCACAATGATAAGATAATATGGAACTTTACTGCCGTTTTTTGAAGCTGCCTCCCTTCACAGCATATTTATCGCAGTGTATCGCAGAAGCTTGAGGAATTCTATATCTTTGCTTACTCAAAAGTTATGATTTTTGCCGAAAAAGAAGTCAGTTGGACCCACTGTGCGACGTCCCAGTTGGCGCTGCCGACCCCTGGTTTAAACGTACAATTCGTAGCTAAATTTTTTATAGCATTTTTATGAACTGTTTTAGCTTCTTGTTAACTTGGCTCGTTACCATTTCTTGGTGTGGGTGCCCCCGTTATTATTGATGGTCGTCGTCGTTCTTGTTGTTGTCATTCTGCTATTGCTGATGATGGAGCGCATTTCAATGGCATTTCGAGTCGCGTTTGCGCTTCTTTTGTATAAGTCAATTCATTCATAAGCACATAAAAAATTCAAATACAAACAAAACCAACTAAAATAAACTTTGAAGAAATTCCTATAAAATTTTCATTAACCCAAAAAAAAGAGAGGGTACAGAAGGAAGGGGGAAGGAGGGAGGGGGGGACCAACCGTTTGAGCTACAACGAAAAAGAAAGGTGCAATAAAAAATGAACATAATGTACCCATACCGAGCTAACCGAATCAATCGTGCCCATTACTAGACACCTGTTGGGTGAAGAAAAGTGTAAACTCTATAGAAAATATGACTGTGAGAAGAATTCTTGCCGCTCCAAAAGAAATTAACTTTGTGATACGTGAGCAAACAAAGCAAAGAAGCCGCGAGGAGAGGGCCACCAGCAGTTTGGGTAGGGGGAAATACCAAAGACGTTCACAAATTCAAACTCGTTTCAATAAAAAATTTGATGCAGACAGTCGGGACGGTGCCCGACAGTGGAATACCCTTTACCCTTTTTCTTTATAAACACCAAATACGGTAAAATGGGAACGGAAGTATCCACTCTTATATCTCCTTTCATAAGATTGATATGCCTGTAAACATTTTCCTATTGGGAAGTTCCAATTGACACGTTTTTCTATTGGGAAGAAATTACTTTTATACCCACAACTCCAGTATTCGTGGTCAATGTCGTTGAATTTTCTAACATAGGTCAAAAATACATTTATAAATTTTTGTAGCAATTTTCAAATCAGTATATTGGGGTGTGTAGCAGTAATTAAGGTAAATCGATTGCGGGGGAAGGGAGGTTCCATTGAAAAAAGGTGGATGCAGATTAGGGTCACACGAGTCTCCACACCAAATTTTGTAACTCTAGCTCACATGTATCCATATCTACATGTAGTGGAATTTTAAAGCAGTTTATGGGAAGGGGGGTGGGGTGTGTGTGTGTGTGTGTGTGTGTGTGTGTGTGTGTGTGTGTGTGTGTGTGTGTGTGTGTGTGTGTGTGTGTGTGTGTGTGTGTGTGTGTGTGTGTGAAATTAGCATATTTTTGACTATAACTTTTGATGTATTTATCCGATCTCGATCATTTTTGGAACATAGACACATAGAACATAGATATCGACTTGATTCGACAAACTTCATCTGATATTAGATTAGGCGCATCATTTGGTAAAATTTTGTTTCTCTAGCTCTTATGACCTCGGAGATCTACCCGAGCTACCCGAGCCAATGATAAGACATTTGCCCATGGAACTTATGGTGTGCCTCCTCCTTCTACCTGTTACATACATTGCACAAATCTATATTACCCTTGTACACTATGTGTACAGGGTATAAAGAATTCCGAAAAAGACCGTAACGTTGACACAACAATTTTTTAACTTTTGCCTTTTGCATTCCAAAGCATGCACTTGTGTATATCCGTGTGTTGGTCAATATCGGTAACAGCGTCAATGTTGACTCGATAACACTCAAAAGTTGAAAATCTAATAAGACCCAAAGCATGATTATAAAATGCGATCTGGCAGTCAGCAGGCAGGCCGAAGATCAAGTACTTGTTTGTTATAGTAATAGTTGCTGTTGTTGTTGTTGTGTTACTGTTGTATTTGTTGCTTTTATCAGTTGGGGCGCTTTATTATTGTTTGTGTTATAGGTATACCGCTTTCTACTCTGGTATTTGTACCTTCCTTGTATGCACGTTTGTATGTACATACATGTTCTCAATGAAATCGCCCAACAGCGGCTCTGTCCATGCAAGGCACCCCTCACTCTCTCCTCGTCAGCATTTGTCAAAAACAAACCATATGATAAGCATAGTTAGAAGGTAATTTTAGGTGAGAAGAAAGAGCTTTGGGCATCATGGGCCAACTGACAGGCAGACACAAACGTGCAGCTGGTCGGGGTTTGGATCAGGGTCTGCGTTGTCTGACGAACGTGTGTGTGCGTGTGGCATGGAACGCACGGTAAACTTACGTGACAGCATTTCGAAATGGAAATGCCTGATGACAGTTCAATTGTATATATGGGAGTGGGTAGCTCTGGAACATTCCTTAGCTTACTTCAACTTTCGGCGCTAATATTCAAACTGAAATGTCAACAGCTATAAATGTTGACGTAACGAACATGTTAACACTAGTTTAGTAAGACAATGCCGAAGTCTTATGTTTTCGATAATGCAAGATAAACACTATTGTATAAAACAAGTATCTGATGATGTTCAACTTACCAATAAAATAACCCAAAGACATGGCAAAAGGACCCGTATAACTTCACTTCAAACGTACACATTAAGTAAGTGTTCTAGCTCATATTTTACTTATGGTCTAAGATCTTTTCACCAACAAACTTGGTCTATAATTTTTTTGGTCATTATGTGATATTACAACCTAGACTTATTTATCCGGTTAAATGAGATCTATTGCATGTTCTGTCTGATGAATTTTGTATAAGCGCTCCAAATTCATTCTTGCTGCTAGTTCCAAGCCTTTACAGCACAGCCTCTTGTAAGATGACAGATTGTTGGATGCAGCATCTATTTCAGTGCATATCCTATCCATATCATAGGTATTCACACTACGCCAAATCTTGGAAAAGACTCACGAACCCCAAATCGACACCTACCATCTCTTTGTCTATTATAAAGCAGTATTTGATAGCCTCTAGTGGGATCACACAGCTCCGTCAAGGTAGAAAAGAGCCTCTCCGATCGTTTTTATACCAAGCGAGGCTTCAGACAAGGCGATGCTCTCTCCTGCGACCTCTTCAACCTTGTGATGGATAATATGTTGCGAAAGGCCGAAGTACATCGAAACGGGACTGTATTCTTTAAGGATATCCAGTTGCTTGCATGCGCAGATAATATCGTTAATGTCGATCGTACTAAGCGCGCAGTTACCAGAGCTTTTGCGGATATTGAAGGAGTCGTGAGGAGAATCTGCCAGAGTTGATTTGGTTTTAAATAAGAGCAAGAGAAAATATATGCTTTTTTGAAGTAGAGACACAGCGGTTGGACTCTCAGGTTGATATTGACAACTTTACTTTTGATTTTGTCAAGGATTTCGTGTACCTCTTGGCACCACCGTCACAATGTAAAAAGATGTCAGCATGGATACCAAGCAGAGAATCACTCTGCCCAATAGATGTTACTTTGGTCTCAGTCGGCAAATGAGTAGTAGAGACCACTCTTGCCAGACGAAACTACCAATCTATAAGACGGTCATTCTTCCCGTTTTGCTTTATGGCGCTGAAGCATGGGTGATGACGCAGTCTGATGAAAATGCCCTTGGAGTGTTCGAGCGGATAGTATTCAGTCCTTTACCGCCTCCGAGGGAACGACGAACTTTAAAACCTCTACGACGACATTGACATAGCTAAGCGCATTAATATCCAGCGGCTCCGCTGACTAGGTCATATTGTACGTATGGACGAAGAAGCTAACGCAAAAAAGGTCTTCAATGCGGTTGTGGAAGGGAGACGTCGAAGGGCAGACCATATCTACGTTGAAAGGATCAGGTAGAAAGCACATTAGCAACCTTGGTGTCACCGATTGGAGAAGGCGGGCGCAAAGCAAAGCCGCCTGGTGGAGACTTTTAGATTAGGCCGTAACCCGGTACAGGTTGTTATGGCCAGTTAAGAAGAATAAGATTGACACCATCGTTCCATCAGGGATTCAGAAACCAAATTAAGAGAGATCTAAACACTTTGCAACCTAAATGTGAGCATCCATTGCTTCTACGCAATGATTGAATGTCATTAAGTGTTCAACAGAAGTTTTCTTTATTTCCTTTGATTTCTAAAATTAGATACCGAATAGAACAGGAAACTACAGGTAGTCCTACTCACAAGTTAAACAATTTCCGGCACAATATCAATTTCCACTTTTTTGCCATACTATCTCGATTACACATACTTCCAATATAAAATTAGATCAAACAGGCGCCAATATTTTTATTAACTTTTGGCAAATATTTGTCATGTTAGTTATTTATATGCTATTTCCTGTTGCGTTTTCCGGTGTACGATTGACCCCTTTTAGTGTACTCCTAAGTACATATAACTGAGTAGAATACGAAATTCGGCGAAGTTGGTGTACAACATCAAGTAGCAGATACCCCAAAGAGAAATCAAGTAAGTTTTTGCAAACAAAACTAGAGATAACGTTTTTGCACCAAAATATGTATATGGAAGTATCATATGCGTTTAGTGGTTTTGTATCGTATTTCTCTAGCTCGTTTTTGTTGCCGTTGGTGTCTGATTTGATTGATTTGACAGAGGTCGAAATATCTCAATAAAAATAACTAGCTGAGTCAGCCAGCAAGCTATGATGCTAGGATATGTGTATATTGCAATTAAAAGTGCTTAGCTCAGGGGCAATTTAATAGCTAAGAGTCAGAGTCAGTATTATGAATGGCTGCCTTTGTATTGGTTATAAACAATGCTTAGCCACGCTTGATAATGCAATAAATACCAATTGCTATTGAAAAAATCACACTTTACGTACATTGGCATACTAGGCTTGGAAGTATCATGAGATGTTCTAGGAATTTGGCATGTTTTATTTTTCTTGTGGTTGAACGACTGAAAAACAAGTCCATACATCATTGTATTGTCTTATACTGCATAAATTTGTAGTTCTAAAGAACTTGAAATGTCATAATTTACATAGAAATGGTAAGTGAGTAATGTTACTTTAATCGGAACTTATGATTACAGTCATTAGAGCAGATATACAATTTTATAGAGATTTTATGTGACTTGCGAATCAACCATTAATATCATGTACTGAAGAAAGCCCAAGCGGCTCATAGAGTTTGAGCGAAAAGTACTCCGTAGGATCTTTGACCTTAACGCTTTGGTGATGAATCACTGGAACGATGAATGGTAAGAGAAACTCCTGGGAAATGGTCATTGGAAAAAGACGGCGGCCTCACTTGGAAGGGTTTCGTAGAGTGCGAACAATCAACGTACTGAAGAAAGCCTTCCCTATATCAAGGACACCCATTGTTACAAAAGGTTGCCTTGGGAACAAATAAACAGATTTGGGGACCTATTTTAAAAGTCGTCTTCGTTTTAAATATCAAAGAGTAAAAACAGCTCGAAGACACCTTTAACAACTATGATTCTAAAGGTTTTCTCCGAGAGCACTTGGTTTAAAAACTGTAAAACGATTCACTATTCACGCACATACACTGCACTTAACAATTTTACAGCACTTAATTTCTCACTGTGTATCAACAAGTTTTGCCACACAATAATTGACCTTTGCAACATTGAGTCTTGTCAAATTTTGCATCACTAACACGAAAACTGGTGTCTGGTTGTGCAGATTTACAACTCTCGTTCTTACACGAAGCTGTGCAGTTTCAAGACTGCAAGAAATGCATCCGTGTCAAGACTGGATTACCCTTTGAGTCGGACAACAAAATTATTATGATGTGGTCGCGCTCTACTTTACCTTTAACAGCAGTGCATTTGGAATGATGAATCAAAAATTTGTACTTGAACTACTAAAAAGAATTGGATTTTTTTCTAAAAGGCAATTTCCCCTCAACGTTTAAACCCAAAACCGCAAGAAGTATGAAAAACGTCAATGAAAATTCAGAAAGACCTTACTTTTAAAAATTCTTGACTATAAAATACCCTGCAATCTCGTTTAGTAATAATGACATTTTGTGAATGAAAACATTTTCATAGTAAGGTCTAGTTGAAGCTCAGATATTTATAAATGTGAGGTAAAATAAGTGAAAGTTTGTTGATAGGCGAATTACACTGACATCACTGTGTTTCTGCCAGCTCCGCCCATTGCGACATGACCATGCTGACTGGAATGAGTAAAGGAGAATGCGAACACAGCAAGGGCTGAAGGCTGGTCCACCTCTAAAACAAACTTCCCGATTCTCGTACAATATAGTGAAGATCGCTCTTGTGAAATTGATCATATTCAAAAGAGTTTACGTTGGGTTCGTTTGCGTTTGGTCAGGCGGCAGATTTAGTCTATTTCAATGGGTTGAGGCGACTGACTAGGATAACAAGTTCCTCTTGCACAGCAGTGCCAGGGGAGCAAGTATAAACCGACTGACTCGGTTTGACTTCCAAAATGTAAGAAATGATCTTGGGCCTATTGTGTGAAAGATTAATGCCGTATGCGAAAGATCTGATTGGACCATATCAATGTAGTTTTAGGCCTGGTAAGTCTACCATCGACCAGATATTCACACTAGGCCAAATCCTGGAAAAGACCCACGAACACCAAATCAACACCCATCATCTCTTTGTCGATTATAGAGCACCATTTGGAAGCCCGTTGAGGGATCGCTTGTATAGAGTTTAGAATCCGTGCAAGGTTGGAACGACTATACAGAATGACGTTGAGCAACACACGTAGCTGCGTCAAAGTAGGAAAGAGCCTCTCCGAGCCTTTTGATACCATGCGAGGCTGGGACTGTACTCTATAAGGGTGTCCAGTAGTATATGCTTTCTTCGAGTAGAGATATGTGGCGGTTGCACTCTCAGATTGATGTTGAAAACTATACTTTTGATGTTGTCAAGGATTTCGCCTACCTTGGTACCACCGTCACAATGAAACGCGATGAAAAACTTTGGGCTCGCCAGACAAAACTAACACTATAAGACGTACATCCTCTCCGTTTTGCTTTATGGTGCTCATGCAGTCTGATGAAAATGCCCTTAGACTGTTTGAGCGGAGAGTACTCCGTAAGATATTTGCGTTGGCAATGACTACCACACCCGATGGAACGATGAACTCTATGAGCTCTAAGACGACATTGACATAGTCAAGCGAATTAAAATCCAGCGGAGGCCATGTTGTGCATATGGATGAAGAAGCTCTTGCGAGAAAGGTCTTCAATGTGGATGTGGTAGGAAGGCGACAAAGGGGCAGATCATGTATCCATTGCAAGGACCAGGAAGAGAGTACACTGGCAACCTTTGGTATCACCAATTGGAGAAGGCTCAAAGCAGGGACGCCTGGAGGAGAGCTTTACTCCAAGACTTAACTCGATTATCGGTTGTTATGGTCAGTCAAGAAGAGGAAGAAGCTGATCATGTGCAATTGCGCATATCCGTTAACCACTACAGTGTATCAAAAATTCATAAAAATTGGCTCTCTCTGTCGTAGTACTTGTAGCCAAAGTTGACGCCAAGACTGTGGACGACTTGGTAGCAGCTCAATGGGAGAGGCAGCAAAAGTGTGAGATGGAGCGCTCATAAACCTCAAAGCGGAAATATCGTAATTTGAAAGAAAAAAAAAAAAAAAACATTTTTGTTGTCGTTTGTGTGCTTGTTGTAGTTGCCATATTGTGGAATATTTTTTAATTTTTTTTTTTTTTAATTTACAAACATTTTTGTTGTTATTGTGGTTTGCTGTTGTTGTTGCTATTTATGTCTATCAATGTGTTAAATACCTCACACACACACACACTCACACACACTCACACACACTCACACACACTCACACACACAAACATACTCAAATATTTACATTTGGGTACATTTGTGTGTACGCTACTCAATGAATGGCCCCCCCGCCCAGACCTACTACAATAACGAACGAATGCCGCCCGAGCGCCTTGGCCCACTGTGCTTGTGCTTTGCGCTAGTTGCATGTCTTCTCCATATGAATCAAGTGTGTGTGAGTGCATGCATGTATGAATGTATGTATGAATGAATGAATGTAGCGAGTAACGTAAAAACGCAAAGGCAAACGAGTGAGCGAGCGAGAGAGCTAGTAAGTGAACGGCGGCCTGCCTTGTATTTGTTGTTGTTGTGTGAATCAAGTGAATGAATTTTTTTTTTTGTTAAATTTTGAATGACATTTTCAATTGCTGACGGCGAGCTGGTGTGTGTGTGTGTGTGTGTGTGTGTATTTGTGCGTGGCATGCAAGTGTGTAAATAATAATTGTCAAGAACTTAGCAGACTCTTAATAAATTCTCAACGTCAGCGCCGACGTCGACGTCAACTTTATAGTCGGCGTTCGATGTGCGCTGATTTTGATAAGCTCCAAAAAAGCAAACAAGAAGTGGGGCATACCAAGCTGACTGAAGAGCTTTGGTATGTGAGTTGCATGCAGTTGTCGCACAGTGGTTCACAATGAACAAATACTGGTGACAACTTTTGTTGAACAGTTAGAATTCTCGGCGTCCATAATAATTGTGTGATGTTCGATTTTGCTTAAAGTTTGTGTTAATTTCAATTTTGCTTGAAATTTGTTTTAAAAATTAATGTTTGCTGAAAGTAGCTATTAAGTTTATTTTAGCTTCGGGTTTTTATTAAGTTTATTAATAGTTAGTAAATTAAATTAACCGTTTTAGTGTTAAGCAATTTTTGTAAATATGTATGAAAATTGCTATGCCTATTTTGTTAATGACACCGAAGTGTTTTAATAATTACTTAACTCGCGCGCAGCAGTTTTGCGCAGCGCCGCAATTTTTGATACAAACTATCGGATCAGTTCTGCGCCGCGTAGCATTCTAACGGTTGAATAAGGTGCTATTCCAATTTGGGGGTTTACATAAATAAGGTTTTTTTTTGTCCTTTTATCACCTTACCGGACAAAACATTTCTTCTTCTCAAGGAGATATAAAATGCCGAATCTCATTACCCCTAAGCTGAATGTTTCCTTACTTTCTTTCCCAAAAAATTTTTAAGAAAGAAACAGTTCTAAGGAGATAAATAGTAACGTAAAGAGTTGAGCTGAACTATGCATCACATATGCCCTTGGTATAACGCCAAGGACATTTCTCACATGAATTTACCTGGAAAGGTACTAGCTCTTCAGCGATATGACTGAGCAGTTCAAATAGCTGGATAAGTACATTTTTTAATACTATTATTCCGAACAGGAATAAACGGTTCCTATCAGCGCCATCTTCCTCTTTACGGACGGCTTAAAGCTGAAGAATCGACTAGGCGGTGGATTCTTTATAAAACAGCTGACTGTACAAAGTGCTTTTATTGTTCACACCAACGAATTCCAGCAGAAGTCCTAGCCATAAATGAGGCACTGTCATAGCATAGCGACTTTAATAACGTTTCGAACAATATAAGCATTTAAAATTATAGCTAAACGATATCAAATTCGATATCGAATAAACCAACAATATAGCTGATGACCTTGCCATATAAGATACTACAGCTCCGATCCTTCCAGAGAGAAAGAGAGAAGCACGAGGAACATTTTTTGGCTACCTGTAAGCTATAAATACGTAGCTTTTTCAAACCTAAAATGGCAAAATGTGCTAAGCTTGGACAAAAATAATTAACAAAAGCACAGCTGAGCTTTGATCTCTGAATTAAGAGATGCTCGGTAGTTGTACGAGCTATTACTGTATACTGTTTGTCGTCTTTGCAACTAGGCTGAGCTCTTCTGCTCATGTGCGGCTTTCTTTAGAAGAAAGCTTAAACAGCCGGGTAGAATGTTCCCCCTTAAAGATGGCGGAATTCATTTAACGTCTGATTGTTTCTCCCCTTAAACCGAGGATTTAGTTTTTCCTGCCTTGCCAAAGGCCTTTCTTTTAATTCATTGATGTTCTCTTGGCTAAGAAAAAGATCTAATAGAAAACTACTTTAGTTCGCTGAATGCGTACGAGTACAAAAACACATTGGTGTTTTTGACAACTAGATTTGATTTTTTGACCACTGTGCACTGTTGTTTCTTTAGTCACTTATTTATTTAGTTATTATTTATGATTAGTTTTACTTCATTTTACTATACAGACACAGCAAACAAACAACAAGTAAGCAGAAAGTTGTCGATTGCCCAATTTGTGCGCCAGTCGCTTGTGCAATGCACACACAGATACACAGATACTCAGATACACAGATACTCAGATACAAAGATACTCAGATACACAGATACTCATAATACTCACTCAGGGGACACCCAACGGCAGCTAAAGTATTTATATGTGTATATGGGATGTGTGTGTGTGTATGTTTGATGTTTATTTGATTTTGTAGTTGAAGTTATCAATGAAATTGTAGTACGCCTTGCTGTAGAGTAAAAATGTCTGTGTGAGCGTAGTTATTGGGTTTCATTCACAGTCCAACGACGGCCCGAACCAAAATTGAACCAAGCTGCAATAAGTTATTGACTTGGTGGCTTATATACAATCGTGTATATAGATATATATAAGTGTCTTGCCCCCGACTCACAATCTTGGAGTGTATGTGAATGATTGAGTTTGTGTAAGATATGCATGTTTACGCATTTAGATAAGCGCTTTGGGATTTTTGATATGCGGTTCCTTATCAGTAGCCACAAAAAAGCTAACACGATTACGGGGCTTTGGTTTTGGGCGTGGGCAAGTACAAATACTTGACTTGAGTTTGCCTTCGAATTTGGTTTTTGGCTTTCGATTTTTTTTTTTAATATTTGTGAATGAAAAGTGAATTGAGCGTTGGGCTCTGGCTACGATTGTCAGATTTATTAATGAGCCATTAGACAGCTACATAATTCATTTTTACACAAATGATAACAAAATGAAAATGAAACATTCAATCAACAACAGACTCCCTCTCTCTCTCTTTCTCTATCTATCTCTCTCTGTCGTTCCTGCGCTCTGTCTCAAGTGCGCGCAGCTTATCAGTGTAAATTGTATGTGAGTGCAATGCATATGAGATTATGAAAATGACAATAATGAGATGTCGTTGAAGATGATAATGAAGATGATGATGAAGATCATGATGAAGATGCTACCGCTGCTTCTTCTTCATCGCTGGACTTACTATGACAGAGAGCTTTTTAGCTTGTCAGAATTTGACATTTGATGAACTGTTTATAAGCAGGCGCCAGACAGATTTGATGCACCCCGAGCAGCTCACACATATGAGCATAATATAAAAAAAACAACATCCAAAGACACACACATACTATATAGTACCATATGTGCATGATATTCCTTTTATGATTTATTAAATATTGAATAATTTGATTTGCTTTCAATCACTAACGGTTCTCTTTATTTATTCTTAAATTGTTATACACCAATAATCAAAATAATAGATGCACTTTAAGCGCTTTGACTTATTTTAGTATGAATGTTGTAATGGCGTCTATGGCTAGACGTAGAAGCTTTTAGGAGAAAGGTATTTGGTTGTTGAATGTAAGGCGATGATGAGGGCCGTGCCCAGTTGGAACACAAACTATATTTGGTGTTACGGAGTGGAGAAGGCGTACATATTAGTGCCTTTTTATAACTTTGTCGTTATTCGAAGAAAGGCATGGTAAGTGAGGCGAACATGCAGGAATCCGGGATAAATGTTTACGATAGTTGGCAGCATATAAATTTGAATGAATAATTTTCCGAATTGATTTACTTTGTCTTCTTACTTTTTAAAAACCATAATTTTGGAGAGTGCGTAAGGAGATCTAATAGGTTTTCAATTAGAAGTACGATACGGTTTGAGGAAACCTCACACTTTTTCCTTTACGATAACTAATTCAATGTGGTACCGATTGCTTCTCAATAACGCAACTTTTTTAGGTGGAACCTATTTCACTCGCAAGATAAATTGATTGCGGTTTGCCGAATATACGTTTCGCATGGATGCGTTGCATTTTAGACACATAAACATTGATTTGGAGTAATAAATGTACTGTATACGGTAGAAAAAATAAACAAAAACAGAACAAAAACACACAAACTTTGTTATTTCGTAATTTCTTCACTCCTCTTTGTAATGAAGTGTAATGAGAGCGTGTATTAAGTTGTCGAATGTCGACGACAAGGCGTACACTAGTCTGTATATAAAAACGCTTTGCGAAAATTCAGTGTGGTACCGATTACTTCGCAATAAAGCAATGTTTTCAGATGAAACCTATACCAATCGAAAGATAAAATGCTTGCGGTTTGCAGAATATAAGTTTCAATTGGATACGTTGCTTTTTAGTCAGTTTAAAATTGATTTGAACTAAAAATAAATAACAACAATAACTAAATACGTTGTATACACAAACGTTGTCATTTCGTGTTTTCTTTTCTCCGCTTCGAACCCAGCTGTTATGAGAGCGATAATGCGACCGTACCATTTCAGATTGCGTAGAACACTACTGTTTACATATCTGTGGACTTTTGACAAAACCACATAAATATAACTTGAAAAAGGTTATTTCTGTCTTACTGGCATCCTTATAAAGTGTTTAAAGTCATAGAGTACGTCAAATCAACTTTTCTTCTATTTTTTTCAAATTGCGTATGCTTTTTACGCTCGACTGTAAAATTGATGCCTTAGATTTGTAGTTTTGTCAAAAGTCCACAGATATTGTTGCTGCTTCAAATATTTAAATTCAACCGCCCATTGCTTGGCTGCTGGCATATCGATGCTCTGCATTTCGATGTTCTGCAGATTGATACCCGACATATCGACGTCCTGATATCGGTGTGTTTCACTTTAAAAAAATTATATAAAAGTTAAACTATAAAATGTATCGACGTTTGAAGACATCATTTATTGTGTACCTATTACTTTGTTTGGGGCTGTAAAAATTTGCAAATATTTGTGAGTATGTGTGTGTTGGCTTAAGCGCCACTTCAAAGGCGCCAAAATGGCGCCAAAAACAACAAAGATACTAATGAAGTAATGAAGAATAGGCGGCGGAGGCGCTGCCAAGTGCAGCAACTAATATTACAACAAAGGCAACAACAACAATAAAAACAATGGAGTGAAAAAAAAACAGCAGCGACAGCATTGAGCATAAAATAAAACGCAATAAATTTTACCAACGGCGGAAAAATAATACATACATACATAAAAACAAAAATAAACAAATACAACAACAGCAACAGCAACAATAACAAGGCACGAACGTCCCACAGTGGATCCAACTGACTTCTTTTTCGGCAAAAATCAAAATTTATGAGCGAGTAAAGATACAGTGCAGTCGCGATACAATGAACTAATTAAAACCAAGGGTGTTCACAATACCAAACTTGTTTACTCTATCAAATTGGAGCATTTTATGATGTGTTTAAATAACATTATGCACAAATTTAGTCGGGATATCCTTTTATTTATTTAAAAAACAAAAAAAAACACAAATAATTTCTAATTTTAACATAAAACAGCCTGCATGGGTCACATTTCATCACATATCATAGCATAAGTTAACTAATTTAGTATATAAAATTCATTTTAATTGAAAAGCATAACATAAAATTCAATAAATGAAAAATATAATGCGTTTAAAGTTTTTTAAAGAATGCTGAGATTTTAATCTGTTTTTGGTTAAAAACTAACTTTTTACACTCTTTAGAGTAGTCAATGTAAAAAAAAATTTGTTCACTCATACGAGTGTTCACATAACCGCGTGTTCATTCAATCGCGACTCCACTGTATTTTCAAAATTTAAAATGCGTGTAAAACAGAATTCCTTAAGCTTCTGCGATATAGTGAGAGGGAGCTTCAAAAAACGGTAGTAGAGTTCTTGCATCTCATGGAAAAATTGCATGTTCTAAATTGTGCTTATTTTTCAACAAATCGTCTTCGTCGAAAGTTTGTCTATATGCCGAACGTGTTTACACTAAGATCAAAATAGACTGCAAACATCTTGCCAAAAGATTTTCAAAATTTTAACGATTTATTAATCAATAAGCACATTTTATAGGTTAAGGTTAAGACTTTTGGTGTATATAATATCGAACTTTACTACCGTTTTTAGAAGCTCCCTCTCTTCAAAGCTTAAGGAATTCTCTGTTATATGCATTTTAAATTTTGAAAATATCTGTACTCCCTCAAAAGTTATGATTTTTGCCGAAAAAGAAGTCAGTTGGATCCACTGTGCGTCGTCATCGTCTTTTGCTGCTGTCGTTGAGACGCCGACATCGCATTCGACGCTTTGCCAAAGTTAAAATAGTTGTTAAGCTATTAAGTTCCGCTTAAATTATTTTCACATTTGCCTTTGCCTATGGCTGCCCAGCTCACACACACACACACGCACACACACACACACACACAAATGCTGAAAGAGCAAGCGAAGTCAGCGCCGCCAACAGCAACAACAACAACAACAACAACGTGCACAAAGAACCTAATCAAGAGCAAAACGCCGCAAATAAAGCAATAAACAAGACAATATTGTTTTTGTTTTGCTTTTTTGTTTTTGTGTTTGTTGTAGACAAGACAAAACAAAATGAGAGCAGAGTCAGTCGGGAGCTTGAAAGCTGCTGCTGCTGCGCTGCTGCGATGCTGCCCAGGCCTAGGCTTAGTGGTGTAAAGAAATACATCGATGCATCGAAAACATCGATGGTTGGCCTGTCATTTTCCGATGTTCTCCAATGTTCTCGAACATACGATGCGTCGAAAACATCGATGGTTGGCCTGTCATTTTCCGATGTTCTCCAATGTTCTCGAACATACGATGCATCGAAAACATCGATGGTTGGCCTGTCATTTTCCGATGTTCTCGCACAATACGATGCAACGGCAAAATATCAATGTTTTTAAAACCATCGTACATTTCACCATCTCTTACGCCAACCTATTATTCAATATCATGCCAAAGTAAGTAACTTATTCTCAGTTTTACAAATAGTGCTAGCAGAATTGAGAGTGTCATCTCAAAGTTTATACAAAAGCCAAACTTTCAGCGAAATATACTGCTAAGGGAACGGTTATCGAAACTTTTATATTGACATAATTTAGTCGTAGACCTATTGGTCTTATATATTATCTAGAAATCTTCTTATGTTCAGATAGCTTTAGTTTCACATATCTCATATTATATAAGGGGCTGTTCATAAATGACGTCACCACCGAGGGGGGTGGGGGTAGGGGTTCATCAAATTGTGACTTTTTGTGACGTCACAATAAAAATACTAATACAATGTTCAAAAATCTGTATATTTTCATGTAGTGTTTTCTTTTCATTTCGAATTCAAACATATCGATCAAAGATTGACTTGAAAATATCATCCTTTCGTTTTTCTAATAGCAGCGTTTTCTCTGTGCATCCTATCTGCAAGGATTCAGCTGATTTTCTATTCCAAGTTTTTGGTAATGCTCGATGCTGATTTGATTTTTTTTGGGGGTTCAAAATTTTCAAAATGTTGGTGACGTCTTTTATGAACAGCTCCTAACGAAATTTCTACTATAATAAAAAGCAAAATTTGTAAACTTAAAACATCGGAAAGCCATCGATGCATCGATGTTTTTAGTCTTATGCATCGACCTGCATCGATGTCCATTGTCGATGGACTCTGCGATGTCGATGTTTTGGTCTGGTTTTACATCACTACCTAGGCTCTGTGACAAAAACAACCAAATTGTCGCAGCGACTAATCGACAGACAGATATTGTGTAACGCAAGTAAAAGGAACACAACAAAACGCAAAGCAGTCATCAAAAATACCAAATGAGAACCCAAAAAGGAAAGGTGCAGCAGCGCACCAGCGAGCGCACAAATAGAGACAGTTGCCTCAAGATCCTAAACATTTAGCTGTACACTGCTTAACGTGAAAAACAACTCAAAGACTCGAATCGATTTTGTATAGTTTGCCAATAACAGCTAAGCTCTTAGCTCTAATCAGTTTCTTTTAGGCTTTGCGCTCTTTTATTGATTATGTTATTGACTTCGAAATCTATTCATTAAAAGTTCGGCATTCGTATTTAATTTTAGTGTTTTCTTCTTTTTTTTTAAATTTATTGTATAAAATTATTTTTGGCCCATTAAATGAATAACTTAATCAGCATGACAGACCAAATTGATTTTGTTACTATTGTTCGCGCATTTCATAACTATTAATTTAGTTTATGAATAATTTCGAATTTTGGTGAAATTTGTCAAAGTTTTCAACAGAGTGATACAGATCTATCATATCTTAGGTGTACTGGTGTTTTCCAGTTATCTATCAGTTAGCGATTTTCAAGTAAAAAACAATCCTTCCAATAGATAGAAATATCTTTTATAGAGTTAGAAGTACATCAAGATATACTGAACCCTTTCAGAGTAATGCTGATTTTTAGGAAGGGAATCAAACGCGGTTCGAGTGTTGTCAAAATGATGCTAAGACACTGCATCGTTTCGAGGTCCACAAACACGGCCGAGATGTTAACCGGAAGTTGTACTCACTCTGCGTAAGGCAAAGGAAAAGCAGCATTGAAGCAGGTTCATGTCGTTCACTTCACTAACACAATGACACTAGTTTTCTGGTAAGAGCAATCAACTATTATATTGCCTCAGGCTTTATATCTGAGTCGCTTTAGCTCTAACCTTTAGGTCTGAAACTGTGGTGTTCACAGCCCTATGGGCTATGCGGTCGAAAGTGGTTGCGTCAGTATCCTTACCTGAAAAAAAAGAAGACTTGGTTAAATCAAATTTGTATTTTACAACAAAATATTGTTAATCTAAGGTGAAAATTTTATACGCAGTGAAATGTGTATGTGTGAACTTTAAAGGAATGATGGGTTTTTTCTGCTAAATTATATAAAAAATAAACTTTTGTGTACAAAAGAAAAGCAAGCATGACAGACCATAAGCTTCATTTACAAAAAGGAGCAGCATCAATGATCTACAATTAATATTCAAAAGATATGGGCAAAAATATACCCATAAGCTTGCATTAACACCTTGCACCTTTCAATTAATTTTACTCTGTTAACCACAATTTGCCACAATTGCTGCAAAAATAATATTTGTTGCAGACAGTCGGGACGGTGCCCGACAGTAGAATACCCTGTATCCTTTTTTCCCCATAAGCATTTAATACAGCATATGGTAAAATGGGAACGAAAGTATTTTCTCTTATGTCTCTTTTTGCAAGTTTGATATGTTTGTAAGCATTTTCCTATTGGGAAGTTGGGCCAATGTCGTTAAATTTTGTAAAATAGATCAAAAATACATTTATAAATGTCTGTGGCATCAAATCAATATATTGGTGGGTGTGGCAGTAATTAAGGTAAATCGATTGTGGGTGAGTCCATTCAAAAAAGGTGGATACAATTTTAACGATTAGGGTCACACGAGTCTCCACACAAAATTTCGTAACTCTTGCTCACATGTATCCCTATCTACACGTAGTGGAATTTTGGCACAGTTTATAGCATATTTTTGACTATAACTTTTGATGTAATTATCCGATTTCGCTAATTTTTGAAACATAGATGCACATAAACACGACGCACACCTCTGAAGAGTTTCGATGATGATAGATTGAACGCAGAGCGGCTTGAAGCCACAAAAATATGTCACAAGGGAAGGGGTCAAAATATCGATGTGATTCGATAAGTTTTCGGTGTAAATGCGCATCTTTTGGTACATTTTTGTGCCTCTACCTCTTACGGTGTCTGATATCTTGATGTTCATACGGAAGGGCAGACAGGCGGACATGTCTATATCGACTCGACTATTGCTCCTTACCATTTTTGCCCATGGAACATATGGTCTGTCACGCCTCCTTCTGCCTGTTTCATACATTGCACAAAGTTTTGTGTTGCATAGTGCTTATTTTGGCGCTGTTGGGAATTCTTCAATGAAGCTTCACACACACACACACATATATAATGGGAAATACACTCGCATGCAAAGTTTCGCGCTCTCTCTCTCATCTTGTTTGTGTATGTCTCTCTCTCTCTCTCTCTCAGCCTCTGATCTAAGCCAATCAATGCGGCGAACGCTGACCAAAGGCAGGCTTCAAGCTTTGTTGTTTTCTTTTTATTCTTGATTACAACTACAACACATTTCCAATATAAATATAGCTGTTATTGTTGTTTTTTATGTCATTGCGGTTTGTATTACAATAATATTTGTATTACAGTTATGCAGTACAATTACACAAAATAACATTTATGGAAATTTGTTTTTCAATCTGCGACGTACGAGTGCCCCGACAGAGGCAGAGAACAGCGGCAGCCCACTCACCCACACACACACACACACACACACACACACGCACACACACACGCACAAAAGGCTTAGAAATAGAAATAAATTAGACAAGAAATAGGTGTGAAGAAGACGAGACGACGACGTGAATTTTACAATACGTAATAACAACAAGCGGCAAGAAGAAGAACAACAAGGTATTAAAGGGGCACAGAATAGAATAGCAAACAACAAAACCAATAAAAATAGAAATAAAACAAGCAAGAGCAACCACAGCATCAACAACAACGATGACAGTCGCAACAGGAAAAACAAATAAGCAGGCGGAACGGAACGGAACCGTTGTCGATTGCGGCTGCTTGCTGGCTGGCCTGTCTATCGACTTATCGATAACAAAAGTAAAGCCGTAAAGTAGCTGATCATATTAAGCGACACGCACACGCGCAACCGCAATTATAAGAGCCCAACTTTTTTGAAACAAATTTTAAGCGCGTGTCCATAAGAGCATCATCATCATCGTCATCGTGATCGTCAATCAGTGGCCAGGTTTACAGTTGTAGCTGGCGGCTCACAAATCAGATTAGATGTGTTGTTGGAGCAACGACAACGTACAACGTACAAGACATTGTTGAAGATGCGGCAACAATAGTCGCAATTGTTGTGGTAATAGTTGGCTGTACGTGGTATAAAAATAAAACAAGAAGATCAGCAGACCCGACGAGACGCTGACAAAGATAGCAACAACAAGCGATTGCTTGTCGGTCAAACGACAGCTGAGGCGCAAGATTTACATCGATCACACTTTTTATGTCACATGAAGACTGTACAACAACAACAAATAACAAAGCACTGCAATAGCTAGGGAGACAGTTGGGTGACACCGCACGACGTCAACAACGACGACAACGACGACGACGACGACAAAGACAAAGACAACTACAATTTGATGAGATGTAGGGGGAAATCGCATGGGGTGCATTGGGCAGGAATAGATGCAGTTGACAAACATTAGATTACGTCCAAGTACAACGAGAGTCTGCGAGTCTCGCATATTCGCGGGCTGCTAAATTTAAATGTCTATGCGTTTAAATTTAAACCAAACCAAGGCAACAACAACAGCATAAAATTCAAAAAAATAAAATATACAGAAATTGTTAAATTATATCAACTCTAAAATACACTGCATGTGTAAGTCAATTTTCTACATTACAAACAGTTTCCGCTTTATTTAGAACGAAGTTTTCTAAACTTCTTCGGGAAATCACAATTTGAAATTTCATTACATTCTTCTCTACTTCCCAGGTTAAAACTTTACTCATGTCACAACTGTCGATTTTTTCGAATATCGTTTCGCTTATAGAAGTTTACATGTTTATCCCGCAAATCATAAGAACCTTTACATAATCATCCACCGATTCTGCACGGTCTAACTTTAATACAGCAAAATGACATCCTAATACATATATTCAGAAATAACAGGGATTCAAACCGAAACTTATACCGGTTACGGTTACGATTACGGTAGTACCGTTTTCTTTTTTCAATAATATCGGTTTCGATTCGATTCACCGATCTTTGTTTCGGTTTACCGGTTATACCGGTTCCTATACAAAAATCAAAGAGCATGAAAGTAATAGAGTGGAATGCTACATCGTAAATATATTCAAATTTTTGCTGAAAAGCGACCATTTTCGAAACAGTGTACATGAGATGCTGCTTGTGTTGCTGTTTCCGTTAGACCGACTCGCTCGTATCCAAAATGGCGAAAGAGAAAGAGCAAAAACTAGGCACATGTATGCATTGTCTTGGGAATGGCTACTTTTCAGCAAGTCGACTCCATGAAACGGTGCCATAAGAGCACTCCAAAAAATAAGAAGTGGGAGCGTATCTTGAGGAATTCTATGTTACATGCATTTCACATATTGAAAATAATTTCAAGAGCACACATTTATACTAAATACAGCATTTATCGATAGATTGTATCTTCCGTCCATACAAACATCTGCTACAGAGATTACCGCATTCCAAGTTTTACATCAAAGTGAATAAGACCCTTATTTATACACTTAAAATCTACCTAAAACGTAAATAACAAGAAAAATGTAACGCCAGATCAGAAGATTTCGCTGTAATGCAAGGGATGTGCACCGAAACTATGGTTATTTATCAGTAGATAATCGTAGTAGTATGGCTGTTGGTGGTGCTGCTCTTATTGGTGGTGGATGATGGACAGGCATTGTGGCAGTTGTCACTTTAGTTGGTGGTTGGTTCTTTAAAAGTTCGACAAAAAACATGACAGCATGTAGCTTTTACATTTGAAGAAGATAAACGGGTTTTAAGGCAGAACGGAAGCAGGAGTTGTACAAAGTGTCATGTAACTGCTTGAATTTCCCGTTGATATGATTGTTGCCATATTGGAAAAATAGGACGAAGACAATGGCAGGGATGTCGGTTGTTCAAACGAAACAGATTAAAAGCATCATTAATAATATGTATTTACAAATATAAATTAAGCTCTTAACGCTATTAGAAGGATTTGCTTAAGTATATAAGACCAGTTTGTAGGCAAAAAAAAAATGAAACCTGAAAAGAGCTCTTTTAAACCGTAGAGTTCTTTTTTCCTACGAAAGGAAGTTTAATTTAGATGACCTTGATGGCTGTCATATATCTTCTTTACTGGCCATAACAACCCGTTACCGGGTTACGGCCTGATGTATTTCTTTCATTGGAATTGGGGTTTTACGGCCCATTTCTAGCTGTAAGGCAAATTGGCCTGGATGGCTTTATTTTTAAGAATAATAATAAGATCCAATAAATCTTCGTTGGAGGACACAGAATAAAAATTCCCTAGAGAATGATATAAGTTTAACTCATGTTTCTTCTCATATAGTTGGCGAAAGAGAGTGCACAAATTTTTCCTTAGTCTATTTAGATAATAGCTGGGGAATTTTTAAATCAATATATTGCGTGGTGTGGCAGTAATTAAGGTAAATCGATTGCGTGGCAAGGTGGGCTTCTACTGAAAAAATGTGAACATGTTTGCACTTAAATGAACTGTTTGCTCCCACAAGAAGAGCTCCCATAAAATAAACTACCCTTCGTTTTAAAGATTGCTAAAAAAAAATAACACAGTGGTTTCCCTGGCTGCACTTAACCGTACTGTTTGCTCCCACAAAAAGAACTCCAATAAAAAAAGGTACACTCCGTTTTCAAAATGACTTAAAAAATAACACTGTGGTCTCACTGAGTGCTATCACTTTCCCCTCCGAAAGATCGATCGCTCATTCTTACAGATTACAGCTCAAATCGCTCCCTGTTATTCCGTTAAGTCTCATTTATGTGCTGTCAGGGCCAGATCAAACCGTTATACTGATACATTCAAAATTCCAACACAAGCACACACTAACATTCCCCTCCTGTCCACAACACTTCAAGGCAACAACCCTCTGTGTTAGTGTGGTGCTCCCCCAAGCAAAGCAATTCATTTCCACTTTTTATTTTTAAAATGCATTCCTTGCTGCATTAAAAATAGCAACCATTTCTATTATATTTTCATAAAATAAATAACACGAGACATACACTTAAGCAGTGAGCAGCACACGCCGCGACACCCCCGTTCCCCACCCCGATGGACCCCAAGACAGCAGTCACCAGGTCAACGTGAGGAAATTGAAATTGAAAGAGACAAAAAAAGAAATAAAATGAAAAGTGTATAAGAAAAGAAAAGCGCGTGAGTTGCATCATGATGATGCGTGCCTGCATTTTCTTAATTTGCTTTTCGTGTCTCAGTTTACGATCAATTTCATTCTAATGATTGTAATTAAAAATATTTCTGAGGCAGCCAGTCTCTGTTGCTATACAAGCTAATAGCAATGCAGCAGGGCTGCAACGCATTTGAAAAAAAAAAAAAAAAAGGGTAGAGCAGGGTGAGCCGCCCACTCTCGCGCCAAAAGCGAAAAATTTAGCGCTCGGTTGCTTACGAAAACAAAATCAACTGTGTGTTGCTGCCAGTGGTGACGATGAGTAGCCAGCCAGTCAGCGGATCCGGATCATGATTCGGGGGTCTGTGGTAGGGGCCGCTGTCTGAGTCTGGCGGAGCGCCGTCATCGTATTCACATGAGTGTTGCGTTGTATGCATTAGTTGTTTTTGTATTTCTGTTGATTACAAACCAAGAATCATCATCAGCAGAGCAACAGAAAAACTAGAGCCCACGTACATGTCGTCAACGAGTCCACGACGTTGTTGTCGTCGTCATTGTCGTCATCTGTTGTGCATTTAAATATTTTTGTAATTGTATCTGTATCTGTTCCTGTGCAGCAGAGCAGCAGCAGAGCATGATGTCTATCTACAATTCTTGTGTTATTTTTGATCATGGGCCATTTAAGGTTTTGTGGATAAAAAAAAAAATTTGATGCAGACAGTCGGGACGGTGCCCGGTAGTGGAATACCCTGTACTCTTTTTCGGCAAATAAACACTGAAATGGGAACGGGAGTCTCTACTCTAATGTCTCTTTTCACAAGTTCGATATGACTGTAAGCATTTTCCTATTTGGAAGTTCCAATTGAGCAGTTTTCCTATTGGGAATTTGAGTATTATGGGTTGAAAAAATTACTTGTATGCACATAACTTCAGTATTCTACGGCCAATTTTATTAAATTTTGAAACTTAGATCGAAATCACATTTATAAATACTAGGGTGCTCCAACATCTGCCCGTCAACCCCCGTGACCGACACGAGGAAGAGCATACTCCTCTTCACGTTTCCCTTCCTATTTTTCTTCTTTTTAATCTTCTTCCTTTTCCTCCCCTCTTCCTCTTAATCTTCCTCATTCTCATTTTAAGAGCTATAAGCTCAAACAACCCGATTTACGTTTCACTCCGCCCCCTTCTCGCTTTTCCCGCAACCTCCTTGCCCCTCTGTAGTTAGGTCTTATTCCTCTCCATCTTCCTCTACCCTTTCACCTTCCCATTCCCCTTTCCTATTAGTATGTGTTTTCAAACTGTGCACAGTTTTGGGAAAAAATAATAGTATGAGATTTAATGCATTTTTTTTAGTTTTACGCTTTTTTGTTCACCAAAATAAAACCTTTTAAACCGCACATGCATAGCTGTGCCAAGTTTCTATTCGAGAGCTTTTATGATGAGTGTAATCCGCGAAATTTCGTCACGGCGAAATTTCACAAGTCTTACCCTATCGACATAAATCGACAAATTTGCACTTCTTGTGAAAATTCGCTATAGAATGATATAAGCTTCACTCATATTTCAACTCATATAGTTGGCGAAAAAGGGTGTACAAATTTTTTCCTAACCTTTTTATATAATAGATCTGTGGCAATTTTCAAATCAATATATGGCGGGGTGTGACAGTAATTAAGGTAAATCAATTGCGGGGGAAGGGGGGGGCTTCTACTGAAAAAAGGTGAATACAGTTTTTACGATTAGGCTCACACGAGTCTCCACAACAAATTTTGTACATTTTTTTCTAGCTCACATTTATCCATATCTATATGTAGTGGAAATTGGAAGCAGGCGAAGGAGGGTGAAATCAGCACATTTTTGACTTTAGCTTTTGATTACTTACTTAAAACACATACTGACGGACGGACCTAGTTTAATCGGTACTCGAGCTATGGATGACTTTTTGCTCATAGATTTTATGGTCTGCAACGCCTCCTTCTGCCTGTTACATACATTGCACAAATCTATAATACCCTCTTACACCTTGTGTATAGGGTATAAAAACCAAGAAATTACAAATTCCTTGATTGAATATAGGAAGGAATAACAAAAACAAAATGGAAAATTAACAAAGGAATACACATACAAAGAGTTCCTTAAAGCGTAGTTCAAGCTTTGAGCAAAATGTGTTTAGAGACCATTAGTGAGATTACCGAGCTACTTAAAACGGTAACATAACAGCTGCTATGCGTTAATGATGATTGTCCACTTTCAAAAGGAATGACAAATATGAGTGCGAAGTGTTAACCTCCTTAAAATATTTGTGACACATACAAGCGCTGCTACCACGACTTATGCGCAATGTGACTTCGCTCAGGGATACCAGCATAACTAATTTTATTAAGGTTCACCAACATAGATAGACAGTCCATTAGCTGGGAACCTGCTGGTAAGAGAGAACGCCCACAAATTAAACGCATAGTAAACAGAATAAAATGCTGTTAGTAGAAACCAAGGGATCACAATCAAGTAAAAGTTCGATGGCACACCAAGATTACACTACAAGATAAAGAAAACGATTAACAATTTTCTTAAATTTACAACGTGATTTAGTTATAATCGCTGTGGGAAAGTTGTTTTAACTGTACTACTTCCCAAACAGAAGATGCGACAACTATTTACCGCGCAGCTACCTTCAGTTCTCAGCTAATCCGCACTCAAAACCTTCAAACAACTGCCGCTAATACCATAAACAGAAGTCATTCGCTACTACATGCAATGACGTCAATAGACAATTCCAGCAACCATCCTCGGTCCTAGTATGATTTGTCCGTCCTTTTTTAATCTTACAAAGCTATAGATTCTTCTTTTGCATGTAAAGGCGTCATTAACTAACGTGCGTACTGGAAGCATAGTCCACAAAGTTAGGCGAGGCAGCAAAAAAGATGGATGGTGGTCACAATCGGTAGCTGCAGCTCATCAGTTGTAAGGACGCTAATTTTGTATCGTGAAACCGACTCATTAAGAAATCGCAGTGGTCCTTTTCTTACAGTATTCCAGTTTCCTTATGCCTATGGTCGATTAACGTTATCTTCTCGGTTTTCCGGTGAAACAGGCGATCAATTGCTTTGTATATATACAGGAGTCATCACCTGTTACGATGTCATAAACGTATTTGGAATCATCATGGCTGTATCATAACAACCGTTACCGGAATTGGGTTTTTACATGGTGGATCCCAAACACTACGCACAACCCTTTTAGGGCCTTAGTGGGTCTACTCGCCTCGAAAGAACCAAGTGTCATTGTTAGTCGCCTCATACGACAAGGTGGTATTCTCTAACCCGCTCACCAAACGGGCTAAAGGCGAACCCTAGTATTAATAAAGCTATTAGAACATGTAGTTGATCAAGTCAAAATGAAGGTGAGACAAACATACACAACATTTTACTGTTGCAAATCGAATTCTTAGCATTCCGTCGGCTTCGAGAGAAAAAAAACAGTGCCATGAAGATGTCAGAACTATCAATTACTCTATAGTAAGTATAAGCGAACCCAAGCAAGCTTTGCTTTCTGAAATTAAGCTCCAATCGATTCGGGTTCTCACTACGATAGTTTTTTTTTGGCACATTTACTCTTGCTATTGACATTGGGAATGTCTGCAGCAGCTACTCTTTGGCCGTTTATCAGTTGGTGGTATATTTCAAGCATATTGCATATGAAAAACCAGTTTTCCGAATACGATCATTGAAAAATCTAACCATCCCGAACTGCTGTTGTTTTGTTGGAATTTTTGTTTTTGTTGCGTGATTATGATAATGGGCGACACATGCGCATAATGATAGCTGGCACTGTTTTCTCAGGCGACAGCTGACTTGGTTGAAATGCCTGAGACTTGAATAGAGTTTGGAATGTTGTTTATTGCATTTTTTTTATATTTGTATTTTTAGCTAAATGTCGACGCCGCCATAGAAAAACACTATGCATAATGACTGTGGTTTCCCGTGCATGCCTGTCCGCATGTGTGTACTGTACGTGTGTGTGGAAAGTTAGTTGATTGCTTTTTACGGCAGTTGCAATCTCATCTTGTGCTGTTGTAGGCAATTTGGTGCGCCTGTTTTTGGCTTTGATATTGCAATTTTATGAATGAGCATCCGGGAACATTCGAGCTATAATGTGAGGTGTGTGCGTGTGTGAGTGTGTGGCTTAATTTGCTAAAAATAAAAACCAATTTGAAATATTTCTCAATCTGGGTGTTCCTCACATTCGTATTTGATGGCTTTCATATTATAATTCCGGTGATTAGGCAGGCTAGGATGCAGGTACATAGTATGTTTGTAATGCATTAAGGAAATGTAGATGTTAAAAATGATATTGTGCTGTCTTCACAGCCGACAAGGAAGCATGTTGTGCGTAGCTCTGATATCTTCATGTTTTGGAAAATTTAAGTGATCAACAAACGGTATCTATTTCTATCTTCGCAGATATATTTTTTTTTTAAATTATTCGTAATGATGGATTTACACTGTCTGACAATATGACACTGTGACGTGCGCCAATGGCACTGTTTTACATGGACGAAACATAAATTATGAGTCACGCGGTTTTGACAGAGCAAATGAATATGTTTTTGTGTAAACACCTTTTTACATTATGACAATATGACTGTGTAGTAAAAGTAAAGAGTGAACAAGAACTAAGAAAAGAATCATACGTGAGCGAGCGCACATCAAATGTGCATGTCATCTTCTATATATAAATACGCTAAGCGAAAATTCAGTGTGGTACCGATTACTTCGCAATAACGCAACGTTTTCAGCTAATACCTATACTATTCGAAAGATAAATTGCTTGCGGTTTGCAGAATATAAGTTTCACCTGGATACGTTGCGTTTTAGTCAGGTATAATTTGATTTGCATTAAAAAAACAACAACAAAATATATTGTACATACAAACGTTTTTTTTCGTGTTTTATTTTCTCTTCTTCGTAATCAGCTGTCGACGGCAAGGCGTAGACTACACATGACAATCCGCAACTGCATGATGAAATTGAAAGCTACAGCTTATTTTGATAAATTATGGCACAGCCGAAAACATTCGTTAGTGTACCATGTAGAAACTGTGCCAACGGATTGGCTGTGGACGCTGAGGTGTGACAGCAAAGTGTGACGTTGAGTGACCCATTGTAAACCCGGCACAGGACTTATAATTTTATGTCAGCAGTTTTGTGATGCTGAGTGAAGAACTAGAGGATCTGTTGGGGTTGCGTTGCTTCTGCTAATATGGTCTGAAAGAAATCCCCTGTTAGAACTTACTATATATAGATTTTATTAAATTTAATTTGGGACTACATTCGTGTAGTCGTGCACTGCCCAAAAAAATTTATGAACCTCTTAAAAGGGTATAAAAATGAGTAAGCATTTGGGCTGCATAAGCTTAACGGTTTACCTAGTGGTGTTTGTTGTCTCACTATGCCACAATCACATACAACAAACAGCATTGATTAATGAGTCGCACCACGCCAAGTCAAAGTGGCCTATACGGAAGACCAGAGAGAGAGGAGAGCGCCTTATATGGTTGAAGTTTTAAGTTATGGAACTTTGACGACTTTTATGAGTAATTAAAAAACTCTTACAAACAGCAAACACAATCACCCATTCAATCATCCGCTTACTCAGTCAGTCATTCAGTCAGTCAATCAGTAAGTCACTCAAACTTAACTGCAGTAGTATGCATGTGTCAGTTTTATGACTGGGTTTTGGCATTGTTTTTGCTCTTTCGATGACGTTTTTATAGGCGCCGCGAATGTCTCGCCCATTCTACTTCTGACTCGAACAGACCAGAGTCAAGGCAATAAGAATACTCAATGTTTAAGAGGTTTCCTCTTATAGGTCGTAGTGCTGCGCAGGCGCATGCATATCGTAAAAACAGCAGAAGTTGGGGTTGAATAATGGAATGCGGAACCCAGAGGTTGACTTTCATATAGTTGTGTGAGTGTGTGTGAGTGTGTGTGTGTGTGAGTGTGTGTGTGTGTGAGTGTGTGTGTGTCTGAGTGTGTGTTTGTTGATTGTTTTGTTGGAGTTGTAGTTGCTGGTTTTGGGTTATGACTCTCAAATGTATACTAATGACACACATAAAATGTACTCAAGCACGTGTGTGAATGTTGCAAATTAATTGGATGTCATTAAGTTGTTGTACATTATGCATTCTACGAGTACTCATACTTTTTCATATTTATGTACTTGACATTATGTTAGCGCCGCTTTATATTAATGGCAGAGTTAGTAAACAGCTTGATGTATAGTCAAGGGTATCATATCGACAAACAGAAGTTATAAAAAAGCAACGACAAGCCGCTTTAACCTTCAAGACAGTTAAATTATTCTAATATACATTCTAAAGTCGGAGTGGAAATTAAAGCTATAATCTTGGCGTATATTTTTGGTTTATTTATTTTTTCATTTGATCTGTAATACACAATGCAGGCTGTAACTAAGTTTCACTGTAAATCGGAGTAAGACTAACCTGGTTCTCTTCACTCGGAAGCGTAGTATGAATGAACTAATCCCTTCCTGTCCCTGGCACTGGCCAACGATATACTTTATACTCGGGGTGACCCTTGGTACTAAGCTGACCTGGAAAGTGCACATTGAATGGAAGACCGAACGTGCTCTCAGAGCTTTTTGGCATTCCAGACGGACTTATAGTAAAACCTGGGGCTCTGTAAACTGGTTGAACATAGCTGTAAACAAGCCCGCAGTATCATACGCCTCAGTGGTTTGGTAAAAGAGGACAATAATTCTGTCCAGCGTCACTCTTCTGATTCCAGACTGCAGAGGCATGCCTGCTTAGGGATCTCAGGGCCTTATGAGCACCACCTCAAGTGATGCCGCACTGTTGTGCTGACAAGAGACTATGAAAGCGGCTAGCAGACTCAACATTAACAGAGTCTGGATGAACGAACTGGGGATTGAGCCACACACTAATAGCCAGTAAGCTAAAGGAAGGGTGCGCGCTTTTCTTAATGCCTACTGTTAGTGTAATACCAAATGTGAAGTTTGGCCGCCAACATAATGTGTTCTTTTCGTCAAGAGAGCCCTGCAGCGATCCAGGACTTTTACTAAGGGCCATGTCTTCTATACAGACGGTTCCAAAACGAAAGATGAGATTGATGAAAATCCAAGTTACACATGCGCGAAAAGTAGTTTTCCGTCGGCTTTTCAAACGGAATGCCGCTAGCTGGGCTGGATCCATGAAATAAGGCTGCGTGGAGTAACTGTAGAGATCTGTAGTGACAGTCAGGCTGCGCTTAGGTCCTTGGAGAATCCTCGAGTCAACGTCAATCATGGTCAGACCAGACTTTACATGATTTCAAAGTCCGTCTATAATGAGTTCCTGTACAATAAGTTACCCAGGGTAATGAAATTGCAGATGAGCTGGCAGACAAAGGCTCGGCGTCACAGCCAATAGGGCCTGAAACATTCATTCATCCTGTCAGTGCAGCTGAATTGGTACAACGGTTAGCGATCCGTACAGGCCAAATCAGTAAGAAACGCTGGAAACCCAACACTGGATGCCGCGTAGCAAAACACTGTGAAAGAACCCAATACAAAAGCCTCCAGATATCTTCTTCTTCAGAAGAGGAAAGATCTGCGAGCCCTTGTTCGATTAATCATGGTTCACAATATATTTGACCAACAGTCTTCACGACTTTCTACGTGTTGGAAAGATTGTGTCAATAGGGAACCGCTATGCAAGCCTACTCTGTTTTCGTATTTTCTCTCATTTCAACTGTCTTTTCTCTCCTATAACTTCCACACTATCGGGCATGCCACATGATGATGAATCTAATCTGCAATACACACTTTGAGGCAAGGACTTTGTTTCTCTAAGTAATCGACAAACAATAAGATCCGCTTTCTCAATTGGCTCTAGTTTTAAAGTCAACACTGGTTGAAATAGTAAGCATGTTTGTTTACTGCAGCTAGCTTTGAATTAAGAAAGTAAGTAAGTCATTGTAACGCTTTCTCTATTCGAAAGCTATGGCAATGACACACACCATACAGGATATTGTAATAAGTATGAACTACAAGTTAAGGATACTCAATTTGCCGAGAAGGATTCGCGATCATTTTATGGTTTATGCCAATTTAAGTAGTAATATTTATGTGGAACTTCTCCTATATGTCTTGTATGTATTAACAATCCATTTTCCAACTTGCCAGAAGCAACTTTCGTTGATGACTCATTGTGAGCCAAAACAGGAATAAAAATTCCACAGCTAAATGAAAGCCTTCGAATATCAACTCATAGCTTTTGACTTACATTGGCCGCTTTGTTCAGCACTCTTTCATGCATTTTCTCCACAACTGCTCCCCTTTCTCTCTCTCTCTCTATCTCTCTCTTTGCCTGATCTCATAGCAAAACGTCAGACAAGTCGTGCCACATTGTGGAGGCTCCACAAGCACAAGCACCGTAACGCTACCCACAATCAATTCATTTGGCACAAGGCTGAACTCTAGCTTTAGTGCATAGCTTTGTCTTTACCTCGCTAAACAGAGACGTGCATCTTATACACGAAGTGGGGCAAGAGACTGAGATGGAAAGAGTCGCCCCAACTGAGATGCTGGAGCTCTGTGGTGTGTGTTGTTGATGTTGTTATTATTGCTTTATCTTCTGCTTCTTTGCCGTCACATTCTTCGCGGCTGCGACACGATTGCGGCAAGAGCAACAACGACTGAGGTCTGCGTCAACATTGGAATGTGGCAGCGCCACTTTACACCCTTCGAATTGAAGAACAACAACAACTACAAATACTACTACTACAACAACAACAACAATACTCGCACTGCAGCTGTTGCTACTAGTTTATGGACAGGCAGGCAGCGCGAGCAGACCCGGCAGAGTTGGAAAATTTTACGGCATGTTAACTGTCTCCGGGTATAGGCAGCAACTACAACAACTATGCCATGATACAAATGAGGGCGCGCGCGGCATTTGGGCCGCTGGCGGGGTGTGGCAATTAATCATTCGTGTGTCGGCCCAAGTACAAAAACAACCCAACAGACCCGCTTTTCGTGTGTGTGCCCATTCGGGGGTTTTATTTTTATGAATTGTTACGATAATGTTAATCGTTACATTATTTCCTTTGTTACATCATTGCTACAACAGCTATAAAACCAACCATTAAAAGTCGCAGTCGGAGGTGAAAGCACACGCGAGTGTGTGTGTGTGTTTGTAAGCAAGAAAGGGAAGTATACACCATACAGAACGAGAGGTAGTTGGCCGTACTACAGTTGTAGGTACAGCCTGAGAGCTTCCAAGCAGCAGCGACAGCAGCAGTGAGCCATCAATTACACGCACAAAACGGAAATAAATATAGAAATGCACACTGACACACACACACACATACATACACAATAATACTGTAACGCTTAGACATGTGGGCAACGTTGTTGTTGTGACTGTCTGTGTAACGGAAGTGCGTCTAATTGAGCAACTGACAGAATGCGCGCGTCTGTGGACCCCAGACATAGAGACAGAGGAGGCCAGTAAAGCCCTCCACTAGCTCCAAACCGCAACCCGGCCGCCCTTTGTTCAGCATAAAACACACAGAGACCTAGAAAGATTTTTCCACTTGGACTATAACATGCAAGCGCTTGGAATACTCGAGACATTTTGACTCTGCGCCAGAGATTGCTATCTCAATCACCCTCCTCTCACACAGAGACAACGTCTCTGACATGACTGACAGCCAACACGTGCTTTTTGGGCGTCTTGCAGTTTTGTGTAAAGAAACTGCCGTAGATGAGAAATCCATTAAATGTTCAAAAAATGCCAAGAAATTCCTTCCGACTGCCACTCATTGCACATTGCACCATTGTCCATGGAGTCTGCGAAAAAGTCTACAGTGAAAGCTGCTCTTAACCAAGATGCATATACTTCAGTTATGGTGGCATTTATGAGCCGCCTTTAAAACTATAAGTAAATTTAAGTTCGTTTTTTGCCTAAGGCGCCTAACGTGTCAATCAATCTTGTGGAAAACAGAATCTCTAGCTTTTGAAATCTAATTAATTTTTATCTAGATGTTCAAGTTTGCAATCTAAACCAAGTTGACGCACAACTTAACTTAGTATGTCGCGGTGCGAAACATTTTACTTTAAGGTTAACGGGCTATATTCTTATCAATCTACATGCATTCATATTAATCATGTTGAGATCGATGGAATACCTGACTGTGTATATGTTGCGTCAAGTTTCGCAACTAATCAAGGCGAAGAACCTGCGGTCCAGCTTTAATCATAAGGGGCAAAGCTGAAACTAATAATGCCGGTGATCTTAAATTTCCTACTTCTTGCTGACGCGTAGACCGTTTTGGGTCTAGAAACGTGGCCAAGAAACCAATGGTACAATCAGGCATGAAGCGTAGCTACTGTTGTAAAAAAAGGCACCCTGCAGACAACTTCGACACGAAGCGGGTCAGCACACTATCGGGAAATGAGGAACGTTAAAAGAACGAAGCATGCAGGAACATTAACTAAATATTTTGGAAGCTTTTTACTACCGGTGCATCTTCTGTAGGAACGCCGACATCCCCAAACCATGGAAAGCTGGGTATACATACGGCTCGGCTCAGCAGTATATAAAGAAAATAGATTTGGTTGAAGAAAGCTACCGTAAGCACACCTGCCTTCTAAGAATTGTTACTCGAAAGAAACACGCTTCTTAGCGCATAAATAGTTACTTGTTCAGCTCATAGACCTAATTGATGTACCGGAATAAGATTACGTGACTCCATGTCTAGTCTCTCTAGACACAAAAAGTTTGGCAAAAGACACATTGACCTTAATTATTTCGAATCAGCCAACAAATTCTTAGATTTGTGTATGTAACACTTTTGAAGAAGAGTGTAGGAGGGTTAGGTTAGGCCCTTTGTGAAATCGTAGTATCTTGTTCCTTTCGCTTTATACATTAGGAATACATTTTTTAAAAAGGCAACCATTCCGAAGTTAATATAAAATCAGCTATCCTTTTGGGTCTAATTTTACCTTCCCAGGTACCTGTATCATCTATTACAAAGGCAGGGCAGTAGGAAAATAAGTGCACTACTATTTCATTCTCCTCTTCGTCCCCACAGTTTCTGCAGAGGTTGCTGTAGGGAGCAAGCAGCCTAGCTGCATGGGCACCGACCCACCAGTGTCCAGTGGTGGCTCTGACAACAGCTGAGATACTATCCTTGCTAAGAGAGCAGATTACAGCTGTTCTGTTGGTGTTTACCGCCGGCCAGGTTTGCCACATTTTGCCAGTCTAGATTGGCTGGAAGTCTGAAAACCTCATTTATTTTCAGCTTGCAGTTGGCCATGGGGATACTTATTTCATCTCTGTCCAGAAGGAGGGGAGCAGTAGTACCTTGTCTGGCGAGCTCGTCCGCTATTGTTTTCCCTGGTCCCATAGGGCGTGTAAGAAGTGTCTCATTACAAATCTCATCATATCCGCAAGGCATGTTTTTTTTTCAAAGTCTAAATTAAGCTGGCAATCTCACCAAAGATGAAGTGTTAAATCACAGGAAAAGCACAACATTAAAATGCCTAAAATGTTGTCCAAAAGACATCTCAGTAAAAACATTTTAGACTTGACAACAAGATTAATCCATTGAACGCTACAACGTTTAACCCAACTATCAATTTTCATTTGGGCATAATTGCAATTTGAAGCAATGGAAAAGTTCTGTGTAAGTTAACTTTGGAATGTCGTTTAAGTTTCGTCAATCAAAATGTGCATATCTACATATGTATTTATATGTATCTAGATACTAAATTGAAAATGTGCAAATATGTTATACAAATTGCATGCCACATGCTGCTCCAGCATTAAATGCCCAGACGGTGAGTGTTGGCTTGTACATCGTCCGTACTGAGTTCGGTCTTGTGTATGCAATTGTTGACTAAGTGACTGACTGACTGACGCGTTTGTCTGCTAGTAGTTCTTATGGCTAGTTATACCCTATACACGTGTACAAGTGTGAAAGGGTATTATAGATTTGTGCAAAAACAGGCAGAAGGAGGCGTGGCAGACTATATGTTCTATGGGCGAAAATGGTCAGGAGCAACAGTCGAGACGATATAGACATGTCCGTCTGTCCGTCTGTCTGTCCGTGTTGTCGCACCGTTCTCGGAGACTACATGGATCAAAATTTTACAAAAGATGCGATACCTATTCAGTGCAAGTTTGTAGAGTTATGTCGATATCTCACTGTGTTGCGTGAAAATGATTCATATCGGATAAGAACTTTAGAAGATATAGCTAATAATGTGTCAATTTTAGGCCCCCTCTCCTTTGAATTGTAACAGAATTTCACTATTTACACTATTATACTATTTATTTGGCTTATAAATCAAACAATTTTGACCTTTTTCCGCACCATCCCCCCCACCCCCGTAGTACAGTTACCGCTATGAAATTTGATTTTCATGGCAAAAGTGGGTACAGGGTATCCCACTGTCGGGCACCATCCCGACTGTCTGCATCAAATTGTTGTTGCTTTTGTTGTAGTTTGTAGTTGTTGCTGTTGTTATTGTCGCCTGGCTCTACTCTACAATAGTGAGTGTGCGTGTGTGTGTTAGTTCGTCGGAAAGTTTTGCAATGTGCTTGTAATCTAGACGACGGCTCAGTCTGCCAAGTTTTTCTATATTTTTCCAAGTTAGTTGTTGTTGTCGTCGCCTTTGTTGTTGCTTCAGCTAAGACAGACGCGCCATTCGTTACACATTATTTAGCTCTTCGTCGTTGTTGTGGTCTTTTTCCTCCTTCCTTTGCTTTCTTATTTTCCGGAATTATCCGATATTTATTACAGCGCCGCATGTGTGTAAATGTAAGTTAGTGTGCGTTTGTGTTTCATGCTTTCTGGGCCATGCGGAAATACCACAGTGAAATATTGAGAATGTGACGCCGGTCGCTTGGCCTGCCTTGCCTATGCCCCAATAGCATCCCATAGGGCCGGGGCCGGTGGCGGGGCCCTTCCTTCAAACAAGCCATGTTAAAATGTGCGTTCTATAAATGTTCATTTATCGTACATCGTCGCATTTGAAACAATCAAATCAGCATAAATTTCTGAAGAAATTCCTCTATGGGGCGGCACTTTTAATAGCGATCGACGGCGACCTTTCACGCCGCTCGCAATGTCTCTCACCTTTGCTGACACAAATTAGGCATACACTCTTTGCATTTACTTATAATAACCCTAATATTTATGGGCTTAATAGCTTAGTATTTTGAGGGCATAGTGACTGACGAACTTTGATTTTTGAGCAAACTTCTGGGCTATACTCCTCAAGTCTTAAATTGTTCAATTCAACGAAAAACTTTATAAATTTGTATTTCTAACAACTTCTTCTTCTTAACTGGCCATAACAACCCGTGTTATCGAATTGTGGTTTTAGGTGGTGGGTCCCAAACCCTACGCACAACCCTTTTAAGGCCTGGGGTGGCTCTACTGGTATCGAAAGAACCCAGTGTCATTGTTAGTATACAACAAGTTTTGACCTGCTGAGGTGGTATTCTTAACCAGCTCACCACACGGTGGAGATATTTCTAACAACTTACCTTTCAATATTGATAAAGCGTTGAATTGTAGTTTCAGCCAAAAGTTATCCGTTCTCTATTTAAGAGGGAAGTTCGATTTCAGCAAATTTATCTTTCGTTACAATTTTTAGTAGTAAAAAAAAAAACACGTTTGATTGTTATAGTTGTTGTTGTCTCGTTGCACTTTCTTTTAGGTACCTGAATACCTTGTCGGCCTTTTTTTTCTTTCTTAGCTGAGTCTCAGTCTCAGTATTAGTTAGCGGCTTTTAGCTTATGGCGAAAGCGTAGATAAAAAAGTGTCAATTGTAGAAATTGGTTTGGGAAATGCGCCCAGAAACCGACGTTTAGAGTTGGAGCAAGATGCGAGCGGAGTTAGAGAGCGAGGGTGAGATAGAGCGCGTACATAGAGATAGGAACTTAAATACTCATTCGCAACTCACACTCACAACCCGTATTCCTTTGAGCTTTTTGTACTCGCTTCCCTCTATTTTTGCTACTCCACTCCAATCACGTAGGATTTACTCTTTAGTTGTCTTCTCGTCTCAGTTGCCGTGATTTTTGTTGTTGCTGGCGTCGCCAGTGTCTTTTTGTATTTTCTCTAAACTTTGACTAGCTATTTTATTTATTTAGGTTATCATTTTTCCTTATTTTATTTATTGCTTTCGCCGCCGCTGCTGATGTTGTTGTAGTTGACGTTGTTTTTGTTGTGATTTTCTTTTGTTTTTATTTTCAGCTGTAAATGATGAAAATTTTCACTCTACATTTTTCTTCACTTAGTTTTTCTCATCGATCTTTTTTTTTTTTCTTCATTGGTTTTAACATGATTATTTCATATTTTTTTCGCTGTGACGCTTTTAATTCACATGGTTTCAATTATTTTATTGACCTGTAAAGAGAAAGAGAGAAAAATGTCGTTTAGCAATTTATTGATTGGAAAAATAAATAAAGAAATTTTTTTTAAGCAAACTAACAAGCTCAAGAAGGGTGACCCCACTGTGTGCGCTAACTACCGTGGTATCAGCATTCTTTCTATTGCTTATAAGGTCCTATCGAGAGTACTGTGTGAAAACTAAAGCCGTTTGCGAAAGAACTGATTTCACCTTATGTGGATTTAGGCCTGATAATTCCACCATAGACCATATATTCACACTACGCCAAATCCTGAAAAAGACCCACGAAAAACAAATCGACACCCATTATCTCTTTGTTGATTATAAAGCAGCATTTGATAGACCGTTGAGGGATCGCGTATATGCCGCACTGTCTGAGTTTGGTATTCCTGAGCAACACGCAGCTCCGGTAGGAAAGAGCTTCTCCGAGCCATTTGATACCAAGCGTGGACAAGGCGATGACCTCTCCAGCAACCTCTTCAACCTTTTGATGGAGAATGTGTTGCGGAAGGTCGAAGTGAATCGGAACGGTACTGTATACTATAATGGAATCCAGTTGCTTGCATACGCAGATGATAACGATACCGTCGGGCGTACTAAGCGAGCGGTTACCGGAGCCTTTGCGGCTATTAAAAGATAATCTGCCAGGGTGGGTCTGGTGGTAAATGGGAGCAAGACGAAGTATATGCTTTCTTCGAGTAGAGATATACAGCGGTTGGACTCTCAGATTAATGTTGAGAACTATACTTTTGATGTTGTCAAGGTTGTCGTCTACCTTGGCACCACCGTCACAATGAAGAAAGATGTCAGCATGGAGATCAAGCGGAGAATCACTCTTGCCAATAGGTGTTACTTTGGTCTCAGTAAAGAAGCACTCTATAAGACGCTCATCCTTCCCGTTTTGCTTTATGGCGCTGAAGCATGGGTGATGTTGCAGTCTGATGAATATACGTGTTGGCAACAACTACCGCATACGATGGAACGATGAACTATATGAGCTCTACGACGACATTGAGAGAAGGGTCTTCAATGCGGTTGTCGAAGGGAAGCGACGAAAGGGCAGACCATGTCTCCGATGGAAGCAACAGGTAGAGAGTACGCTACCTTTGGTATAAATAATTGGAAAATTATTTGCTCGCGCAAAGCAGAGATGCCTGGAGGAGAGCTTTACATCAGGCCATAACCCGGTAACGGGCTGTTATGGCAAGTTAAGTAAGTAACTATCCATCATTGCTGTTGTCCGCGACACGAATTTCGTTAGTTTTAATGTTAACAAGTTTTAAGTTTCAATTCGCAAAGTTATGTACTGGCGTTCTATTAAAAGATTGCACCTTGATGTTTAACAATTCTTATTAAATCTTGATTGGAACTTTAACAACCTTAGAATACATAACGTACATAAAAATTCGTATAATATAAGTTATTAAATATCTTTATTAAAATGTGATTCCTTTCAGTAAACCGGCTTCTAGCCAATTACACCCTATACAATTTTGCACAAAAACTCCACAACTTTAATCCAAACGCATGTTACTAACTTGCAAATATTTCAATTACGATTTGTTGAGGGCAAGCAGCCCAAAAACTCCACAACTTTAATCCAAACGCATGTTACTAACTTGCAAATATTTCAATTACGATTTGTTGAGGGCAAGCATTGCCCTCCGTGAAAAAAAAAACAAAACGGTAAGTAAAAAAATAAGTTTATCGGACTAACGAGGAGTTATTACAACATTAACACCAACACCACCAAAATCACTACCTTCTGCACTTTAGTACCTACTATAATATGTTTTTTGTTTCCTAGTTCAGCATAAAATGGCATGAACTTTTTGTTGCTTTTATCACTGAAAGACCACGCCTTTCCAGTGGCAGCAGCAAAAGTGCAGCCAAAAAGTGAAGAATGAAAGCGGAGCACGTAAAAAATGCCGACAAAAACAAATACACCAACAAACACATCACGCTTCCACACACGCTGCGGCTAAACACAGTCAAGCATCAAAAGTTGCGCCGGTTCGGATTGCTTCGGCCTGGCTTTTGGTCTGGTTTTCGCCCCACCCTGCCAGACAGCCTTAAACGAGGCCAGACATCAACATCAAGAACAACAACAACAACACCAACAACCAAGCCCAAGTCACGTGGGGTGTTGTGTGCGGCACGCGAAACGAAAAATGGCAAAAACTGCACACGAAAGCAGCCGACGTACAGTGAGGTAGAATCATTTTTTTTGGCACAAAATTCTGTGTTTTTTAAGACTGTCAACATATTTTTAGACCGATTGATTGTTCACGTTTTTGTGTTAGCTTTGAAAGAAAGTAAGTTTATTTAGAATCAAAATGAACTTAACACAAGTAAGCCAGTTACAGGAGGGGGGGAAAAACCCTCATCAATATATTGGCTTTGTTAATGCGGAAACCCAATTGAATTGCACTTTTTTCGCTGGAGCGAAAGAACCATTCAACAGGATGCCTCCAGCTACGTTTCATAAGCTCCTGGATCTTGTTTGTTTATAAATGAATATATTAATTTAACAAAACTACGTATGTCATCGTTCGGCGCCAAAAATATTGTTGGTGTTCGTCACACTCGCAGCATTAAACTGAGGTCGCACCTTTCAGCACTAAACTGTGAGGTACAACACAAGAATGCATTCTAATATGAAGAGAGTCGCATAGGGTTGCAGGCGAGATAACTTACGGGCGATCTTACCTCGCCATCACGAGGTGCGAGATGCAACTCACACGGCCTCGCTTGAAAATCTCGCTTCGTGTAAACGGCGCCTTAAAAATGAATTAAATTTTAATGTGCTTTGAAAAATACTTTGTCAAGTTTTTAAGCTGCACGTTGAAAAATTTGGATGTAGCATCGCGAAAAGTAAAGCCGATTGGGCCTGGGGTGAAGCTCCCTGATCCCAGTCTATACCTTTACCAAGTTGACGCACCAACTCAACGTGGTGCCCCCTGGTTAGCTGCTCTAATTACTACTAGGGGTTAGGGCAGTGAGCTAATATGCAGAACGAAGTCTGCCCAGGACTTTAACAGTTTTATGCGTAGGGTTTGGCACTCACCGTGTAAAACCCCTCTCCCAATGGAAGATGGTATAAGCTGCCTGGATTAGTGCTCTACATTAGTCCTTAAGCTGGTAATGGGCTGTTATGGCCAGTCAAGAAGATGAATAAAAAGAATACCGATATTCATGACCGCAGTTTTCTTTTATAAATAGTGACGAAAGTGGTGCAAATTTTGACATTTTTCTATATAAATCCAAACCATAGATAGATAGCACTACTTGGTACAGTCATAAGTTTCGTTGATGTTTAATCCGAGTGTATAAGACTGACCAATGGAGTGGTTGAGAGTGTGCCTATTAGGAGGCTTAAGCGCAAATATTTTGAGTATTTGACAGGAGCTGCTGGGCTGAGTTTGCCTAGGCTAAGGACGTCACGGAGCAGGACTTAACTTTTTTCTAGCAATATTTCTATCACTGGTCACACAGTGCTTCTGAAACGCCTGGTGTTTTAATCTATGCTTTATATTAGGCTTATAATTACTCTTAGATCGATTGCTTAATTAATATTTGAAAAAACGTGACCACTGTACACAACAATAAACCAAAATGGATTCCTTTTATTTTGCCGCATTAAACTTGTCTTCAAGCCACAGTGCGACGCTTGGGAAAGAATACGCGGCGAGAGCAAAACAATAAGAAGAGAAAAAAACAAGTGCAAAACAGCTAAAATTAAATAAATAAATTATATTGATATTTTTTTATCATTTAATTGCCAAAGCCAGACAACGAAATCGCAAACGCAAAAAAAAAATGCAATGCCAGTTTTATTTTGCTTGCATATTGTTTTTGCTCAATTTTCGGCTGCAATTTATTTTGGTCAAGACAACAAATAAACAGACACACAGATACACACACACACACACACACACACACACACACACACACACACACACACACACACACACACACACACACACACACACACACACACACACACACACACACACATGCAACATGCAAGCCAGGCTATTGGTATTGGGAGGCGCGTCGCGCCGGTTTTAAAAATGTGCTGCAGCAGCAGCAAAACACACGCACGCACACACACACACACACACACACACACACATGCAAAAGCAGCCCCCAGACAGCGAGCGCAAATACGACAAAAGGAAACACCGGCGCAGCAGCGTCGTCGACGTCGAGCGCAGCGCAGCGCAGCGCAGCCGCCGCAGCAGCAGCAGCAACCCTCGAGATGACGTTGACCCCGAAAATTGACACGAAACGGAATGTGTGAAACAACGACGTAACCGACAACGGCGAGCGAATGTGTATGAAAACAAAGTGGAATCTAATAACAAAACATGAATGCGGCAAGTACAAACGAGCGAGCGAGCGAACGAGCAAAAGAGAGACTCTGCGTGTACTAAGGATAGACATGTAAAGCGCAATGCGTATAAAAACATGCAGACCGACAGGACGAAAAGAACGACAAAGCAGAGTCAGAAAAGTTGAAACGCAGTTTCGGTTGCCGCCTGTCGTGTAAGAAACAACAAGACAGCGAGAGAGCGAATGAAAACGAGTGCGCATGTGCATGGCAGCGCGATAAGCGTACCAAAATAACAACATAACAAACCAACAGCAATAACATGAAGAGAGAGAGAGAGTGAGAGAGAGAGGGTATATGTGTGAAGAGGGCATATTTAACCAGGTACTCTCATTTCGCTCTCTCAAGTAACTAAGCGAGAGAAAGCCAAAATATTGAAGTTTGTAACGAAACTGAAAATAGTGTTCGCAAAAGAGGCGAACAAGAGAGTTTCTGGTTAAGTATGCCTTGTGTGTGTGTATTTGTGAGGCTGCGCGCATGATAAGGGCGGAAACTACGCACGCAACATTTTGGTGTAGTAAAAACGGCAGCAAAGATACAATTTTTGTGTTTGTGTTTGTTTTTCTTTAGTTTGTGTTTTTTGTTGTTTTCATACAGATTGCCGAAATTGCAGCAGCGCGCCCGAGCACTGCAACGAGGCCGGCGACGACTGCGAAAACCGCAGCAGCGCACTCACAAAATGCTTATGAATGAAACTACGCCAGTGTTTGTTTATTTGTTTGTGTGTGTTTGCAGCAGTAGCAGCGCAGCAGCAGCAGACGGAGACGCAGACGCAGACAGTGACTGCGCTGCTGTCTGGCCCTGATCACGAATGGCACAGCGTTGACGCTATGTAACTTCGTTGTAAATGTGGTACAGTGACTACCAAAATTGTAGTGCTACGCATACATACCCACAAAGCAACTCGACTTGTTATTGCTGTTGTTTGTTTTGTGTTGTAATGAGAATTACAGCGAAATTGTAAAGTAGTGTTTTTAATAGCAAATGCATTGTAAATAAGTAGCAAATGGCGTGTGTATGCATTAAAAGCCATTGACTAATTAAAAAGCCATTAAAAGCAAAGTCTCTGAATGTACATACACACAAACAGACATGCTAATAAATGCATAAAATTTGCAAACACAACCACAACAGCATAAACACAAATTAATTACCTCACGAAACAAACAACACACAACACACACAACAAGCAACAGCACAGCAGCTAAAAAGGAGCAACACCAACAACAATGACAGCAACTGCTACAATAACAACAACAAAAAGTGGTTGCCTTCGTCGCATACAAAAAGCGGAACAACATGGAAATATGGCTAAAAATAAACTTTTGCAACATTGTTGCAAGCAGACATCAGTCGAGACTGAGACAGACGCGACGACGTCGACGTCAACAACAACGACTGCGGCAGCAGGAGTAACTCCAACCTGAAAAAAAACACACACGTTCATAGTAGTAGCACACTGGTTCATAATTGATTTCTTTGAATGCTTCTCAATGCACAATGTTCACACAATTTAAGCCATAGTGTATAGCTCCCCCGTGTGGTGAGCGGGTCAGAGAATACCACCTCAGCAAGTCAAAGCTTGTCGTATGAGGCGACTAACAATGACACTGGGTTCTTTCGAGACCAGTAGAGCCACCGCAGGCCTTAAAAGGGTTGTGCGTAGGGTTTGGGTACGTACCACGTAAAACCACAATTCCAATGAAAGAATGTATTTACATCAGGCCGTAACCCTGTTATCGCCAGTTAAAAAGAAGAGAAGTATAGAAAAAAATAAGTTTTTCTTAAATGTTATTTGAAGTGCTAAAATAAGATGAAGTTTGATTCTGTGTCAGGATATTCGTATGTCCAGAAGCAGTAATTCGACTATTAAATATATTGAATTAAGTTCATCCGGCACGGTTTCAACTTTAATAAAGCTATTCTAGTAGCCTTGGCTTTTTTTGACACACAAATATAGCATTTATGGTCATGATGAATCATGGCGTTCCAAAAGGCCATGCGTAAGGCAACAGAACCAGATGCTGTGTGCAATGATTTGAGGCGACTAATATTAATGGCATGATAAGGATTCGCAGTGCGGCTCCGTTTTGAGCGAATGCCGCCATCTAAAATCTTGGTCATGAAAGTAAATCCTTCGTCACGCAACATTGGTCGTTAAAAAAGCAAAACTTTTTGATTGTACACCGCGGGTTGGCCAACCGATTGTTGTGTCTATGGGCTAGTGTTGTTTCGATGCACCGAAAACATCGATGGTTGGCCTGTCATTTTCCGATGTTTTTAAAACCATTTCACCATCGCTTACGCCAACCTACTATTTTTCAAGATCATGCCAAAGTAAGTAACTTATTTTTAGTTTTACAAATAGTGTTTGCAGAACTGAGTGCCATCTCAAAGTTTATTCAAAGGTCAAACTCTCAGCGAATTAGACTGCTAAGGGGATGGTTATCAAAACTTTTATGTTGACATAATTTAGTCATAAATCTATTGGTCTGTATTATATAGTATCTAGAAATCTTCACATATTTCATATTATATAAAGAAGTTTCTTCTATAATAAAGAGAAAAATTTGTAAATATGAAACATCGGAAAACCATTGGTGCATCGTCCATGTCCATTGTCGATGGATACTGCGATGGTAAACACCGATGTTTTGGTCTGGATTTACATCACTATTATAGGCCGCACAACAAGTAGTTCTATTGCTCGATAAAAGTTGAAATCTCCAATTTTTGGAATTGGCTTACTGTATTAACTTTATTATTAGCGTTCTCATATTTTATCTAACCTTCTTTCTTTTACCAATTGTATAGCGCTGAAAAATGCAATATTGCCATTGAATAAATTAAGCTGTGTTCCACTGTGCCTAGAACAGACAAACAGACTTTGAAAAGCAGGGCACAGACTGGCGGTCTGTATCTGTCTGTCACTCTGTCGCCTTGTCGGTTTGCCGTTGCCCATGTGTATATGTGTGTTCAACTAAAGTGCCGTCTCATTGTTTGGGAAAAGGGGTTGCTGTTGTTGTTGTTGCCGCTTGGTTTTGCCGCTGACTGACTGACATGGCTGAAAGGAGCAACGGCAGCAGAGTGCCGGCGCGTGAAGCACGCGAAATGAGGATGCAACAACAGCAACACAGCAGCAACAACACCAGACAGAGCTGAAAAAAACAAACAACAAGAAGCTTTTGCGGCATGGCCACTAATCGCTAAATTTACGAGTACAGTTAAAATAAAATCATAAAAATGCCTTTTGCCCATTGTGTGTTAGCACTGTGTTGTTCTTCTGGATCCAGCTTCTTGTTATGGTAGTTATTCATAGAATAGGGATGTTGTATCGACTAGTCGCTTCTTGATTTAGTTGCAATACAAAGATTAAGTATACAAAGCAGCAGACAGCAGACAGACTGGACGATAAGAGCAACAAAAGAAGACGAAAATTTCCACGAAAATCTTGAAGTGAGTTTCTGTAGCAACTCATTGAGTGCGCTTACGAATAATAGGGAAAAGCGACATTTGGCATGCCCAAGTTCCTTAATTGCTCTCTTGCGAGCCTATCGATCTTTTTTTACAAAAGGTACTGCTACATGAAAGATGTTTGGGAATAATAACTGTTGGGTAAATTACTATAAACTTCTAGGTCTATAATTTGATGTAACTTTACACTAGCCAATTTTGGTCCAATGATGTTTTTCAAAATTTAAATTGAACTGCTTATATATCCGATTATAAAAGACGTCTACTTGATATCGGAAGACGAAAGAAAAATATTAGGCAAGGAATTTTGACTAGTCTTGTTTGTAATACTTATGATAAACGTCAAATTTACTATTTTTTAATGAGCTTTTATTAAAAGGAAATATGGGTTCTTGTTGAATATATTGAAAAAATTTAACATTTATTTATATTTAAAACTAAACGATACCCCTGATAAAGCCGTCAATAAATTCATTATATAAATTAATTCTTCCCGTTCCCATTTCACTTCCTGTTCCTCTTCCTTCTCTTTCTCTTCTTCATACTAAGTAAAGCTGCGGATATTGGTACCAATATCTTTATATACTCTACCTCCACCTCTACCTTTACCTCTATTTTGTTCACACTCTCTCAACATAATGGGAAGCTATCCTCAAAATTCCATAAAAATCTGCCCAGTAGTTTTTGAGGAGAAGAGTCACAAAGAATTGACATTCATATTTATATATGTGGTATACCCCCGTGTGGGGAGCGGGTTAGAGAATACCACCTCAGCAGGCCAAAGCTTGTCGTATGAGGCGACAAACAAACTATTGGAAACTTTACAAAAATACCTTAAGCGTACTCGGTATTCGGAAATTGCAGTTTTGTGCCAAAGTAAAAAGTCCATAAGTGAGTACTTAAAGAGAAGTAATCGGTTTTAGATTTTACCGTACAGATAATGTGTGATGACAGTTTTCTTCGTTTCATTGCACACTGTAAACAAATTAAAAGCCGACTAGTTAGCTTATAAACATTAATGTAAAGTGACAAGTCTTAAAAACGGTGCCATATAACGCTCCTTTTCACAAGCTTCTTGAATTTGAAAAAAAAAAGTACTTTTTTAAAATGAATTTATGCTATTAATTCAAAATTGAACTACATTTTGCAATTATCACATGGTTTACTTTAAATTACTTGGATTTTAGAGACATCATTACATCAGTGCACTTAAAGGTCGTTCAGGGGCGAAAGTACGCCCCAAAATAAGAGCAAGGGCAACGCCAACGCTAGAGCGATTAGAAAGCTAAACAAAATCTAAAAAACTTATTAACTATTTCAATAGCCAAGGCGTCAATGCGTCAGCAAATCCCAAGCAATAGATATGCACTACGAATAAAACCCACGCACACTCAATACACAAAACGCATACTAGAGCACCTACAACAATAACAACATTGAGCGGTCGGTGGGTTTTATCTTCTAATGTTTATGAAAATGACTATAAATAGCAGCAAACACCAGCGCCACCGTTAAATAGCCAACAAGTCAGTCAGTCAGTGAGTCAGTCAGTTAGTTAGTCGAACGACCAACCGACCGCCCACCCAGTCACGGCAACTACGACGCCTCGACACACACACTCACACACACTCTTACACATGCGCAAAAAACACACGCACACAGCAGAACGCACTTTATCAAAAATACAAGACAAACGCGATGTAGATTAACTAAATTTGAAGTGTCGAAGCCTAAACACGCTTCCGGCTAATCTGATCAAATTGAAAAATTTACATACCACAATACACATTCCCAACCCAAGTTAATCGCATGCAGCTCCCAATATAGTACTTTGATTATAATAACTTTCTACTTTAGCTATTTCTTGTTACTAACTCTTGAGTTTCTTTGAAGGTTTCAATGATAAGAGTTTCAATAAGTACAATTATTTAAAACTAGACTAACAATTTAAGGTATGTACTTTAAAATAAACAGTCTAATCAGGAGACCCAATTCTCGGAAAAACCATTACACATACAAAAAACGAATACAATTTTTTAAATGATAAATCCGTTTGGGAAATCGATTCAGTCATTCTTGCAATCAAATTATACAAATGCTTACGGTTGACGATTCGAAATCAGTAATATTGGGGAGGAAAACCGCGATACATATTTTCTTGCGCAATGTCTTTCAGTTTATCTAAGGAACTTCATTTGATTTCAATCAAACTTCCATCTTAAATAAGAAATAAGAATACGTTTAATCTTAAAGTATCCACATAATATTACTTAGCATGTTCTTAAGTGTGTATCTTAGTTAGTTAGCTAGTGCACCTTTAGTTTCTTTTGAACCAAGGATTTTGTGAAATTTTTTTCACTTTCTCACTTGAAAATCTAGCTTCGTGTAACAAGTGCCTAATAGCGCTGCAAAACTATCGATTGTTTGAGCAAAAAGATTCGATACTATCGAAAGTACTATAATTAATTTTTTTTGTTTGATTATTTCTTTACTGCTCAAATTACTAAAGATTACAAGTCACCATTTCTTTTTTAAAACTTGTATATTTCTTCTTTCATAAAGATGAGATCATTGGGAGATTCAAATGTTCCTATTCAGAAACAGAATCATGTCTACATGCTTTGATTTAATCGAAATGGCTGGCACACAAAGAAATCGAGTAGGAAACGTTTTTAACGGAGTATCATTTGATACGCACGGTGAGAAAGAGTGATACATATTAATCGAACATTAATTTAATTGTCTTCCAGTATTCTATGGAAGAATGTGTGTTTCCAAAGTACTGGCGCAATTCTACAATATCGTCGGATATTCGTCCTTGCTATGATAGCAATGTTTACTTCTAAAACTGAACGGTTGCTTTGCCATCTCTGGAGTCTCAATATTCTTTTCAGGCAAATGTGGAGCTTAAGTAAGCAAAGTGACTTCAATTTCTAGCTGGCATTATTAGCGAGACCATTACGGATGTGGTTGTAAAGACACTATGTGGCTTTAAACTATCGATTTTGAAGTTTGGCGCCCCTACGAATAGGAACGATTTAACCCTTTCAGGACCGAATTAAAGTGGGTGGAGCTATAGAATATTTGAAACCGTTCATTTATTAATATCACCATAAATATTAACTGACATGAATTTCAAAGTCCTTGGTATCCTGGTTCGTCCTATCTTAGCATACGAAAATTTTTTTTTAAATAAGGATATCGCCCAGGACCAATGTTGTATATAGACAAAATTGACTTTAGGAACAGCTTAACACTTTTTAATCAAAAATTTCCATTTTATCAAGTAACTTCCCTTTTTTTTCAATTTAGAAAATTATTTTTGGCAATCTAAAAAATTGGTTTTTTACAACGGTACGTGAAATCACACCAAAAACATCGTCCACACGCGAAACTTTTTAAAGTTGAACACATTGTAAATACATAAGAATACACAAACAATCAGATAAAACCAAAACAAATTCCAAAAAATATCTACGTATCGGGTTTTTCGTCATTGGAAGTCAATGTTGCCTATAGGCCACAACGGTCCTGAAAGGTTTAAACACTCTTTGAGCCGGTACTGCATATGCACATACATTTAGAGGTGAATCCAAGGCATACAGTATAGTTGGCCAAATGTACGCACTCTTTGGCAAGTGTATTGCAAATACAATACTTGTTGGCCAGCAAAAATTGCAACATTTTAAATTGTCCGCTCTGACGCGCTCTGCTATCTCCCATTCTCTGCTCAAATGCGCTCGTTAGCGGTCCCAATAATAGAAATGCAACCACGTGTGTTGTTTATTACATACACACGAACACACACACACGAACACACACACACGCACACACACACACACACACACACACACACACACTCGTGCGCCAACGACGACAACAACAACAACTAATAATAAACGAAAGTCAATACAAAACGGAATCATTAAAAACAAGAAAAACAAATAACTGCGTAAAGCAGAATGCCGAAATGAAAAGAAAGAGCTGGAAAACGAATATCAAAAGTGTCAAAAACAAAAACAGCAACAACAACAATACTTGAAAAGAACACAAACAATCCGCTTGCCTCCTCTCTATCTCACTCTTACTCTCTCGCACACCTTGCTCAATTTTCTTGATTTTGCTTTAAATTACTTACTTCGCTTCTTCTTCACATTTTTGTTGTTGTTGTCCTGCTGCTACTTAAGTTCGTTGGCGTCAGTATATATACACACACATATTTGTGTGTGTGTGTGTGCGTGTGTGTGTGTAGCATAAATAGCAATTATTTGCAGCCAAAAATTTGAAGCTCACATCTTGATAAGCTTTAAGCTTGTATCATAAGTATCTTTACACACTCTCCGCTTACACATAGTATGCCACCCAACCACCCACCTGCTGCTGCTGCTACCTATAGCAACTGCTGCTCAGCTTCTGCTGGCGCCTCTGCCTTGTGGGTGCCTTATCAACACGCCTTCGCACTTTTCGGCCGTAACGTTGCTTTAGCATTTACGCAAAACAACATCACATGAAGCAAGTGGAATATAGACGAGATTGTTCGAATACACTCACACGCTCACTCGGTTTATGTTTGCGGCTATATGTATGTATGTGTATGTCTATTTAGGTATATGGCTATATAAGTCAAAGAAAACCAAAACTTGTATTGGCAAAGCTCGCATACCCTTACGGCCCACCAATCGTTTATAACTTGTTCGACTATGTTTATGCTATCTTGTGTAGCAGCTTGTACTAGTTTATGTTAATGCGAAATGAAAAAAGTAATTTCAATTTATGATTTAGTATTCGCAAAAATGTATGCCAGATACAGAAAATCTCTTAAAAAATATTGAATTTTGAAATATTAACTATTATACTCTGTACTAGGATTGTAGATATCTTCTTCTTCTTCTTAACTGGCCATAACAACCCGTTATCGGGTTACGGACTGATGTAAATACATTCTTTCATTGGAATTCTTTCATGGAAAACCCTACGCGAAACTCATTTAAGGCATGGTGGCTCTACTTCTCAAAAGCACCCAGTTTCATTGTTAGTCGACTCATACGACAAGCTTTAACCTGCTGAGTTGATATTCTCTAACCCGCTCACCACACCATCGGAGCGATTTTTTCGAGGACGATAATATCATATTTCGATATTTTTTCTGTCAAATATCGGCTACTTTATATTCTTCCAACAGATATCAAAAGCGTGCCGTAAGAATTGAATCGAAATATGAGGGCGCAAATCGGCGCAAAGAAGAAGATGAGAACTTAGCTAAAGTGTAACTGCTTAGAGAAAGGGGAAGGCAAAAGGAGTCAAAAAAAACTTATATTTTAAAATATCAACAATCCTCCTCTGTGCCCGAACGGTAAGGCAACTTTAGACGGGTTTACTTAAGTTTTATTCGAAATCTCTTTAAAGAAACCTTCGTTCACAAATTTTTATGATTTCCACAGCTCTCAAAGGTGTTTCTAACGCTTCGATTGTACTTTTGTTCTGCTCAATTGTTTATTCTTCAATCAATAATATGCTATTATGTTTATAATGATATGATCTGAGTTTCTAAGATCTAAGTAAGTTTCGCAAGTCTACCTATTGCAAGCTTTATTTGAAAATAATAGTATACTGCTAGCTAGGGAATACCAATATCATGGTTTTTGTCATTTTTCTTGCTATTTGTTTAGTTCATTCTCATTTTTACAAGTGATTCATACGCATCACACGCTCAAAAGTCCCAAAGAGCAAAAGCAAATGGCAAAAGGCAGCTAAGCCAAAGGCAATAGCAATGTCGACTTATCAGCGCGCAAAAGTCTAAGGTCCAAGAAAATAATACAATGCAAAAGGCATAAAACAGCCCCAACACATATGACATATCTACATATGCTACATATAATACATGTCTGTGTGTGGCGACAGTTGGACGTCAGTCGCCGTCGTCGTCGACATTGTCCACGCATAAAGAGAAAAACAAATGTAATTCCGATTTTCACAATGTGATTTAAATGCTTGTAAAAATGAAATAGCCAACTGAAGTGCCAGGCGGCCATTCATCCATCCAGCAATCCATCAATTCGTCCATCGATGACGTGAGCGGAGCACAGTCTGTCATCTTGTGATCGCTTTATTGACTTAACGAATGCGTATCGAGGAATTTCACGTCATGGGAATATAAAACCTAAACATAAAAATATTTACGAACGTAAAGTTGTCTAGAGAGCTCTGCCTTGCTAATTTCGTGATTTCAAAGTTATTAGATTAGGAATGTTCTTCACAGATGTCTTGATTGTTATAGAAGCTCTTTCAAAGAAGGTTCTAGAATATTTCAAAAGAATTTTAACTTCACTATGAAACATAAGCTAACCAAAATTTTATAAGGCATCATGATATCTGCACAAGCATAAGCTAACCAAAATATTATAAGGCATCATGATATCTACATATACATTATATGTAATCTTTCTAGATCAATCGGGTCTTTGTTTTTGAAAATACCCGATTGAAGTTTAAATGACTGAAATTAAAATAGTCAATAAACAAGTTTTTTGCTTTGTTACAGGCAAAAATATTTGACTTGATATCTCGATGCAAAGAATCGTTAAGAAATTAATAGTTTCCTGGCTCATGGTTCATCGCAAAAACTTATGAAAACTTTGATCGTCATTTCTTACAGAGAAGCTCAAAACATGCTATTGAGATAATTCAGTCGATTTAATATAAATACTTCTGTATGTTTCTCAACTTACTACGTAGATGTGCGGCCCGTGTTCTGTTTGGACATGGTGAAGCTCCCTAACTCCAAGTTGACGCACAACCTCCCCCTGATGGTTAGCTACTATAGTAGCGAAGTTTCCCGAAGACTTTAACAGGTTTGTGGGTAGGTATTGGTACCCACCGCGTAAAACCCTCTCCCAATAAAAGATGTTATGTGGCGCCTGGTGGGGTATTCTACACCAGGCCGTAGCGTGGTAGTGCATTGTTATGGCCAGTCAAGACGAAGAAGACTTTGTTGTTAGATTTTGTAGAGCACGTTTTTACTTTTCCACTTGTTGATTGTGTTGATAATATCTCTCATTATTTGCTTTTATAGCAACGTGAGAGATCTTTATATTAAATTGTTTTTTGGTTTGCATTTTGTAGGCCTTTATCGTATCCAATTGTCTCTTGACATATCCAACTGTTTTGATGTAAAAAGAACTTGGGTTTGGCTTATTTTCGATCTCAATGGAATGAACATTGAGCCGGCGTTGCTTGCGTTACAACTTGTGTTTCAAAAACCTTTTGAACTTGTCTTGAAAAACTGAAAAATAAGAACATACGATGGTTTGTAATACAAGCAAGTTGTGCAGATAGTTCTAAGCGACTGTAAGAAGAACCAATGTGTAATGGCATTTCATTTAAGCTCCTATTTGCTATAATGCCTTTAAATTTTTACATTTCGCTTTGGACATATCGTTCTACCCATTTTACCCAAAACGCTAAAATCCCTCCTCTCACCACTTCCCATTAGCGAAAATAATAAGAAGAAAAAATTGTATTTTGAGTATTGTACATATTTAAATTACTGTTTATTTTTTCACACAGAACCAGAACTTCCCCTGTATCAGCAACAAGCTTGCCGTCTCTTGAGTAACTCCCAGGGCAATTTACAATAATTCCCCATCCCATGCCATCCATTAGTGGAACATGTTCACATCGAGTAGCTCGTCTCTCTGACCACAACACAGCCGCCAATAAGCCACCGCCAACTTTTGCACCACATTTGTCAGCTGAAAAAACAGCAACAAAAAAACCGAAGCGCTTACAAAAAAACAACTTCAAAAAAAAAACAACAAATTGCGTAATTGATACCATTTTTGGTGTGCGCGCCTCCAAAAATTTAACTGAAAGCAAAAAGCGAAAAGCGACTACAAAAACAACAACTGAAACGGAACGCCCGTTCGACAGCCTGATAGCCAGACTACTGGGAGCACACACAATGCATGCGTGCGTGCGTGCGTGCGTGCGTGTGAGTGGAGCGTATTAGAAGCGCGCCTAAGTTCAAGGCCAAGTAATCGTAAGACCGAGAGACTCGAGTTTAAGTGTGTTTATACCAGTGTGTGTGTGTGTGTGTGTGCAGTGAGGGGCATGGCATAAATTGGCATAAATTACAACAACAACAACAACAAAACGCAGCAATAGAAACTGCACAAAATAACTATAAGAACAAAATATATTTAGCCCCACAGCGTCGCAGTCAAGTCATACCAGCGAAAAAGGTCAATGACACCTGTGTCTGTTTGTCTCGCTCACTGTACGAAACGAGCGAGCGACGGCGACGACGTCTTCGACAACACACACACGCACACACACACACACGCACACACACACACACACACACACACACACATGCAATAACGCGCTCTCTCTCTCTCTCTCTCGTTCGCACGCGCGCACGCTTAGACATGTGGTCAAAGCATTTATTTGGTACTTTTTATACCCTGTACAAAGGGTATTAAAGATTTGTGCAATGTATGTAACAGGCAGAAGTAGGCGTGACACTCCATAAGTTCCATGATCAGTTGCAATAGTCGAGTCGTTATAGACATCTCCGGCTGTCCGTGTTGTCGCACCGTTCTCGGAGTCTATAAGAGCTAGATCATAAAATTGTTTACCAAAAGATGCAAGTTTGTTGAATTATGTCGATATCTCACCCCTCTCTGGGTTAAAACCCACACCATTAAAGCTAGCCAATTGAAACTTGACACAGTTATGCATGTGTTGTGTAAAAATGATTCATATCGGGTAAGAACTTTAGAAGATATAGCTAATAATGTGCCAATTTTTTGCCACCTCTCCTATAAACTGTAACGGAATTGCACTTTTTACATAAATGTTAAAGTTAACATCTATGTTAACCAAATGTTAGGCTTATAAACCAAGTAACTTTGACCTTTTTCCGCAACATCCCCTCTACCCTCGTAGTAGTTACCGTTATGAAATTTAATTTTCATGGCAAAAGTGGGTACAGGGTATCCCACTGTCGGGCACCGTCCCGACTGTCTGCATAAAATTTTTGGTATTTTTTTTTTGCTTATGCGCTAATTAGTGCGACTGAGGCTGCTGCTGCTCGGCGTTTATAGTTGCTATTGCTTATAAAAAAAAAAGAGGAAAAACAAAACTAAGCAAATTATGCGCCAAAATTTCCAATGAGCTGTTATGTGGCGCTCATTGCCATTGCCATACATACATTCATGCATACATTCATGCATACATACGTCATCAACAATAGCCGCAAAGGCAGCAAGAGCGCACAAACAATTTCCGGTTTTTGGCCGGCCGCTGCTGCTGCTTCTGTTGTTTTTCAACAATTTGTTTTTGCGGCGAGACTTATTTTTGTCACATATAAACACACACACACACACACATACATATACACGTATTGCAAACTTGATTTAAAAATAAATAAATTACACAAAAACACAAGCAACGCACACACAGATACTCACTCATACGCTTCAACTCAATTTGGCCAACATTCTTTAAGCCAGAAGGAACATTCCTGCTGCTGTGTTGTTGTTGTTGTTGCTGTTGTTGCGGCTAAAATATAGCATGATTAATACCAACGCACACTCACTCACTCACAGCAAGCATACTTATACAATTTTTATGGCATTTCTTATAATAATAACTAAATAATAACAACAGCAAAAAGCCATATGACAACACGCACACTATTACACATCCAACGACAGCGGCACAGCAGCATACTAATTAGTGCTACGCTTTTTAATTAGTGCCCAAAAACTACTACTACTACTACACTGTCGTGCGAAAGTCTTTGGACGTTCAATTTGTGCATACTTTAAGTGCAAAACTACGAAAATGCCTAATACCACCTTTAGGCGCCCTTTACACGAAGCTAGATTTTCAAGAGAGACCGTGTGATTTGTATCTCGCACCGTTTGATGGCACGGTAATATCGCCCGTAAGTTGTCTCACCTGCACCTCTATGCGACTTACTTCATATTAGAACGTATTCCAATACCGAGCAAGATTTTGTGAGATTTTGCACTTTCTCGCTTTGAAATCACGCTCCGTGTAACAAGCGCCTTAGTAATAATCCTAGGATATCTTATAGCAAGGTTGCAATCCCCCGAAATTTCGTTTTTGCTTGGTACCAACGATCATTATAGCTCATGTTCATGTGTAATTTTAGTCAAACTTTTGTTGTAACAAAATTTAACGCTGACAGTCGGGCACAGTGGGACGCCCTGTACCCATTTGTTGTGAAAATATTTGTATCCATGCGTTGTGGTTGGGGCGTAATAAAGGTCATATACATATAAGGATGATTCGGCAAAATGTCAACATAAACAACACAAGCAGCGTTCATGACACTTTACCACCAGAGAGGCTTTAGCCAATAATTTATAATCCAACAAGATGATGAACCCACATATATATAGGCACACTAGCTGAACCCGCGCGCTCCGCTGCCCATTGAAAAAGCCGTCAATAAAATCATTATATAAATTAAATCGTCTCGTTGCTCTTCCTTCCTTCTCTGTCTATCGCTTTTCCTCATACTAAGTTCAGCTGCGGATATTGGTACCAATATCTTTATATCCTCATCTACCTCTAGCTCTTCTTCTACATCTGCATCTACCTCTTCCTCTACATCTACCTGTACCACTACCACTATCTCTACCTCTACCTTTACCTTCACTTCTACATCAAATCAAAGGATTTATTACATAGTAAAATTTAAAGCTTGCCTACTATATAAGAAGAAACACATTTAGTATGTTTTATATGGAAAATTGTTTTTAGCAATATGTATCTCCGGAACCCCTAAGTCGATTTTGTGCAAACTTAGATAAGAACACTCTCCCACATAATGGGAAGCTATCCTCATTTCATGAAAATCTGTACAGTAGTTTTTGAGTTTAGCGAGCACAAAGAATTGGCGTTCATTTTCATATGTATAGATACATTTTCTTTCTACATTTTGAATGAGAAAACTCGGTTCGTAGTGAGGTTCAAAATAAAATAGCCGTTCGACCAGCCCTGAAAGATATAATATCGCAACAGTGTTTTTTCCATTTTCTGTTAGTTTAAATATTAGAATCATCGGTGTACAAAGACTTTTGCACGACAGTGTATGCTACTACTATTTTCATTTGGTTTCAATTACAGTGCAATTGTCTTGCATTGCTTTTTGTGGTTGTTATTGCTTTTGTTTTTTTGCGGTTTTCACACCAGCTTCGCACTTTTCCTTTTTTTTTTGCTAAGTATCTCACAGAACGCAAGCAGACACAAAGACATTACGCACACACACTCACGCACGCACTCTCATGAGAGTACGAGCGCAGATACAGATACAGAGATACAGAGAGAGAGAGAGAGAGAGAGAGTGTGTGTGTGTGAGAGAGCACTAAACGCCGGAATGGCATTTCATTGCCTGTTTTTGTTTTGCTATTTTTCTGGCTCTAGCTCTGCTGCTCATTCACAAAACGCGAGACGACAGCGACGAAGAAAAAAGATATGATAGATATGGAACAACAACAACAAGAAAAACTTCGCATAAATTGCTGCTGCGTAGTAATTTTTCGAGTATATATTTTTTTTTTGTGTTTTTTTTTTGCTCTAGTAGTGCGATGTACATAGATACATGTGTAAATGTATCAAGGTTTTATTTACCTTTTTGCATTTATGTAAAACATCATAGTTGTTATTGTATAGGTGCGGTTGTTGCTGTTGTTGTTTTATGTATTTGAAGCCACATTTTATAATATTACACATTAACAACAATTGAACATATAATATGGCGCATTGGCCAGCTTTTAATTTATTTATATTTTGGTATCGATTACAAAATAGAACGCGACGCACTTTACCAGCGTAACTGTAATTCACTTTTATGTTTTTGCCTTTTTTTTCGCGTGCTTTCTTTTTGCGCCGCAATTTTATTAGCTGCTGCTGCTGCTGCGCCACCTTGTATGTTTATACTCTTTTTTTTTTATTTATTTATTTACACATTTGTAAATTAAATTTTGCATAAAACAAAACACTCGCGCGCATAGTACTCACTGTGAGAGAGACACCCATCGACGCACACACGCACTTTATTTATTTCTTGGAATTGCTTTTGTATTTGTGTACTTTTGCTTGTATATTATGATACTGATTTCGCACATATTTGCTTTTGTTGAACATATTTCTTGTATTTCGCTTTTGCACTGATCTACTTTTTGCCACAGATAAATATATTTGGTTAATTACCACAAACAAAAGCACACCGTAACTTACTACGCGCTCCGTTCGCGTCCGCGTCCGAAAGAGAACTGAGTTGGAATGTAAAGTTGACAGACCAATCACAATAGCAATATGTATTTCCCAGCAATTTCCCCTTCAAAAATAGCTAATTTCCCTAACATTCAACAAAATATTTTTTACAATAATTTCCCTGCAATATATATCGATGCTCATAATTATCGATGTTTGGCTATTTATCGCTGAGCAACTCTACTCTCTGAAACTTATGCCATATGCTCGCTCTCAATAACAATAAAGTGTATTTTTGTACTGCTTACGGCGCGTGTTTGAACGAATAAACAATAAATAGTCAAATCTGACTTGTTCCGCTTATAATTTGAAAGGCATCTTCGAAGTTGAAGATCTGCATCATACAAGAGGTAAAATCTATAATCATAAATCTATAAATAAAACCCATTAAAATCATTATTTCTCACATCTAGGTAACTAACTGCGTTCGCGTCATTAGGTATTTTAGCTTCCTAGCGTTATTTCTGGGGTTCAGGCTTCCTTCGCACTATCCAGGAACGCCATTCAACTTAAATGAATGCGCCCCAATCATTTGGATGTGAAGTCTCACGCAGCTGTTGTTTTCAAGCTTATGTATTTAATACCCTTTATTGCTTCGTCGGCGCTTTACCATTAAGTTCTAAGTACTCTGCTCCTGTGATCGTTATGCAATGCCTCCAATTACTTCAAGTACTTAGCCAACTCAATTATCATAATGTGTATGCCTGTGGAGTTTTATACAAGTTTGTTGGATTTCCCTGACTTTCGTTTGTAATTTAGCAGATGCGTCAAGTATTGATTCCGAACGTAAATTTGCGATGAAATTGGATTTACTAATAGAGATGGACGACGACATACTCAAGCTATGTTTGAAGTGTAATTTTGAAGAGCCTGAAGTTGCATAACACATTACGCTTTTTTGACAGGAAATGCGTGCTGATGGTCATATCGTCTCTTTCGAGAATAACTACACCGAAAAGCTATCATGGCTATCATCACATTACATAAGATTGTATGTCATCGTGAATTAGATACATGACTTTCAAGGAGCTCTTTAATTAGGTACGTATTAATATCTTTCAATATTTACAGAATAAAAAGAAACACAGGGAATGTCTTAGGAGGTTGGTCCGGATTGAATTTAATTTAATTTTGGAGCGCAAATAACGAGCAAAAGTCTTATTCATGCAAATAATTACATCTCATAGCCATATAATATGGAGAATGGCAGTGGAATATCCTTGTGTATTACGCATTTTGGTTAGCAGAGCTCTACTCTTCTTATTCGCGAATAATAACAATTGAGGTTAATTTACTCAATTTATTGGTATACAGTAATCTTGTAATTGACTGGAACCATTAAATAAAACCAAAAAACGCCAAAAAGTGTCTAGGCCAACTTAAAATGTTGCTTCATCTTTGATTTTATAGTACTTTCACATAGGATTGGTTTCAATTGCTCTCTAGTCTCTAAATATGACAATTATAAGACTTCAAAAATTTGATACAGCTTAATTTGTATACCCTGTACATAACGCATAAGAGGGCATTATAGATTTGAGCAATCTATTCAACAGGCAGAATGAGGTTCCATACAGCTTTTGTTCATAGTGACCACAATCGAGCCTACCAATCGTGCAACTCTGGCAGGGATGATCGACTCAGGCTTTATGGCTGTGAGCCGAATCTGCCATTTAATTTCTCTGGATACCACTTCTTCTTCTTAACTGGCCATAACAACCCGTTATCGGGTTACGGCCTGATGTAAATACATTCTTTCATTGGAATTTTGGTTTTACGTGGTGGGTCCCAAACCGTACGCACAACCCTTTTAAGGCCTACTGGTCTCGAAAGAACCCAGTGTCGTTGTTAGTCGTCTCATACAAGCTTTGACCTGCTGAGGTGGTATTCTCTAACCCACTCACCACACGGGGGATAACTCAGTGTTATATAAATTATTTTCGATTTAAGGGGGGTGGTCCATTATACTATATACCCTTGGCAACCCACTAAACCTAAATTATTTTTGTATTATTATCTTAATCTATGCGAGTCAAATGCATTTGAGCAGCACATAATTGCAAAGGACGACTCAACAGAATACATTCTTTGTCACTGTCCGGACGGTAGTGACGGTTCAACTTTCTGCGATGAGCCATCTTACTCTCCACATATGCAATTACACAGTTTATGCTGTGATTTCGTATTTTAAATTACATTTTATTGTTAATATATTCGATTTATGAAAAACATTAATTAAATTTTGGAGGAAAGGTCACACTTATACAGCCAGCGTTACCAGATGGTTAGAAAATAGAGTAACTTGCCTTAACTATTTGCTTAAAAACTTCTTCATACATAGTTTTTATTTTAGCTTAATTCTAATTTATTACATTCTAATGTACAAAAAATCTTGAATCATTTTTCTTCTAGTTTCGCTGCAATTATTTGTGTACACAAAATAAGCGCCATTAAATTGATTTTTAACATTTTAATCTTTTGCTTTTCGGCAGTATACAACACTGCAGCGTTGTTCCACAAGCGACTACTCAAGCAAATCGAGCAACACTAGTCTACACACCAATGCACACAACCCACACGCACACTTAGGCGACACACACATACAGCACACACCCATAAACTGAAAACGTATAAATACCAGTCGTCGAACAAAATTTCACTTCATAGTTTCAACGTTTGTCAAGCCTCATAGCCGGCAATTCGAACGTGAACAAGTTAGACCTCTCGAGATCAATAATTTCTGTGAAATTTTCATTTACTTGTGTGTAAAATAAACTGAAAACCACTCAATATGGTAAGTTAAACTATATATTAGCTAAAGTTGAAAAAAAGTGTCATGTTTAAGCATAAAAATTAATGTATAAAACAAAGCGGAAGCGTGCAAAATGGCGGCGCATTTTTTCACACGACATCAACTGGTGACGTCATGTGCTGAAAAATTGTGAAAAACGCTATAAATTAGTGAAAATCTAAGAAAATTTTAAAATAAAGATCGTTTGCATTTGAATTATGTCGCATTTTAAACTTTTCAATTTTTTACAAGGTACAGCAAGTACATTTTTTTACTTTAATTTTGTATCTCGCTCGCACACACGTATAGACACATACATGTATCAAGCCGGCACTGCCTTGGGCGCGGCTCTATTGATTTTCTTTTATTAATCATCACTTTGCTTTCCTTTTTTTTCTTTATTATTACTCCTTAGCGTGAATGTATCTCTATCCATGTTGGCCAAGCTGGTGTCCAGATCGGCAATGCCTGTTGGGAGCTGTACTGCCTGGAGCACGGCATTCAGCCCGATGGTCAGATGCCCTCTGACAAAACTGTGGGCGGTGGTGATGATTCCTTCAACACCTTCTTCAGCGAGACTGGCGCTGGCAAACATGTGCCACGTGCCGTTTTCGTGGATCTGGAACCCACTGTAGTCGATGAGGTGCGCACTGGTACATACCGTCAATTGTTCCATCCCGAGCAGTTGATTACCGGCAAGGAAGATGCTGCTAACAACTACGCTCGTGGTCATTACACCATTGGCAAGGAAATTGTTGACTTGGTGTTGGATCGCATACGTAAATTGGCCGATCAGTGCACAGGCTTGCAGGGCTTTTTGATCTTCCACTCTTTCGGTGGCGGCACTGGCTCTGGTTTCACCTCGTTGTTGATGGAGCGTCTGTCTGTGGATTATGGCAAGAAGTCCAAGCTGGAATTTGCCATCTACCCCGCACCACAGGTATCCACAGCCGTGGTTGAGCCCTACAACTCCATTCTGACCACCCACACCACTCTGGAGCACTCTGACTGCGCCTTCATGGTTGACAATGAGGCTATCTACGATATTTGCCGTCGTAACTTGGACATTGAGCGCCCCACATACACCAATCTGAATCGTTTGATTGGCCAAATTGTGTCCTCCATCACCGCTTCGCTGCGTTTTGATGGTGCCCTGAATGTGGATCTGACTGAATTCCAGACCAACTTGGTGCCCTACCCACGTATTCACTTCCCTCTGGTCACCTATGCTCCAGTTATCTCTGCCGAGAAGGCCTACCACGAACAGCTGTCCGTGGCTGAGATTACCAATGCCTGTTTCGAGCCAGCCAACCAGATGGTCAAGTGCGACCCTCGTCATGGCAAGTACATGGCCTGCTGCATGTTGTACCGTGGTGATGTGGTGCCCAAGGATGTGAATGCCGCTATTGCTACCATCAAGACCAAGCGCACCATTCAGTTTGTGGACTGGTGTCCCACTGGCTTCAAGGTTGGCATCAACTACCAGCCCCCTACCGTTGTGCCTGGTGGCGATTTGGCTAAGGTACAGCGTGCCGTGTGCATGTTGTCCAACACCACAGCCATTGCTGAGGCCTGGGCTCGTCTGGATCACAAGTTTGATCTGATGTACGCCAAGCGTGCTTTTGTGCACTGGTACGTCGGTGAGGGTATGGAGGAAGGCGAGTTCTCCGAGGCTCGTGAAGATTTGGCTGCCCTGGAGAAGGATTACGAGGAGGTCGGCATGGACTCTGGCGATGGTGAGGGTGAGGGTGCCGAAGAGTACTAAACAGCACTCCCAAAAACACCCAGCATATGCGTCATTGGTGGGCGTTAAGTGATTTAACGCCGAAACCTTTGTTCACGCATATGCAAACGTTTTCAACACAACAAGAATAACAGAGCAGACTTTACACAAAATTATAAAGTATTTTAATATGAAAGACAAGACCCAAAACATAAATGGAAGGCATTAACAACAGGAAAAAATTGTGTACAAGAATAAAATCAGCGAATATAGCAGTGTTGACAGCATAAAACAAAAGTTGAGTTTTCTCTTTTCCTACATTTTTTTTTCCAGCCAAGTTCATTGCACTCGCAGTAATTACTGGGAAAGCTGTGCTGCTGTCTGCTATCTGCTATTAATAGCGCCTTTCTATTTTGCTCCATTTCATGCAGCGCAGCATGCAACCGTGCCCAGGGCGGGCGTGGTCTGGGACTATGTTTAGAGGGCGCCCGAAGTGCATTTGGCTTGGTTATGTATGCGCCTTATTGATTTTTTGTGCCTCAGCCTATGAGTCATGAAATGCCGCAATATAACCTCAATTATGCGATGACTTCATGCTCATGGCTGTATCAATGTTTGGCTATCTATGTATGGATGTGTGTCGTTTAGGCGGTACCCAGTAACGAGTTTCTATTTTAACTACCATTTATAGGGGTTGAATTTGTATGTGTATGTATGCCAAAAACAAAACTAAGCCTAGGCAACGCTGTTTGTTGTTGTTGGTTTTGCAGCCAACAAATAAAAGGCCAACTGCCTGTGCCAGAGTTATTTCTAGAAAACAGCAGGCAGCTGCCGTTTTTCCATTTCCAGAAAGGGCAGGAAATGCAGTTACATACATGGGCACACACACACATGCATACTTGTATGTACTGCAGACCGGCAGCTAATGTGAGGTTATGTCTGCCAGGTGTTTGTTTAAGAGCATTTAAGCCGGATCAGGTACAAAGTTTAGACTTGTAATACTTAAGGTCGTACATTTAATGACGACAACTTGCAGCTCGGCCACAAACTACGCACATTTCCTGCCAAATAAGGCGTTTTCGTTGGAAAAAGCAAACATCTGCTTTAATTTTATTGTGTCTGAGCTAAGTAATGGCTTTCCAAAAGCGGACTCCAAATGACAACATTCAGTGTACATACATACATACACCCACATGAGCACACCCGGTCTATGAGTGTGCCATTCCACATACAGTTTTTCATGCCGTCAGACCTTATTTGTGTGTGTGTTCAAGAAACAGGTTTATTCTGCAACCGAGCTACTTGCTAATCTCAGCAATGACGTTGGCTTTACGCTTCAGATGCTTTTGAGGCAGACACAGTTAGTGTAGTCGTCTTATTTATGGATATGTACATATATGTATACATATATACATTTATATGTTTTCATGTGGGCGGCGGGCAAGTGTTGGAAATGGCAGTGGGGGGCAGAAAGCAAAAACAACGGCTTATTTAGCTGAATCAGCGTTTTACAACACGCCCACACGCTTCAATCTTGACGTGATGATTATAAGCATTGTGGCCATGGAAAAGTTTGATCAATGGACATAATTATTATATAGTTGCAAGTTGCAAAAGCTGATTGCGGTTGCTACTGGAGATTGTTTGCAAAACGAAATTATATACATAACGTTATTTTTAAGGATTCCCTGCCCGTATGATTCGTCAAAGCGCACAAAATCGCTTAATCAGTGTTTTAATTGAGGTATAAAAATAATAACAATAACCCCCGAGTGGGGAGCGGGTTAGAGAATACCACCTCAGCAGGTCAAAGCTTGTTGTATGATACGACTAACAATGACACTGGGTTCTTTCGAGTAGAGCCACCTCAGGCCTTAAAAGGGTTGTGCGTATGGTTTGGGACCCACCATGTAAAACCACAATTCCAATGAAAGAATGTATTTACATCAGGCCGTAACCCGATAACACGGGTTGTTATGGCCAGTTAAAAATAATAAGCAAAGAACGCCCTTCGTTGCTTAGGATATGCACTTAAAGCTCTTCAAAAGCTGTTCTGTTCCAACAATACACACTGTTAGTTGGACTCCCTTTTCTCGCTTGCAAAACAAAAGTAATATTGATAATCTATTTTTGGAGAATATAGAAAAACAAAAAATTGTGTGTGCCTCAAATGGACTCTACTGTAAAATCTGTTTTTCCCCCCCGTGTTTTTGTTGATAGACAAGTTGTGTCAGAAAATTTAACTTGAAATTTTGTTTCAAGAGTTCTTTGGTGTTCTATATACATATATCTTTGAACTGCTATTCAAACCAAAAGCTGCCATAAAATTGATTGATTGATGGATTTTCAAGATATTTAAAATAAATATACAAAACAAAACCCACGAGGTTTTTGGAGTGAGGAAACTTCCACTTTATTAAACGCACACAGGTTGGGTTACTGTGCATGTTTGGTGTGAAAATTTACAATATCGTATGATAATTTTAAAATCCTTTGGCAATAAAGTACAACTTTCAAACCCCAGCCCTTGTAACCACAAACAAATTCCACTTATTATAGGTATGTCAATATATAAAAAAGTTAAAGTCACCGAATTCGCATGTAGACACATGTAGCCTACTAATTTGGTTGTACCCTCATGAGATTTTAGTTAAAGGTATATACAAGATGGTAGCAGCCGATTTAAAAAGTGAAGTTTCGAGAAAAACTGCTCTTTTAAAATCTTTTTCTATAAACAATTTACCCATCACCTAAAAATTAGATACAAAAAGCAGGATTTTTATGCTTTTTCTTCTTGGGAGTAGTTCTATAGCTTAATGAGCAGATATTACCAATTTTTAGAAACAACTATTAGGCATGCCATCGAAGAAAAGGCAAAGTTAACGCACATTAGTAACTTCACAATTTTAGAAATTAACCAACACTTGGTGAATTTCATGTTTAAACGCGCGCTTTTTTTTTGAAGAGAGTTGGCATGCCCATCAGCTGATCTCGCAAATAAGATGAATGCCGGCAAGAACGAATGAATACCCTCACTGAGCTTCAATTTTTAGGTATTTGTGTTGCCTATTTCGAAACAAACATGGTAAGCCGGCATTTTTAGAATCTAAAATTTGAAACAAATTATAATATAATTAATTTTTTGCTTGCCATACAAACGTTTGTTTTTATATATTATATATTGTGTGTAAATTCTTTTCAGTTTAAAATGGGCGACAACAAAGCTACTGGCACCGATGCTGAACCCCAAAAGGCAGTCAAATTGAACAAAAATGATACCGTTGCGTACGTGAGCGTCTTGGAATTGTTGCATTGTGCGGAAATAACGACATTCTCTTTTTAGCTTAAAGGACTTGTTGATTGAGCGTTTGTCTGAGTGCGGCTGGCGCGATAATATTCAGGAAATGGTACGCAATAAAATTCAGGAGCGCGGCTCAAACAACATATCTGCGGAGGAGCTGAGCAGCGAGATTGCTCCTTTGGTAAGCGAGCAAATACGTACATACATATGTATGTGCACAATTTAATGTTTTTGCTTCTGGACTTGTATCGTGGGACGCCCTGTTGTGCGGAGTCCCACCAGATGTTTCTGTTTTGACGTGGACATGCTCTTTAGTCCGTGTTAGCAAAGGTAACATGGATTAGTAAATCCGTTTCACTCTCAATGTTGTAGTAGTGCTAGTTTTAAAGCTTGTCCACGCGTAAAAGGCCAAAGATTCTCTAAAACTGCGTCATCACCCATGCTGCAGTGCCATAAAGCAAAACGTGCCAAAGTATAAGAAATCCCTAATGTATATCAAAAGTATAGTTTTGAACAGCAATCTAAGAGAGACCAACTATACCGTCTCTCTACTTGAGAAATATATGTTTTGCTCTTCCAATAGCCGCCACCTGTGTGGGCAGGCAACTGCACATTTTTTAAAAATTTGAAATTTTGGGTGAAATTAGCATATTTTTGACAATAACTTTTGATGTATTTATTCGATCTCGATCATTTTTGGAACATAGATGCACATTAACACGACGCACATCTCTGAGTAGTTTCGAGCTGATAGACTCAATGGAGCGGTTCGACTCGACTTGATTCGACTAACTTCATCTTACATTCGATTATGCGCATCTTTTGGTAACATTTTGTGTCTGGCTCTTATGGTCTCGGAGATCTATCCCCTCATACTGACAGAATGACATGGTCCAATCGTTACCCGAGTAAAAGATAAGACTTTTTGCCCATGGAACATATGGTCTGCCACGCCGCCTTCTGCCTGTTACATACATTGCACAAATCAGGGTATAGAAATAGCCCCTCTCCTTTCTCAACACACTCTTGAAATCCTTAAACCTCAATACTAATATAGCTTAATTCTTTCGACAGGCACGCGCCTTGGTGCCCGAGGATGTGCGCAAGGAAATGCTGCTGCGCGTACGTGAGGCTTTGCTAAAACACGACTGATTCTTTATAAAGCCAACGAAATAAAACCAAAGTTCCAATGGAATTTAGCTTAAGACTTGTTTTATAGGTAGTTCTGGGTACACTCTAAGCACATTTTATTCTTGTAATTATCATTAAGGGATTATTTACAGTTTAATGTTTGCTAATGCTTAAACGCCTTACGCATATATATATATATATTTATATTATATTACACATAATAAATAAACAACTTAATGATAATGCATTACATAACTTTTAATAATATGTTACGATTGGCTAAAAGTAATAAACACAAAATCTATTATAAAAAAAGGAAACTAGGAACCCGGTTTAATATTACAGGCGTCTGTGGATGTTGTTGGCTTTTGTTTGTCATCTTTTGTTACACGTTTTTTTTTGGTTAATTAGGCTACAAATCATAAGGCTAATGTTGTTTTTATAATGTTGTAAATGTTTTTACTTATTCAATAGCGAGTCAATTGAAAAGTCTTTAAATTTGGCGTTGGAATCATCGTTGAATAACTGTGGTTCTGCTACTTGTGGTTGTGGTTGTTGTGGTTGCTGCTGCGCCGCTGCCACTGGCAACATTTTCATTAGTTTATTGCGCGGTTTACGCAAAAATTTTGTATTTATTTGAAATTTTTGCGGCTTGTGGTTTGTGTACTGTGCGGTTGTTGTTGTGGTTGCTGTGTTTGTTGTATTGCCGGCAGTGGCAGCGCGATAGCTTTGACGCCAGCTGCGCAGCTCGGCACTTGAGTTGCTTAAAAGGTTGCCAACTTTTGGGCTCGGGTTTGTTGCATTCGTTGTATTGCTGATTGTTGTTTTTGTTGCTGCTGTTGCATAGGCATTTGCACCAAAACATTTGAGAAAATTCTGCACATTCGTTAAGCTTTCATTTTCATTTTTGTGCGTTTTTCGCTGCTTTTCCTCATTTTCATCCTCAGCCTCATAGTCCACCGATGAATGTTGTTGGGAGGATGAGGAAAATGTTGAGGAACTGCTGCTGGTGAGCTGCAAGTAATTAAGTTCATTTAATTATTAAATGCACAGCTCAATAATTATTCGTAAGTCCCTGAATAGCATTTTGTTTTTAAATTCTTCTACTAATTCATTCAAATCTTTCCCTTATATACATTTTTAAAGTCCAATTGACAACATACTTAATTTCTTAAACGTTTTAGGCTGCATTTTTGCTAAGAGATATCAACAGATATATATTTGCGTAGGGTTTGGGACCCACCATGTGAAAACCCAATTCCAATGAAAGAAATACATCAGGCCGTAGCCCGGTAACGGGTTGTTATGGCCAATTAAGAAGAAGAATCAATATACCACACTTCTTGAAATGTTCTTTATCTCGAATTTTTCAATTTACACTATGCAACAAATTTAGCCTCAATTAAAGGCCTCTGGCTAAAACATACCTTTTCCGGTAAATTTTGGGTCGCTGACTTCAAATAAAAAATTCGGATTCTACGCAGCAAATTACTTCGGAAATGACTCTTAGCCTTCCAACAACTGACATGAAATGTGTTATAAGATTACCATTAGTGGCAAAGTCAGTTAAATACAACATAGAAGAGGTATAGAAATTAAGTCAAATTTACTTTATACTATTTTTGAACAGTTTTTAAGGATTTAGCGTTAAATTAACAAGTATTTTGAGATAGATTGATCACATTTGCTTATATATACTATTTTTGTGTATTTTTTTAAGGCTACACGAATCGAGATTTTCAAGTGAGAAGGTGAAAAAATCTCGCTTGAATGCATTCTAATATGAAGCTAGTCGCATAGGGTTGCAAACAAGATAACTTGCGGGCGATATTACCGTGCCTACAAACGGCGCGAGTTACAAATTTCAAGGCCTCGCTTCGTGTAACAGGCGTCCAAGTAATATACATATCTACTGTCCGGCCTTTGCAAGCACTCGGATGTGCATTTTGGGAAGTGATACACTCAATATGAGCAAGGTGTTTACTCTTCACTTACATAGTCTTCTCGACTTCCTACGGGAGTCGGGCATATTGTGACAATAGGGAGCCTGTTAGGAAGCCTACTCTGTCTTCAACGTCTTCCTTTCTCTTATTTCAACTGTCTTTCTCTCTCCTAACCTCCCCTGTCGGGCATGGCACAATGGGCAATGCTGCCTGAGTGTTAGGGATGGTTTCATCTTTCCCTGATGAGCCATCGCACCCACCATAAATATAATCTAATATACATGTCTACACATACATCATCATCACGATTGAGTGGCTGCTGCTGAAAGCCCAAGGCGGTTTCCTTTAGCTTGTTGTAGAAATGCGGCTTGCAGCGCTGCGACGTTTTGAAAAGCGTTCCATTGTTATTGTTGCTGTCATTGTCGTTGTTGCGTGCACGTCTGGACAAGATTTGTGTCTTCTTTGACGCCTGCTGCCGCTGCTGCTGCGACCTTTGCTCCTTATATGACTTTCAGCTAGTTTTGGCCAGGTTATCGTCGCGCCTTAGTTGGGACTGTAAATAAGCAAACATTTTAATGCTGATCTTTAATAATGTAACTTTGTATATTAAAAGCAACAGATTTCTTCTAAACAGCACACAAAAACAACAAACAATTTTCCTTTTTTTTGATTGATTTGGTGAGATGAACAAATTTTGTTGGTGAGCGGTCGCAAATTAAAGCACACAACAATTTTGAGGTACATTCCATATATGTATGTGAAACAAATTTTTTGCGAAATGATTTGAGTTTATACAAATGCCGAGAAATCATAAGGGAATTCATGTACATGGTGACATAAAATAAACTTATCACATTTTTTAAATAATAATTGTGCAATTCTTTAAATATTTGGTTTTCGGAAAGGTCAATGAATTTTGTTAACTGATCTTTACAAACTTTATCTGCCGAACTAAACAGCTAACTTTTTAACTACTCGTCTAAATTAACTCAATTATATTTTGCTGCACAATTAATCGATAGCTGACATACCCAGAAAGTGTTTCACTTTGATTTGCGTTTCATATTTTTGTTGAAAAATAAAATATGCAGATATTGTAACCAAATTCATGGCAAATAAGTTTTTAACAAATGTAAATCTAGGAGCTAAACCACATTACTAACATTATCAAGTTCAGGTTAAACAGGACGAAACTTAACGCTAAACCTTAAGTGTGGCTTCTGTGTAGAAAGCAGAAAAGTAGAAAAGTTTTTGGCGCTTAATAGTGTTTTTGTAAAGTGGTTCTACAAAATGCTGAATCGCTTAAAAGGAAAGTGTAAAAACGAGAGTTAATAGATGCAGACGTTTCTTCTCTTTTTTGCTGACAAACATGTTAATGGCATCCTATAAGGCTTCTGCGTGCAAACCATGAGATCAGTGATGGTTGTATTAAAACTAATCTAAGTTTAAGGCAATTCTAAATGTGTCTATCTATCTTTATTAATGTGTTTATTTTTTGTCATCCAAGTACGATATGATATATGATTGAACATCTGAACGAACAACACGCATATTCAAGCCTTTCACACTCGCACACACACACATACACACACCACAGCCACACACACTACCTGATGATGCGTGTTGTAGAGCGTATTATGCGCCGCATATGCTGCCGCCGTTGAGACGGCTGCAAGCTGGGCGCTGACAACGCCACCGCACGTTGTGGTTGTTGTTGTTATGTTGGAGAAGGTGGAAGAGGAGCTACTCAAATCATCAACGCCGCCAATGCCGACGCCAAGGACACCACCCACTTGAACTTGAATGCTAGGGTGTGCGTGCATATGAGCGTGAGCGGTTGCAAGTGCATGATGTGGTGCGCCACCACCAGCAGCACCACCACCTATGTGATTGACTACAACGCAGCCAAATGGTGTGCTTGTTGTTGCTGCTGTTGTTGTTGTTGTGCTTATCCCTGTGCTTATTGCTGTTGTTGTTGCTGTTGTTAATGTGGCGGCGGCGATGGCACGTTGCAAGCTGGCTGTGTTTGTGGCTGCTGTTGTTGTTGCTGTTGCTATGGCTAAAGTTGTGAAACTTGTTGTTGCAGCTACAGCTGTTGCTGACCCACCTCGTCCAATGCTAGCGCCGGCACCAGCTGCGACGCCAGTTAAACCGGCGCTTAGGCCCATGCCCACGTTTAGCATATGAGCTGCTACAGCGGCGTTGCTATGATGTGATGTTGCCTGATGCTGTAGATGTTGTGCTGCTGACTGGGATTGCTGTGGTTGTTGTTGTGGCTGCGGCTGTTGCGTTGCTATATATGGCGCATGCTGTGCCGCTTGTCCCGATTGTTGCGGCTGTTGCACTACAGATGAACTGTTGTTGTTGTTGTTGGGATTGGTGCCATTGCCTGTGCTGTTGTAGTGCGAGGCGGGTACGTGTCTGGAAGAGTGACAGTGGTTGATAACAGTTCAAGGATTGGTGGTGCACCAAAAGCTTTGTCTTAAACATAAGTGCGAACTGGACTACTAAACGCCACAGCATACATATGAAAAGTTTCTCAAAATGGCATTTGTGAGTGATGTGCTGAAACTTAATTATTAGATGCAGCTTACTGCACGTTACATATTAGGTCTACCAAAAAGGCTTGGAACGCGCCGGTTCCAGGTTCGGAAATCAAACCAAGGCTATTCTAAAATCTATCCTAAAAAATGAAACTCCTGAAACTCGCAGGAGCGAAAACTGCATTACTAGCAGCGAAGAAGCAGTGAACTCTAGATCGTACGGTAGCACACAATGAGCCGAAATACGGCTTAAGTGTTTTGGCCAGAAAGACTGGCAGCCGTTCTAAGCTAAACTAACCTATTATTGCAGTAGTAGCTTTTAACATATATTTGGAGTAAAGAAATTTATGGAATCTAGAATCTGGAATCCACACTTTTGACATAAAAACATAAACTTAGCCGAAGGCACTGCTTAGGCCAAAAATATCTGTCCGATAAGCTTTGTGCTGTTCACCCTATATACGTATATCAATGCCATATGCCGGTAGGAAGAGAAACATCACTGGGTGACCCGCGTAGTATTGGGCGAACTTTCACCAGTCTTTCCCATCACACAAAACCGATCTTCCAATATGCAAATTACACCCTCATTATCAAACCTCTCATAGAGCTCACATACTTGGCAAAAGTTCATATTGGTTCAAATGACTAACAAAGCTTACCTCATGCCCAGTGGCGTTGCATTGGTCACATTGGGCAATCCGGCTAGACTTGAATTTGCCGCTGCTCCAGAGTTACCAACGCTGCTGCTGCTGTTGTTGCCAGCGCCACTGCGATAATCAACCACACCGCTGACACTGCCTGGAGCACCTGCTGCTGTGGACCGATTGTTGGTTGTTGTCGGTGTGGTGTTCATCACGCTGGTGGCCAGTGAGACGGCAGCCGCTATGGTTGTGGCTGCATTGAGTGCGTTGCTGCTATTGTTGCCGCTGGAAGCTATTGTGGAAATGACAGAAGTTGTACAAGTTGTTGTTGCTGTTGTAGAGTTTGTTGTTGTAGTAGTAGTAGTAGTTGTTGTTGTTGTTGTAGCTGCTGTGGCCGTTGTTGTGGTTGTTGTAACACACGCGGCTGCAAGCATTTTTGGTTAGTTTTTTTTAAACCGTTTTGGCAATGCTTTTGACCAAAATAAAACCCATAGTGTATGTGAGTGTGTGGGTATGTCTTTGTGTGTGTGTTTGTGTGTGGCATCTCCATACATGCAACATAAACTTGTAGCAACAACAAACTTAAATGTAACTTATGATAAAAGAACAAAATTGAAAAAATAACAAATAATAAATATATGAATATGAAAAGTGCACAAATACCGTAAGGTTAGTACCGTTACAGCTGACAGTGTTGTTAAGTATTTGAAAAATTGAAATAAATCGATTTTTTTTTTAGAACTCTGATTCTCATTTTAGAAAAGTCTCACCAAAAATTTGAATTTGTCTTACTTTTTGAACTAAGAAATTTTTTGCAATCAAGTGTTTTTTTACATTTGCTAAAATCTGTGCTTAGAAAAACCAAAACTCCCGCTTAAAATGTGCAGTATTGCAAAGTGTTACCAGAAATCAAGAGAATGCAAGAAATTAAAGAAATCAATTTAGAATTGGTTGTTGTTTGTTTTTTTTTTTACAACTCAGTGTTTATTTTATTCATTTTAAAAACAAATAAAATGCAAAGAATCAAATATTGAAATACATAACTTAGTTTAAGTATTTGTTTGTTGGATGTAGGTTAAAGTTAGCAAGGTTTTTAGTGTGTGTGTAATTTACATAATAACAATGTATGTATTTATGTATATGATGTATTTTTAAGTGTATAACTAACTTAAAATTGTGTTTAGAGTTAGCCCATCTAAGAGTTAAGCACGGTTTATGATCTAAAATAGTAATTGTGTTTAATATGCAATTGTGTGTGTGTAGGAGTATATATATATAAATGTGTGTGTGTGTGTCTATGTACATGACTACTAGAAACCATTGGTGTGTGTGTGTGTGTGTTAACTTAGATTATATACTTAAAACTAGTGTCATGATAGAAAATGCAGCACGGGCGGTTGTTGTTATACACAGTGTACAGTGGACACAGTGTACAACAACAACAAACACCATAGTTAATTTTTAAGCAGCTGACAGTACATTATTATATGTAATAATATATAGAATACTGTTCTTTGCCTGTGGCTGGTGCTTCCAGTGGTTTAGTGGCTCAGCGGTTCGTTTAAGATGCCACCAAGTGATTGAGTGAGACAAGAACCCGCTTACTTACCATGCGCTTCGGCTTTGGCATTGTGCGTATTGAGCGGTATTTGCAGACGAGCGTTTACAGCCAATAAGTGATCGCGACGTGCTATTAAATTGGTCACATGCTCCTCCAAGCGCAGATTCTCGCTTTGCAGCTGATGCAGACAATTCAACAAAGCAGCAACTGCGGAGCGAAAGAGAAAGAACAGGTTATTATGCAGTTTTGGGCAATTTCATCACGAAAACTATAACGCACATATTGTGCGTTTGAATTTGATTTCCAGCTCGAAAATCGATTCATACTCACTGTCAAAATGTTGCGCCTGTTCCATAAGAAATTGTGAGCCCTGTTCCCATTGTCGTTCCAGCAATTGTTCCAGACTTTGTGGTATGGGCATATTACCATTAATGCCGGCACCGCTGAACATGGACTGCAATGGATTCGCGGGCGCCGTGTTATTGGCTGTGATCAAGCCGGCGCTTGAAGTGCGCTAAAAAGGAAAAACAAGTATATTTGTCAGAATTTTATAAAATTAAATTAGCCATTTTGCTTACATGTTTTCCCGGAAAGGGTACGCCCATATACTGCGAACTTATGGAATCCGGCGTATATACCGCATGATCCTGCACCTCCATGTGCAGCTGCTCTGACAGCTTCTGCGCAACACTACTATTGGGGTTCACATGATTACCCAACATATGTGTAGCCGTATGCGCTATAATGCCTGCAGCATTGTTTGCTGTGCCGCTGCTGCCTACTGCAGGCGCTGTGGCTGCTGGCGTGGAGGGAGGAGTTGGCGTGCCAGCTGTTGCACCATTTTGCAATATGCGCACATCCTTGAGATCATGTTGATTGGTATTTGTCACTGCTGCCGTTGCCGCTGCTGCAGCTGCGGCCGCCGCCAGCGTTGCGTCCTTGGCTTTGCGTCCACGTTTACGCACGTTTGTGGTGGCTGTGGTGCTGGCTGTCGTTGACGCAGTTATTGCTGCCGTCACTGCTGCCATTTGAGCTGCAGCTGTGTTCAAGCCGCTGCCAATTTCCGAACCTGGTGAGCTTGGCGGTGAATCCTTAATGGCGCTTACGGGCAACATGGGCACATCTTGTGGCATTAAATGGCTGCCACTTTGAGCCTCATAGCAAAACTTAAGACCGCCGATGCTGGAACTGCTGCTGTTGTTGATATTACTGTTGCTGCTGTTGGGGTTGTTGTTGCTGCCGCTTAGATTAATGCTTAGCGGGTTGTTGGAAATGGCGTTCTCGGCGCTGTTGACATAGGCGGCATCGAGCGTTCTGTTGGATTTCGATTTGTTTAAATTGAGATTGGTATTGGCATTAGCATTTGTATTAGTAAATTGCAATATTTCTAAATCTTGGTGTTGTTGTTGTTGCTGTGCTTGTTGTTGTTGTTGTTGTGCCATAGGCGCAAAATTGTTTGGCGGATTGCTAGAAGCGGCTTGGTTAGAGGAGGCTAAGCTTAGGTTAGTGGGGGATAAGCTACGTGACGTTGCAGCGCTAGAGACAGTTGCATATTGCTGTTGCTGCTGTTGATACAGCTGCGCCTGTTGAGCACGCAGCATCTTTTTATTTAAGGGTTTGCCGGAGCTACTTGGCAACATGTTGCTGGCAAATTGGGAGCTGCCAACTTCTTTTGTATTGCTGTTGCCATTGCTAGTTGGGTTAGCGTTGTTGCTATTGCGATAGCCAGTGTTTGTTGACATGTTAACCGGCGTGTTGACGTGCTCTGTTAGATTGGAGGAGCTGCTGGAAGACGAAGACATGGAGGAAGAAGACGATGAGGCTGAACTTGGTGCAAGCTCAGTAGCAGCATTGTTGTGGTTATTAGCATTATTGCTGTGGTTGTTGCGTGTGCTGCGCATGGAACTAGCGGGTGGTGAATCAATGGAGGATGAGGATAACGCTTGCAACATGACCACAGGAGAGGCTGCTGGTGTTATGGGCTGTAGTGTAGTTTGCTGTTGAGGTGGTGTGGGTGTGGCGCGATATTGTGGTGAACTGTGGTTGCCACCTCGGCTCAATTTCTCTACGCTGCTGGTGCTCGACGCTTCATTGGCGCTATTCTGATTTTTATTAAGAGCTGCAGCGCGTTTTTTGCCAGAGCGTGATTGGGTTTTGCTCGGCGTGTTACTGGACGTAGATGATTGCAACGCTGTTTGTTGCTGTGATGTTGGTTGTTGTTGGCCTTGCAGTTGTTGTTGGTGTGGTTGTTGAGGTGGTTGCTGCTGCTGAGACTGCGTTTGCTGATGATGTGGTTGTTGTGTTGGATGGTGTTGCTGCTGATGATGTGTGTGGGTAGCGTGTGTGGTTTGGTGGTGATGGTGATGATGATGGTGGTGCGCAGCTTGTGCCGCATTGCCACTCTCACCAGAGCGCGATCTAAGTATTTACGTTAATTTGTATGTGCAGTTTTGCATGTGTTTGTTGGTGTGATTGGGAGGTGTATCAGAAGGGAGAGATATTAAGCAAAACGAGAGAGAAGAAAGAGTAATTTATAGAGAAAGCGATTTGTATGATTGTGTGGATATTTTTCATTGAGCATATTATGTATAGAGTGTTAACTTTGTCATCACAACTTTATCTATAGAAGCTAAACAATCAAAATCCCAAAAGGTTTCTAGAAACCATCTTCTCTTAAAGATGATAACACAGGTTTCGTTAACCGTCCAAGATACCCAAATAACATGCAGCTCTATTCTAGAAATATGTTTTGAATTTCCCTAACTAGATAGGGACCAACCAAACATTGCATTAGCAAGACGGAAAGTCTATTCTCTATACATTCTATGCTCAATGACTTATTCCGTTTAACACAAATAACAGCAAATACAGAATATGTGTGGGGTTTCGTTGAGGTGTGATTTTGCATATATACAAATTGTTTTTAGATTGTGTGGTGTGGTGTTAAATCAACAACGAACGAAAGCTCTTAAATAAATGAAAATGTAAGCTGAAAAAAGACAACTCGCCACGAGGTGAGTTTATTGAGCAAATCATAAGCCAACTTGGCAGCACAGCAACAAAACAACAACAGAACGAACGACGAACTAATAAACTAAAACTTCTGCTAGTTGGTGGTTAGTTTAAGTTTGTGGTGAATTGTGGTGCATCCAGACATGCACAGCTTCGTAGTCATACCTGCTTCTGCGCGCCGGCACTGATTCCTGCTCCTGGAGCTGCTGCACACGCGTTGTTTGTTTCTCATAGCTTATCTTTAGATTGCCGGTCTCTGTGGTGGTTGCCGTTAGATTGCCTGAGGCGAGCGTTGAAGCACCGCTAGTGCTGACTAGACCGCCCAAGGCGGGCGATAATTTTCCACTCTGTATAACTGACGCGCCAACGGTGGCCGACGAGCTGCCACTGTACACTCCGCTATCCAGGCCGGCAATGCGCGGCGATTGGCGTTCATGATGTGAGCCGCTAGCACTAGACGCATTCAATGCATGAGACTGCTGCTGCGCGACTCCGCCGCGGGTTGTTGTGTCTGTAAGAAAATTATTTTAAAAAAATAAATATAGAAATGATATGGTAATTCTCAGCCATATTGACTTACCACCGAGGGCGGGATTTGTCGCACTGCCGCTGCTGCTATTCGGCAAATTAATACCAGGTACATTGGCCGTTGACAATGGCACGGAGACATACAAGCTGGGCGCATTGGAACTGCTGCTGTTTGCTGCACTACCACCGGGTGGTTGTTGCTGCTGCTGCTGCTGTGCACTGCTAATATCCTTATTGTTCTTACTGCTGCTGCCACTTAAGGATTTACTTGAATCTGGATGCTGCTTATGGTAGCCGGGTGTTGCTGTTGCACTGCTTGCTGAAGCATTACTGCTGGAGCCGGTTGCTGTGCTGGCTGTAGTGGTTGTTGTTGCAGTTGTACTAACTATGGCCGCTGTCGTTGCCAATGTGGCATTTACCTCTGCTGTGGCGGATGTTTGATGCGTTGGTGGACTTAGTTCGGTGCGTTGCTGCAAATATAAGTAGAAAAAGAAAGGCAAATTTAAGTTAGTCATGTTACATCCATACGCAAATATGCAGGTATACGTAGCTTTTAAAGCATGACTAAACACGTAGCTAGGGGGCTTCGTTGAGTAAACCTTAATTTGTTTGTTCTTTTAACTATTATAGTTGTTGGAGTTGTTTTTTTTTACTTGAGCCATTAAAATTCCACTCGTTGAAATGTAACGACTAATAGATACTCTTGAGATACAATAGATAATAATTGCACCTCTTCTTTATGTACGTATCTGATAGTTTTTAAAGATTGCCTTACACGTATTTTGTCTTAAAATAACTTTTCTCTACCCACTTTTTAAAAATGGGTAAGTCAATATTAGTTTCTTCTCAATCATCAAGATCAACAGAAGCCACAAACAAATGAATTTATATAAAAGTCACTGCATGAATCAAAATTAATGTTTTCTAAACTTATTCGGTGGTGTGCCTCAAATCTCTTTCAACCGGATTTCAACCCGAAACAGTTTTTTGGCATGCCACATGACTTTTTATAGCGAACTAGGGGAACCCGCGCGCTCCGCTGCGCATTGATAAAGCCGTCATTAAATTCATTATATAAATTAATTCTTCCTGTTCCTCTTCCTTCTCTTTCTCTCTTTCTTCCTCATACTAGTTCTAGCTGCAAATATTGATATCAATATCTTTATATCCTCTTCATCTACCTTTACCCCTACCTTCACCTCTACCTTTACCTTTACCTCTTCCTTTACCTCTACATCTACCTCAATTCAAATGAATTCTTTACCTAGTCCGAAGTGTGAATGTTCAACAAATATTGTAAAATGCTTGCCTACTATATAAGTAGAAACACATTTAGTATGTTTCATATGGATAATCGTTCTAGCCGATATCTTTGGCACAATCTACTGAAATTCGTTTAAACTTTACATAATCCAATTCTTCAATGTATCAAAACTATCCTTGAGAGCATTAGAAACCTAACAAGTAAACATCTGATCGACGGGTTCTTCAATAAAATTCATATAAAACATTAGGCAAAACACCTCTGATTAAGCTCTTGTAGATTATGTAATGAAAAGCTACATAGTGCTCGTAGACTTAACATGGAGTTTTGAGTTTTTTATAATATACTAGCTGAACCCGTGCACTCCGCTGCGCATTGATAAAGCTACTACTTCTACCTGTACCTCTACCTCAATTGAATAGAATTCTTTACCTAGTCAAACTTAATGATTGCCTACTATATAAGTAGAAACACATTTAGTATGTTTTATATGAAAAATCGTTTTTGTCGATATCTTTGGCGTCATCTATTGGAATTCGTCCAAACTTAGATAAGAACACTATCCAACATAATGGGAAGCTATCCTCAAAATTTCATCAAAATTTGTCCAGTAGTTTTTGAGGAGAAGAGTCACAAAGAATTGGCAGTCATTTTTATATAGTATATATACGACGAATTTTGATCGATCCCATAAAAGCAGTTTGTGTTGGCCATTTGATGGGCAAGGCTAAATGGATTTGAACCTTATTCATGAATGTATGGGTTTTTTGCTTATATTTTCTACTTCATCATCTTTAACATAAAGTATTTGCACTAACTATGGACATATATCACTCCCGCTTAAGAGTTATAGGGCATTAACACTACATATGTACACTTCCGGCTAAAAACTCCACATGTAAACATGTGTTTACAACAAAAACCCATATAAGAGAATAAGTTTAAAGAAGTAAAAGGGAATAACATAGATACACACACACACACACACACACACTCACACATGAAATGTTCCCAAGAACTTGCTGCCAACCGAAGTTGTTTGCCACTCAAAACTTAACAGCCGAATGGCTGCTAACAGTGCAACGTTAACAGAGCAATATTTTGTTGCTATGGTTTAAGAGCGAGCAGCATGTGTTCCAAATAGATTAAAAGCCCAAAAGCACCACACACCAACAAATACACAGACTTATCTCTGCTCTGTCGTTACAAAAATACAAATAATAAAAGAGTCAGTTCCCGTTGGCCTGTCAATGGTAACGACAAAGCCAACATGTAATAATGAGTCAAGTCAAAAGAATGCTAGCTAGAGGCAGAGGTGGCAACAGCGGGGCAGCGGCAGCAGCAGCAGCCAGTTGTCAGTCAGTCAAAGTAACAAATGTTGCTTTTGTTGTTATTGCTGCTGCTGCTGTTGCTGCAACAACTTCAAGCGAGTTTATACATATGTATATTTCTTCTGTGGTTTGGCATATGTTGTGCTGTTGTTGCTAGTGGTGTAAAAAATACATCGATGGTTGGCCTGTGATTTTCCGATGTTCTCCAACAACGGGTTGGAGTTGCTTGTTGTTCTATGATGGCTTGAACAGCTTTGTTGCCACTGACCACTCTGGCTGTGGGTAGGGGCATAGCTTGCCTGCGGGCAAATAAAACTTCCCCAACGGGTTGGTGGCAATCTTGCTGATTTGATTTATTTTATGCTAATTTAACTTTGTTATGTATTTAAATCTAATTGAATATATCTTTAATCAACCATTTTGTTATTGTTGTGCTGATCTTAAATAAATAAATAAATACGATGCATCGGTAAAACATCGATTTTTTTAAATCCATCGAACATTTCACCATCTCTTACGCCAACCTACTATTATACAAGATCATGCCAAAGTAAGTTACTTATTCTCAATTTTACAAATAGTGTTTGCAGAACTGAGAGTGCCATCTCAAAGTTTATTCAAAGGCCAAACTCTCAGCGAAATAGACTGCTAAGGGGGGACGGTTATCAAAACTTTTATGTTACATAATTTAGTCGTAGATCTATTGGTCTTATATAGTATCCAGAAATCTTCTTATGTTCAGATAGCTTTAGTTTCACATATCTCATAGTATATACAGAAATTTCTTCTATAATAAAAAGCAAAAATTGTAAACATAAAACATCGGTAAACCATCGATGCATCGACCTACATCGATGTCCATTGTCGATGGACTCTGCGATGTTAAACATCGATGTTTTGGTCCGGATTTACATCACTAGTTGATGCCATATGCAATAGCTGTGCGTGTGTGTGTGTTTATGCGTGTTGGCTGTGGTGTAGCAACAAATGTTACATGCAGCAATGCTCAATGCACAAACAAACCATCTAGAGAGAGAGAGAGAGAGAGAGAGAGAGCGCGCGAGACTGAGTGCGGCAAAGAGGCAGCAACGCGTACCCACCCGCTCTGAGCAAACAAAAGTGGTGAGAGAGGCAACGTGTTGAGAGTGCGTGTTGCTGTTGCCTGGGGGTGGGAGGTGCGTTTGTTGCTGTTGTAATTTTGGTCACGTAGACCAAATATCGAAAAAAAAACACAAACTGTGTCTATGCATTGCACTGGCGTTGCCGTATGAAAAACACAACGAGAGAGCGAGCGCACAATACACAATAACACTGCAGGCTGCAGTTACACTGTCGGCGAAAATAAAGTGCATAGCTCAATTGTTTTAATCCAATAAGAAATAGTAACTTTTATCTACCTTGCGACAAACCCTTAAAAATTGACATTACCTGCCTGTTGCTAGCCGGAATACCAACAAAAGTGTCAAATTTCTGCAAACACCTTCACGCTTCATTAGATTTGGGTCAAAAGCAAAAAAAATATAAAAAAATCAAGATAAACTACACAAATATTATAAAGCCTATGCGAGTGTTGAGTGTTGGTAAATCACGCGACTCAGCGCCAGAGTTGTCAGATTTCATGGTCAAATGACAGTTGACGGGACACGCTTCCTTCTTGACAGATTCTGCCAAGAACCAATCCTTTGAGCATAAAAACGACTAAAGTTGCTGGCAGCTGGCATCGCTGTAAGCTACACACAAAAAAAGCGGGAAGTAGAAGTTGTATTGTATCAAACAAATGCAGACTGATTATCCTGTTGCTGCAGCTAATGGCCCACAAGAGCAACCCCTTTGGCTTTTTATGTATCGTACATTGTTGGTTGTTTTTGTTGCCGCCTTTTTTGCATTTCGAATTCGCACACAATGCGTCGCACATTGAAATGTTTTTATGGTCTGCAACCAACAAATGGTTCAAAGGGTATATGAAGTTTATGCAAAGGATTAAAAGCTTACTCTTATCGCAACGCAGTATTTTTTAATCCATTAATGAATTATATTATGTAACATGTAAATTTAATGAAATGAAAAGTGTGTTTGAAATGAATCCTAGCGTAATTTCCTATGGCAAGAATAAGTTTGTCCGCTTTTTTAAGGGGATTGTACAACAATTTTCTGAAATTTCTTATAGAAAACAGCGCTGCAAACCGGTGGTGAACCGACCCATTTTAAAACGGAATATGTGTATTTTTTTTTTTGTAGTTGAATCGGACTTGTATATTTAGACGATATCTGTGGACTTTTGACAAAACCCATTATGTCGAAAACACAAGTTTTACAGGAGAGAGAGAGAGGAGAAAAGTTGATTTGACGTACTCTATAACTTTTGACCCTTTAATAGCAAAAAGATGCCAGTAAGAAATAAAATATCCCTTATCAAAAGTTACATTATAACAAAAATTCTGGAATATTGTCTTATTTCGAGATGTGGTTTTGTCAAAAGTCCACAGATATGATTAAAAGAGAATGTAGTTTAAGTTAATTATCATAGATTTAGGGTCGTTAACATTTATTATTGCTTTCTAAGCAGCGAGTATGCAATACAGCATCTGAACAGACATTTGTTTAATTGCTGAGAATGATATGAGCATCCTCGCACTCACAAAGCGACAAAAGCAGAGGAATTTGAAACTTTACGACTTATTAGTGTTGTTGGCATATTGCAACAATGCCATTCTTTCGTTGCTCTCCCAAACGCTTATATGATTGCTAAATTTTATGTTTGTCTGGTATCAATAGAGTCCGCTTTTTGATAGTTTTTGAAATTTCACTTCAAGATTCAAAAGAATCGTTCGTAGTTCGAGCACTTAATGTTAGCGCCTTGAAACTAAAATGTAGTTTACAATTAATGTAGCACAACTCAATAGTAGTTGAAGTCTTTTTTAAAAAAGAATGTGTCAATAACGAAAGCCATATTACGAGCATGTGGTGCTAATTTATGTGCGTCTACTAAATTACATGTGTAACACCAAAAACAAAATAACACTTCGTCACAAGTCATTTAATTTAAAATGGCCCGTAAGGGCACACTAAATTCGTTTCCCTAGTGCACGGCTTTCCCTTTCAAGCTTTTTTTTTATTTAGTGCAAACAAATTCAATTGAAGCGACGCGGCCGGAAATAAAATACCAACTATAAATATTATATTAGCATTTGTCTGTACCAAGCACATGCATAGCACATACTACATACACCCCATGATGTTCAGGACAACAATTGTCAAAAAATAAAGGGTTGCCTTTTGTTGCCCAACGCTTGAGGAAGGAAGCAGCGTACATAAACTTGACTATTGAATTTCGCAAAAAAAAAAATAAACACACATACAAGAGACAAATGGAGGAATTATTTAAATTGAAACGAATGCTTGATTGGGACTTCGCCGCATGGGAATGAGTTGCAGAAGAATGTGGAAACTCCGAGACAGCAACCTTGCCTAACTATGAAAGGAAAAATTGAAATCAATTAGAGCAAAAATAATATGCCAAGACATACAGAAAATAACGCATACCTGAGCGTGCAGGACGACAAACGCTAACAGGCTAGAGGCAGCTGTAACAAGATCGGCTGCAGGATCAATCAGCCGACGGTAGCAAAGAAAGGCAACAAAACTGAGTTTCAGACCTTAAGGGTAGAACTGGCAGCAGCTGTCGCAAACTAGGCGCAAATGTGCCAAGTTGTTGTGGCAGGCACAGGATACCAGCAGCATACATAAGAAACGACCTCAACAGGCAACAGGATAAGAGCTCAAGGCACAGCTGAGTTGGCCTGAGTCAGGCACTAATCAAGAAGGGATAAGGCGAACAGCTGTCTGTCTCGAGCGTTTTTTTGTTCGTGATCACGTAGGCCAATTCAGCGTGGTGGATGCAACAAGACGCACTGCTTTTAATGGCACTTACACTAATCAATAATTGTCGCATGCGAATTGATGGATGCATTTGCCCAAATGGAGAAACGACAGGCGGGTCACTATAATTGTAGTGCCCCCTGCATTTCTTTTGTAGTTGCTCAATTTTGAGGTTGGTCTACTTTGTGGCAGGTGGCTGGCCTCTCATGGCTTGCTGCCGCTGCTTGGGGCATTGCATACGCAACTAAGTTATGGGATATTGAAGGGTGCAGACAGGTGCAGCTAGTTGATTGATTGCCTGTGACCTTATATAGACCATACACATGTTACAAATACATCGATTAAGGTTGAATCAGCAAGTAGTAGATAAATGTACTTGGTACATATAGGATACAAACATAGTAAAAGTGTTAAGATACGAGTGAAATCCTTAACAAACTTCAAATGCAGAGTTGAAATGTGTTGAGCTATTATTACTAAGATAAAGATACAAGTATAAGTCTCTAAAATTTACACGATAAAGCTTTAAGTATTCCTGAGCGACATAAATGGATGTCCAACAATTTCTAAACGTCGCCTTGATTGAAAACCTAAAGCAAGAAGTTGACAGCTATACGCATTAAAGTAATACAAAGCGGCATGGATCACCAAGAGCTCTAAAAATAGTTTAGCCACACATCGGCTCGGATTGGTGTACACAGATGCGGGACGCCACTTTAGCACACGTGCTAAACTTGTCGCCGCCAGCTATCGGCTAAATACTGTATAGGATACATTGCTTACCCCGGAAAGCAGGAAGCGTATTTTTAAATTATGCGGATACGTTGTTGCTGCGGCGCCGGTTGAGCCGCCACCGGCGCCCAAGTATGAAGGCGATGCCGAAGCAGAGCCACCAACATATTCAATGGTAGCCGATGGCGTGGTGGAGGCCGATGATGGCGATGAAGAGGCAGATGTAGAATGCTGGCTATTATTGTGATGATGCGAGTCGCGTTCACGATCACCACGATCACGATGTCGACGATGCTCTCGATGTTCACGATGCTCTCTATGCTTATGATGACGATGCTCCTTGTCCTTTTCACGCTTCTCACGTTTTTTCTTTTTGTTCTTACGATGCTCCTTGTAATCGGCCATTTCAATGTTATTGTTGTTATTGTTATTACTTTCGGCCGTCTCCGCTGTGGCGGCCATATTCACCATGGTGGCTGTAAAATCCACAATGGAACTGCTGCTAACTGTTGTGGCAGCCATCGCAACGGCAGGCGCCACATCCATGGGCTGTGTGCTGGTATCCAGTGTGTCCATCATCATCATTTTGTGTTGGAATTGGAATTGGTATTGGTATTGGTATTGTTGGTGGGCTCTATCTGTCTATCTATGTATGTATCTAACTACCTATCGTCGTCGTGTTTTGGGTTTAATCGGAATCACAGCTTTGCCGCCTTTGGCCCGCGAGCCAGTTTCGCGCTTTGTGCTTTGACTTTGTCTTTTAGCGTCAATTTTATTTTGTGCAACGCTTCTTCTACGCTGACACCGTAATTAGGTAGGCTGTTGCAATGCGCTAGCTAGCTTTGGTTCGAGCTCCGTTCGTTCAACATAATCGCTGAGCTGCGCTTTATCCAGACGGTCGACGAGTCGTCGTCAGTTGGTTAGTCAGTCTGTCAGTTAGTCAGTCTGTCAGTTAGTCAGTCAGCCAGTTTAGGCTGTGCTTGAGTTTTTTGTTAGCTTTTGTTTCTGCACTTCGTTTATTTTGTTGTTGTTTTTGTGCTTAAATATTGTTATTTTTTGTTGTTGTTGTTGTTGTATTCTTTGCTTTGACTGCTGACTTTTTATTTCAATTTTCATATAACACACACACAAATGCAAAATCACGGCGCGTACATGTGCGTGTTCGTGTGTGTGTGTGTGTGTGTGTGAGTTGGGGTGAATAACTTGCGTGACGACGACTGGCTCTCTCACTCTCTTTTGCCTATATCTGGCTGGCGCGCGCGTTCTCTCGCTTGCGCTCATATACAAAACGGCCGACGATTAAATATTTTTTCTTTTCTCACATAAAAACACAAAATTTAGTTTCTTTCTTTTATGTAAAATTCATATCTTAAGATAGTTCCTTTGGCCACGTGAACACACAATATTTGCACACTTTTCATACATAAAAATACAATTTTTTATTATGACACTGGCGGCCATAAAACTAAGCACGCGTATAATTGGCGCATAAAAACAAGTATACCGACAACAATGACAAAGTTTAGACAATTATGCTGGTACATATAGATTTAAGCCAGGTTTATTTTAGGCTGCACTGTTGCTGCAACAATTCAAACACATACATTGTGTATACACACAGCACAGTCATACACACTCACTCAAAACAAAACGGACAAGAACGTCGACGTTAACGACAACGAAGACGACGACGACGACGACGACGAAGACGACAACACAACACAACACGACAACTTAAAAAACCGAATGAGAACGCGGCGGCGAACGCAACGGTAACACAGCATAAAGTTGCTGGAGTAAAGAAGAGAATAAAAGTAGCATAAAGTTGAATCTAGTAAGTTGCCTGTGCGAACGCTGTAACAGCACATGTTGTGCAACAGCAAATGTTAATTAAACCATTTCTATCGCGCAGCTGCTTGCACCAATGCAATTTCGATATTAGTTTTCTGTTAGTTAACAGAATTGACGCTCTCTCGCGCTGGCCAGCTCTCTGCTTTAACAGAGTCATGAAGTTTGAACACCACATGCAGAGCGAGAAGAGAGCGCGCTAGTGTGACCGTAGCATGTTCGGCATTGTTGTTGCTAGTCCGCAGCCGGTTTTCAGTGCTTTTTATTTTTCCTTGGCCAGGGAGGGGGGATTATTTATGTGCGTTTGTATGTATGTATGTCTAGTGTGTTGTATTGTCTGGCCTACGTGCAGATACAAATATACACTCAAAGATACATACATACATCCATACATATGTTCCCAGCACTCACCGGTGTGCAGACGACGACGTCGACGACGTTTACAAAAACAAAATGAAGCATACCACAAAAACAATACAATGTCGAACAGGGCAGCCAGCATAAGAACCAGCAGTGGCAGAGACGGAGCAGAGCATAAAAATAAACACTCACATACGCACATACATGAACGCATGCACAGTGACGCAAAGTGGGAGAATACCGCCAATAGCAAAAGCTAACTGGAAAAACGTCACCCAGCAAACAACTTAATAAGCTAGTGACGCGCTCAATTCGGCGTTGATTGGATTATTATAGCACATTTAATGGGCGGCAAGTGGTTTTAACATTTATAAGAATGACTAATAACAGTAAATGATCAATGAATGGTTGTAATTTTTGCAACAAGTGCTGGGCATGGACAATTCACGGAACTAGTTTAAATAAATTATTGTTTTAGAAATTTCACAAAGTTTCAGAAACGGCAAATGTACCGCAGTTAGGTTTTGTTCTAACCTTTAATTGCTAACTAATATAAAATCCATACATACCCTTCGATTTAGCCATGGGCAAATGTATCTTAAAGACTAACATTGTATATAGATTTATAATAGAATTATATTCTATATTTTATAATAGAAGCAAGCAATTTTGTTAAAAGTTCTGTCTTATGCTCTCCGTTAACATGCACTCAACTTTCGTCAGTTGTGAGCTATATACAATAATGTTTAAATCTAAACCTTTCGCTTAAAAGGCGACCACTAAAAAGTCGTCCCTCAACAGTTTTTGATTTGAAGATATTTAATGATTATTTCCTAACTATATTTCTGAATAAAACTGAACGTTCAATTTAATTGGGCATAGTGAATTCCGAGAATACAGGGTATATTATAGTTGGGCTATCCCGTCTTTTGTAACAAATGTGTACGGGAACAACAAAATTTAAATATGACTTGTGCCAGGTTGGTTGGGTTTCGTGTCATGTAACTCAAGAGGATGTTGGGTTGCTTTAGCTTTACAGAAATATTTTGAAAGAGCACTTTATGTATGTTGGGAGTATATGTAAAAGTGAAACAGTTGCAAAGTCCACGAAGTACTTTCGTAATGTTGATGTTGTAATAAAACAGCAACAGCAACGGCAACATCAGCGACAATGTTATCAATGCAGACAACTTCAAATACCAGGAAACGGCGACGGGGCCACAGCAACGGCGCGCCGCCAATCATTTGGAGTCGCCGTTGTGTCAACAACATCGCCTGTGAGACTTGGAGCCCCAACAGACATACGTAATAGAAATATGTACTAATGTAGTACATACATTTACACAAAAACATACCAAGTTAGTTGTAGCTAACGAAAAGCTTAGCAAAACAAAATACGATTATATAGACAACAAAAAAACAAAATTACGTATAAAACGAACAAAATTGTATGGTCACTAATTGAGCATTATAATTCTAGATACAAAATAGACAAATAGACAAATAGTCAAATAAAACCAACTATTCCCACAGTGCCACAGACAGCTGGGAACAGTTTTTCTGCTGGCTAGAGAGCTCGTGAGCGCAAAGAGAGCCATAACATAGCATGTTGCGTTACAACATAAAAACAACAGCACTTTGCTACTTCTCAGCGTGTGTGTGTGTGTAAGTTGGTGCTTTATGCAATCTTACGCACAGTGGGCAAGATAGCGAAACTAGTTCCCATAAATTAATTGCTTAAAAAATAAAGATGTGGGTCATTTTTGTTCATATTAAATGAAAGTTTGCACATTTATAAGGCTTCAAAATATGCTTTTTTTAAAATGTTTAACACATTTTAATATACCTTAAAATTAATTTACAAGAACATACAAAATATAAGTGGTGAATGGAGCTGGAACTTAATCTCCAAATTCATAATTTTGATCGATTTAAAAATCTTTTTGGTTTTGATACAGCCTCAGCTTTTACCTGCATTATAAGGACTAAAGCGCTGTGCAACCATTAGTCCTTCTGGACGTCCAGTTATATTCATATCATCACGGGTATGTCAACTTGCATTTGGATTTATGTAGTTAAATAGTTTTAAACAAGTTAGGTTTTTGTTATGCCGTCGTGGAAAATGGCGGGACAATTTTTTGATGTTCAATTCAAACCTCCAAAAATAAAAAATTTGATATCGAAAAAAATGAAAAATAACAGCGGGTTTTAAAAATTCAAAATTTGACTTTATAGCTGCCAGATTAGCCATTTCTTCCACTGTGCAACGAGGGCGTTCAGCAGTGCATGCAGGTTAATTCTGCTGGTTTAGTAAAACTGAAAGGCAGACAGATGCGACAGATAGCCAGACAAAGACGGCGAGATTCAAGAGGACAGACAGGAAAATACAGAAATAATTGAATTGTAAGGAAATGTTTACAATGGGAAGAAGCTGCAACATTTTTGGCATAAGACTTTAATAACAGAGACCAACAAAAAAAAAAAGAAGCATAAGAAACGACCGCCACAGACGCTTGCAATTGGCAATAAATAAAAAAGATTATTTTACAGCTGCAAATAACTAAACTGAAGAGCCAGACGACGAAGTGAAGGCAACAAACCAAGCGATAGCGCGAACCTGTAACGAAAATTTGTAATGCAAATACGCGAATACCAGCAGAAATAAAGGTAAAGCCCAAAAAATTACATCAAAAAAAAAAAGAAAAAAAACAAACACTTAAGTGGCATTTAGCTGAGCTGCTTGGCAACATTGTGAAGTTCTTGGGGCAGCGGCGTTTTGGAGACTGGGAGGTGGTTGAGGGGGAGCATTTGTTGCCTGTTGACGTGCTGACGATTGAACGTGTCTGTTTTACAAAACAAACAAACTAAGGCGAATGGCAATGGGAACACACGAGTATGGGAATGGGAATGGGAATGGGCATGGAAACGGGACATGCAATGCAGCAGGCGCTGTAATCAAATCAAAGAAGGTGGCAAACCCGAAAACAACAATAGCAACACCAACAACAACAGTGGCAACAATGGCGCCAACGACGTGTAGCAGCAAAATTAATTTTAATATGCAGTAGCCGTTGTTATTTTCGGTATACCCTCGAACTGAGGGTATTTACGTAGAAATACTCATTGTGGTCTTTTGGTGAGATGAGTGTGAGTAATAAACGAGTAGTGTCCCAGACATAACTTTCTTTCAAATAACAAACTAATTGTAATTAGTTGTCTTGTTTTCGCATCCCCAAGCTCTTCTACCAGTAAACCAACTATGTGTGCAGCTGGGATTTCAATAGAAACGTAGTAAACTCATCGGTGCAAAGAACTTTTGTATTTGTACGCAAATCAAAAAATATATGAAACGTGTAATTTGTACTCATTTGATTGATATCAGAATATAAAATTACATTCTTGATCGATGGGCACTAGCATATTTCGACCTTGTTATTAGGCCCATATGTTTATTCTAAACGCCGTTAGATCAATTTTGACCAATGTTCGATCCAAGAAAACATGTACAATTTCTGAATATAGTAATGAGTTAGTAAAGTTAGTCACGCGCTTTGGTCACAACACAGATTATCGTCCGAAATATTCGTGGTTTACATAGGATAGTTACATACGCATATAATACATACATGTAACTAGGATATCTATTATATAAATATTGTTCACCCTTTTACAACAAATATATGGCAACAAATATGGGTGAAACTTATAACGTAGTGAAGGGAATTGTCATAAGTTGTGCGATATATAAGTTTTATTCATATATTTTGCCAAAACATAGGTTAAATGAATAAGAAACAAAATTCCTGTCTTATATGGAGATGTCTTTACATGTATTGGTTACTGTTTACGAACGTTCTCCCTATTGGCACCTACAATGTGTTGCCATATTTCAAAAAAAGTTCTGGATAACTCAAAACGGTTTCCGGATTTGAAAAGGTATGTTTTAGACATAGGCTTTTTTGTTGTTGAATAGTGTAATCAAAATATTTCAAATAAGCGCTAATCGAGTGCCTTCTTGTTTCTATGTTCTAAGCCAAATTTGCAAGTAACCGATAACAATTGTACCAACGAATCACTTGAACCATGGCATACATGCAATAATGGCGATTAAGTGATTTTCATAAAAAAAAATGGCAAACAAAATAAAAGCAATGGCTTCATATATAAACGATTCGTTATATAACTAAGCAATGTGTACTGTATGGTATATATTTATAACAATATCCAAAGAGTATCTATGTTTCAGCGCTCCAAAGTTAGCTACTCTATAGCGTTCTTGCTTCAAAGCTTCAAAACAAAGAAGCGTCATTGTCGCCCTTCGTGGATTGCCATTATGGTCTCAGGGAGCAGTCATTTTTGGCAACCTTAATTAACAGACACTTAACGGAGGGACACTAGACGACGTGAAGCAAAAAGCCAAAGTAATATTATGCATTAATAAATGCAACCAACGGATGCATTAGCTGCCAGACATACATAATTTCAGGTGGCTTTTGGGTCATTCAACTGTCAAAAGGCTATCATCAAGGAGCGTGTAAACAAAGGCACAAATATAGAGTAAGAGTAGGCAAATATTTAAACAGACATCACTTAAGCCTTTGCATGTGCCCTAAAACAAACTCATTTTATATTGGCAAACACAAAGCAGTCAGTCAATGGACAAACATAAGCACATTACGCAAATAAAAAACTCCGCATAAAATTAAAAATGTCAACATGTTAATATTTGAACTGGTGCAGTGAAAACAAATATTAATCCTTTGATGGGAATATACCCACATCATAAGCACCGCATGGCAGTTTTCGAAAGATTCATAGATATAAGCTTCATAAAGTAGGTTTTGAGCAATGTAAGGAAATGGATTCGCATTCGATAACGTTCCTTATAATAACTAGTATAGAGCAATGTATACTTATAAAGGTACTGTCATCGCTGCGACGTCAGCAGCGCAGCTTCTTAATTTTTCATTCTCTTATGTTATTTGTATATGTGTATGCATAGTTTTATGTTAACAACCGCGAGTGTGGGTTGTTTTTTCAGAAAATGGAGTAACTTGCGCCTTGCTCTCTCTATTACAAGGTATGAACTATACGCTCGCTCATTTTAAGGGTACTATTTTTCATTCTGTTGCAAACGTAAATGCGGCTTGTGCAAACCTCTCTCTCTTTCTCTTTGTCAGACACTCAACAAATTTAGTGCCTTGAGCCGGCAGAAGGCTCATTCCATAGTTGTAATAGCAACGTCCCGACTGTCTGCATTGAACTTTTGGGTTCTATATTCTGCCTACTGTTTCCATTAATAGCTACAAAACGCTTAACATTCGAGTGACCAATGTTAAAATCACGAGTTGCCTGACTGTTTCAACCGTGAGTAAGTGAGAGTGTGGGTTGTTTGGGTGACACGGAAACCATGATTCTGTAAAAGGTATTTTTCCTTTTTTTTTGGGAAAAGTACAAAGCCATAAGCTGCAAAGGGACACGTGTCCCGCCCAAACACACATATACACATGCATGACATATATATGGTAATGCATTAATGACAAATGCAGGCAGTCGGGCAACACGCAAGTACGACGCACACACACACTCACTCACGCGCTTCTCCACACTCTTAAACACTCATGAAACGCATGCAAGGTGTTGATTTGCTTGGGTTGCTGAGTGACCTGATGCCAGTGTGTTTACAGTTAGTTTTGCGTACGTGCGTCACGCTATAAATTAATTGTTTTGAAAAAATATCCGTCAAAATAATTTTTTATGGGCTTTTAAATGGAATCACTTAACAGAGTACACACATAGTGCAGGCCTTAAGGCTCAACACGAAATGTCATAAAGTTTACAGCTGACGGCCATAAAATGAGCCCTCCTTTACGGAGAATGTACGAGAAGTAGCAAAGAAGAGATATTTTAAGATGGATATGTGAGGAAATCGATTCCGTGAAAAGACAACTACTAAAGAGTAAATAAGGTAGCAAGTTGAGTTAAGTCTTGCCTTCGTGTTTTGATTCTTATTAAATAAAGTTTTTATTATAGTCCCAGAACTCCGCACAAAATTGATTCTTTTTAAAAACAAACCCCATATTATAATATACCTTAATTATTTACTTTTACAATAGGATCTTCTGTTTGCTTTACAACACTTTTTAAACCATGACATTAAACAATCAACAATTGCAGAGACACTATCATCAAAACTATCACCTTACAGATGCTATGCTTGATTGTTGCGAATGTTCCGGAAGGAAGACGCCCAAAAGTATGCATCAGCTGCACGAGCTCGATCGACCTGGTTGGCAGTGACGCTCTGTGTGCACGCGTCTATATAGGGAAGCATGTGAGTTAGTGCTATTTGGCGATAAGTTCATATCTCAATTTTTACTCAAAATTTGTATGACCTTCAAAGTCAAGATGAACGCTATGTTTAAATTCACACACTTGTGGTGTGAAGTGCATCAAAAACGAATAAACCCTGCGGGAATTGAATCCGTAAATGCCAGCATTTCATCCACCAACACAAACAAGCATATCAAAAATTCAACCTTTCGTAAATCTGTTTGTGTTAAAGCTACTGGAACCGTTTTTGGCATTAAGGCGAATATGGCACCCAAAACTTTACTTTTTCACATCATACCGTGCGCCCATTTTGATTTTTACGTTTTGACAGTAGTATTCATAATCACTACGAGCGGTAGTTCTTGCTGTGACGAAAGCAAGAGACTCTGGCTCACTAGCTATAAATTACAGGTAGTTTTGAACATTTGACTAGAGCGTCTGATCCGGTCGAGCCGTGTAGCATTGTAAAGGTATTAAAGCGTAGATTAACCTTGTCATAGTTTTTGATTTGGCTATTGATTTGGAAGTTAAAGTGGCTTAAATGAAAATGTTCCTTAGCTCTAGCGGGGTGCCGGGAAGACATAGAGCTCCAATAATAGCAGATTTGCGTGAATACAAATCCAACAAGACTAAAATTAAGTACAAGTTACAACAAATTTTTATCGAAATCTGAAATGCCAAAAAATGTTTGTCTGTGTATTAGCTATATGGCAGCGTTCTGAATTTTGGTACACATTAAGTACTTTGATAACTGAAAAAGATTTGTTCTTGAGTTTTCTACTTGTTCCCCATTTGGACGCTAGGCAAAACTGTGGAATTTCATATAATTTCATATTTTTTGCTTGACCAACTTTATTGTATAGATTAAAAGTATACACCAATAAAATCTTTATAAAATTACGTTTCTGAAAAGTTTTGGGTTCAAATTATTTGATAAAAAATAGGCAGGATTTCGTCAAGCTGTTTGGTCTAATTGGACGTCCTTCACACTTTTCACAGCTTGCTGAAATGCTGCCTATTTCTTTTCTCCATATTTTAAAATCCCTAAATTTCAAGAACCTTTAAACCAGAAAGTTTCCGGAAATTGTAAATAAAACGCAAAGTTTTTAATCTTCTTCGATATTCATTTTGTCTGTCATTGTTTCTTACAGAAACAAAATATCGTTAAAAGCGTGAAACCATAACCAACTGCTTTTAAAAAGTGAGTTTCTAGCGCCTAATAGTGATGGTTGGATTCCTTCAAATTGCACAAGTAGAGTCGGCGCAACAACAGCAGAAGAAAAGGTTGCAGGGAAACAAGTCAGGAATACTGCAGAAGAATTAGCAGATGACCTGAGAATCGAAACCAGCTCAACAGGTCACAGCTTGTCGTATGTGGGGACTGGGTTCCTTCGAGACCAGTAGAGCAACCCCAGGCCTTAAAAGGGTTGTGCGTACGTTAAACCACAATTCCAATGCAAGAATGTTTTTACATCAGGCCGTAAAGCGATAACTGGTTGTTATGGCCAGTAAAGAAGAAGTGCTTAAAATACCTATGCGCACAGTTTTAGGTAAAAAGACATAATTTTTTGTTATTTCATGTAAGCGCCCGTTTTTCCAGCTGCACGAAATTTGTTGCCTTAAAATAGCGGGCAGATAATTGAAATTCACTGTATATGAAAATTACGCTTGCCTTCGCTATGGGTTTGTAAACTTTAAGCAGCCAGTGTAAGTTGTTTTCACTGGCTTAAGACTTCAGAGATCCAAACTACCCTGTACAGGCTGTAGAAGTATCAAAAACTTGTTTCTGTTTTGACCAGTGTTGAACAAAAACCTAATCGGATTAAGTCCGAGGCAGACTGATTGTACTGCATTTTAATTAAATTCAAGTAATGCATATACATAATTTCCAAGCAACTAAGGATTAAAACAGCTAAGTATCAAAACAATAACTGCAAACATACATAAATATATTCGATATTTTTATGCAGATTATTAAAAAGTCGGAGTACGTCAAGTATTGAAATTAAAATGAAATGCATTTGACTATTTTTGCAGCTCTTGAACTTTTCATCATAATTACTTTATGAAGTTTTCAACATCCCCCTTTCAGGGCACAAACACACCAACATATACTTACAAACACTCTTAAACTAACAGTTCTTAGAGCGAGTGTGTTCAATGTTTGTTTACGGTAGTTGTAGTTGCCGTTGCAGCCAACTGTCCGTGTTGACTGTTGATTTCCTGTGTTCCTCAGCTGTGGCACGTGTGCATTAGGGAGCATATTTTTGGACAACCATCTCATAATTGAAACTGTGGCAGTGACAAAATTATAAATTATAGCCCACCCTCGCCCCTTATAGCAACAATGTGCACACATCGGTGCAAAAACTTTGGACACAGCATGAGGTACGTTTTGGGCAGACGAACCCCCATCGGTTTTTGATTGTTCAGCTTGACAATAAATGTGGTTGTTGCTCGTAAAAAGTAGCAATAGTAATTTCAAATTTGCAATTTTACAACAAATGAGTTTCTTTTCTTGCCTGTTTGTTATTTCCCTAACTTTGAAATCTACAACCCGCACTTCAAATTGGCATGTTTTTCGACCCCAAATGTCACTTACAGTTGCTTGTCGCCCTTCAGGCGATTTTATAGCAGTTCATTTGTAATGGCAAATCAATAATTTGGCCATTAAGTCCAATGGTAACTCCGGTAATTGTAACTACATATACTAATATGTGTTTGCTTTGTGGGTGTTAAACCAGAAGTGTAGTCAGTTGGTCAGTTGGTGTTTTGTGGAAGTCATAAAGATTTATATCATTGTCAAGAGTCAAGCTGTTACGGTTTACAGGTACGTCCATCGTCCAACGCCCCATTTTCTGATTTGTTTTTTGTTTGCTATTTTAAGCTTCTAACCAACGTTGTTTGATAATTTGTTTTCTAAAAGTAATAGCTCTTTATTTGGCTAATTAGGTAAGTAAAGTGAATGAATGATTTAACTGTAAGAAAAGTGTGATAATAATTATACATTTTTATGGGTTTTTTTATTTGGAAAAGTCATCTATAATATCGTCATAGCGCGAAGGAGAAGAGATCGAGATGTGCATGAGTAAGAATGACGTCAATCAATGAATCAACTCTGACCACTACTACAAAGCTGCAATCAGAGCAGACTGTCAAAGCCTTTTCCGCTCATCTCTCTGAGCAGCTTCCTAAACCTCAGAACCTAATAGCGCCGAGGGACTCTGGAAGCATATATCCCACTCCTTGCGTTCCACCGCGGAGAACTTCCTTGGATTCCAACGCCCACTGTCGATGTTCCAATGGTACGATCAGAACGCCGCCTATAGAAGGACCCTGCAGTCGGCTGCTACGCGATCTGTGCGTGATCACTATCGGGAAATGAGGAAGATGGAGAGGCGCCTTTTCAGATGCAAAAAACGCGAGCAAGAAAAGCGTGAGCGAGAGGAGATCAAGATGTGCAGGAGTAGAAATGACGCTAGGAACTTCTTTCAAAAAGTCAAGCGTCTGGTTGAAGGATTTAGTACCTTTTTGAGTATCTCTACTCTCGCCGCGAGGAAAACATGGAGTCAGAAAAGCAGCGCAACTGGTTCAAACAATACGCAAGAAACTTGCGGGGCTTAATATAAATAAAAAGATGTAACCGTTATTTAAGCAATATTCCAAAAAATTCTAGGCCAGAAGGGAACTTTTGAATAATCTCAGTAACGAAAATTGGGTGAAGTATAGAGAGGCCGCGGCCTTTAACGCCTTTTGGCAAATCCAGCACTGACGTGTCGGCTCGAAAGTGCCCATCAATACGCCCACTAATCTAAATCATAATCTTAAAGATCTCTTTTAATGTACCTACAAATAGATACAAATTTCAGCAACGCATAAATTGCCAATTCGCGCCAATGATCACAAGATGTTGGACATTAATTAAAACCAAATTTTAAAAATACAGAACAAAATCTAGAGCTCATCAAATGCTTTATACGAAAATATGTAAATAGCTTGTTTTTTTTTTGCAGTTTATTTTTTTTGTTTATCAATAAGCACATTTTGAGTGCTATGTGTCATACTTGCAAAAATTTCAAAAACGAATCACTCGAAAATAGACGCTGACTAGGATGATCTAAAAATATGTTATAGAAAGATTTGTGGCAGCTCAACTATTTTTCAATGCAGGCACACGAAAAACACCTGGCAACGAGCGACCTCCATGGCGTCGACGTCGAAATTGTTGTTTTTTTGTTTTTAAACAAAACTAAATAAAATGGCCTCAACGCGCTCCGTGTGGCATGGCAACATTTTCGTGGTCAACGTCATTGCAAAAACTATACAAATATATTGTATAGACAATGCAAAACGTTTTTATAGAAATATGAATAATATTTAGTGTATATTGAGGGGGCTGCGAGTGTTGTGACGATGACAGCACATGTGTTGTTTAGATAGATTAGTTTTAAGAGTTAAGTGCCTTTTGTATAGGCAGAAAGCTGGCATGAGTCAACTTTCCTAGAGTTGAGCGCAGTATACGAAAGAGCGACAGGTAAAAGCACTCAAGAGCACATTATTGAGTGTTGAAGCGAACACGTGGCAGAACAACTAAATAAACAAAAACGAATTGCTTAAACTAAGCACTCTTAGTTGAGATCATGGCATAATAATACAAGGTACGAGCGAGCTGCTGCTCTCACACTGTTCGCTTGCCAAATTTTCATTCTGCTGCGAATGTCATAGAGGTAGGTTGTGCCGCGCGTTTGCCTTGTCTTATTTGCGTGAGCATTTGTATGTATTGCTTGTGCGCCTATCTCTCGCGCTCTCAAGCTAAATTTGGCAATCGCGTCGGCAGCTCGCTCGTTTCTTGTATTATTTAGGCCTGTTCTGGTTTCCGAATGGGAAAATTCCGAACGTTCAAAGTCATTTCACGCATTGTTATTCTGAATCAAGTCAGCATGGAGATCAAGCGGAGAATACCTCTTGCCAATAGGTGTTACTTTGGTCTCAGTATGCAAATGAGTAGTAGAGACCACTCCCGCCAGACGAAACTAACACTCTATAAGACGTTAATCCTTCCCGTGTTGCTTGTGGCGATAAATGATGAAAATGCCTTGGAATGTTTGAGTCAACCTAATTAAGATCCAGCGGCTACGCTGGCTGGGTCATGTTGTGCGTATGCATGAAGAAGCTCTTGTGAAAAGGGTCTTCAATGCGGTTGTCGAAGGGAAGCGACGAAAGGGCAGACCATGCCTCCGCTGAAAGGACCAGGTAGTAAGCACACTAGCTACCTTTGGTAATACCAATTGGAAAAGGGACGCGCAAAACAGAGACGCTTGGAGGAGATATTTGCATCGGGCCGTTACCCGGTAACGGGTTATCGCCACTTAAGAAGAAGAAACTGGATCCTTTGGAAGGATGAACAAACTAACACTCAGGTGGGTGCCCGGCCACAACAACATTCCTGGAAATGAACTTGCGGACGAACTAGCAAGAAATGGAGCCGCAAACCCCCTGAGTGAACTACTAAGAGAGGAGAAAAGAATCAGGCGAACCGCTGACTGGACTGGGGCAACAGGCCTCAGACAGGCTAAGCAGCTTCTTATCTCCTACAACTGTAATAGATTTAAGAAAATCGTTCAATTGAGCAAGAACAACCTAAGAGTACTAAAAGGACACTTAAGTAAGCAGGTCATCGCCAGCTCGAATACCTGTAGTTTTTGCGAACAGGAGGAAGAGTCGTCGCGGCACGTGCTCGACGAGTGTGATGCACTGTCAAGAAGAAGACTGAACCTCCTAGGCGGGTATAACTCTATTAGAACCATCCCAGATAATGAAATACATATCGGAGATAGGACTACTGGGGAAGCTATAAGCTACGAAGGTGGCTCAGTAGATCCTTAGGGTCGCAGTGCATTACTCCCCCATCATATTATTAACTTTTCGAACATAACCTATGTATACCTAGAAGCTGCACATTCGTTATTTTTCGAACGCAATTGTTTTTCTTGTCCATGCAGGCAATTGTTTTAAAAATTGATACATCCTTTGCCAATGAACACTACATTGTCTTTGTAAAACATTAGAGATTTATATAAAATATATTTCGTTGATAAACAATCTTCTTATTAAGATGTAATTTGCCATTTACTTTTCATTCCGACTGCTAAAAGGCTTTGCTTTCCATAACGAATGGTTTGGAAACAAAAACAACAAAACCATTCCATTCTGACATTCGGAATCGGAAACCAGAACAGGCCTGACTATTCCATGGTTGAGATTTGTGCTAATTTGTACGCTCTTGTGCGAGCATGGAATATTTTGAGCAATTTTGAGTGATCCGAGGGAAAAGCTTTCTCTCGTTTGTGCGATACCTGCAAATAGTTTGTATAGCGACGCTTTGCCACTCGCACTCATATATACAATGGCCTAGTCCAAGGCGTTGTACTGTTTGCACTCAGTGTGTACATGCTCGTGTATGCATATTAGCATCATATTTATATTTAGAAAAACATTTCGATACGGCTATGGAACATTTAGAATGTTTTTCTCGAGTAACCGAATGAGCTGAATAGACACACATAGCCGACACACACACACACGCACATACAAGTGTTGAGAAATTATTTTTCCTGAAATTGTTGTTGTTTTTTGGTAGTTGTTTGATCGTTGTGCACACCCTATACATAACTGTGTGTGTGTGTGTTTGGCGCACACCCACCAACCGCCAACTGATTTACAGGTCAAAAAACACAGGTATGCACAGCTAATTAAAGTAATTAAAGCAAAATAATGCTAAAAATAAGAAAAAAAACATTTAGCAGTTTGGTTTTAATGGAACCCACTGGGGCATATACATATATATATATATATTGGATGTTGCTTATATGCCAGAGTCAAAACATTGCCAGCATAAGACAAAATTTTTTTTTCAATTTTTCATATATCATTATAAATAATCAAGAGATTTCGTAAGTATATCGTAAAAAGTAAATCAGCTAAATATACATTATACGCATGAACATCATCATCTTCCACATATTTCTTTTTTTTTTTTTGGTTTTCATCTTCCTCAACATCAAAATTAATACAGCTTAAGCAGTTTCTTTAGCGCTGTTTTCCTGTGTTTTTATATATATAAAATATATCATATTTGTTGGCTAATATCTTAGTATTTCTGCACTTATATATTGGAGCATAATACATATTTTCTATACAACTTCAAGTTGTTGTCGTCGTTGTTGTTTTACTGTTTCTTATGCTTAAAAGACAAACAATAAAGTAATAGAAAAAACATAAGCACGACTGCTGCGGCCCAAAATTACATCTTTGCCGGCATTTCACTTGCACTACATACATTCTGGTCCCGCCACAATTGGTACAGTTGACACCAAAATTTGTGCATTTGCAACTGTACCAAGTGTATTGCACCGCACTGTCGCTTTACAAATTGTATCGTTAGTTTACGTTCGATAGTTAAATTCGTTTTGCATAAATTGGTTTTCGTAAGTTGTTTTAATTTCATTTTTTTTTCAAGGTTTTCCATTTATTTTTATATGTTTTCATTAAGCTTATTCTCACATAACCTAAAAAATTTGTGCAATTTCTGTGTCGTTCATCGAAAAACGTTGGCAAAACCGAAGGCTAAGTTTGCTAATTGGATATGTAGTTAATAAGTTAAATAGATAAAAGTTAGGGACAACAATATATCGGAACGATGCACAGACAAACAATCAGACAATAATAGTAGTGCTCTAGAAGGTTGTCAAAGCGCCCGCGCCCAGACCATAGCCCACACCCTTGATGCCATAGTTGCGTCCATAGCACGCCCGGCAATAGATATCGCCATCGGGTCCATCATTCAAATTTGTCGAGTCCAAAGATTTGCGACAGTCCGAGCAGTAGAAGCAACGCTTATGCCAAATACGCGTCTTGCTGATCATCTGTTCGGCGGCAAACACAGCAAAGCCACAACGTGGGCAACCGCCTGAAGTTTGCGCACCGTGCAGGGGACGACCATCAGGGAATTGTATTGTGGATTCGCCATTGGTGGACACCAAGGTGGGTGCATGACCGTAGCCAAAGCCCTTGGGTCCAAAGAGCTTGCCGTAGCAGGCACGGCAATGAATATTGCCATCGGGTCCATCGCAGGCCAGCACAGAATCCAGCGGACGATGACAAGTGCCGCAATTGTAGCATTTTTTGTGCCAAACCTTACCCTTGGACAGCTGCTGCTCTGCGGCAAAGACAGCACCACCACAACGTGGGCAGCCCTCACCCTCGCGTGCCTTAATCGAGGTGGTATCGGGATTGTAGAACGGGCGATTGGCGCTTATCTGATCCTCAGTCAAACCATCGGTCTGCAAAAAGCCAGAGCCGCAAGCAAAGCCATAGCCATGGGGACCCCACTTCTTGCCGTAACAGGTTCTGCAGTAGACATCCTTATCGGGACCATCGCTGGCATTGATCGAGTCGAGCGTCTTGTGGCAGTCTTTGCAATTGAAGCACTTCTTGTGCCACTCACGACCCTTCGACAGCTTCTGCTCAGCGGCATAGACCATGCCGCCGCAACGTGGGCAACCCTCACCGGGGCGTGCCTGAATCTTATCGACGTCAATGGCTGCGCGTATCTGGGGAGCGCCATCGTCGTGAGCATAGCAGTCCGATTGCAGTGCGCCACCGCCCTGACCATAGCCATAACCCTTGGGTCCGAACTTCTTGGCATAGCAGCCCTTACAGTAGATGTTCTTATCGGGTGCCTCGCAGCATAGAATCGAGTCTAGACCCTTCTTGCAGGTGCCACACTTGAAGCACTCCTTGTGCCAGCCGCGTCCACGTGCCAACATTTGTTCGGCCGCATAGACATAGCCACCGCAACGTGGGCAACCCTCACCTTCGGGTGCCTTGGCAATAGCGCGTGGCTCCAAGCGTGCACCATTGCGAATTGACGGCTCATCGCCATTCTCACGCAGAAACTGTGAACCATTGTCCATGCAGAGTGTGCCGGCACCAGAGCCAAAGCCGTAGCCTTTTGGTCCGTACTTGCGACCATGGCAAAGTTTACAGTACAATTCACGCTCGTGCTCTGTGCAGTTGGTCGAATCCAATGATTTGTTGCACATGCTGCACTTGAAGCAGTCCTTGTGGAATGAATAACCACCGGCGAGACGCTCCTCGGCGGCGTAGACGCTCTTGCTGCAACGCGGACATTTTGGGGCCGCAATTGGTTGGAAAGGCATTTTGTTTCGATTCGGATATGTTTTTAACGCTACTTGTACAATTTATATATACAATTGTAAAATTGTTTATTATCTGCAAATAATAAATAGAACACATAGAATGTTTGGTTCGTTGATGCGCAAGGTATGTGAGCAGCTGGATTGGTTAAAGCAAAAAAGCTCAGTCGGTGCGGTGCATTTGTTGTATGTTCTTCTAGTTTTAGTACTAAGTTCTAAGCTCAATAGCAGACATTTTCTATCAATTCCAATAATTTTTCTCATTTTATTTTGTCGATTGAAGCGGTAATCGAAATTTAAGTTCAAACACTTCTCAGTCTATTATGGTTTAGTACATGAACGTACGAATAAATTTGGCGAAATTTATTATACTCTTTTGCCATTAAGTTTTATCTTTAGCATATATTACTCTTAAAGAGTTTATATGAGGGCATGTTTTTCGTTCTATATTTCCTTTCGTAATTCAATAAACGAAGTTATTTTCTCAAGATTTTTTTTTAGTACATGTTCTAAATTATTAATTATTTATGCTTTTTGTATTATCTAAGACAGTTTTAGTACACGTGAGTGAATTGTAAACGAAATTTTCGAAAGTCATCAAGATCATGCTTTTGACCTTAACTTTTATATTAATAAACAAATCCTGCCTAGTCGCATGTCTTTCATTAAGTTTTAGTACATGTGCGTGGTTTTATATTTGCTTTCATAATTCAATGAACCAAGTTATTCTCACTTTTATTTTTAGTACATGGTCTAAAAAATGCTTAATTATGTATGTTTTATATATAAACAAAATTTTCGACAGTCATTAAGATTATATTTTTGACCCCGACTTCTATGATTGTAATGCGTCTTTTATAAAGTTTTAGTACATGTGCGTTTTTCTTGTAATCGAGCGATTTAAGACGAAACTTTGACTTTTCGCATGAGCAATTCAATCGTGCTACAATGACTGGCGTAACGTATCTTTTACGAATTTCGGTAAAAGCAACCATACGAAGAGATCAACATACAACATCCATGTAATAAGTCATCTCTTGCCAGTACAACGGCATGCAATAGTCCACAATTTTGGTAAAGATCATATGTGGGCTTTTTGTGAATTACTGCTATTAAACACAAGGTTTTTAGTGTTTAATCTATTTTGTTGTACTTTTATTTAATGAGTACTTATACATATTTCAAATTGCATGCTGTCAATTCTGGACACTTTCAATGCATTTTTTGTATACTTCAAACTTTTAGCAATAATGTATTAATTGGACTTCAGTGCCAAAATTCTAATTTTGACCCTTTTAAAGCTGGATTCTAGCTCATTGTAATGTACTGTTGAAATTGTCAACTCTTGCCGGATTTCTGCTCTTCAGTAGTATTTTGAACTTTTACTTATTTAGTACACATATAAGACAGATAAAAGCTCATTGTACAACAACATTCCAATCATGTTGCATTCTTTTGACACTTTCAATGCATGTTTTATGTATTTATAATTTTTAGTACTAAAGTACTAATTACATTTCAGTGCCAACTATTGCAATTATTTGCCAATTTTCTTTTTAAAAACCCATTTATCAAACCTTATCTTGTCCATTTGAACGTCATCATTGGCGCTACATAATTACCCAACAGGCAAACACGTAATACATACAAAAACATATATTCTTAGTACATAATATTAATGAGTTGCTACACATGTACAAACATAAATCCTCAAATTTGCTTTTCTCAAAAATATTTCTCGCTATAATAAAGAAAAATGTTGTTTTCTTGTGAAACACACTAAACAAATATAACGGTAGACGGTGAAAAATAAATATACATATACACATGATATGTGTATTTGCTGTGACTTGAAGAAACGCAAGAAAAATTCGCTTTTCTTATAAAAATATAGCAGGTAAAAGATATAGAAAAACCAAAAATTCGTATTTTGGCAACTATGACAAATACATTTTTATATGTTTTCGAGTCTGTTAGTCATTGTAAAGTATAGAGGTCGTCTGCGTTCTCGTCTCGTCTTGTCAAGTGTATCTAGAGCGGCAATGGATTGTTAGATATGTTATGACGACAGCTATAGCGAGTGCAATTTATCTAGTATATGTGCAATATCGGTTAGAAGTTGCTACTACTTATACACACACTCCAAATACTACTTATATACAAATACAAATACGTACAAAGCACACGCCGCCGGACAAACACTACACAGAAACGCCGAGTACTGAACTGGAAGATTGCTCAACGCAAACTAATCTATATCAATGTGAGTGCACACGGCACGGCCTGGGTACGGGCCAGTCGACGTTGAGTCTTCTTCAGTTTTGAGTTGAGAAACTTTAGATGGGAGACTATGTCGGACACAGCCAGTAGCAGCAGCAGCGGCAGCAACGATGTAGAATTTTCATCTAATATCAGAGCCAGAGAGCGGGATGGAACTATGTTTGTAGAGGCATACGTAGAGCGGGGCAGCGTTGCTTTGCGGTTTTCCAATGTTTTCTACACTTCTGTGAAAAGTTTTTTCTTTTCATTGCTTTATATATATATATTTCTTTTTTGTAGTTTTATGTGCGATAACTAAGAAAAAATATTGTGTGAAAAAATTCTATGGATACAGTGAAGTGTAGCAGGGTGTTGCCAAGGATTGAGAAGCTGTCTTTTCTCTGTTTATTGGGCTTTATCTTCTAGTTTGTTGTTTACAGCCTTGAAGTGAAGCATGTTCATGTTAAGTATTGTCAGAGATTGAGCAAAAACATGGTTCGAGGAACTATATGTAGCTATAAAGTTTGCTGCGAAATTCAAGAGTTCAAAAAAGTTCTCTTCATTTAGTTTAAGTGGATTTCTTTTTAAGAATAACTTTTGTAGAACTCGTTCTTTTAAGATTTCTACGACAGAAGAAACTATCTTTTCGAATGTTTTCAGCTCAAAGGTTGCAAAATTTTCCTTTTGTGTGAACGCTTTTATAAGATCTACATATCGTAGAAAAAAAGTAAACTATAAAAGCTATCTAAAATATGCCGAATCTTATCGCCTATTACTACAGTGAAAACTGTCTAATCTGAACACTGTCCACATTGGACAACCTCCTATTCGGACATTTTATGTGAAACCAAATAAATTTCATATAATACTGCATTTTTGGCACTGTGTAAATTGGTTCCTGTCTACCTTATAAATTGCACACTTTTTTGCTATTTTTAAGTACTTTCCACTTGTAAAAAGTCGGTGTACATTGGACACTGAATTTCACAGCACCGATAAAAGCTTTACAAAGTGTGGATGAGCTACAAATTAAAACCATTTCAGCAAGTAATGAATCCCTTCAATTGTTTTTTAAAACGCTTTGTAGAGAAGGAGGCTGTACCGATTACAAAGTAACTAATGATTTGAACAAGAAACTTCAAGACAATGTACACAAATAACGTTATGAATGCTATTAATTCGTATGCCTCAAATGTAACAAAAAAATGATCTCAAATCAACCAAAATACACAAAACACTGAAAATCTTTCAATTTCTATACATTGGACAATAGTCTTTGAACCAAGTGTGTCCAATGTACAGTCTTCACTGTATTTTTGTGCATTACGGGATATATAACCCAGAAAATTTCAGCCATCTACACTTGTTCTCTTCTAGCGCACTTCACTGTACCTAACAACTCCCCAAAGACATTTCAAATTTTCGTTGAGTTCAAAACAGCTGCGAAAAAAATGCTTTTTGACTTAATTCCAACTAAAAAATTGCTATTAATATATATATAGAAGAATGCTTTTTAACGCCAGTGGAGCCAAATTTCTTTTCGGGTCAAATTATGCATCAAAATTTTGTACACACTCTGTTCTAAAATTAAACAAAAGCCACACTAACACACCGCAGCACAGCAACACTAAGAAAAATGCAACACGCGTACAAATTTAGAACATAATTTCATAGTTTCTGCAACATTAAAAGTAGCAAATTTAACCGATATTCCAAATTGTGTCAGAAATTCAATTGCACTACACTTAGCTCTATGTATATGTAAAACTGTGTGTGCAAATATATATTTACTTTTCGTTCGTAATAACAAAAGTTCGCAAAAAATGATTTTTCTTAATTTTACTTAAGCCTTTCAGCTTCGATTAACAACGATTTTCGACTGAGCGCGCTACAAAATTGTCAACGATTTCGAAGAGGCTGCTCCAACCCAAGCAGCTCGAAATGTTTGCCCGAAATGTCTGCACACGGCACGTAAGCGGGCCGAGCGGGTTTGTCGCCAAAGCGAAATGATAGGGATGACTATATAGACATCAACAGTCATATTAACAAATCAGAGCAACGAAAAAAAGATTTAAAATCTTGTATATTTTATGCGTTCATTTGTGTTTATGAAAGCAAAAATTTAATGGCAAATTTTTTGGAAATATATTTTTCCAGCACAAACAAAATGACAAAGCAGTAAAATGCAACGATATTTTGTCAACAAAAGTTTATTTTCAAAAATAAATACTTTGAATTGTAATTATTTTTGTGATTTTGACGATTATTTTACATAGGAAACATTCATTAAGTGAAGGAACTAGTTATTGATTACTAGCATATTTGTACCCTGTACAACAGACAGAAGTAAGCGTGGCAGACCATAAGTTCCATGGTCCAAATGTTTTATCATTGACTCGGGTAGCAATTGTAGCGTCTGTCTGTCTGTCTCTATGAGTTGATAGACCTGCGAGACCATAAGAGCTAGACACAAAATCTTACCAAAATATGGAATATATGTGAGCTAGAGCTACAAAATTCAGTATAGAGACTTGTGTGAGCCCAATCATTAAAACATTGTTCATCTTTTTTTAATAGAAGCCCTTCCAACGCAATAGATTTACCTTAATTACTGCCACATCCCTCAATATATTGATTTGAAAATTTACGCATATATTTACAAAAGTGTTTTTGATCTATATTTGTACCCTGTACAACAGACAGAAGTAAGCGTGGCAGACCATAAGCTCCATGGTCAAAATGTCTTATCATTGACTCGGGTAGCAATTGTAGCGTCTGTCTGTCTGTCTCTATGAGTTGATAGACCTGCGAGACCATAAGAGCTAGACACAAAATCTTACCCAAATATGGATTATATGTGAGCTATTTACAAGTGTTTTTGATCTATGTTTCAAAATTCAGCGACAAGAATACTGAACCAACTGATACAAACTTCCCAATAGGAAAACTTCTCAATTGGAACTTCCAAATAGGAAAATGCTTACAGTCACATCGAGCTAGTGAAAATAGACATAAAAGAAGTTTCTTTCGTTTCCATTTTACCGTATACTGGATGTAGTGTTTATGGTGTAAAAATGGTAAGGCGTATCCCAAATTTGTTCTTATTGGGATCGTGTTTTTCAAAAACACTCAAAATTACAACAGTAACAGTTTTGGTTTACTACTATCTCCAAAAATTAACCATTTTGCGGCATATACTACATATCTTGAAAGTCTTGGCAATGGGCATAAGGAAGTAGTGCTGCGAACCGATTGATAATACAAGAGCCTTTTTGTGGGGTTGGCAGACACACCATAAAGCAGCTTCTAAAAGAAGAGGAAAGACTAGGACGTGCCGTGAACTGGATAAATAATCCAGGCCTTATCCCGTTTGGAAGCATTCCTTATAATTAAGCTTGTAGCAGGAGATCTTATAGGTCGGGGCTTTATTCCCCAATACATTATTATTATTATTAAAACATGTTGAGTTCCATATTTTGTGGCTGTTTTAAGCTCTTTTGACATGTATCATGATGCGGCTTTTTAAGGACTTCATATGAATAGTCGATTTACTTGAACTTCAAAGATTAAGGATGCGGGGGGATTTGGGAGCCATACAAAGCCTACAAACAAGATCAATCAAATTAAAGTAGGCACTGCAAAATATCTTGTTAAGACAGATAATTTGCCACACGCTTTAGTTTAGAGGTATTTGGCGGACACGGCTCATTGCGCACACGTCAATGAAGTACTTATATACGTATAGTATGTGTCTATACATACTTATTAACTAATTATATCTAATATACATATGTTCATAAATCAAATCAGCAAACAAAAATAGAAAATTATTGAAAAATCGCACAATTTTTGTGGCATTTCTTTGTGTACACCTGAGTTTTCACGCAAGCATACACATAAAACGTACGTATACACACATACATAACGCCCACATATTTCCACTAAAATTTCAGGTGTATGCATTTATAATTGCATTTCACATGCTCTCATATAAATATGATACGAAAGTTACCAGAGCGCCTGCGTCAAAAGCTTTCCTAGCGTGTACGACTGAAATAGCCTTATAACAATAGATGAAAGTCTAGTGTATGCTTTCTTTTAAAATTATATTGTACAAGAACATTGTGACAAGTTATAGACAAGTGTATGTTAATTTATAAAGACAAGCGCCTACGTTTTAATGCAACATTGTTGCTTGTCAGAGTGTTTAAAAATAAGATAATTTTGATAGTTTCTCAGCGATTGTAAAAGAGCTCAAGAGTGTAGTTGAAAACACTCAAGAGCAGCATAGGGATTTGTAGATATAGAGCGCTAGCTGCTGTAAAATTTGCTGAAATATATTTGTAGAGATGAGAAATCTTTGATAATAATGATATAAATCAGGTATGCCGATCGTTTGGAATTTATAGAAAGCAGTTTTTAGAGATCGTGAAGCTAGTGGTTAGGTAACGTACGATTTTACAATTCTTAGGTAACGACAGTTTAAGCAACTTGTTTCTAATTTTTTAGCAAAGAATGTTGATGATTTTTGTTCAGTATTATGCTTAACGTGTGGTAAGCGGGTTAGAGAATACCACCTCAGCAGGTCAAAGCTTGTCGTATGAGACGACTAATAATGACACTGGGTTCTTTCGAGACCAGTAGAGCCACCCCAGGCCTTGAAAGGGTTATCCGTAGTGTTTGGAACCCACCATGTAAAACCACAATTCCAATGAAAGAATGTATTTACATCAGGCTGTAACCAGATAACACGGGTTGTTATAGCCAGTTAAGAAGAAGGTTTTGCTTAATACCACCGTAAAATGGTTTATTATTAACACCACTTTGTAAGCCATATCAAAGTTGTAAAAAGAACTCGGTAACCAAGGACACAATTATAAAGTCGCAAAATGTGTTGTTGTTACAGCGAGAAAACCTTAGCATAACCTAACATACAACTCAAAGTTCTTCTCTTATGCTCACTTATTTACTGACATTTCAATAACAACTTATTTTAAACACTACATAATTATGGATACATAAGATTTAGTTTTTGCTCAAACACTTTTATCTTGATTTAGTCCAGATAGCCATTTGGATTAATATAAATGCAGTTTTACTTAAATAAACAAACGTGGAAACTGACATAAAACTCATATTTTATAAAAAGTTTGGTACTGTTTACTTTTTTTTATAGATACTAAGAAGATTACATAATTGTGACTCACCCTTTTAGAACTCTTTTCAATTTCTTTTTCAAAATCTGTCAATGGCGTCAAAGTAACATGTAATTCCTTTGTTATATCTCGAAATGAGCTATATATAATAATATTGGTTAATAATGGCAACAAACTTGAATTTGTACAATATTTAGACTAACCTGTTGCCATCCTCCAAAGCTGATGCAGATACATTGCTTGACTTTAACTCTGCTTTTCGTTTTTTGGAAGCCGAGCTGCTACTACTGCTGCTGCCCACTGTTGCTGAACTTGAGCTGGAGCTCTTGCTTGTGCTCAAATTGGTTGCTGCAGCGCTGGAGCTTACGCCACTCAGTCCCGCTATGCCAGATGCATTGTTTGTGGACGTACCAGCGCCCGACGACAAACTATCTGGATTGTTAGGCACACTATTATTTCCGCTGTTGCTGCCTGCAAAGGATACAGGCTCAGTTAAGGCGCTATTGCTGCTTGTGTGTAGCTCGGCTCCAAAGTTGGTGCTTAGATTGTTAGCCATCTGGCTGGACAGTGGAAGCTTGCCTAGATTATTGCTAGTCGTAGCTGCAGTTCCACCGTTGCTATTCGTGCTAAGATTCTGCGCATGATTGCTGTGATCAATAGTGTTAGCCGAACTGCTTATATTGGTGCCAGCACTGCTGGAGCTCTGCGTGCCAGCATTGTTGTTAGAGCTACTGCTGGCCGCAGCAGTGGTTGTGGCGTTTGGAGCTGTGCTAGCTGGTGCTGCGCTGCTGCTGCTTGCAGCATTCAATTGCACTAAATCTTTGTTTTTTGATGACTTTGATGACTTGTCACGTGACGTGGATGAGGAGGATGAAGATGAAGAGCCTGACGAATTGGAAAAGGCATTGCCTGATGAATTGTTTCCATTGCCCGCTTCTTTGTCCTTATCCTTGCTCGAGCTGGACTGCTTTGACAAGCTTTTGCTATGCTTATCTTTTTCTTTATAACCGCTTGAGCTGCTGGCCGAGGTTTTGTTGCTTGTTGTGCTAGCTCCGGGTGTGCTGCTGTTGGCGGCACTGCTGCTGGCTATATGGCTACTTGGATTGCCACTGCCATTGCCGCTGGCAGTGCTACTTGAATGTGTTCCACTTGTATTACTGCCGCTAGGCATGCTGCCTAGAGCATTGTTATTAGTGTTGTTGCCGCTACTGTTGCCACTGCTGCTGCTGGGCAGTAGACTTGCGCTTATACTGCTGCCGCTTACAATAGCGCTGCTTGTAGGTCCAATTGGATTACCCGAGCTTGAGGCATGGGCAACGCTCGACGAAGTCGATGCCGTAGAGCTGCCGCTCGAAGACTTGCCTGATGCATTCGATTTGCGTTGTTTAGTTGATGATGATGATGATGAAATACCACTATTAGACAAGGTTGTTGAACTTGAATTGAGCGTACTGCTGGTTATTTTTATGCTTGTGGCCGATGTGGCCGATGAATTCATGGTCGAATCGACTTCCTTTTCGGGAGATGAACATGAATCAGAGGAGGTGTCATGTTGTACAGGTTTGTATGGCGGTATAGTTTTGACGTTACCGCCTTTTTTCTGCAAGTACAAAGATTTGAGTTGATGGCATAACAATTTACAGCCACATACTCACCAATTTGCTGTAGTGATGCTGACAGTAGCCGCAATATTTGACATTATCCAAATAATTGCCGGCTTCTTCGCAGAGCAGGCCCAGACTCTGGGCACACGTCACATGAAATTGTTGCTTACAATTCGATTTGTTGCACTGCATGCAAGCGCCCACATTTGCCCGATTTGGTTTGCCAATTTCCAGACATATATAGCATGCTGTGAAAATTCGAAACAGTAGCATTACATTACTTCATTCTTAACAGAAAACTTAGTCATACGAATCTTTAAGTTGCACTTAGCTGGTTCCCACAAGCTAATGCCTGCGCACCAATTTTGCGTAAAAGAATAGTTTAAAGTTTAAAAAAAAATCTTACATAGTTTGATGGTTTGGTCGACTTTGCTCTTTACAATAAGGCAATGTTTTTCCCCATCAGCTTAAGTGCATCACAAAGTTAGAAAAAATACTAAAATCTAAACTTACTCTTGGCATATCGTTCTTGTGGTATCAATTGCAATATAATAGGCTCCATTGTTGTCACATTTCCGAAGCGTACTTCTGGTATATAAAGTGCACAAACTACATGTGCCCAGCCACTATTTCCAGTTTTCTTTAAGGCTCCATCCCGTGATGGACATAACTCACATCGTACGCGTGAGGTGCGTTCCTGACTTTCACATTTACGACAATACCAAGGTCCAGTTGGGACAGTAACAATACCATAGCATGCCTGATGCACAGCAACAGTGCAGTTTTGGCCGTCACAATAGACGAGCGGGTTTTCCGGCCAACCCCGCTCGTCAGAACATACACAACATCCGCCCACCATTTCCTTCATGTCTTCCAGCTTGAATTTCTTAATTTTGGAAAATTTTTTTGACAACGCGGCGGAATGAATTGTGCTGTCGGCGCTGGAGCTTAACTCCACTTGTGCATTGAATGAACTAATTTTGTGGCTGTTATTTTACGCGCCGGACCTGCAAAACAAAAATGCAAATACATAACTTTAATTAACGATGATAATGAAAAGCATATCGATAATTGACCTATCGATGCACACAACTATCGCACCCACACATATGCAAGGTCATTGGCTGCTGGGTGGTCAGTGTCGTCACTAGGCCATAGACTCTCTCCATTTACAGTTAGTCATACATACATACATGCACATGCACGTCATTCATTCACAAACTGACAAACAACAACAATTAGCGTCACAACAACAACAAAATCAGCCAGCCATTATTAAATATTACTTAATTTATTTACATTTGAATGCCGCTAAGCGTGCAAACGAGATTGCATGTATGTATGTATGTAGAAGGCTGCTCGCAAAAACATGTGTATGTTTGTGTGTGTGTGTGTGTGTGTGTGTGTGTATACCCGTATACAAAAGCTCTCAATGTCAAGGTAACTCTGCCGCCAACACACTTCATATGTATTCGCATTGTTTTTGTTTATTTAAAAAAAAAAGAAGCAATTTTCATAAATTGTGCCAATAAACATATCAACAGAGAAATTTGAGTTTCAATTTTGTGTGAAATAATGTTGTTTAATTTATGGAAGGTTGTAAAAACAGCTCATCAAATTTCACTTATACACACACACGAAATTGAATATTTAGTGCTCTTAACGGTTCATTGAACCTGAGACAGCAATCTAAGCAAAAACATTCTTTTGGACTTAAACAACGGCACAAAAAAAAAGGTATGATACAGAGAGCCGGGGCGGTACCCGACCGTAGTATACCCTATGCCCATTTTCTTGCCTGCGCCAAGTTTTGTATCGATACTTTAAGGGGTAGTTTAATTTGTTTATTAGGCTTAAATGGATCTATATAGCAAAATTGGTGGCAAATAAACTAGCATATCTTAAAAAAATTTGACAGTGGAATACCCTGTACCCATTTTTTCCATGAAAATCAAATTTCTATGTAAATTTTTGTATCGACGCGTTGAAAGGTTTGTGCGTAATAACAGTAACTGTTCTCCGGGGGGAGGGAGATGATTAGGAAAAAGCTCAACCTTGTTGCCTAACGAATCAAGATTGGTTAACATAAATGATAACTTTTACATTTCTGTAAAAAGTGAAATTCTGTGGCAGTTCATAGGAGAGGGGGCCTAAAATTGGCACATTATTTGCTATAACATCTAAAGTTCTTATTCGATATAAATCATTTTTACACTACACATGCATAGTAATGGTGTGCATAACTGTGTTTCAATTGGATAGCTTTTATGGTGTGGGTTAAAACCGCGAAAATCTGTCACGGGGGAAGGGGGTGAGATATCGACATAATTCGACAAACTTGCACTGAATAGGTAATGAATGAATGAATAGACTTTTTTTTTGCTCTAGATCTTATAGTCTCGGGGAACGGCGCGACAACACGGACAGACAGACGGACACGTCTATATCGACTCGACTATTGCTCCTGACCATTTTTGCCCATGGAACATAAGGTCTGCCACGCATCCTTCTGCTGTTACATACATTGCACAAATCTATAATACCCTTTTACACTTTGTGTACAGGGTATAAATATGAAATTTGTTGCAACTTAGAAGCGGGATGTAAATAATAGAGCGCGTAACATCAACCAGGGTTCGGTCGGAAGCGTTTATAATAAACTGAAAAAAATATTCCTTCGACGGAATAGGATCAGATATTGACTATTAGGCGCCTATTACATGAAGCGAGATGCTTAAGGCACGGTAATATCATTCGTAAGTTGTCTCGCCAACAACCCTTTGCGGCTTGCTTCATATTAGAATGCATTCTTATATCAAGCGGTATTTTGTGCGAGATTTTTTCACTTTCGTACTTCAAAATCTCTCTTCGTGTAACAAGCGTCTTAATGAGGGTCTTATGATCTGCCACACCCCCTTCTGCCTGTTACATACATTGCACAAATCTTGTGTAGCCTTGATCGTAAAGGGTATGTATGTACATATAAACAAAGACAATCTCTAGAATGTGATAAAGACAAAAACCAATTGGAATTTTTTTTTCCACTATGTGCCCAATCGGGTTGTTGAGTAAATAGTATAAATATGTGGGTCGTCGCATCTGCAGAGATTTATGTATACAGTCAACAACAGCAAAGGCAACAAACGCATGCCGCCATGCCGTTATACGGGCGTGTTTCATTCATGCAGCATCATGTCTATGTGTGTGTGTGTGTGTGTGTGTGTGTGTGCATGTTGGAGTGATTATGCGGGTGTCATGTTGGTGTACCGTTATTAGGTCAACGTGTTGCCAACTGCCAAAGCAAGGCGTACGCGTGTTGCCAACTGCTAAATCAAGCGCGTTTTTTGGTAGCGCTTACACACACACTTACACACAGCTACATAAAACGAGGCCGCAGCGAAGAGCGCTTTTGTGTAATGTTTACAATGCAACACAGATGCGCGGCGTTGGAGCGGCAGAGCAATGCACTTTTGACGAGACGCATATACATATGTACATATATAGTATACACAAACGTATACATACATATATACAATTTAGAAAAAAGCCGCACAAGGGAGCAGGATTTAGCTTCTATAGCCGGAATGGGGTAGCAGTGTGTGTGTGTGTGTATACAATAGTAGCTAAAAGTATTTGGACAAAACGAAAAATGTATTAATGCATAACTTGAAAAGTATAAACTACTTTACCTATCAATAAAAAATGAGCTAGTGATAAAGTATAATGCAGATTTTTTAGTTGAATACTTAACCCTAGATGGTTTTTCAAATATTTGCGCACTTTACATTGAGCTCATATTCAGTAAAGCTCTAGACTTTGGTAAACTGTTGATGAGTGTTTAGCTTCGTACATTTTGGATAAGTATCAGCTTTTAAAATTTGCGTCGTCGAATCGACGAAAAAAAACTTTGTATGACTTTTTGGGATCAACTTCAGTACATGATACGACAAAAATGTCACAATGGATAATTGGTTTATATCGATTTAATGAGCCAAGTCACTTCTAAAAGAACTATAAACGTCGGAATTGTTCATTCTATTCATCTTTAAAGTTTAAAAAAATAGCTTGTGAAGAGCACAAAGATGACCTTTGTACTTTCTGTACAAATTAACAAATAATTTTAATGAAACCGAGTTCTTTTGTTAGTTTTAAGTATTACAATTAAGATTAAATCATGAAGGTTGTCTATAGATTTATTTTAGTTCTTACAATATATATTTAGTTAAAGTTGAAAGAAAAAGGTGAAATCGTTGTTTAAGTTGATAAAAAAAATAGAACAACTAATATAATAGAACACAAGAGTATGCATTTTTTTCATGAAAAATGTAAGTTGTAACTATTTAAAATTTGCCGTAGTCGATTCGACGAAGAAGATCCTTAGTGTATGTAAAATAAGAAGAACCATCTAGGGTAGAGGAAAAAAAAACGTAAGTTTTGTGAAAGCTACCAATGTCAAAGCACGCTTATAAAGTGTTAGCTTAAATAAGCTAACTTGGTTTTATTAGCGTTTTAGCTAAATTTAATTTAAAACGGCCATAGTTCTATGGCCAATTGAGGTAGTAACGTAATTTTCTTTTTGACTTGAAGGAACAACTCTTTCCATACTCTCTTTTTGATGCGAGCACGTGATCTTGAAATTAAGTTCAAAATCTAAATAAGTTATGACTTTACCTAGGAACGTGAACTTATCAACAAAATATGTTTGATTACGGGTTTTGTGATATCAGTAGACAAAATAAGCTGCCTTGGGTGATTCGTTATAAATATAAAGCTTATAACTAGAATAAAAATAAGCATTTTTAGCTTATTCAAAAAAAAACGATGCGAAGAATAATATGACAAAATACTTTTGCCGACCAGTGTTTGTATCTTCTTTGCTTAAGAGATGCTTTCATGGGTCGGGGACTTTGGAGTTGGGGGCACAAGCAGGCAAGGGTGGTTTGTGTACACCATATACATATATACAATAAATAAACTTTTTGCGCCCATTCCACTTTCACAAACACACACTTACACAGTGTATATAATATTAAAGCATGCCAAATACTGTAAAAATGTGTATACCCGAAATCGAAATTATTGATTTTTGTTATTTGTTTCATTTAAAGATGCTTCTGAAAGCATAACACAAAATATAGGCAGCTGCTTACGGCATAGCACAAAATTAACCAAAAAAAAAAAACTAGTTTTTAACGTAAGATTTGTTTTATTATACGCACACACACTCACAAAATTTCAGGAAAAATGCGCGCGGTCAAAGTGGTCAAACAACGCTAAAGAAAATATATCTGTTTTGGGAGCGGCAACGGCGAACAGGGCGCTTATATCTGCGCCTAAAACTTGAAATTCTTACGAGCTTGTTTTTTATTTTCCACATTTGAAAAGCGGCCGCACATTTTCTAATTGGAAACCAGCAGCCGCTTGCAAATATTGATTTTCTGCGACTTTTAAACACTTTGCCGGTCTAAACACATACATTTTTCGTTTCATTTTTAGTTTATGCCATAACAATTTTATTAAGTTAGTTCTATTTTTTGTTTTTTTTTTTTTTGTAACGTGCCCCTCTTGGAAACTGCGACTATCTTCGCCCACGAGTAACACGCACGCAAGTAAAATAATCAACACACGAAAAAAAGGCGCTGAACATCCACCAGCAGCAGCAACAACAACAATGTGCAGCAGTATTTACAACACACACATATAAACATGCAGCGCACTGGCACGCACCTTGTAACTTGTTTGTTGTTGTTTCGCTTACACCATTAACGCGGTCTATTGGAGTTGCTATTGGCCAGAATGGGATAACAACATCTAAGCACTGTACACAAAGCAGCGCTGCGACGTCGACGAAGACGTTTTCTCGACACTTGTAAAAAGTAACAAGTTTTATGTTAAATTTTAGCTACTTAAACTATAGAATTGATATTGCACTTGACGCCGCAATTATAAAGTTTAACTTAAAGTACACATTAACACATCTTGCGTTTGCTAAAAGCAAGTTTTGCACTACGAATTTTGTTTTTCTTTCAAACGCGTAGCACTCGACTTGCTTGCTCGACCAGGGACTGCGATTATGCCAATCAGTTGACTGAGCTTTTTGTAGTTTTACAACACTAAACATATATCGATATTTTTTTAATTGTCTCATCTCGTGGCTCATTATTTTGTCTCTTTCAAAATTTAGCATTGCAATTAAGCTCTTTTCTAACATTTTAAGTCTAGCAACTTTGAATTGTTTTGTAGTTAGTTATTTTTAGTTAGTTCATTACTTTATTACGTTTTTTTTTTTTTCAAATAAATCACAAAAATAACTGCATATTTACATCAAATATTACTGCAGGCCATACACAAACATCATATGCCACTGCAGGGGACGCTGGCAAAGCAGAAAAGAAAAATGTAGTCCATATTTCTTTACTCATTGTAGGCCCAACGACTCGCAGTCAAATTTGCGCTTATGCACTTAACTCAACGTTCCGACTGAAACCCATGGATCTTTTCGGGAACTTAACGATAATAAACAAAATTCCGCATTGTTGTCTAAACTTTGTATAGTAGTTTTGCGTAATTAATACATGTTTTATTATTCTATTTAAATGCGAACTTAGTGGTTCGGACCTAAAAAAATAATATTTTCACTTGTAACCTTATTCTGTTGTTTATTTTGCTCATTTTTGTGGTGGCAAAATAAAATTATGCTTTGTGGCTGCAAGAAGTCATTGATACACTACTCCCAGCAAACACTAAGAAGTTGGTTTTCGGTGTTTGGCCAACTTTTTATAAATAATATATAGATGTGCCATTTTTAAGCATGATTTTAAAATTTTGCATCAATCGATACTGTCGATAAATGATCTATTGGCGGCAATATAAAACTATCGTTTATTTCGATTCTTCGCACGATAGTTCGCCTTTGTCTGTCGCGGTGCCAGTTGGAGTTTTCAAGCTCAGTCTTCAATTTTGCATAAATTTAAGCTATTTTGAGCTTAAAATTGGCAATCCTATTGAAAATTTGTAATAGCTTAAGTGAATAAAAATTTAAATTTCCTTGCTGGTGTGCTTACTTTAGCTTTGTCGCTGCTGCAAAGTTAACAACTCCAACGGCGCCGCAAACAGCTGGGAAAAATCAATTTTACAACTTCGTAGTGCATATTTAAGTGAAAAATGTCCTCTAACGCTGATTGCTTTATTGTGCAGCCAGCTTGCGCTGCTAATGGCAGTCTAATTGTTGGACGCAACGCCGAGGATGCGGAAGCACTAGGTGTGGCCCAAGAAGTACATTACTATGATGTCAGCGAAGTGTTGGAGGGCAAGGTATAAGCACAAAGAAACTAAACTTGATGAAACAATGACTCATATATACATATATGTATGTTTATGACTGTGTTGTAGACTGATGGCGGCGCCTCTGCTGAGGCAGCGTCTGGTGGCGATGTGCTGCGTGTCATATTGCAGAAACCCAAGCCGGGAGTTTGGGGTGGCGACTTTGGCGCCAACGAACAAGGCGTAGCCGTAGGCTTAACTTGGACCACACCCGAAACATCGTCTGATAGCAGTCTGCTGGGCACCGATATTGTACGGTAAGTGTCTGCGTTCTCAAACAATCGTTATAGCTAATAAAATATTTTACAGCTTGGCATTGGCTAAAGCCAGCAGCGCTGAGCAGGCAGTGGACCAAATCGGACAGCTTGTAGTTAGCCATAACAACGATGCAGCAAAGCTGAACTTTATAGTATGTGATCCCACTGCTGTCTGGCTCATTAGCTGCTCTGGCAAATCTTGGGCTGCCAAAAAGGAAACGGCTAGCTACCTACGTATAGCCAAAGATGGCTTGACTGTAATTGACGAAATTGATAAGACTAGTGAGGGGCTGGATGCTGCAGAGTGGCAAGCAAACAATCAAGACAATGGCGCGATTAAACACGAAGTTAATTGGTGTGGTGTGGAGCCCGCTGAAGGTTCAGAATACTCCCAACAAGACATGTTCTCTACTCTACGTGATGCCAGCCATGCAGCCAGTTCACGTGCTGCAAACGTTTCGGTGCTTACAGCGGGAGGTATATCCTGTCACTGGTTTACTGCCACGCCCAATGCTAGCGAGTCTGTATTCAAGCCGTTTGTCTTTGCGCCAAATCCGCGCATTTCGCCGTTAACTAAGTTGCAACCAGATGCCGAGGGAACCCTTTTGCACAAGCTACACGCACAACGCAAACCGGCTGCGTTGGAGCATTTGCGAAGCTTGGAAGCATCCTGTGTGGAGGAATTGAATAATTACTTTGGATTACAAGATCATGCCAGTGATGAGCTGGATGAGCTGCTCAAAGACTGCGTCGAGGCGGAAGTCAAGTTTTATCGTTAGTTCTGCAGTTTTGACTGACTGCAATGATAATACTTTCGCTTGCAAAAACACCAACAACAATCGCTCTATTGAGTATTGACACGAATTGGGAATTTTATAGTAATAGCCTGTTTACACTTGATATACTGCGCACAAGATAGCTCAATTCATTTATAGTGTTATGTTCTACCAATGAGTACTGTAAATAACTTTCGCCTCAAATTCAAATTAATTCCAATGCGAATCTAGATGAAAAACATTTACAGTACAAAAAATATGGCAGAACATCTTATTAACTTTTGGTACATCAATGAGTATGAAATCTTAATATACTAGCTAAACACGTTGGATTTTATAAATATCCTGCACGCAATATGTTTCAGTGAAAACAGGGCCTTAGTGAACTGTAGTTGATTTTCCTTGTGCAAATCGTAATTGGCATATTTTTATTTATTAATATTTTTTAGTTTCGTACAATTTTGTTGTGTATGTTTTTACGTGATATTCATTGCTTCTTTAATTACTAGAAATCTCAGTATAATGCATTTTTAAGCTGTGTTTATAATTTCTTTTACTATGCCTTTGTGAGATGAGATTTGAGCAGTATTCTGTACAACATACATATAAATGTATGCAATTTCCACTAGTTTTGGTTTAAAAAAATAAGTTGAATATTTAAAATAATAAAAAACATCGTCTGATATTTGCTCCCAAGATAGTTTAGACACAGCTTAATTTAATTAACTAAAGTATTATTTGTGTGAGACATTCCATTAAAGGGCACATATTTATTTTAGTCACTTTTGCATCTATTTAACGATTTATATGCTTGCATAAAAATATATATATTATAAAATATACATATATAATATAGCTCTCAAATAAACGCATAAATGCTGCATTTATACAATTTCTGTGTTTCGAGTTCTATTAAGTCAGTTATTTGAATTGAGATACTTAAGTACAGCGTATTTAAAATGTTATCAAATAGACTCTACAACAAGATTGGTCTTAAAACATGTGTTATCATTGTGCAAGGCCTCCAGCTTCGTTATTTCAAAGGACTGATAAATCTCGCGGAAATCCATAATATTACGTGGATCGCTTTCTATCCAAAAGCGATCGAATTCGAAGAAAAGATAGCAGTATAACTTATGAAAATCTTCTAATGTGCTAAAGTTTTGCTTATGCTGTGCAGCTTGATTGTAGAAATGCGTCTTTAGGGCGCCCGATTTGAGCATATTGTAAGCCATCGATGTAAGATTTATGCCCACAATAGCATAGGTATAGCCTAGAGTAGGATGCATAGAGTGTAGCAAGACGTGCTTTGATGCATCGTTGTAGGCGCGTGCAAAGTAGAGAAGATTTTCCAATCCCAGCATGCCCATGCCTCGAAAATCTGTTTTTGGATCGTCTCCCTAGTAAGAAATTAATATATTTGTGGGCATATGGAAGAGTAGCTTAAGTCGACAAAAGAAAATGTTGAGTTATTGCCTTCTGGAGCTTTATACGGGTCATTACAAGTCACCATTCCTTCAATGTACAAGTTTTAAAAAAAGAATGATGACGTGTTATGACCCGCATGAAGCTACAGAACGCAATAACTCAACATTTTCTTATGTCGACTTAAGCTACTCTTCCATATGAGCACAGATATTATATGTTAGTTTATTATGAGATAAAACAATTAAGACGCCATATATAATAAATTTCTTTAAATACTACAGGTAAAACTCGGTGCTGTTCAAGTTTATAGATATCTATGAATATTTCTTAAAAGGCACCTAGCCCATGTTCCATCGCCAAAGTGTTGAACTTTTCGGAATGTAATACTATGCAGTCGTATGATATATTCTATAATCGCTGCGACAAACTCACCTGAAAGCCAATATCTTGCCACTGCTTTGTTATACGAGCCGTTAGGGGTACATCAGGCATTAAAAGATTCCATAGCTGCAGCAGTTTTTGCTCATGGTTCAAATCCTCTGCATCATACTTCTCAGCACGCAACTCTTCCACTAGGCTCATTAAGCGTTTGTAGCCCCATATTGTTGTGATGCAATTGCCTAAGAGCCTGGGGAAATCCGGATGTACATTGGGCTTGATGCGTTTAACTTTGGAGATTATATGTACTGCGCGTGGTGCAAAGTAAAGTAGTTCAGCATCGTTAGCATAAGGCGTTGCTTCGTCTAGTTCTAATATCAGACCCTTTATTTCAGGCTGCTTCGAAAGCAACAACGAGCGTTCTACAAGTTTTGTGCGGCTTGCGCCCGGCTTTGCGCCATAGCAAATCCGCTGCAGCTCACAGAGTCTGGTGAAGACGTGCAGAAACCATTTAATAAATGGCCGTATATAACTAATGACGAATGGCAGTAGTTTGTCCAGTAAAAACATATTGCTTGAATATTTTCCAAGTTGCGTCTTAAAAATGCTCTGGTATATTTGTTTAGCCCTTTGTTGCCATGACGCCGAAGAGTGTACGAGTGCGCTAAGCCATTAGAGTGCGTATTAATGGTTGCACGTTTAAATGTAATTACACGTTGCAAATGCAATTTTTGACCTTGAATTTAGCAAACAAATTGCAAGTAGTTAAATGTTCTATTGTAATAATTTTTATAGCTATCAGCTGTTTTGCTCGTTCAGTGGTGAAAAGCGCAAAATGCTTAAACTATCGATATAACGATTATTGCGTGCAAGTAATCGGCGCGTGCAATTGAGTCGGTTTTTATTTGAAATATGTGGAAATAAGTAACAACGATTTACGATATTGTTGGTTTAGCTATAAACAACCCATAACCAACAATGACACAACAATAATAATATGCAATCAAATGTAATAAAATAATTGGAAGTTGATTAGCGTAATAGCTGCTATCAGCACTTGCGTGTAAGCTAGACCCTCTACGTCCAGGGCCGGCTTCAGGTACATGACTTCCAAGTGAGTGCATTTTGCCAAATTTTTCGAGGAGATTATTGGAAAATCTATATAGTTGAAAATGTTTTAAATTATTCATAAACCTATATTAAAGGTATAACAAGTAGTAAGTGTGGGCTTGATTACTGGTAGGATAGTCTGAAGCTTCCTGATCGGTGTCTCTATCTTTACCAAGACGACGCACAACATCCACTTGTGGCCCCCTGGTTAGCTGCTCTAATCACCACCCGGTGTTGGGGCATTGAGCTAAGGGGTGCATTGAATTCTGCCTGGGACTTTAACACGGTTGTGCGTGGTACCCGCTAAACCCTCCACCCCATGGAAGATGGCATAAGTCGCCTAGAGAAGTGCCCTGCACTAGGCCGTAACCCGGTAACGGGTTGTTATGGCTGTCAAGAAGAAGTAATAAGTGTTTCTTCATATTATTTATGTTTCCCACCACTATAGGGGATTCAGTTTAATTTACCTACAATAGTCATTTATTTAAGGTAATGTATTGCCTTAACTTTTGTGAATCTTAATTAATTCTAAATAAAATTTGGAATGCATTGCTTAAAGGCGTGTTCAAAATTATGGTGACGTCATTTATGGGCGCATTATAGTATTTAAAGCCGGACCTGTTGAAGACTGATAAGCTTCTGCTAGTGCTTTAACAGTTCGCCTAACTTAGTTCAGTCTATTAGTTTCAGTCCACAACAGGTTGTTCGGGTGGTAGCTGTTGTTTTTTTTACGGATCTTATAACGATAAGAGTTAAGATTGTTTTCCTTAAGAATTATGCGCGCTAAAAACGGCAGAATTTGGGCAACTTTGCACGAAGGTGTGTAAAGTAAAAGTGATAAGCGTTTATTAAAATGTATTGATTACAATAATATTATAGGTGGATATGAGGTGCGCAGCTTAACGGAACAGGATTTGGAAGAAGCATTGGATGTATGTATCTTTTTGCAACAGCAAAAGTATTCTTAATAAGATATATTTGGTGCAAAACGTGTGAGAAATTCGAGATATTCAAGAAAACAGCTGCTGCTGCTAAGTAAAAGCGTATCTAGGCGCCGGGTAGAACATGGCGTCGGTGGTGTAATGGTTAGCATAGTTGCCTTCCAAGCAGTTGACCCGGGTTCGATTCCCGGCCGACGCACAACAAAATTTTTTGTTCAAATTTCATTTATTAAATTTTTTTTGCTTTCGACAGGTTCTTGATGAGTCCTTCTTTATTAACGAATCAGTTTGCAACGCTTGCGAAATTAACTTGCCGCAAAACAAGCAAGCACGTCAGGAGCTACGCGAACTATGCCATATAACGGCGCGGGATGGTGTGTCCTTGATAGTGAAGCATGTGAGCAGTGGACGCATTGTTTCCGTTTCATTTAATAAATTGCAGGTATATTTACTATATTTAAATACTGCTTATAAAAACTAACAACATTATTTGCTTTTAATAGTTTCCGCCAACGAACGGCGAACAGCCTTTCTTTCTAAAGTTTCGCAACGAACGCGTTAAGAGCCCCCAAGCGCTGCGCCTTATGGATTTTATGATTGAAGTTGATGAGAAGATTGATGTATGCGCTATGTATAATATGGATTGTTTTTGTGAGCTCATGTTTTTGGCCACTTTACCGGCGCATGAGCGCTTGGGATTGGGCAAAGCGCTGGCCAAATATACCATAAAATTAACTCAAGAGCTGTCAGAGGGCTTGGGGCTAGAGGATCTGCCATTGGAACTGCGTGAAAAACGACCGGCTGCAGTTACCGCTTTGTGGACTTCGACTTACTCACAGAAAGCGGGCAAGGCAGCCAATTTCAAGGTGTTGAACACAGTCGACTACAAGGACTTTTCGTATAATGGCAAATGCTTCAATGAGCGTATTAATCCCTTGCATAAAACCTGTGAGCATGTGGCATTTGTTTGGCCAAGGGTTTAAAAAGCATTCATCAAATCCAAAGATTTTTAGATTTTAAACAATAAACAAATAAAACCCGAGCAAAAAAATTCTTTGTCAAAATATAATATTTTTAAAAACTTGAAATAGTGCAAAAAATTTGGTTGTGCGTCGGCCGGGAATCGAACCCGGGTCAACTGCTTGGAAGGCAACTATGCTAACCATTACACCACCGACGCCATGTTTATGTGCTTGATGAACAGTATTCTTAAAGCTTGCTACAACATTTCATTATTTTGATATTTTCGATATATTTAGTATTTATGTATCGATGAGTTAATAATATAGTAGTTTTTTAGGGTAACACTCTTTTTAGTTGGCGCCATATTTAAAATGTTACAGCACTTCATAAGTGGCAGAAACGACTATATTAAAGATAATTTAAAAATTATATAAAATAAGAATGAATTTAACATGAAACATTGGATGCTTTCCATCTACTTGTAGATACTTTGTTTGAAGTAGAAATAAAATAAAAAGTTTAAAAACACGATTAACACTATCTTATACGATATCCTCGCCACTAGAAAAGCCTAATTTTGTTTGTGTTTATAAGCCCATAATTTCTAGTTTAATAAAAATGGCGGAAATAAATTTAATATTTATTTAATTTAAATAAAATTGTTTAATATATAAAAAAATTAATGCAATATAAAATGAATTAGCTTGTTATCACCTTTATTTGAAAAGTAATGTTAACTTACAGCAGAAACAACAGCTTATTTTCCCACTTGTATAGCAAACTTGATTTGTGAGTGGTTGTAACTTTATAACTAGAAAAAGAGTTTGATGAAATTGTTTTTTTTTCTTATTGAGTGAATTCGTTTTGCATTTATGATAACTCTCAGTACTAGATTTTCAACTTAGATTAGAATCTATTTTGTGTATATTTAAATTATCCAAACTCTGAAAAAAGTCAGCATGGAGATCAAGCGGAAAATCACACTTGCCAAGAGAAGTTACTTTGGTCTCAGTAGGCAAATGAGTAGTAGAGACTACAAAACTAACACTCTATAAGACTTCATCCTTCCCGTTTTGCTTTATGACGCTGAGGCATGGGTGGTGACGCAGTCTGTTAAAAATGTCCTAGGAGTGTTTGGAAGAAAGTGCAGTTATAAAAGGTGTTCATAAAAAATATAAATACTTAAATAATTTTCAACAAGTAATCTATATGAATTAGAGAATCAAAAACCTACAACTGAATGACAAAACTTATATCAATTTTACAATGATGGATGGCCACAGCAACTTCTCAGTTTATAGAACTGATATATGTTCAAGAAAATCTATCTAATTCCCTTAGAACACTGAAATACTTGAGGGAAACTATAGATCGAAGGTATACTGATGTAAGTTGGGCATTACCAGTTTTAGTAACTGCAAACTTGGGCAAGAATCCTAGAAAAACGATTACAGGTCGGAATTTTAGAGACATAAAAAGGATGACTCTACGACGTTTTGGGTGTTCAAAAAGCCTCTTGCTCAAATTGTCGTGACGATTCGCTTTTGGTTTTCCTTAAGGCTCCAAAATCTTCTGGCAAACAAATGGTTGTAAACCACTCATACTTGATCCTACATGACCATTTTTTGAGAGCCGACAGGCGACATTTTGCTTCGATATGCGAACTTCTTTGTTGAATTTGGCTTGTTTTCGAAGAACAACCCGATTGCTGTTTATTTTCGGGCTTATACGCATAGATCGATTCCATCCAACTTAATTTTGAATCACAGCGCTGTATTCTTTTTACCAGGAGTCTTCTGCGCGATTGTCAAATTATGCGGTATCTAACGCGCACAAATCTTCTTGACGGCCAAATGCTTATGTAATATTGACTGTAGATCAATGAAACTAATGACTGACTTATCTATCTCAAGGTATGTCACATAACGATCTTACACAATCAGCACAAGATCGAGCAAACATCGGCCAGTATTAAATTTTGAGATTATCGAAGGGCTAAGGTTCGCAAAAAGTCAAGTTAAGAATTGTTAACAAAAATGAAGTCGAAAGTTGTTGCGAGTGTAAACTGTTCATCTGATTTGTAAGAAATCAGCAGCGCTCTTATATTAGCACGTTTTAAGTATTTATTTTTCCTTAAAAAAAATATCAAACTTTACAGAGGTGCATAGTATGCTTTTCATACCACACATGAACAGTAACAACAGGTTGTATTACTAGGAAAAGAGTCAGGTATCTTCGTGTCATCCACGAAATTCACTTACGGGTGCCATATCACATAATTTAAGTGCATCCTTTCATCAAATTAAGAGCCTTAATTGGAGCTCTTACGATAGGGTGCAGTTAGCTTCTTTTTTTCTACCTACAAGGCGACACACAACCTACACGTGGTGCCCCACTGTTAGACAGACAGCGAGAAAAACAGACAGACACCCGTTCATGCTAAGAACCCAATGGAAAATTATACAGTGCGCTCAAAGGATATGCTGCACAGTAAAACGAAACTAACTAAAATGGAACTAAAATGATATGTGACTATATAATAGTTGTTGCGCTTATGATTCACGACATGTATGTATGTCTCGTTCGCAACGAAACGTTTCGAGTGCATATATGCATATATATTTGCGTTTTTAGACGGACTACGAATCAAACCTTCTCTTGTGATTCGACTTTGAAACAGATCGTAAACCTGCTTACTTTATTTTGAAAAACAATTGCTCAATGCTCAAAGCTAAGATTTCACAACCAATTTCTAAGGTTGGCAGCCCAATTTCCAGCAATAGCCAAAAATATAGTTTTATTTTCCCATGCTCTCATAGATAGTTCTGGCACATTGACGAATTGCTTTTTGATTGAAATTCGTTATAAATACTTATGTGGCAGAGCAAAGAATTGCTTTGGGTTGAAATTAGATTGAAAGAGATTTCCAACACATCCCCTATGTAGTCCTTGTTTCTTCATTAAGAGTAGTCGATTCTCAAACGCAAAGAAAATATTCCTAAAGTTTCAACTTAACTGAGCTTTTCTTCCTGTATCTTTTACTTAAATGCTCTCTATGGCAGCTTCATATTCATAAAAATTGAAATGCGAATCAAAGTCTTAGTTGAGATCCTCTTGAGCCAGTTAGTGTATCCGAAACTGACTGCTCCAATCACCAATCAGTGTTAGGGCAGTGAGCAGCGAAGTTTCCCCAGGACATTAACCCAACACGTTAAACCAGACTCCCAATCAACGACGTTATGAGGCGCTTAGTGTGGTGCTATCCATTAAGATGTAACCCGGTAACTGGTTGTTATAGCCAGTCATGGGGAAAACTTTTATGTTCTTAGAGATTTAGACGTCCAGACAGACAAATCGACGCGCCAATTGGTGCTGATCACTTTTGCAAACGAATGCCACATCTGTTAACCACTTTGCCCAAATCTATAAGAGCCTTGATACTATGTACACAGGGCATACAAATTGCACGTTAGTTGCAGTCTTCGAATGCAAACATGTCGTTCAGATCCATAAGATTTTGTTCGTTAGGGAAATAACACAGAGTATATCGGTTTCGATAGTACTTGAGTGGAACGAATTTGTTTTGTTTTAAACAATCACAGTTGTTGCATATATTGTCACCTATGCTAATAAGTACGAAGAAGAAGAAAGAGAAGAGCGATATCGCAATTCGCATGTTATTACGATAAGTGACTTTTAGCTTCGTCAGGTTTCTTTTTTATACCCTATACACATAGTGCAAATGGGTATTATTGGTAGACCGGTCCGGATTTTCAAATATTGCGCACGTTGCTTCTCAGAAGTTTGAGTAAATCCATAGGGGAACTTTTTTCTGCATTCTTTTCTACGCAATAACTGTTAAATAAAATCATCTTATTCGTGAACGAAGCTTGGATATCTTGATAGTAGAAATAAATCAATTCAATAGATCTGGCACGGAGTTCTTTTTCATTCAAAGTCAATTTTTGATAAAGTACTTCGTCTGCTTTTGCCCCGTGTGGTGAGCAGTTTTGAGAATACCACCTCAGCACGTCAAAGCTTGTCGTATGAGGCGACTAACAATGACACTGGGTTCTTTCGAGACCAGTAGAGCCACCCCAGGCCTTAAAAGGGTTGTGTGTAGGGTTTGGGATCCACCACGTAAAACCACAATTCCAATGAAAGAGTGAGTGTATTTATATCAGGCCGTAATCCGATAACCAGTTAAGAAGAAGAAGAAGACTTCGTATGCTTTTGTTCTTTTTTGTAACTCAGCAAAAATTCTGCCTTAAATCACCTTGAAGGTATTTATTCCAATATTTTCCCGACCAACAAGATCTACTTCTCTATCTCTGGATTCATCGCATCTGAGTTTTCTCGTCTTTTTTTGCGTAGAATCCTTTGGATATTCTTTGTGCACGAAAATTTCAAGCACTTTCACTTCAAAAGAATCAAAATCTTCACGCGAATCAATAACCATTTTGTTAAGCCCTTTAAAAAGTTCAATTACCTCAACAATAGTTATACCCTGTAAACAACGTGTAAAACAGTATTATCGGCTTGTTCAATGTATCTAAGAGGCAGAAGGGGGCGTGGCAGAACATATGTTGCATGGGAAAAAATGATCGGGAGCAATAGTCGAGTCGAGTCCCAAAATTACCACATTATTACCTATATCTTTTACAGTTTCTATCCCATTTAAATAATTTTTATACAGCGCATGTACAATAACACTGCGCATAACTTTGCCAAGATTCCAAGGCAAGGTGTAAACCGCGGAAATCTCTCACGGGTGAAGAAGGCAAGATATCAACATTTGTCGACTGCTCAAATGCGCATCTTTTGGTCAAATTTGTGTGCCTCTAACTCTTTTAGTGTCCGAGATCGCGACGTTCATACGGAACGACAGTCAATAAGAATACGATAAGTAAAATATTTAAAATAAGGACCTTCAGTTTCTTGGATTCACTTGATTTGAGTATTAAATTTATGCTCAACATGAGAATTTTGTACTTATAATGAGATTTTATGTACTTCCACTTTGAGTACAATGTACTTGATTAATTTTCTCTGTGTTGATGTAACGGGGAAAAAAATAACAAAATTGCCAGCACTGCCCCCAGTTCGTGCCGGCCTTGGCACGTGCCTATATTGCCTGTATGGTGAATCCGGGCCTGGATACTTTCGTTTCCATTTTACCATATGCTGAATTTAGTGTTCTTTGGGGACAAATAGTTTTCGCGTTGTTGGAAAATCACCAAGTATTTAGCTAGTTTTCGTTTACAGTTTTTCACACGCGCAGCAAACGCAGCACGTGCTTTCAAGTGACTTGCCAAAAACATCAAAAACACAAATTCAATTAAATTAAACTCAAAGTATATTTAAAGGAAATATAAAAATAAACATTTGAGTATTCGCTAGCCGGCTGTCAGGCAGTATTTTGGCCTCCGCTATCTGAAACTGGCGCAACACTCTGTGCTTCATACAAATTAAATGTATCTTCATGCCGCTTGTTATCAATTTAACCATAAAAACTTGGCACCCCCTCCCAGCCTCCTGGGCCCCACGACCGCCTGACACCCTCACGCCACACAACAAATCTCAATTACACATAGTTAAGAAACTTTTAGTTTTTTTTTTTTATTTTTTTGCGCTCTCGCACAAATTTGCGACTTGAGCGCTGCGGCGGCTGCCCCTATCATTTATTAATATTGAACATTTGCACATTTGTTTTTAGTTCTATGCGGGCTTTGGAGGCGTACGTGTGTGTTGCTCAGTTTTCAACTAGAAAATCCATAAACTAAAACTAAAAAAAAAGAAAAACACAACAAAATATTACAGTTCTAACGACAAAATGACGACGCCGCCAATAATGTGCAATGGTTCGTCTGAGTTGCATACAAAACAGCTTCTGTCCGCCTTATTTGTTTATTTACAAAAAAGCAAAATAATTGAAAAGAAAATACCGCGAATATGCAAATAAATTTCCGTTTTCGGTTTGTTTATTTTCTCTTGCAGAGGAATTCGAAATTGTGCGCATAACAGCGGATTTATATGACGAAAGCGAAGCGGTAGGTTATGCATATTATTGCAAATAAACGTTGTTCTATTCAAGTGCCTTGAGACACTAAGTGCAGTCATTAACCAAAAAGTTTTTCGTTTTTCCGACATGCAATACTAAAGGTATTGCATTCGGAGTGGCATTAAGTGCGTCACGCAGAAGCCTGATCTCAAATAAGTTCGCAATGATATTGTTATACAGCACGTTCCGATATGAGCCGAAATTATGTGCGAAATTGCGTTTCAAACTTGAATAGTGGCTACCAAAAGTATTTTCCGTATTAAAGTGCTGCTGTGATTTACAGTCCAGGCCCGGATTTACCGAACAGACAATATAGGCAAGTGCCAGTGTTGCCAATTTTCTAGCTTTTTATACCCTGTACAAAAAGTGCACAAGGGTATTATAAATTTGTGCCATGCAGACCAAAAATTCTTAGCATTCACTCGGGTAGCGATTGGACCATGTCCATCTGTCTGTCTATACGAGTTTCTAGATCTGCAAGACCATAAGAGTTAGTCACATTTTCATTCTTCCCCCCTTGTCACAAATAAACACATTTAGACAACCCTCCTCCTCCTAATGTGACGTTACAAGCCGTGCAACCAAAAAACAACTGTGAGCATTCCTAGAAACTTGGAATAGAATACCAAGTGAATCATTGAAGATAGTTAAAAAAATTTAAAATTTGATGCAAGATCTTTAATGGATATGTTTGAATTCGGAAGAAAAGTAAACATTGCATAATAATATAAAGATTTTTTCCGATTTGATTAACATTTTGATTGTGACATCACGTTTTCCCCCTATAATGATATTGCATTCGAGTGAAATGCATGGCTTAAAGGAAAAGATGTGAGTAAGATTCATATATCATTAGTGATAGAATAAGAGAAGGTATGATAACTCTTCTTCTTCTAGGCACCATCATTTTTGTGAGTGAGGCAGCGTGAGAGAAATGTACTGCTGATTTTGTATACGCGCGCATGCATACATACTAGAGAGCTTCATGTACATAAGCACTTCACAAATATACTATCGTTTGCACTTCCCTACTGTACATAACAGTACTGACCATTTACTGTACTTCAGTGTCACGTTAACAGCTATGCAAATACATATATGTATTTTGATGTTTTGATTCTCAACAAATCAAACACTTCACTTCAAAATCTCTATTAAGGGGCCGTCTATATATTACGTCATCACTGATAGAACAGGAGGGGGCTATCTAATTGAATGTGTTTGATTACATGGGGGAGGGGGGTTAAAGGTAATAATTTAGTCATCATTTTAAAATTTATTCTCTTCATATATTCATGAAAAAGATGAATGTGAAGGCGAATACGATATTCCAGTAATTGCTAATATTAGGATTTAATATTTGGCCATTAAGGCGAGAAGGAAGCCGACATCTCTTTTTGCGCGTTTGAGGCGGTACCTTTTCAAAGCAGCTGAACTTTTAGTCTGCTGGATCCCTGTAGCATGTTCCAGATATTGTGCCTTAAAGACTTTATCATTAAGTCAGAGTAGTATATAAAACTGTGGAAGCGGTGAACACGCCTTCCTGTTGAAGAAGGCTCAAAAGTTTTGGTAGTTTCTTTGAGGACAGCATCTTGTAGCTGTCCGTAATTAGTCCCAACGGATTGAAGATTTTATCACTGCATGTGTATAGACCTCGCCCTGGGCATGTTTTCTTTAAACGAAAAAGGCTTTTAGATTGTAATGTATCGCAAGGGAGGAGGGGGTTAAAAATGGGTTTCTTTCTTGGTTTCTCTTAAGTATAATAATTACAAGGTAAGAGTTGTCTACTCTTACACTGTTTGTGTGTATATATTTCATTCTGCAGACTAATAGATTTGCTGCAGACAGTCGGGACGGTGCCCAACAGTGTGATAGTGATACCCTGTACCCATTATTCCCATGAAAATCAAATTTCTGAGTAAATTTTTGTATGAATGCGTTAAGGGGTATGGGCGTTATAACGGTAACTGTACTACGGGGGTAGGGGGTATGATTCAGAAAAAGGTCAACATTGTTTGGTTTACTCTACGTAAGAAATTTGGTGACTCTAACATAAATGTTAACCTTAAGATTTCTATAAAAAGTGAAATTCTGTTGCAGTTCATAAGAGGAGGGGCCTAAAATTGCGACATTATTACTTATATCTTCTAAAGTTTCTATCCGATTTTTATAATTGTTACACAACATATGCACAATAGCAGTGTGCATAACTGTGATAATTTTTAATCGGATACCTTTCATGGTGTGGTGTGGTGTATGATGTGTAAACCGTAAAAACGCCTTTATTACGGGGGAAGAGAGAAGGTGAGATATCGACATGAATCGATAAACTGGCTCTTTTCCGGGAAAATGCACATCTTATGGAAAAATTTTGTTACTCTAACTCTTATAGTCTCTGAGAAACACGTTACAATACAGACAGACAGACGGACAGACAGACGGACAGACAGACGGATATCGACTCGACTATTGCTCCTGATAGTTTATTCCCATGGAACATAGAAAATTCTCACTCAAGTACAACTTTTGATTTTGCAAAAACTCCAATCGAGCGTTTTGTTAATATTGGGAGAATTGTATGTACTCGTTATGAAAGCATTGTAACTTTGAAATGAACACCAAAACACTTCTTGAAATAAGTTCAAATTAAAAAACAACTACACTTACTTTGTTGATATATGTATATATTTTATTAAGTTTTTTGCTTTCAATTACTTAAATATAATATAAAAGCCTTTTAATTAATTCGCAAACTGCAAATGATTAAATGGCTATCAAAACACTTAATAGTCATTTTATGGCATGTAGACAGTACTACAATGCTAAGCATGTTTTCTTAATAGTTTAATAATTGCTTGCTTTCTATTTAGTTCCCTCATAAATAATCAATTTTTTAACAGTATTATTCAACTTAATATAACTCTTTTCTTAAATATTAATGGATTCTTTGTATTGTATATTATGATTCTCTCCGTTTCTCTTCCAAGCGTTTACCCCAGAGTAATTTTGCCACTCGAGAAGTTAGAAAGTAATGCTTAGGTTTTAATGCACCAAACAGTTTTATCTTTCTAAAAAGCAATTTAAAATCGAACAAATCCAATAAAACATCCCACTATTCATTATTTGGGGGAATTAAGGCTTGATTGCGACCCTATGTCATCTATGATTGGGAATGTCGGGAAGTTAATTCCACAAGCAGCTTTATTCCCTTCATCGCCCTATAAAAAGCCGGATAGGTGTTCCCTCCTCAACCTCAGTGCACCCGGTGCATCCATTACCAGATTTTCCTCTGCATCTCTACAGGAAGACTACCGGTACTAAATTTAAAAGAACCTCCTTACGTCATTTCTGTTTCAGCACATCTTGATCTGCTCTCGCTTGCGCCTTTCCTGCTCGCGTTTTTTACGCCTCTGCGTTATCAGGATCGGAGGGAGGTTGAGTAAGCTGCTCAACGAATTGTACGAATTGGCTTGGCAGGAGGAGAGTACTTTCGTGTCAGAGCGTACTAATCTTGGGGTGTTTGTCCGAGTGCCGCACTGTCTCCGCGGAGGCAATGCAGGTGTTATTAGGTGTACCTCATCTGGATTTGGAAATAAGGCGTCGCGCCATTGATTTCAAGGTAAAGAGACGACTACCATTGCAGCTGGACAAGGTGCACTTAGATGTGGAGAGCCTAGGGCTTAGTGCGTGTAAAACGCGGCTTAGGGAGGAGGTGATTACCGACTGGCAAAATAGGTGGGACACGAGTAGAAAGGGACGGGGGAAAGCCTTGGTTTTGAGTTTTTATTAATTGGACATGGCTCTCTTAATGCAGTTTGGTATTAGCCAAGTCGGAGGTGGCTTAGATGTTAGCAATACACTCTCTACAGAGGATAGGATTAAGGCATTGAATACTCGTTCCTTTTTTTGTTTTTCTTTTCTGGAACCACAGTGCCTGAGAAAGACACTGAGACTTCCTGGCTGTGGGGACATAGCTGGGCGTTTTTGTGGTTTAGATTTTTCCAATAATAAATGCTGATTATGCGGAAGTAATAGGCCTCGCTCCCCCCAGTGAGAAAGCCATGCCCATGAGCATGGTGTATACTGGTCATCTGTTGGCTAGGCTTATGCACTAGTCAGCATTCTATTCCGCACAGCTATGTTCAAATTATTGGTCACCAGTCCTTTACTGTTTGACACACAAATTCGGGTGGAGCTTACGCGTGGCTTGCCAATTAACCCTAGAACATCATCCTTCGTCAAAATGGCTGCGTGCGAAGTATGACGTAAATGTACAAATAAAAGGATATCGTTCCAAGGTTAAGTGCCAAACACAGATTTGGCTTAAGTTCGAACAGCATTGAACTGGAGGAACTACACTTTTGGGTCACCTGGACTAAATGTATTCTGTGCGATCGTTTTTTTAATAGTTACTCTCTGATTTCTTGATATATTTCAGCTCTTCATGAAGGTCTTCCTAAACCATGAGAACATATGTCAGGCCACCCTGGTGAAGGAGTCGCCACAAGCCGTTTCAGAATTGGCACAAATGCTACGCGCTGTAATCGCGGATGGAGTTTCCTTTGCAGCACGACATAGGGCCAGCTCCAAAATTGTGGCTCTCTGCTGCAGCAAGATTATGGTAAGGACTTAATCCGGGGTGTGCCAGAAAACTCTTTCAACGAAATTTCAATTCAATTGCAATTTATCGGCATGCCAGATATCCATTAGAGCTGATTTTTAGAAATATAACAAGAAGGCATCTGGCCGAACGATTTTTAAAAGAAATTTAGTTAAAAATTTAGTCTAGAGAGTGTGGACTCCTGAATAGGAATCATTTTCTTTGAGCAAAAAGAATTTAAGGTCTTTTGGGTAACTTTTGTCTAATTTAGTGCCGAAGACTACTCAAGAACGTCATCTTAGGTGATCTTCAAGCTAAGTTTTGCAGATGCGGCACTCTGACTCTTAGATAATCATTCGGAGCGGTAGCTCTGTAGCTGTGACGTAAAGCGCGTGACTCACAACTACATAATTACGCCAAGTTTTGCACTTGTAAATGTATTAAAGCGTAGATTAACCTTTTCATATGCGGTTTTTTGATTTGGGTATTATTCTGCCAAACAGATATAGGAGTTTATGTGAAAACGGCTCTTAGCTCTAGCGGGGTCCCGGGAAGACCTAGAGCCCCAATAAATGCAAATATATAATCTAAACGCTGCACTCTACTCAAGTTTTGACGGATGGTATCACGTTTAGTCACCCAAAAGAACTCCGCTCTTTGGAGCGCGGAACAGGCGGTCTTTCTAATTTTGCTTTATTACAACTTATCTATATATAAATACGCTAAGCAAGAATTCAGTGCGGTACCGATAACTTCGTAATAACGCAACGTTTTCAGGTGAACCCTATACCATTCAAAAGATAAAATGCTTGCGGCTTGCAGAACATAAGTTTCACTTGGAAACGTTGCGTTTTTGTCAGGTAAATGGAAAATTGACTGTATACATTGGAAAAAAAAACCAACAACTACAAAATACATTGTACACACAAAAGTTTATATTTCGTGTTTAATTTACTCCTCCTCGCAATCGGCTGTTATGAGAGCGTGCATTGAGTCGTCGAATGTCGACGACAAGGCGAACACTTGTTTTTCTAATTTTTTGTTCTCTTAAATTAGATAACACAGCTTCAGTCCGAATTAAGACTTGATGCAGGTATAAATTCGAACGCGAGATCAATTCGAATAGAGATTATCTAAGTTTCGTCTGTATATAAAATCAAATGCAAACACACATTGATCAGGCATAAAAAAATCAGGTATATGGAATTAGTTATTTCAGAGGTACCGGTTAGTAGCATTGTTGAAGCCCAGTCCCTCATAAACACAAATCCTCACATTTCGATGAGCTTCCCCCTAATGTGACGTCACAAATAGCTGAAGTACAAAAACAAAAACCTATTTTTAATTGCTGTTTTTATACCCTGTACACAAAGTGTAAAAGGGTATTTCATATTTGTGCAATGTATGTAACAGGCAGAATACCATATGTACCATGGGCAAAAAATGATCAGGAGCAATAGTCGAGTCGGTAAAGCCAAGAGTTAGAGCAAACCAATTTTATTAAAAGATGCGCATTTTTCCGAAAAAGAGCAAGTTTATCAAATCATGCCGATATCTCTCCCCGTTTCCCCGTGACAGAATTTCGAGGTTCGCGCACAGACCATGTAAGCTATCCCATTTAAATTTGGTACAGTTGTGCACCCTATTACTTTACATTTGTAGTGCAAAAATAATCCTGGTCGGATATAAATTTAAAAAGATATAGGTAATATTCTTCCAATGTTAGGCCCCACCTCCTATAATCTGCATCAAAATTTCACTTTTAATAGCAATGTTAAGGTGGTTAGCCCGTGTGGTAAGCGGGTTAGAGAATACCACCTCAGCACGTCAAAGCTTGTCGTATAAGACGACTAACAATGACACTGGGTTCTTTTGAGACCAGTAGAGCCACCCCTGGCCTTAAAATGGTTGTGGGTAGGGTTTTGGACCCACCACGTAAAACCACAATTCCAATGAAAGAATGGATTTACATCAGGTCGTAACCCGATAACGGGTTGTTATGGCCAGTTAAGAAGAAGAAGGTTAATATTTAACTTAAAGCCACCAAATTTGGTACAAGGATTAAGCTTTTAAACCAAACAATGTTGATATTTTGGCGAATAGACCCCCCGATACAAAAATTTGCACAGAATTTTGATTTTCATGGGAAAATGGGTACAGGTTTAGCCATTGTCGGTCCGTTTCTTCTGCCTCAAATTTTTTTTTTAGTTGCAGTTTTTGGCCTTCTAATTGTGACGTCACTTATTCAGACAACCCCTCGCCCATAGTCAAAAGTCCTAACAAATTGAAGAGCACTTAAGTTTTCGTTATCAATAGAAAAAGAATGCGTTAACTTTAGTGCTTGAAGCAGTATATTAAATTCCACTAGCTCAAGATCGGCGGTCTATAAAATTTTTACTACCGGAATGTTTAACATTCAAAACTGTAAAAGTATGCAAACATTTCAATCATAGCTGAAAGCGTTAGTGCGAACGACAGAGAGACTAGTGTACCTTTTTTTACGTTTTCTAGATGGAATTCCTAAATTAAGTATTAATCTATAACAACTTTGTGCCATTCACAGAATCCTAAGAAAAACATATCGTTGGACGGCATCTTTGAGCGTTTTACTTCTCCGAATATGCACACTATTGGAGAGTATCTAGTGCGAATGGAAACTGACTACGATGTCTACAAAGAGTGGAAGGTCGATTGTGCCTATGAAATAGAGTTCATAGCCGTTCATCCAGACTGGGGTCAACGTGGCCTCGGTCTTGGCATTACGCAGCATTCCCTGGACTTTGCACGCGCCATGTCTAAGAATACGCTGCCGGAAGAAGTTCGCTCACAACTTAACCACGAAATACGCGAGGAGCGCCCAGAGGTAGCCATATCGGTGTTTACGACCATCTATACCCAAAAAATTGGTCAAAAATTGGGTTTTACGCCACTGAGTAGTATTTCCATGAAGGAGTTCAGCTATGAGGGTAAAACCTTTGCTCAGCGTGTGGCGCCACAGCATGAATTTTCACAATTCGCAGCCATAAGATTGTAATTGTTGTTTGTGGGTCAAATGTAGCAGTAACTAAGCTATATTTGTTGTTATTTTATATATTTATAAAAAATGCATTTCTAAGGCTCGAATAAATAAATAAATTGTTAATTGGAAAAGTTGTGTGCTGTGTGCTAAAAAGAGGCAGAAATAGCGCGTTGCAACCCTCCGATCGCGCCCCTTATAATTTACAATTTTTGCACTTTACTGCTAAGCCAGTTCAAAAAAAAAAAAGAAAAACTTTTCAAATGAGATTAAAATTTACGTACTCGACCGGGCATGCACTCAAGAGTATTTTACCCCAGCCTAATGCCCACTGTCAACACCGCTCCGTGGTGAACCGGCTACGGTCTAGTGTGATAAGCACGGGTACAGATCTGTGCCTTAGTTTTACTTGTCTACCTCAACAATGCATTTGGGTTTTTAATTAGAAATCGAAAAAAGCAAAAAAACCAATTCGAAAATCCTTTGGCAGTTTTGACAAAAGGACAACGAACTGGCGCAACCCTTCGCAAGGCAATTGCGTGTAATGATATCGTTATATATCGTTATGCGATCCCGCAATGTGTAGGTATACCCGTTCGGAATTGTCGACGAGGCGGTTCCGGTTGATTGTGTTCTATGACGTGTGCATAATTTGTACAACTTAAATGAGAGTAAGGGGCTAAACACATGCATGAAACTCGGATTCGACAAAGCACTGAATAACTAATAATAATAACTAACCATGTAACTAGCTAGCAATTTGGCACGGCCTTATGAACGGAATCTTAATTATATAGCGGGAGCTTGTTGGAGTTAGTGTGGGAAGAAGTAGGGAACCAGCGAGAAAAGTTTAAATTTGGCGTGTCATTACTCACATACCCTTGTCGAACAACCGATCGTTTTACGGTAAGGTTGTAAGTATATACAAGGGCAGTCTAAGAAGGCAGTGACTATACAAAAAGTGTTAAAGGGTTTTATAGATTTTTGCAATGTATGTAACAGACCATGTTCCATGGGCAAAAATGGTCAGGAACAATAGTCGAGTCGATATAGACATGTCCCTCTGTCTGTCCGTGTCGCATCGTTCTCGGAGACTATAAGAGTTAGAGCAAACTTTTTTCACCAAACGATGCGCATTTTCCCTACGCAGATCAAGTTTGTCGAATTATGTCGATATCTTACCCACTTCGCGGTTTACGCCTACTCCATAAAACCTATCCAATTGAAACTAAGCACAGTTATGTATACTATTACTGTGCATATGTAGTGTGGAAATCATTAGGATCGGAGAGAAAATTTAGAAGTTATAGGTATAGTATGCAAATTTTAGACGCCACCTCCTATAAACTGCAACAGAATTGAACTTTTTACAGAAATGTTAAAGTTAAAATTTATGTTAACCAATTGTGTTGCGTAGACTCAAGTTAGGTTTATAAACCAAACAACGTTGACCTTTTTCCGAATCATCCCTCCTACTCCCGTAGTAAAGTTACCGTTATTACGCCCATACCCCTCAATGCATCGATACAAAAATTTGCACAGAAAATAAAATTTCATAGAAAAAATGGGCACTGTCTGCAACAATTTTTTTTTCCTTAACATAGGCTCTTTCTAGCTCGATACGATTAGACTTCCATTGGTCCAATTTGGTTTTTATCGCTTCCAAATACTAGGTTTTGTTTCAATGAAATCTTTAAGAGACGAGCAACATCTTCATGGTTGAAAGTATCAAATAGTCTCTGAGATCTTCCTAGGTTCCAACGCATTCAATTTAACTACTAACTCTATGAGTCCTACGACGACATTGACCAAGTCGTGCGAATTAAGATCCAGCGGCTCTGCTAGCTAGATCATGTTGTGCGTATTGATGAAGAAGCTCCTTTGAGAAATTTCTTCAATGCGGTTGTCAAAGGGAGGCAGCGAAGGGGCAGACCATGCCTCCGCTGAAAGGACCAAGTAGTGAGCACACTAGTTAGCTTTGGTATCATGGATTGGAGAAAGCGCGCAAAGTAGGGACAACTGTAGGGGTGCTCTCCTTTTACATCAGGCCCGGTAATAGGTTATTATGGGCAGTTAAGGAGAAGTAGAAATATACTCTGAGGGGTAAATTCAAAGGATATTCAGTATGGTATCACAGTTTGGAGTCTAACCTTTGAACTTTTTATATAGCGACTAACAAGTGGGCAGCCGTGCATTGCCTTGTTTGAAGAGCCCTTTTTTTGCCAAATGCAATCGTTTTTGCTTCAACTCAAGGCCGAATCTGTACTAGAGCTTGATTGAAACTTTTGAATTAATTCGTTGTGATTGACACCGCGTGCAAACCAAAGAAGCGTGGATAGCTTTCGAATTTATGTAAAATGTGATGTACTCAATCAGTGGAGATGTCTTCCAGTATTTCATCTTCTTCTATTCTTCGATTGTTTAATATCATTCCACGAATTGACGTCCTCTGTTTGGTGAACTGAACGCTCGAACTCACTTGCGCTGACATGACCACATCGTAATTCGGTAAACCACTTTTAACCATTTGCTTGTTGTGACGCAGTCTTGAACATGCCCTTGTAGTGTTTCAGAGGAAAGTACTCCGTAAGATCTTTGGCCCTTTACGCGTTGGCAACGAATACCTCACCCGATGCAACGACGAACTCTATGAGCGTCTATACGAGGATATGCTGCTTAGGTCATAACGGGTTGTTAAGGCCAGACAAGAAGAAGAACTCTTCCTTCTCCATGTCGGCCTTAGCTTAAGCAAACTCAGTCTAGCCGCTCCCCTACACTCCCAACCAAACCCAAAAGAGACTCCTCTGAGTGGTCATACCGTATACTTATTCTACAATAGTGCCCAACTAAGTAGCATTTTAACGGTCATAAGGTCATATATGTATGACAAAGATACACAGTACAGTGTTGGCAGGTTTCTAAGAGGAAAGAAAGATGGCTACTACTGAGGAGCTTATAAAGTCAGAATATTATTATTCAACTTTCAGACATGTACACATGGCCCATTTACTAGCAGACTGTCATGAGTCAAAAAACGAGATTTTGGTTCCAAATGATTCCTTATATCAAGCTTGTTGTGTAAAAATTGCATTCTAATGTCTTCTGTACTAGCTGCCTGAGAAGAGAATAAAAAGTTATCTTTTATATACTTCTTCTTCTTTTTAACTGGCCATAACAACCCGTTATCGGGTTACGGCCTGATGTAAATACATTATTTCATTGGAATTGTGGTTTTACGTAGTGCGTCCCGCACAACCATTTGAAGGCCTACTGGTCTCCAAAGAATTGAGTGTTATTGTTAGTCGCCTCATACGACAAGCTTTGACCTTCTGAGGTGGTATTCTCTAACCCGCTCACCACACGGGGTTGTGGTCAAAGTAAATCAAAAGCTTTAAGCGCGTTTTCTGCAAAATTGTTTTGAGCCATAAGATTTACTAGAAAGGCATAATCTTAAATATCTATATTATAGAGCCACTGCAATGCAACAAAGCAGGTGTCAAAACATATTGGAATCCTGAAATTCCAAATCAATCTTTAACACATTAGCAATTAGAATTCCTTTCTAAGCCCAAACGTTCCAACTTTCAAGGTATTCCTGTGCCAGGCAGCAACTTGCTTGAATTGAAAACTAATTTGTTTATACAGCTGCACAAAAACAGCAGCGGCAATGATAACACACACACACTCAGATACTACGGGCAGCGGGGAAGGAGGAAAAGCAGAACTCTACGGCACAAACAAATTTGTTTATCATGGTATCCTTAGTGAGATTCCGTTGATGTTCCCGTCCTTGTACTCATCGTTGCGATGATGTTGTGCAGGAAATAAAAAGGACAACAAACAAACAGTTGAAAGCGGTATTGCCTAAACCCTCCCCCCTACCATAGCCGCTCATCGTAGACAGGGGTCGCATATTTTGACACCCCTTCTCACAAAGTGCGCCCTAAAATATGCAGCGAATTTTACAGACGCATTTTAAGTGAGTCGTTGGAAAATCCTAGACAATGCAAATATTTGCATTTGGCAACGTGACGCCAACAAACTACTCGCTAATGCTTAAAAATTATGCTGGTTGACAAATTTTCTATTGAGAGAGCAACAGAGACAGAGACAGAGAGAGTGAGTGAGTCCGAGTGAATATGTAAGCGTGTGTTGTAAGCAACAATTCATTAATTAGACTTAGGAACTTTGACTGTTAATTGACACAAAAATTGTTAGCTTCATGTTAGTTTTCCGAGACAGAGATTTGAAGAGAAAGAGAGGAAGAGAGTTCATAAGATTGATTAATTATATTATACTAGGTGGCTCCCTGCTCGCTCCTCTTGCCAACAATTGTGCCCCTTTCGATGTAGAACATATTCCTCTTTCCGTTCCCTTTCCCTTTCTCTTTCGCATTCCTCTACCTCTTCCTCTACCTTCAGTCTCATTTCCAGAGCTCTAAAATTAAACAACCCGATTAACGTTTTACTCCACCGTCTTCTCGCTTTGCTGAAAACCTCCTTACCCCTCTCAATGAGAAGCATATTCCTCTTCCCGTTCTCTCCCCCCTTCTTCCTTTTCCTTTTCACATTCATCTACCTCTACCACTCTACTTTCATCATCATTTCAAGAGCTATCTAATGAAAGAACCCGATTTACGTTTCACACCGCCGTCTTCTCGCTTCGCTTACAACCTCCTTGCCCCTCTCTACTATAGATAGATAATGTTCCTCTGCCTTTTCCTCTTCACCTTCCCATTCCCGGTTCCCTACCCGAAAAAAAAAAAATAGTAGGCTTTGAGTTTTTGAGTCACTTATATAGTTTTACGCTTTTTTGTCCACCAAAATAAGACTTTTTTCGATAATTTTATTTTTCTTTGGCCAAGTTTTTTATTCCAAGGTCAAAAAGTCTACCTGGTCCTCACAGTGGAGACACGGCTTACCCTTTCTTCGCCTTGCTTTTACAGCCGCGTTGAAAAAATGTCCAACGCAAAGAAGGCCAAGGCCCTTACGGAGTACTTTCCGCTCAAACACTCCAAGGTCCTTGTCATCAGACTACGTTTTCAAAATGTGGCATATAAGCGATTCGTCAATGGGCTATCAAATGCTGCTTTATAGTCGGCCAAGAGATGGTGGGAGTTGATTTGGTATTCGTGGTTCTACTCCAGCATTTGGCGTAGTGTAAATATGCTCAATGGTGTACTTATGATGCCTGAAGCCACACTGAAAAAATTCGATCAATGCTTTTGCAAATGGCTTTAGTCCCTCGCGTAACATGATCTATGTGATCTTATCTGCATTAGCAAGAAGACTGATATCAGGCAGAGGACGATCCACGACGTTACTGGGAACAACGGAAGTTAAGGGAGTTGGGTTTATCCGCGTGATTGCCCGATAATAAGCCAAAGAAGTGCTTCCTGTGCAGACGACGGCCTGTTACGCAACAAATTACATCTACTGAACAAGAGCACTTTAGTAGACTGAAAAGATTGAGCTGTTTTCCCGGCTCAAGGTAAGAAGTTCAAACTACAGAGTTAAAGCCTCTTTAATCTCTCTTAGTTGGACGTTGAGCCGGGAAAACAGATTAATAAAATCAAGATGAGTTCGAAAACTCTTTATATTATGAAAAGAATGATTTGAAAAATCAAAATTTTGCGTTTCAAAAAAATTGACTGTATAGCGAATTTTGGATATTCCCGATGTTTTTTTTGCGGCTCAAGGTCCAACTAAGATGTAAAAAGTTCAGAGCTAAAACCTCTGAAAACTCGCTTAGTTGGACGTTGAGCCGGGAAAACAGCTTAATAAGAAGAAGATCAGGTCAAAAACTATGCATATTATGGAAAAATTGAGTTGAAAAATCAAAATTTTTTTGGGAAAAAAGGATTGACTGTCTGAGAATATAACGGATTTTCCATATTCCTCTGCATATATATTATGCAAAGCTATTGAAAAGATTCGATCCGAAAACGATCGAATTTGAGTGCAGGTCTATGAAAGGTCCAAGGTCACTAGAGAATAGCCTATATTATAAGAGATACTAAAGCCATGTGTTCCTGAAAAACGCTTTCCCCTTTCTTTCTAACCAATTGCCCTTAGATTTTGGTTGGATTCGTGCGGAAAGCTATTGTGTAAGTTTTGCAGCTGCTGCGCACAAACAACTGCAACAGTTTTCGTGTGAGCTAAGCCCACACAAAATATAGCATAAAAAAATATGGAACACTTGTCAATTGCCAGGGCTCTCGAACACCAAAACACCTTTACCGTTAACAGCCCTTCCATTATTCTTGTTTTTTTTTAATGCCACTCGCGCAATAATTCAGCTTAAACAGATAAACTCGCACAAAATCAAAAAACAATTTAATGTTACTACAATGGGCTACATACCCACCATCGATAACTACATACATACCCTTTGCGTTTTTATATACACGTGCACCCTACAAATCACCAAACTTAATAAGCTTATAACACCCCAGGGCTGAATCGACAGCCCTTTGCAGATACAGTTATTTGGCGCTTGCTCTACTCTGATTGGCCAAAACGCAGGCAACGCCCCTTTGGTTGTTTTTCTTGTTTTTTCTTTGATGTGGCACCGCCATTGACATAATAGACAGCCCCGGCAAGTTTTATCCGGCAACAACCCCTCTGTATGGCTTGGTCTTGCTCAGCAGTGGCTGCATCCTGGCATTCGCAGAGTGGCACTGAGCGGGTTCACTACAAAACGCGCTTCCACGGTACCGGGCCAAAACCGTGTGCAAGGCCACACGACAGTTTCAACGGCAACGGTTACATTCCAATCGGAATTCGAGGCTTCATTTAGTCAATAATTGGAAGTTCGCTGGACAAGTGCATTATAGTGTGTTTATAATTGTGGGTGTTAAATTGATTGAAGTGCAATTGGAAAATATGTGTTAAAAAAGAAATATATTTGCAACTCGTTTCGAGTTTGAATGTATCTAGTCAAAAGTAGCACGTATATTACAAATCCAAAAAGCTTTTGAAGATGTAAGTACCATGCAAAATGTAATAAGCATAAATCTTCAAGAAAAGATTGCCATAGTAAGCTTATTTGAACCAGTTTCTTCCAAAAATTATTGTATCTGTGTTTTTAAGGGACAAAAATGGAATCACATTTAAGTATTAAGGCCGTGAACGAATATACCATCTAGAGAGAAATTCGTAAGACACTATAAGGTATATACCGAAATGGTTGGCACTACAAAAGAAGACCCCATAAGGTATATACCGTATTGGAAGCGCTACGAAAGAAGTGAATATATGTGTAGGTTTACCGCGCCGGTTTATCAGAGACCAAACTAGCTAGGACACAATTATCCATACTTTTGTTTTTGAGGAGATCAGAGATTTCTTTTTTAGTAAAAATATAATAATTATATCGCTTTATATGTGTTTGCGATATTTACTTTATGTGTATCATATATAATTATACAAAACTTCTGGCTAATTGTCAGTTTCTATAAATTGAACTAAATCTTAGTTATGTTAAGGAAAACTTTGAAACTAACTACTATTCGCCTTGTCGTCGGCATTCAGCGACTTAATTCACACTCTCCTAATAGCTAGTTACGAAAAGAAGAGAAAAAAAAAGAAAAAAAAATGTTTGTTGTGGTTTTTTTTTCAAACTTATACAGGGCATTTATAACTTCAAATCAATTTCTACCTGGCTAAAACGCAACGTATCCACATGAAACGTATATTCAGCAAACCGCAATTATTTTATCTTTCGAATGGTATAGGTTTCACCTAAATAAGTTGTGTTATTGAGAAGCAATCGGGACCACAATGAATTTTAGCTTAGCGTATTTATATATAGATGGGCGTATTTTAATAAGATTAGGCAATTTTCTAGTGTTCAGGCACTAATAGCAATCTCTAGAATGCATATAGGCTATTTACTATGGTCTCCATCGATATTTTAGCTAAGAGTGGAAGCTTTAGAAGAAACAATATTAAGCAGGCATTAACACGAATTACCTGTGCTTAAGTGAAATTCTTCCAACTCACTTAAAAATAGCGAGCTCACAAACTCAGGACACAAGCATTTAAGTACAAAGACAATCGCGTGCCAATGTTTTGGAACTTCTAAAAATGTTACTTTTTCCTTGCATTCGATGACTGGTAAGGGAGTAAACTTCAGTTAGGTCAGACAAAGGTATACTTAACAAGGTATACAGCTGCAGTCGCTTACCTTCGTTTGACTTCACAATATTTCATTGAAGTGCGAATGTCGATAAGAAAGGTTGTCTCTACGCATGTTTCTTTTTCTCCGAACCTTATTGCATGTTTCAAAGAATTAAGTGCAAGTGACGCGATTGCGATTGCACCATATCTTGTTAGTTGTACCTTGGGTAAGATGGTCTTGAAGTGAAGAAAAACTGGAGACGTATTGTGCGTCATCAGCATAAAACTTTCAATCGTTTGAAGTCAATTTGGTTTACATTTAAGGCAAATCAAAGCTCAAATCGATCTACTGACTATGAAAGTTTACGCACTTTATGTTACTATGGTTACTATGTTTCAAGGAACGATATTTGCTAATCACTCTAAAATGTCCCAGCTTATTACTGGCATAGAAGAGCAAGTTTTAAGAAACTGAAGATAAGCTACATTCTGAATCAGTAGACCTAGTAGGCCGGTCCTAGGATCCCACCAAATGAACAAAATTCCTTTAGAGTACACGTTTTGCCCGGTTTCCTTATTGGAGATTGTAGGAGTAGAACTATTGACGAAACTGGTCATTTCCAACTTAAATATCTGCGCACTTTTTCAACAAGAGGAAGAATTTCAGCAAATATATATGTAGTTAGTTTATTTTAGCTAAAATACTTAGATTTTTTTCATTTAATCTGATATTTTAAAAAATAATTCACATTTTTCTAAATTTGTGCTTTAGTTGCCGCAGCCTCTCAGAAAACCAGTGTCACAATTGTATTAAAATGTTAAAGGCTAATTTAATTCTGAGTGAAATGAGAGATTGTCTATAAAGATTGTTCAAGAAATTCAGGTTTTGAATTAAATTTAAAAAAAAACGCTCTGGTATAACATTTATATATACATACAGTAAGCGAAAATGCAATGTGGTACCGATTACTTCGCAATAAGGCAAGGTTTTCAGGTGAAACCTATACCATTCGAAAGATAAAATGCTTGCGGTTTGCAGAATATACTTTTCACCTGGATACGTTGTGTTTTAGACAGGTATGAATTGATTTGATCTCATAAATGTACTGTATACGTAAGATGAAAAACAACAACAAAAAGAACTTTGTAGTCACAAACGTTTTTATTTCCTGTTTTTTTTATCCTCTTCGTAATCAGCTGCTATGAGAGCTTTGAATGTCGACGACAGGGCGAAGACTAGTACATATAGAAATTCATAAATTCATACACCATCTGAGTTTTAGATTCAAACAACCTTTAAAAGATATACATATCTCATGATATTCTAAGCATTGGTTTAAAAGTTGCACACGCTACGCTGTTTTCACTATCTGAGAAGTCAGAGAAGTTTTGGCTTGTCTAATCTACTAAAATTTGCCTTTCATAAACACTATGCTCAAAAAACCGTTAAGCTAAGGGGTAACACCTATGACTTCCACACAGACAGTTCCAAAAGGAAAGGTGGGACTGGTGCTGGTTGCGACAGATACTTTGCCGTCGGTTTTTCAAACGAAAATTTACACAAGCTGCGTGTGGGCCACCAAGGTATCCAGGGCAATGAAATGGCAGATGAAAGAGGTCTATACTCTCCCCTTAAACAGTCACGACTTCCTTCGGTAGTCGAAAAGATTGTGTTAGTAGCGGACCTCTATGCAAGCCTACTCTGTTTTCGTACTCATATTTCTCATTTGAACTGTCCTTTCTATCTCTTAACTTCCTCTATCAGACATGGCAAAGTGGGCATGCCTGAGTGCTAGGGATGGGTTAACCCTCTCTGAAGAGCCATTGCACTGACAACAAACCTAATCCAAAAAAAAATGCTGTAAATACCATATTTTTCAGTTTGAACATTGGAATATGTTCATCACACACGACTACAAATAATGGGGTCATGTCAGTTGTTAGAAAGTTGAGGGTTATTTCTAAGATATTCCTTTGTTTTTTGTTTTTTTAGAGTTATTTAATTTTATTTGGAAGTGTGGAAGAACAAATTTGTTTATTTCTTCCGAAGAAATAAGTAACTCTTTTGTTAAAAGAATGTAAAGATTGTCTCGAATTTCAAAAGTACAGGAACAACTTTCAAAAGTTACATACTTAATACATTACACTGGTCAACATCGTTTATTTGTTGGAAAGCTAACGGTCATTTCCGAAGTAATTTGCTGCGTTGAATCCGTATCTGGAGTCAGAGTTGGCCTATCACGTCAGGATAAACAACGGCGTTTTTTCCCTAATTTTGAGGTTATGCACAGAGTGCAAAAAATGTGTGGTCTTCGTAGAATCCGAATCCGGGGATAGAATTGGCCCAACACGTCAGGATTTTGAGATATTTGAGGTTATGTACCCGAAAAACGGCCTGTGATTGTCCAATTCCGACTCCGATATTTGTAGGCCTGTGTTATCTCTCAATGTGTAATATTGAAAAACCAATAAAAAACGAACTCTCTGAATCGTTATGATTAAACAGTTATTTATTCTTTCTCGTTAAGTTCCCCCAGACAACAAGTTCAACGAGCCAGTGCCAAGTGCAGAAAATCAACTACCAAATGCTCCTACCCTACATTAACTGACTATAAATAGATCTATCTATCATTATCTTATCTTCATTATGTAAAACATGTGTTTAATCAATTCAACAAGTAGACAATAAACACAAACAGATAAAAAGCTAATGACAGCTAAAAGACCAATAACACATATACATATATCCTGTTTTTTGCAGAGATCTTGATATCGAGTCAAAAGTGAGGACACGTGTCAGAGTTGGTAGTGTCCACAACAACCACAACTCGCTACTCACAACTGCCGCACGTGACCGCCACACGTACACTAAACGCCCGCAAATTTCAAAGGGCGTCTGTTTACCGTTATGCTGTTAAGCGCCCATTTGGCGCATAATTAGCAAACATAAGATATATAGACGCGCTGAGACGACGCCAGATGAGCAGCGACTCAAGTTTGGGCAAAATGTTCTCCATGGATAACTTTGATTTGGAGGCAACGATGGCACGCCATTTCTTTGAGGGCTCACAGGCGACCAATGGCTCCAGTTCAAGTTCGGAATTCTTTTTCGGCGATGAGCATAGCTCAGAAAGCGATGACGATGATGATGCCTATAGCAGTGGCTTCAACAGCGATCAGGAGAACAATGAGAAAACGTAAGCAGTAAAAACTTCTAAAATTGCTTTATAAAGTTTAATAATAAGCTGGTATGCAATGCACAGCCGGCGCAGCCATAAGACGCGTCGCTTGAAGTGCGCCTCCCAGATGGCACAGCAAAGGCAGGCAGCCAATCTTCGCGAGCGTCGTCGCATGCAAAGCATCAACGAGGCCTTTGAGGGCCTGCGCTCTCATATACCCACGCTGCCCTACGAGAAACGTTTGAGCAAGGTCGACACGCTTAAGTTGGCCATTAGCTATATAACGTTTCTCAGCGAAATGGTCAAGAAGGACAAGAATGGCAACGAACCGGGCCTTAGCTTACAGCGCAACTATCAAAAGGAGCCGCCCAAGAAGATCATACTGAAGGATCGCAGTAAGTACTATACCAATCAATCAAAAACGCTGTGAAGGCGTTGCTGACCAGTTGTGGTGATTCTCTACTCTACTTCCGTCCAGTTCGGTCCAATTGCTCATTTAATAACATAATTTAGTTCTGCAGCTAGTAGCATATTTAAAGTTCATCATCGACGTGGCTTAGCTTGTGGTCTACCATGCTAGGGGTTGCTAGTCTGCTGTTTCTGGGAAACTGTAACTAATTAGAATTTTCACACTTTTCCTCATCCTCCCTTCGAGCGCATTGCGTGACTGCCAAATAAATTGTTTTGCTCATTGCCGTCGCATCGATCACGGTGCGCTTCATTGGCGCACATGAGCGTTGGGTTCCGCAGGGTGAGAGCAGCCGGAAAAAAAATACAATAGTTTCGGTTTTAGAGTTTTCGTGTGTGTCTGCTAATAAAAGTAGCTTTAGTTACGGTTTTTTGGTTAATAATTTTTCTATTCAAAATGTATGACAGTGCGAGACCCGAACGAGTTTATGGGTTGCCAGAGCAATACCTAAAGCTGCCAGTGAGCATCTGCATAGCTAATAAGCATGCCACTTGATGGGCAAAGGGTGATAGGCTGCAATGTATGAAAAGGGCTCTTCGAGATCCGCTTCACTAAAAATACTTTTTATAGTCCTTTTTTCAAGTTTCTGTGTTTTTTTGTCGACCAAATTGTGTCAAAACATATATTAATACTGGTTACAGTGTTAGAAAATATGCATATGATTATTATTTATAATACAAAAACTTTTTTTGGCTAAAGAGAAACAAGTAGGCGCAAATTTATGGCTATAACTCTTAGGGGGATTTGAAAATTCGTTATAAACAGATCGTTATTTAGGAATTATAAATTTTGGTTAGAGTTACATCAAACGAGATGTTACAAACTAAAAACGAGATTTCGCAATCAGAGTTCTTGAAATTTTTCATTGCTAATAACAAAATGGCAGGGAATTAAACTTTAGTAAACGCAAAGAGAGCTTACCACCCACCGGGGGCGGGCTAGAGAATACCACCTCGGCAGGTCAAAGCTTGTCGTAATGACACTGGATTCTCTTAAGACCAATAGAGCTACCCCAGGCCTTGTTGGGTTGTGCGTAGGGTTTGGGCCCCACCATGTAAAACCCCAATCCCAATGAATGAAATACATCAGGCCGTAATCTGTAACGGATTGTTATGGCCAGTTAAGAAGAAGATGAAAACCCAAAGAGCCTGAAAGTAAAATAGTGGAACCCTGGACCGTTAAAAAATGCAACGTACGTGTAAGGCTGCTTTTGTTGCTATCTCTGTCAAGCCGACCACGTAAAACCACAATTCCAATTAAAGAATGTATAGTATTTACATCAGGCCGTAATCCGATAACGGGTTGTCATGGCCAGTTAAGAAGAAAGGTATGTTTCAGTCATAGGCCTTCATTGAGGTCAAATTTGTTGCATAGTGTAATTAAGACAACCCCATGCCAGAGAGACGACATTTAGTAGAAAGTTTTGACAAAAAGAGCAGGCGCCCTAAAACATGCTATGTATTTTTAGCCATCTCGTAGTGCCAATCCCTGTCAGGCACTGTCAAAAGAACATGCAAGTATGGCTCTATAATTTGTAACGATAAAAGTCTAACATGGTAAACACCTTGCTCATAGTATCACTCCCTTAACAACACCCACGTTGCACAGTGTACTATCTACATGCGTAATAATCGACAACAAAAACAAAATAGGAACAAAGGAACAAATACAACAACAATAAAGCGAAATCGACATAATCATATCGTGAGAAATTCGTTATACTTCAGCAGATGTCTGGCAGACAGTAACAGTAACAGCAACAACTAAAACAAAAACAACCGCCAGAGCCAGAATATAGGAGAAAAGAGCTAGCGAAGACGGGAAAAGCGTTTTCATGCTTTGCAAGCATTAAAATTGTTCGGAAAATACAGCCAAAATAGATTAAAATCGCAAAAAAACTGAATAGAACTTTGTGTGGACGCCCATTTAAACGGGTGCAACTAAAGGAGACAGGCACTACTCTGCGGCAGCGGTGGGGGCAGCACGCCTGGCATATGTTCACAGGATGACTATGTGGAAGCTGTGCCAAACAGTTGCGGTAAGGAAGCCATCCGGGGGAGCCATATTTGAGCAACACCCGCATAAAGCACTTGAAAAATTGTGCACGCTACAAATTGCTGAAATTGCTTGGGGTAGAAGTTTGGATTGGGTGGTGGCAGCATTGGGTAGCCGGATAAAATGTTATCCAGCATGCAAGCTGATTGGACGCAGTCAGCATGAGCAGCAGGGTTGAGATGATGACGATGATGTGATGCTGGGTTTGTTTGCTTTTGGCAAATGGCGGGCACTGTATGCAGCAGCAGCTGCAACAACAAAGCTGCAAATGAACCCTTTTGTTTGTTTGAGTTAGTGATGGGCTTGTAATAGGCCTGCTAATGGTATTTGCAACAATTTTAATTGTTCGGGCGGCGCCTTAACGCCTTTCGACTTTTTGGTCAGTGCAAACAATTTGATTGATTTCCGTTTATTGTTTTGCTACTTTACAGCCGGCGGTGTTGCGCATTCCTTATCCTGGTATCGCAAGGGAGATCGCTATCCGGGCAGCAAACTTTATGCGCGCACTTGGACTCCAGAGGATCCGCGTACGCCCACGCAGTCCCAGCAGCAGCAGCAGCAGCCGCCCATCAGTCAACAGCCGCCGCTCTATAATAACTCCAATTCGAATCAAACTCAGAACAGCAACCACAGCAGCGACGATTTCAATGGTAGCGCCGATATGAGCGATGCCAGCGCTGCTGCAGGTATTTTCGGCACAAGTATATAGAAAAAAAAACAAAAAATTGGGTTAATCAAAACTCTTGCTAGTCAATAAATCTAGTCAACGACATTCCAGTATAGTGGCACCTATCACTTACTACTATATACACATGCATACATATGGATATACGAGTATGTATGTATTCAATTCAATATTATTAACAACATGTTCTGTGGTATTTAATTGCTCTAAGTTTGCTAATATCTAAATGTTATATTATATTTAGTGGTTTAGTTTAAAATCGAATAAAAATATGAAATCATAGGTATGTGTTTTAACTAAATCTGTGCCTGCTGCTGGTTGACAGCTCTGACCAAAGTATGCAGATGCATGGTTAGTTCGCCGGTATGAAAGCCTAAGAACCAAGATCGGGATAAAGAATGCTTTTGGGGCAACGCAAGGGCGCAGTCTTGCCGCCCTCTGTGTCTCTTATAGTCTTTGATATCCAACTGCTTCAAGGAACAGACGGACATGGGTATACCGATGCGACTGTTGCTCTTGATCATTTTGGCCCATGAAGCTTATGATCTGCTACGGCTCCTTCTCTACGTAAAACAATGTACTTGGCTGATGCGTTGGAACTTCATCGTAATGGTGCAACGGTTATGGCTCACCTGATATGATGTAAAGATCAAATAAGAGGAAAAAAAACCTATATGATTCTCTGAAATAACTTCAAACAAAAAATAACCAAATGATTGGAGGATGGCACCTACGCGCCATCGACTTATTCAATGTTGGCTTCAAAATAAAGTCGAATAATTTACTAATCTCTCATTCATTGTGCCCCCAGTAAATTTTGTAATAAGTTGAACCAAAGACAAATTAGATTTTTTTAGTGTAATTCCACTTCTCGTGATTCCGAAATCAACAGCGGCGGATGAATTCAATGCATGTATAAAGGAGAGGAACGGGAGCGTGAATGGGACTATGCTCTTCTTCGAAAGGGGTACGGGGGTTGGCGAGCGGAGCGGGCAGTGGGCGAAGCAAAACGAACTTTGCGCGGTTAGCTAGTTATTTAATAATATCGTATAATATTACCGAAGATATAGACATATAACAATAATATTAGTGGGTAGAAGTGCACTGCTCTTCTAATGATCTATTGTGCCCCCTACCTAGCTTATAGCTTCGCCAGTAGTTCTATCTCTGATATGTATTCCATTATCTTGGTTGATTCTAATAAGGTTACATCAGGCTTCGAGAGCTTTTTCCCGCCTAGGAGATTCATTCTTCTTCTTGACAGAGCATCGCACTCGGCGAGCACATGCCGTGACAACTCCTCCTCCTTGCTTGGTGTTGCCCAGCTTACTTAAGTGTCCCTCCAGTCTTCAGTGTCTATTAAGTAGGCCAGTCAATAATTTTAAGTTGTTCTTGTTCAGTTAAACAATTTTCTTACACCTATTACAGTTTTAGAATAGGAGCTGTTTGGCCTGTCTGAGGCCTGTTGCTCCTGCCCAGTCGGCAGTTCGCCTGCATCTTTCCTCCACTCTTAATAGTTGCTTAACAGTCCCATCTTTCTAGGATATCCAGTTTGGCTCGGGCTTCCCTAACCAACTTTAAGTTTATTCTAGTTCCTCCAACCGCTTTTATTGCGGCATGACTGCCAGATAGTATAGCTATATCCCTGTGTTGGTAATTCCTCTTCAGATTTATATATGCACATCGGCCTATGGAGCAGAACTCAGCTTGGAAGACGCTTATGTGTGTTCCCATAGATTCAGAGACGCGTGTTCGATTTTCGCGACGACAAATCCGGTGCCCTCATTTGTCAGAGGCCGGTTCGTATACCAAACTATGGTATGCCTTTTCATAGGATGCATCTCCTCTATGGTCCATGACCGTTTGTTACTTGTAATGGTGGCCATTTCGTCTCTGGATTTTCGAAGCCGCTGAATTGTCTTTCCTAGTCTGTCAGCGTCTCGAGCATGTGGCCATTGCAAATTCCAGTGCCATTCTTTTCAGTGTCGCTTTCATTTGGAGTTCAATGATTATATGGAGTGGTGTCAGTTCCATAATGACTTCCAGTGCCGCTGTGGTACACGTTCTCAATGCACCTGTCATACATACACAGGCAAGGCTCTATATTTTCGTGAGATTTCTTTTAGCTGAGGTCAATTCCACTCTTGTTCCCCTGGCGATTGCTCCGTAGGTGACCATCGGTCTTATTACCATTAGGTAAAGTAGACATATATTGATGATAAATATAAACATATATTGATAGTAAATGATTTACTATACTCACCTAGAACTGGAGTAACCACGATATGTTTTTAAATGTTGGAAGAAGGTAGGATACCAGGTAGGCTAGGAACTCAGGCTGCTTAGCCACAATCAACCTCGGCCCAATAAACCATCACATTTCACCTAAATAAAATTGATATCAAGCTATTCGGCCAACTTCGTTTAATCGCTATAGCCGACAAGATCAAAGTTTTCTAATAGGTTTTCCACCGACTACAATTTAAGCGGCTCGGGCGGCTTTTTGAGCTCGTCGTTAAGGCTTCACTGAACCGAATAATAAAGAAAGATGAACACTTGATAAAACTTAAAAATACTTCTTAAAGAATGCAGTTTCGAAGTATGACTTTGCTTAATTTCACGCTTACAATCAAATAACGAAGAATGACAATGAACATCAAAAAATGCAATAAACTAGTAAAAAAACTTGTTTGTTGGTATTTACGAATTGCTTCATTTGAAGGTTATATTTCTACAACTGACAGTTTAAAAAAACTGAAACCATTTCGATTGCAATCAGCCTCAAGCTATATTTGACACAAATTGAGTTCTGGCACTGTAATTGTTCCTTATTGCACCCCATTTGCAGTTCAAGCTTTGGGTCAAGCTATAACTAAATTATACACTTATCAGCAGAAACTATTGAACACCTGGCAATGCTCGATATTATTAAAAAGCAGACAAACCGAGGTACATAACACCATAAAGCACAAGTGCAGTCGAATTGAGGGTGAGCGATTTGTGCGGTCGTTTGACCGGGGCTTGCAGTGCAACTAGAAAATTATTTCCGGTCTTCCGACATGCACACAAAGTATACCATGCGCATACATGTATATGGAGAAATATTTGTAAAAAATGAAAATTATTATTTTTGAATAGTTTTTTTTCGTGGATTGACATAGCGTAGCATTTAAAAAATCATTAACAACAAAATGAAAGGTAGTGTACGTTTCGTTCGTCGCAGTCGCACATGCACCATAAATTAAAGGCTCCGTTAGATAGACAGCTGTTGGTTGTGTGTGACGCGTGCGCACATTTGAACGCACAATTTAGATGTTTATCAGCAATTAGGCTTAGGGACGCGAAGTGCTGGCAGGGTGATTGGTGTGTGTTGCGGCATGATTGAGCGCTTTGATTTGATAAATCAATCTCGTCATATGTAAATTTAGCAAGAATAGATTTTAAGCTGACCTTCTCTTGCGGTCAAAGATTTAATTAACTGCGCTAAATGACAGCTGGCAAGCCAATCTGATATCAATTGTAGCTGATAAACAACTGTTGTGCTGTAGCGCGTTCAAAAAGCGCGCTTCTTCACAACGTTGCCACCTATAGCAGTTGGCATAAACGCGTTAAGCTTTTGGGATTAATTTGTGCTTTTGAGAGTGTGCACACACTGTTTGTCAACTAACAGACTGCACGCGACGTAAATTTTGCTTGTTTATTTCAAAATGCGTTTTGCACAGATTGTTGTTGGTCCCGCGGGCAGCGGCAAGGTATGATTAGCATAATATACTCAAGAATTTATAATAATTTTTCACTATTAGTCCACTTACTGCAGTTATATGCAACAGCACGCCTTTGATACAAAACGCAACATACAAGTTGTAAATCTTGATCCTGCTGCGGAGCATTTTACGTATAATCCACTGACGGACATACGCGACCTAATACATCTGGACGATGCCATGGAAGATGAGGAGCTGCACTATGGACCCAATGGCGGTTTGATATTCTGCCTAGAGTTTCTCATTGAGAACCAGGACTGGCTAAAAGCACAGCTCTGCGGCGGCGAAGATGAGCTCATGCTAGGCGAACCCGACGACGATTACATACTCTTCGACATGCCTGGCCAAATTGAGCTATTTACACATTTAAAAATGGGCAAACAACTGGTGCAGCTGCTGGAGTCTTGGAATTTTCGCACCTGCGTAGTTTTCTGCTTAGATTCCCAGTTTATGGTCGATGGTGCCAAGTTCATATCAGGCACAATGGCTGCTTTGAGTGTCATGGCCAATATGGAGCAACCGCATGTTAATGTGCTGACCAAAGTGGATCTGCTAAGCACTGAGGCACGCAAACAGCTGGAGCTATACCTAGAGCCCGATACGCACAATCTTATGGGAGAACTGACGATAGGCAATGCATTTGGAGAGAAATATCGCAAGCTAACGGAAGCTATTGGCGCGCTTATAGAAGACTTTAGGTAAGTTTTATACAAATTGGGGAAGTTTATTGAAATATAATATAATCGATTTAAGAATTCATTTACATTAATACCTAAAACTAGCGCCTAAACCTAAGAAATTTCAAGTCAAGTTTGTATTCTGCGTTCAAAATTACAAGTACCAAGGTTTACAAAAAAGTAAAATGTAAAAACGTCGACTCCATCGAACGAATTTTGACTAAATTAACTTTTGATTAAAATTGTGTGTATAACTTTTATATATGAACCGAACCTTTATGGAAAAAAAATGTCTTGCGATTCAATCTGCAAAAATATTAGCATATGAGGTTCGGTTCGCTGGTTAAACGGTTTCGGTTCATAACCGGTTTGCAGGTCTGCTTAACGCTAAGTTTCTATATATATATGGCTTAAGCTTTATTTTTGCGTGTGGGATGAAACGGATGTTCCACATGCGACAGATCTGGTGGATTTTGTTCAAATTCGTGTATTTCCTTCATGCCACCATTAGCTATCTCCCATAGTTCAGGATATTCGGCCTTAAAGGTGGCGTACCACTTTTCAACCAGCCTATAGGGCGTTAGATCAAAATCAATAGCTTCCAGACACAGAGTGGCCGACACTAGTCCAAAGTCAGCAATAGTCACATCATCGCCGGCGATATATTTGGTGCCAGAACGATGCATATATGTCTCGAATACTTCCAAAGCATTCTCCACCTTCTTTTGCGACATATGTGTGCGTTCGTAGTCAAAAAATATGGGTGCCATAGCATGCGCCGAAATGGGTGCATAATAGAAGCCCATATTGAAGCATAGACGTTGATTAACCAGCGCACGCTGGTGTACATCTTGCGGATATAGCGTTGAATCTGGTGCATATTTATCGCATAAATATTGCATAATCGCAATGCTCTCCGATAGGTAGAAACCGTCGTCATCTAATACTGGAATTTCCTTTTGGGGATTCATCTACAGGAAAGACAATGTAATGAGTTTTTGCTATAACTTTTCATTTCACTACTGATTTTACCTTTGCGTAGTTCTCACTGCGATGCTCCAAAGCGCAAAAGTCTACATTAATCAACTGATATTGTATGTCCAGGGCCTTGAGCGTCATGCGCACGGCCAGTGAGGGCGGTCCATCGGAGACGGCGTACAGTTTCATGGTATAGATGGGTCTGAAATGCACAAAATGATTAATGAACCACCTTCAGTTTTATAGTATTCACATAGTGAGTAATATCATAAGTTTCTGAGAAAGTTCGTAGTGCGTTAAAGCAGGTAAACTCAGAGGAATACAGAAATCAGTATATGTGCCGTATATTTCTGGCCGACTATTGAGCAGTGTCCTCAAAGAGCACACCCTTTTTTCCGTGCCTTTAGCACCGTGCCATTGAATAGCTGAATTAACGACTTTCTTTGAAAAAGTTTCTTATTTGGTATCGTCAATATGGAACTTGATAAGTTTGTATACTACTTGAGGTTAGGTGGTACTTGCATAGTTAGAGCATACGAACTGACTTTTATAAAGTTACTTTGCATTCATTTTTGCTGCAATTTGATTTTTATTTGTCTAGGCTATCGAAACAAGCAAACCGAACTTAGCTCCTCTCTATGATCGCTTTATGAAGTAATACAAGTAACCGGTTTGCCTCTAACACGTCAACAACTATTTAAATAAACTTTTTTATTTTTATTTTTGATATATGTAAAAAGTGAAAGTATTTGCACTATGTGCCTATTTTTGGATAATCTTATAGTATATATAGCAAATTTTATATATAGAATTTCTGATAATTTCTTGCACAACTCATATAATATTGAAATATTTTCACCTTTTGATTATTTGCACAAATGAATAACGTTCCACGATAGCTTTAAAATTCAACTGACGCCCAAAACTAACCGCAACGCAGGTTATAAATTGATTTCAAAGCTTTAATCACTTGAGAATGTGTTGATTGGGTATTATCAAAGTTTACATACCCTTTCTAGCAAGCGATTGTTGTGAATCTTAATTGAAAATGGGCTAAAAACGTTTTAATTGAATTAATTGGATTTCAATTTAATGTTTCTTAAATGTCGTTTTGCACTGAGCCAACTTAAAAAACTCGAAGTAAAGTAAAGTCAGAGAACAATAATTATCCATTGTCCAACTGGAGAATGTTGCTAAAAAATCTCCACTTTTGAAAATTTGGTCCAAATATAGATCGTCTTTTTAAAAGTTTCTTTTTTTTTTAGATTAAAAATACTGAGACGATTGTTATTATCTTGCTCTTTTATGTTTATTTAAACAAAAAACTATGGGCGCCCCTGCTCGCTTCTCTCACCAACCGCCGTGCTCCTAAAACGTATCTTTCTCTTTAGCTTCCCTTTCACCACCTACTTCGCATTCGCCTTCCTATCTATTCCTAGAAAATGTTTTCCTAAAAAAACCGAGTATTCAGCAGCTGCATGTGATTCTCTTTCCTTATGAGTTTGTCCTTAAACTTGGAATGTTTGCGATACTCGCAAACTGATAATTTTCTAAAAAACAACAATCAAATCTTTGAATGGTTTTGATACTTACAAACTTAAAATCTCTTAGAAACCTTAACATAAAGTATGATATTTTTTTTAATGAATGGTATGGTGTGCGGAGAAAAACTTTTTTATACTAGATAATAGAGAGAAATCATTTGAAAACAAACTTAAAATATTTTAAACAAAGGAATAATTTCACTTGGAACGTTCGAATGGTACATTTATTTCAGTATTTTATTTACTCAAAGCGTAGAATCAAATATAAATTTAATTCTTTTGTTTGAGATCAAGTTTAGCTTAGAAATTTTTAATAAATTTTATTCAATTGACACCACAGCAAAGCGGATATATTAAGTATACACTCTCTATAAAGTAGAATATTCTCTATACATCACAACCTACATAAAAAAGTTCGGTTATGAATTTTTTCTGCGTTATGACATTCGTTGTTTATATATGTATATAATTATTATAGTCTGGCCTAATAACTGATTTTTTTTTGTAATTTTTTCGATGTCTGCAAAGACAAAAACGATTTTTTTTCTAAAGACATATAGTTTCCATGACAGCAGTAGATATAGTATTTTTCCGATTCCCGTGGAATAAAAACACAGAGTCTGCCTATGCGTTACAATAGCTTAAGAAAGTTAATGTACTCTGAAAGAGTGAAAATACACACCATGAACAATAAAAAGTACAAAAAAGCTAAGTTGTTCAACAGGTGTAATTGAAAGCTGTTTAAGTATGGGTTATGAGTGGGACTTACTCAATAGAATTGTAGTTGTCCATGTCGGCCACCTCTTCGACTACCTCTATAATGGAATCGGAGCTGTCCATCATATATTGATCTTCAGCGATAATTTCCTCTTCCTCAATGATACAATCGTCATCGTGCTCATCCATCGAAAACGGCGATTCTATTCTCACAGCTTTGGAGTTGCCATTGCCATTCAGACTGCCCGCACTGACACGTGGCTTCTTATGCACCACAATGTCATTGGATAAATTGGAAACAGATAGGCGCTCAATGGCCAAATCGCCATACTCTTCCTTAATTTCTTCCAGCGATTTCTCTATGAAATGCAAGGGTCGAAACTTTAATTTCTTGTTGTTTTTTTTGTTGATTTCATTGAAGAGACGTCGTTTAATGTCCACCACGCTAACGGCATGACTATGACTATTGTAAACGCGCAACACTCGAATAGTGCCATCCTTTTGTGTGGCTGTGGAGATGCGACTTTTGCAATTGATTTCGGGAATTTTACTTTTAATGCAAACCCAATAATTGCGCGATATAAGACCGCGATTTTTCGCATGATAAATATAGCCATCGACGCACAGCATTTCGCTGCCTTTGGCGGAACGTAAAGTGCAAATTTGAGTCAAATCCATGTCGGGTTGAACTTGTGACGAGCTTGTCTGGGCTGTCTCAGTGGCTGTGGCCTTGCGCCTTCTTTGATTGGTAATTTCAGGTTGTGGTGCCTTATCAGCGCTGCACAACTCATCGGCTGAAGCTGCATTGGGCAAATTTAGCTGTAATTGCTGCTGATCAAGGCTGTCCAAGACATTGGGCAAAATTTGAATTTTTGCGCTTATATTATCTAAGCCATCCTTCATGTTATACTCCACTATCATATTCGTCTTTGCTGGCAATTCCGGCTCCATTTTGATGCCATCAATGCCAATGACCTTTTTCATGACCACTCCGCGGTGTGTGTTACTGCTTTGCAAATGATCCTCAAGCTGGTCGTATGTACTATCAATGCTCTCCGAGGCAGTCAAATTATCAGCTTCAAAGTTCTGCATTTGTTCCACAGTGTGCTCAGTCCCATCCTCCTGTTCCTCTTCAACATAGTCTTGTGTCTCCTCCTCATTCTTAGAGTGTAAGGGAACCCGCTTCCCAGATGACATTAGCTTTTTCTGACGATTCATGCGCTTGAGTATCTCCTGCAAATCCGGTTGGTGCGTATGCTCACCATTGATGCGTATTACCACTGGCGGCTTACGCTCGATCGGTCTTAAAGTAACACGCACATGACATTGATGTTGCTTATCGCGTCGAAAAATGCATGTAAAGAACATGTGGCCATTAGAGCGGCTTTGCGAATCAAAATGAAATAGATGTCTATTGAGGCAGAGAACTTTCTTGCCCTTGGCCGAAGGCAGAAATGTAAATTTGGATAAGTCTGTTTCAGTTAGCGGATTATGTGTCGCTGGAGCTACATAGCTGTTAATAACTTCGTTACCATTTAACCAATCGCATTCATGGCTTGCATTAAAATCGGTGAGCAGAGCTACATCTATGTTGTCGTCTGGATCGACCACCGTAGAGTTGGCCTCATCGTTCTCTTCGCCATCTTCTACAATAAGCGACTCCAAATCATCACATCTCAAATTATCTGAATCATAGCTGTTGTCAGGATCAAAGTACTCTATGCCGGAGCAATCTTCCAGTACCTCGCTAGTTTGATCGTCGTCCACTAAAATTATTTGATGTTTGGCAAACATGTGCGTTAATTTGCCGGCTGAATAATGTGGATGTAAGTGTGAGTCGGGTTCCATGGACCGCAAACGATGTGCACCAGACAAAGTTGTTTCTGTAGTGATGAGCGCAGTGCAGTTAATGTCACGCTGGCGCACACAGGACCAACGGTAGATGTCGCCTTTAAAAGATTTATTGCATAGATAATAAAGATGTCCATCAATGCAGACCATGACACGCCCATCGCGGCGTCGCAGCATATAAACGCGATCCTTGTCCTGAAAGTAGGTTACGTTCAAAAACTTGAAATTTAAATGTTTTTTGCACCGAGACACACCTCAAAATCCAAAACAATGGCACTGTTAAAGCTAGCAGTCATTGCACCGTCAGTGGATATCCATTCCGGTGGATGCAGTGAAGCCGCTGCACGTTGATAGAGTCGCGCCCGTTTTGGTTGTGCTACATTAAAAGCATCATTTTTGGCATTGGACAAACGTTTGCGCTGTGACACTTTTGCTATTTCATGAGCGCTACATCGTGGATGCGGATGGCCCAAAGACACGTCTACCACAACATGGGTACCCTTATCCAGTGGATCAGTCAATAAGGTGGACAGGCGATTCTTGCAAGGCGTTATTTTGTCCTTCCGACGGTTGCAAAGCCAACGGTATGTGTTATTTTTGCCAATCCGATCGAAATGATATAGATAATCGTCAACGCAAAGCATGTCCACGCCTTTCGCTGAGCGCACTACATAGACTTTGCTTAGATTCATATCATGTTCTTCAAATTTTTGGTCCATTTTCAAAATTATTTATCGTTACTTTTTTATTTCCTTGTAAATTCAGCGTTTTTTAGTTTGTTTATGTTGTTGTGTTGTATTGCGTTAGCCCAAAATTGTTATACCGAAAATAAGGTGATTTTCGTTTGGCAAGCCCTAAAAATAAGCTTGGGATTTTTTAGCAATGCAATATACGGCCACTTGTTCCTGGTATTTTGCGGCACTAACTAATTAAAGGAATTTTTAAGTATTACGTTAAAAAGCGACTGTATAATTGTTAAATTATTAAATAATTACGTCAATTCTATTATAAATTATCACGTTCTACTTTTTTCTTTTCGCGACGCAACAAAAATTCCATTGTGTTGTACCAGGGTGACAGTAGTATTAAAACAGCGTTGCCACTGTTTTAGCAACACACAACAGTCTGGCATATTTTGAAATATTATTTAAAGTTTATTATTTTTTTTTTTTTTTGCAGCTTGGTGCGCTTCTTTCCCTTAGACACACAAGATGAGGAAAGCGTAGGTGATCTTTTGTTGCAAATTGATAGTATATTGCAGTACGGCGAGGATGCTGATGTTCATGTGCGTGATTTTGATGGAGCAGATCCGGAAGATAGAGAAGACCCGGAAATATAGTTGTTGTTTAATAATAGCACAAATACTTTAATAATCAATAATAATAATAAGCAAATAAAAGAACTTTAATTTGTGTTTTATTAGTGATTTGGCAGCTGCTTAATTACCTTTGGACTCTGTTAGTCTCTTGACGGAATATAAAGTTTATAAGGAGGCTTTGCCGACAAGCTTGTTGTAAAAAAATCTATATTAATATTTATAAAATCGCAAAAATTATGATTGAGGTATTTTTTTATTTCTACATTGTTTTGTGGGAAAATTATTAAACGTGGTAGCGCTGGCTAAAATTTGGCGTTGCCACTCGAGCGACATTTTTCAACACTAGTTTGTCTGGCTTGTGTTTTAAAATAGTGAATAAACAAAACACGATAGATTTGAAAATAATATTGATATTTAAGACACATTTGACAAAATGCAGCATTCAGGTCAACAAAATGTTGTTTCCGCTGTTAAACAGTCTGATATAGAAACACGTCTGGCCGCATTAAATCGCTGGCAAGAGGAACAGAAGCGTTTGCTTGAGGAGCGCCAAGCCAAGCAGCGCCAAATTTTAGGCTTGGAGCAGCGTAATATGTATCAAAGCCTGGGCTTGCTACATGAAAATTCTGCAATAGACGATGATGACACGGACTGCAGCATTCTAAAGGCGCCAGAGGACGAGAAACAGGACAATGCTTTAAGCATGGAGCAGCAGCTCGGAATACAAGTAGCGCGCTATGCAGCCGAATTTAATGATTTTAATGAGTATGAGGATACACCAGCAGCAACTGCAAAACCAAAGCGTCCATATCTACGCCGTGGCGAAGGCCTTAAACAACGTTTTAAAATTCACCCGGATCAGCTGCGTCTTAGCAACTTGCCGCGCTACAAGTTTGCCAACACGCATCCACAATTTCGCAGTCCAGCACAAGTTAAACAGAAACGCAGCATTCTGAAAACGCGTAAAGAAACGAATTGTGTCAACAAACCCGAACAGAAGCCACCGCCGCCTTTGGACTACAATGAGCAGCGTTTTCAGCAGATGTTGATTAGCGCTAAAAATATGTGCAGTTCTACGCCGGATCTTAAGTCTTCCTATGCTTCAACAAACGCCAGCATATCGCCCAAAGTGCGCTTTGTGGAAGTCAATGCTGCGGAGCACGCCAAAGGTCACTCTGCCGATGATGAGCTGTCAGCGGAAGCCAGTCCACTGACTGGTGTTTCCTGGGCTAAGGTCTTAGACACACAACAAATAAAGCCAATGCCCATGCTGCAGCGTCGCTCGGCTCACATACGCGTCGAGAACGACGATAATGTAAGCATCTTTGAATTGCTGGAGCAAAAAGCCCGCGAGGGAAATATTGACATGAACTCTAGCTGCATACGCGCCTTTATGGCACGCAAGGAGCAGCGCAGCGAGCTGGCCGATGACAGCGATCAAATTGTTGTTACACAGCAGCTTAAAGAAATGCGTTTGCAGCCGGAGGTGCGCGACGTGCTTGGTCATAGGGATGAAGATGATGATGAAGAAGCGGGAACTAATACCACTTTGACAATTACGCCCATTCAAGTGGGCAAAACGCAGGTGCGTGTACGGTTTTCTGACTCCAATGACACACACGAGTACACAGATGAGACCATAACAGACGGCTCCACTTTACAGGGAAGTCAAAATGTACAGCTTTTTGAGCAATTCAAGAGTGCCTTGTTTGAGGCACTAGAGCACAAAAAGTCGCAACAACAGCAACCATCAGTAGCTGATCAGTTATTAAAGCAGGAACTCCAAGAAAAAGCCAACTTAGTACGCAAGCGCTTGGAAGAACTCGAATTGGAAATAGCTAGCTTTAAAGAACAAAACATACAGCTTATGAGGCTCAAACAGCAACTCGAGCAGCAGCAGGATAAATACGCTCAAGAGCACATAGACGCTATGGACCGTTTGCATGATGAGAAGATACAAGCCGAGATCTATTTGCACGATGAGCGAATGAAAATTGAAGAGGAACGTCGCAAGTCCGAGCAGCAAATGCGTATGCAAAAGTCTAATGCGAACAGCAAGGAGAAAAAGGAAATAGCTTCGCTCAAGCAGGAGGTGGAGGCACTGCAGCTGCAGCTAAAGCAAAAGGATCAGACGCACGTATCCGCCCAAGCGCGTTTGCGTGCACAGTTGCGTGCCAGTGAGAAGGAACAGCGCAGCTATCGTGATGAGATTGAGTTGCTCAATAAGGAAAACAAACGATTGGAGCAGGAGCTGGTAAAGCTGGCCCGCGAGAATAATAACAAAATGCTGCATGAGATTAATAAAAATATAGCACGCCTGGCGCCCAAAGTGGTAAGTAATTATTTTTATAATAAAGAAAATTATTTCAAATATTTAAAAATTTTAGGATGAAAATGAGCGACGCACCAAATCATTGGATGCTGCAGAGTTGGAAAAACCACCAAAGCAGCGTGAAACTGCACGAAGGCGTAGCGCAAACGAGGTTACTCACAGTCGTAGTCGCAGCCGTTCTTTGGGTGTATGTAAAAAGCCCAAGGAACCGGAGCCTTTGGAGGAGAGCTATGCGTCTAGCAGTTCCAGTGAGACAGATGCGTTTGAGCGCACTGAGGCACAAAAAAAACCCAACATGGTCAAAAAATCTGCTATATCCTTTGACGACAATGCTAACGAATTTAAGCGTGAAATCATGAATGCGGATGGTAGTAAGGATATTTGGTATCCCAATGGCAATCTGAAAAAGATTAGCGCCGATGGCATGAATGTGCGCATGTTGTATTTCAACAAAGACATTAAGGATACTGACATACGTGCCGGCACTACAAAATATTACTATGCAGAGACAAATACCTGGCATACCCAATACTTGGATGGTTTGGAAATACTTGAATTCCCCAATGGCCAAACTGAGCATCGCCATAAGAATGGCATAATAGAGGTGCATTTTCCCAACAATATTATAAAAGTTGTAGACCCTACTGACCCAGAAAAGCTGGAGGAATGGCGCTATCCAGATGGCACGAATTTAGTGCACTTGCGCACAGGTGATAAGATATTGCGTATGCCAAATGGCCAAAAAGAGATACACACAAAACTGGATAAGCGGCGCGAGTATCCTGATGGCACTGTGAAACGTGTTTTTCACGATGGCAGCCAGGAAACGCGCTATTCAAATGGACGCGTACGACTAAAGGATAAGGATGGCAAACTTATAATGGACACGGACTATTCAAAATACTGATGTTTTATTATTTTAAGTTTTATTTTAATAAATGTTATTAGACTAGAATACTTGTTTAAATTTAACTATCCATTTCCGAATCGACAGAGGCGTCACCGTCATTGCGATTGTCATTGTTCATGCCCCTGGCCAGCTTGAGCCGCTTTTTGAACGTCGACAGATCCTCATCGTATATTTTGGCGCTCAGCTCCACAATTTCATCGGATGTAAACTCTATTTCGGCCCGCGGTCCCCAGCTGTATATTGTTTTTGGATCTTCATAGCAACTAGTCTTCTGGCGCTCGCGTTTCAGATACAAACTTCTAACAAATGTTTCCTCAATAAGTTTCTTTACATTATCGCCAAAGAAATTATGCGGTTCATTTACGTCAATGTGCATCTCTAGCAGGAAGCGATACAGTTTCTTTTCTTCCACATTTCCGCATACGAAGATGTACGCCAATAGAATAACCAGTAAAACATGAGATCCACGCTGGGCAGGTTTCAGTTCATGAATTGACACAATAGGCTTCTGATTGTAGCAAATAATTTTATTGCCCTCCAAAGTATTTATTAGTATGCCGTAAATGTCCTCCAGCACAATGGTGACCCTTGGTATGTAACTGCTTACTTCGCGGGGATTGATCCCCAGCAGCTTAAACATTTCATTCACTTTAATGGGAGCACCGTTTGCTGAGTGTGCCAATATGAAATTGAGAATGTCCCGCTCCTTGGCTTTAGATGTCACAACTGTCTCATCTTGCGTTTGTCGTCCCTTTTTTGAGGTGCTTGCCATAGTTATGCGTTTTTTTTGTTTAAAATTTCAAATGCCGATGCGTATTTAAGACAAAATTGCGCTTGGTCTTAAAACTTTTGTCAATTAGGCAGTGACTTTTAAAAAGCTATCGATAAATATTTATGTGGTATTAAAAACCTATCGATGCGAAAATGCCAAATTATTGTAGTTAGTGTTGTGTAAAAGTTGTTTTTTTTTTCACTGATTTCACAATTCACAATTTGACTGAATTGTCTGTTAAACGTTTAAATTAAAGAAACAATCAGAAAATTTGAAATTATTTTATCTATTTTTATTTGTATATAAATACAAAATCAATCATTTATTGGTAAATATAAAAATGAACTTAAAAACCCAACACACAAGTCAACTTAACTAAAAAATAACAAAACTCAAAACTTTGCCACTAATTCCTAATGTTCAAAAACATACAACAAAAACATATAAATCGATTAAGACTTTAAGTCCAGCTAAATCCAGCTGTATTATTTAATTTAAGTTTAAGTACTAAAATCTTTTTTTTTTTAAATAGCATAATAATGTCAAAAGTCGGTGAATTTCTTTCTTAGAGATATTTTAAAGCGTTAACGTAAATCAATTGTGAAATTTTTTAAATATAGATATGTATTGGGTACTTGCACGAGTCAAAGAACACGCGAGTGAAAAGAACAACTAAGCAAAAAAGAACCGACTCAATTGTTCACCCATGAACAACTTAGCACTATTGTAGTTGCATTACAATTTCGTCATTTTGCAAGTTTATGGGGATATTATTTTACTACGTTATGTTGCAATAGAAATCAAAAGAAGGTTCACATTGTGCTATAGTGTATAAATAGCGTTTAAAAAAGATCTTCGGCTTAGATATATAACGAGGTAAGTAATTTTATGTTTAATGCACATTTTTTGGTGAGCGGCAACTCAGTTTTGGCGGAACCTGACAATTTATCAATCACATGAGCTAGATGTTGGTTCGATTCTGAAAACGACTTAAAAGTAAAATCCACATTCTTCAAGCTTTTATAATTTTAAAGTATAATAATAATAATAATGAGATTTAAAAGCAAAATATTTGTCATGCGTCAATAAGGATTAAATTTAAAGCTGAGATTCTATAGTTTCGATTTTCTCGTACGTTGCCAGGTGCCATCAACTTTTTTTTTTGTAAGAATGTTAAACGAACTTTATTCTAAGTCAAAAGCGGACATATTTTTGCAATCGATTCCCAAATAGGAACGAAATTATTGTATTTTATGTATCTTTTTACAAGTCCGCTGTGACTGTAAGCATTTTCCTATTGGGAAATTCCAATTGACAAGTTTTCCTATTGGGATGTTGGTTATTATGGGCAAAAATTACTTTTATGCTCATAACTCCAGTATTCTTGAGCCAATGGCGTTGAATTTTGAACATAGTTTATATGCGAAGGGGGTGAAATCAGCATATTTTTATACCCTGTACACAAAGTGTAAAAGGGTATTATAGGTTTGTACAATATATGTAACAGGCAAAAGGAGGCGTGGCAGACCATATGTTCCATGGGTAAAAATGGAGGAGGATAGTCGCAATAAGAGGAGCAAGGAGCAATAGTCGAGTCGATATAGACATGTCCGTCTGTCCGTCTGAACGTCGATGAACGTCTAGATATCAGACACCATAAGAGGTAGAGGCACAAAAATTCACCAAAAGATGCGCATATACACCGAAAAGATGAAGTTTGTGGAATCACGTCGATATCTTTCCCCCTTCCCCATGACATATTTTTGCGGTTTACAGCCGCTCCCTTCAATCTATCATCTCAATACTCGACAGAGGTGTGCGTCGAGTTTATGTGCATCTACATCAGAAGTTATAGTGAAAAATATGCAAATTTCACCTCCCATCGCCTATAAACTGTGCCAACATTGCACTGCATTTAGATATCGATTTTGAATTTTTTAACGCTCCAGGATTACAGTCTACTCCTTTCAGGCACTTTGCTGCCTGTTGAACTTGGCCACAAAACTTATTCAGTTTCGTGTTCGTGCTGTTCGTGACTGTTTGTCGTCACGCATCCAACGCTAAAATGCACTTAATTAGCTTGTTGAGCAGGCATTATAAAGGCCCTTAAAGTGACAGCCAAATGCGGCCAATTGTGTGACACAATACTTAACCCAAGTGCGTCGTCCTTGCTTCTTTTTTTCAGATTTATGCTCTGCTTATTGATTTATTGCCTTTGCCACACGTTGGACAGTCAGTTTCGCTTTTAGTTTGCTGAAGCGTTTAGCCGTAAAACTGTTATGTGCTCGGTTAAGCGATTTCGTCATACATTAATGTCACTTTAAATTCGTAAGGCTTTCCCGTTTCGCGGACGTTAATAAGCGCCAAAAGTGCATATACATAATTTGAGTGATGCTTTTAATTAAACTCGACCATTTAAACACTACGCGCAACAGGAAACAAACAACTTTCAAATACAAATGCAAAATGACAAGCACGGTCAACATACAATGCACACACACACACACAACAATAACAAAACCAAAAAAACAACCAACAAAATTAAATGAAAATGCATTTTGTAGATACAAGACGACTTTCGACCGTCTGCGACTACTTAAATCTGCCTATGGCTCAGACATAGTTTATTACCTTGAAATGTGTGTTTTGGGCCGCATTCGAAACCCGGTGAAGACTCGTTACATCTGCGCGCAGCTCTCGATGCGTAGCCGGTAAGAGTCTGCGCTTTATCATATTGATAAATGTGCAGGCGGAAGATAAAAGTTGCTTTTGGTATTATGTATGTATATGAGATGAGTAAGCAGCTACGCTTTGTGCCACATTTAATTGATCTTCGCTGTACTCGTAGAAGGTTTGGTGCCTTTTGTGTCTTTTCGAAAACAAAAGCTAGGCAAAATTTATTCACACCTTTTGTTTGCCAGCTGTCAGAACTAAGCAAAATTCATTTGTAATTTCATGGCTTAGTGCGATTTTCAAAAAAAAAGAGTTTATTCTGTTAGAATTTTGCATATTAAGTTATTTCAAATTAAATTTCAAATGAGTAAGTTCCCTTTCAGTTAATCGAATGTGTAAACGCCCTTGAGATATTAGCTAGTAATACTTTAATCATTGTAATTTGAAATAACATCAGAATCTGCCAGGGTGAGTCTGGTTGTAAATGAAAGCAAGCCAGAGTATATGTTTTCTTCGAGTTGAGAGACACAGCGTTTGGATTCTCAGATTGATGTTGAAAACTATACTTTTGATGTTGTCAAGGACTTCCGTCTATCTTGGCACCACATCACGATGAAAAACGATGTCAGCATGAAGATCAAGCGGAGAATTATTCTTACCAATAGATGTCACTTTGGTCTCAGTAGGCAAATGAGTAGTAATGACCACTCCCACTGGCTGCCGCCGATACATTTGGTATCGCCGATTGGAAAAGGCGCGTGGAAAACACAGACGCCTGGAGGTGAGATTCGCATCAGGCCGTAACCCGGTAACGGGTTGCTGTAGCCAGCTAAGAAGAAGTATGTAGGGTAAATCAGTATTAAGAACGGATTTGACAAAGCACAGTCATTAGGCATGTAGAAACACAAGTTCTTTGGCCTAGGTTCTTTTATAACGGAGTCTGCTAGCCCCTTCATAGCCTCTTGTCGTAAGAAGACATCCAGAGATGCAACATGTAGCAGCGCATTGAGGACATGATTTCAATGAGTTCTCATTTCATACGTCATCTTGCTGCAGTTTGGTTTAAAGAGTTACGCTTTTTAGAGTTTAACTTCACTAGACCACTGAGGCATATGGAACTATGTGTCTCATGGAAGCGATATTTATGTATACCTCATGTAATGTGCTCGGCTTTAGTCATCGAGTACTCAAGCCGGTTTGAAATGCTAGAAAAACTGCCTGTCTCCCTAACTTTACGATGAAATTGTAAGGTATCGATGTTTTTTGGACATACACGAAGTCTGAAAGAGACACCATTGGTCCCTTCAAAAACACATTCTTCATGCAGAAAACTTGAGATTCTAATTTTCCTCCAGATAGGCTCTTTTAAGAAAAATATTGGAACACTGTCTTCGATCTTTTACTGATTAAAAGGGATTTGATTCTTCTCTACTTCTCAAAATTCTATATTTGACACCAAAATTATATTAAACACTACATATACATTTCATTTCGCTCTCACCGAAGGCTCCTTTCTTCCACATTCCTACTGTTTGGCTGGGCATGCAATTTGATAGAGAAACTGTGCTAGAGTGCGTGTAGGCCGTCCAGTCATGCGGCTTGCTCCTAAATATGGCACCAGTCCATACTTGGACAACAAACCGGTGCCACGCGTATCCAGATGAGCCCAATCCAGGCAGGGCACCAATTCATTTAATATGGCAGCACCAAGACAAGAGCTGGCTAAGCCACGACCGTTGTTGCTTATATCATAGCCCATCTCATCGGTGACCTGACGCTTATAGTATTGCCAAAGAGGAAAGCGCCATAAACGATCTCCAGTCAGGGACCCTGCACGTTGAAACTGCTTCCACACATAGTGCGAGTTTGACCAAATGCCAGTTGCGCCGCCGCCCACTGCTTTCTTGGTGCCCCAACCAAGTGTGGCCAAGTCTACGACTAGTCGTGGCTTGTAGAGATTCTGAGCGTATATCAAAGGGTCTGCCATTACGACGACACTCGCTTTGCCCAGATCACGTATGGCCATAGTTTTATGATTCAAGAGTGTGACCACATCGCCGGGTTTGGCGGACATGCCAGAGGGCAAGTTTTCGCAAAGTGGAATGACGCAAACGACATTGATCGGAAGCGAAAGCGAAGCAACAGCACGCATCATACCCACGCAGGCTGCGGCTCCAGACATACAGCCGCGATACTCGTCCATGCCATTACAACGTCGCAAATTGATACCGCCAGAGTTGAAGGTAATACCCTTGGCCACAAAGAGTACGGGCTTTTCCAGTGGATCAGTGCCGCAATATTTTATCTCCAGCACCACTGGTGGCTCGCAGGAACCCTTGGCTATCATCAGAAAGGAAGTCAAGCGTGCAGCCTCAATCCATTCCATGGTGCGTATATCTACGGTCATTCCACAAGGACACAACGCATCTACCGTAGCCTGGGCAAACAACGTGGGCGTCATGCAGTTGGCTGCCGTGTCACATAGACGACGCGCCAGATTCTGTGAATCGGCCTTGACGACGCCGCGAGCCCAGGCCTCCGCGTCAGGTGTGTCATAAGGTATAAGTTTGGGCTTGTTTACCTTTCTTTTTGTGAGACCGTCCGTGAATTTGTAAGTAGCTAAGACGGAACCTTCGGCCGCCTGTTCTACATAGTCCATGCCGTCCACACTGATCTCGGTGCAGCCTCTTCCTTGTAGCGCGTGTGCGCCAATTCCTGCAGCTACACGAACATTCTCCATACCTTCATCAAGCATTTCCAGCTCGCTCCAGCCGATACCCTCCAGACCCACGCCAACAATGGCCACGGAACTGTACTCTGGCACAACGTTGCTAAAAACCTTGCCACGTCCCAGGCGACCATCCATCTTTGTGGCGCATATGAGTTCCGTCAGCTTGCCGCTCACAGTCTCGTTAAGCTTAGATCCGCTAGGTGTCAGCTTTGGATCATTCTTGCCTTCCTTCTTGTACAGGCCCACGACAATGCCTTTGCTAAGGCTTGATCTCCCGTCGCAGGAGTAACGCACGTTAAACATGCGCGGCAAGCTTTCCAAAGATAAGATGAAATTTTTGCAACGTTGCATATTTCAAACGGTGAATTTTATGGTGTCTATTACAAAATTTAATTACTAACGCTTAAAACCCAACGAAAACTTGATTTTTCTACAAAAAAACAAATACGAAAAATTTGAAAATAAAATAGATCCGTTGCCTACGAACTTTGAATATGGAATGGAAAAACTAAAAAAACCTTTTATATATTTGACGTTTCTATTGATTTCTTTCAAAAAGCATGCTTGATTGAAATGAGGATTTGGAAAGGCGAAAATCTATAGAAGTTTTATTTTCAAGTGTGGATGGAGCCCAATCACTCGAAGTGCTTAAGGATGGTTGGTTTTGGTGGTACTTCTCGAGGAAGCGAAATATTTGTTACAACACTGAAACGAAAATCAAGTCAATCACTTCTCCATTTCCTAATAACGCTGTCAGTTACTGCTCTCTCTTCGCTGATGACCTCAACGGATGCAATATTCTGCCCTATCTTTGTTTTCTTTTAACAGCCGTACTGAGTATATATCTACGTACATTGACCTTGTCAATGCCTTTATAAAGTTCGTTCTTCCGACAGGTCTTACTATGTACTTACCTCTCCGAAACCCTCTGCTTCAGCGGCATTAAGCAAAACAGAAAGGATAATCGCCTTATAGAATGTTAGCTTCGTATGCCGAGAGCGGTGTTTACTACTTAATTGGTTCCTGAAAACAAAATAGCATCGATTAGTTAGATTGACACATCGAATAACCAACATGCTGACATCATTGTTGGTTCTGATGATGCTAGTAATCTGAAAATATGTACGTGTCACTCTACTTGATGAAATCATATACTTTCTCATGATCCTCCTTACAACCATTACCTCACAGCTATATTATCTCGCACAGTATTAAAAGAATCGGACAGGTCCTTTTTTACATTGACGGAGATTTAGGAGGGTTTATGTATACCGAACACCGACAATACGATACATAAGCGATTGTTTTCTGTTTATATTTCCAATTCTTGGGTCTTTTCCAGCATCGCTAATGTATTGACTTGACTTTCAGCTTGTATGCGATAGAAAGAAGACTGATGCCACAATAGTTGAATCGTATAGTGTGGTCACGCTTCATGTACCCTACCAACTCCCTGCTACCAGTTTCTAACGACTCAACTGTCAGACCATCAGCTCAGATCAAAAGCTCAGTGTGCCGTCACAAGTAAATAAGATTTACCTCTGCATTTTTAAAAAAATGGGCCATGGTCATAAATTCGTGGACCAAAACAATGAAAATCTCTAGTGGGGCAGTAGGTTGAAGTATCACCAAAGTGTAAAAAGAATTTGTATTTTACTTGAGAACACATACCAAACTCGCTGACTTTTGTATTAGGTAACTATGCTTAGTGTAGCGAGCAGGGTGCGGAGTCCCCTAGTTTTTATATAATACTTGAGCAGCCCTACCAAAGAGAATAATTTGTTTTTGTTCTGTCTGTCCGACATATTCTAATCCAACTACAAAATAATTTAAATGAAGTATAACTCGAATTAAATAAACATCAACTTTAGATAAATCGTACAAAATGTGAAATTATTAAAATAGAATGCAAATATCAGTAATGGAGTTTTTCGTAAATATCCCGACACTGCCAGCACTTAGGTGGTCAAATTTTATCACGTTAAGAAATAGATTTTCCGAATTTAAACCAAATCGTATCATAAATACCAAACTTTGGAATAAGAGACCTACTGCTTCCCTTATAGGGATTAAACCTACGCTAAACTTTCCTGTAGACTAAACACATTTACAGTGGTGTGCCTGAGATCTCTTTCAACCAAAGCCAGTTATCTTTTTGTACCGAATTTCAATCAAAAAGCAATTCGTCAATAAGCCAGACAAATCTTTGAGAGCATGGAAAATCTAACAAATAAGCATCTGAGCGACGGTTTTTTTAAGAAAATGCAAAAAATATTTAGGCGAAACCGTCTAAAGATTTCTGGCACGTCCCTGATTGTCCAATTTTGTTGTCAATCGAAACAGCGGTTTTAGATATCCGCAGCCGGAACGAACGTTTTTATATAATAGAGTTTTTCCCAAAACTCAGGGATTATATTGTGCAAAAGATACAAAGTAGAACATCAAATCCATTATTATTAATATTATTATTATTATTAAGCTAAAGAACACAAAATAATATGAAATGGGTCGCAAAAATTGAATCTGCCTATTAGTAATAATGGGGGTGACGATTGGCGGCGAGAAGATGGCGAAGCCCGTTGGTTTCGGAAAATACTTTGTGGTAGAATCGCAAACGATTCCTTCTAGATGTTCAGGGAATAAAAAGAGCATGAATTATCCCACATTGGATGTATTTTACGCTCTCAGCTTAGTAGTTCATTTTTGCACATATTTCTAAACTTAAAAGCAAACCTACTTAGATTTTATACAAAATCTATATTCTTCTTGACTAGCCATAACAACCCGTTACAAGGTAACGGCCTGCAGTAGAACCCTCCTCTAGGCACCTCTTCTTTGCGAGCATTCTGCAATTGGTCATACCAAAGATTGCCAGTGCGCTCCCTACCTTGTCTACCTGGAGACAAGGTCTACGCCTTCGCTGCCTTTCTTCAACAACTGCATTGAGAACCTTTGTTTCGGTAACTTTTTCCTTCATATGCACAACATGAAGCAGCCAGCGGAGCCGCTGAATATTAATTCGCTTGACTAAGATCTATCTATCGACATAGACATAGAGCTCGTCGTTTCATGGAATCGGAAGACATTAGCAACGCATAGCGGAAAGAAGATCTTACGAAGTATTTTCCGCTCAAACCCTTAACATATAGGTGTTTCAAGCGTAGAAGCTGTTGGGAACTTTGAATTTGTAGTTTTTTCGGGTATGAAATTCTACACGGATAGTCAGTAAAGCCCGCATAGGATCGGCTATGTGCGGACTTTAATGGTTGCGGCCCTTAGGGGAGTTTCATGGTGGCTGTGGTTTAGACTCAAAAGCGAAAAGTGGCTTTACACGGATAGGCGTTGCTCCTAACTGGGTGCTTGGGTCAAACCAAGCATGAAGTGAGATCGCCCAACTCATCTTCTTATGGAAATTGAACAATTCATATTAGTAAATACATATGCCATATGGAACACCATCTATATGTATACAAAAAATGAAAGTCTGTATGTATGTATGAATCCATTTTTTTTTTGAAAAAGAGTCGACCGATTGGCGTTAAATTTTTTTGAACATCTTTGTTGAAGATCAAGTAATGTTATAGGCTGCATAATTAACCATAATGGAAAACCGTAGAACTACAAAAATTGGCAAAAAATCCATTACTAATACCTACTATCTGGAGGTAGAGGTAAAGGAGGAGGATTAAGATAAGAATGAGAATGAGGAAGAGGATTGGAAGATATTGGTACCAATATCCCCAGCTGTACTTAGTATGAGGAAGAGAGAAGGAAAGGGAAGGAAGAGGAACGGGAAGGGAAATGGGTACGAAAAGAAGAATTTGGTCTACATACCTCCTAAAAAAATAAATAAAAAAATACTATATACTAAGTATAGAATCATGAAAATGTATTTCCTTTAATGATAAAATAAATGATTAGAGGACGATATTTATGCATTTGTGGATACATTGTTCCTGATTCAATATATGCAATGAACTTATAAACCGCTTTATCAATGAGCAGCGGAGTTATATAGAGTACCATATGACCAAACCCATCCCATAAACTCAATGAGATCGTTAATTGCCGAGATGTTTCAATCCGTGTGTTATATGCTTGCGTATTCGAACACCGTAAGATTAGGTCTGGTATTTATTAAGACAGTAGACAAAGACAAAGTAGCATCTATTGGCAAGCGTGATTGTGTCATGTACCACCATGAAACCCTTGACAACATCAAGAGTATAGTTTTCAACGTTAATCTGTGAGTCCTTCCGCCACGTCTCTTTACTTGAAGAAAACATATACTTGGTCTGGCTTTCATTTACAACCAGACTCACCCTGGAAGATTCCCTTTCAATAGCTGCAAACGCTCGCTTAGTACTACCAATGAAGTCAATAGAATATAGTCCCCGATGTACTTCGGCCTTTGGCAACACATTCTATATCAGAAAGTTGAAGAGGTCGCAGGAGAGGGCATCGCCTTGTCGCGGCACCAAAAGGTTCAGAGCGTTTCTTTTCTACCTTAACAGAGCTGCGTGTGCAGAGATACCGAATATATACTACATATATGCGATCCGTCAACCGTAGAAATCCTTATAATCGACAATGAGATGGTTGGTATTGATTTTGCTTTCGTGTGTTTTTTCCTTTATTTGGCGTAGTGCAAATATTCGCTCAATGGAGGATTTACCTGGCAAATCGATAAGCTTCGATCAGTTTATTCACACAAGAGAAGAAGGCTGATACCACGGTAGTACCCGGTACCGAGTTTTAGGAAGTGACCCTTAAACCTGCCAATTGTCTTTCTTCTACTTGTAGAATGATATTGTATAAAATGGACTCATTTCATGCCGGTTTCTGTTTCTATTTCTATTTCGCACTGAGCCAAAGTGAAATGACAGCTAACAAGCTGTCAACATGCGTAGAAACTTTATAATAACAAACTTTGACTTTCTACTGACAAGTATGTTAAACAAATGCGAGCAAACGCCACTTGGCATTTTACTTGTACTTTCAAAACGAGCTGACTACAAAGCGTTGTAAGTTAAGCTATAAGGTAGAGTGCCTCTTCTTTTTATGGCTGGCTAATTGCAATTGAAGTTAAAGAAAGGCTACAAAGAAAGTCAAGGTCTTTGGCCAAAGACCTATGGCAAAGCGAAAGACTTAGGCAACGAACTTGCTCGGAACACTTTAAGTTTTTGCACGAGAGTCAGACAATTATTAGACTTTTCATGTGTAATAAACAAAAACACATGACCAAAAACGAGTTTTTTTTCTTTTCAAACTATTAATAACAGAATTTCAAAACGACAAAAAAAAAACAATAGATACATAGTATGCTAGGCGTATAGAAGTATGGTCTGTGCCGTCTTGAAAGTGGTCTGCCTTCAGCTGTTGAAATTCTTGTTGAACCAGTGTCGGTTTCTCGCTTTGCACACGCGCTGCTCCAGAGCCGGCATTTTGATTAGACGGCCATTAAATGAGCAAATCGAAATATGAATGCTGTAGACTAATTGTGAGACCTGTTTTTGGAATCTAAGCTAAATGTCAACTGGGCTATAAATTATGCTCTGAAAACTGACATAGTTTTTCCGAATCAGCAGCAACATCAATCGAGGCGTGAACAAAAGACTTTGGCAGCTCAAATCGTTAGCCAAGTTCTTTGTCAGCCCAATTAAGCATTTGCCACTTTATTAAGCTATTTGGCACAAAGACCTCATTTCAACTTGTGCTAGGGTTAAGTTAGTCTAGTTAGCTAGTATGTAAGTGGTACAGTTATGTTAAGGCTGACCTTTTACACTTAATAAACTTTAAGCAAATCGCTGCTTATAATCAAATTAAGCGCTTATCATTGTGGCTACTAGTTAGTATAACAAAACAAAATGATGAAATTTCAAGCTTTACGTTTCAAAAACTATTTTTTATAAATTCAAACTGCAATAAAAATGCCAACAACAATTAAAAGCCAACAAATAACCAGCGGGGCCAAGTGCACCCGTGCATGCTTAATCGCATTGCGTATACGCACTGTGTGTTGTTGCCCCAATTAGAGGGACGTGCTTATGCAGGCGGCCTAGCAATATTAAGCAATGATATTTGAAGCAACTTCAAATAATTTCTAAGAGATTAGTTATTATTTGTGCAAGTTATGTTTCAAAAATAACTCCATTTAGAAATAAAGCAAATCAATCATGTTATGTATTTGTTACGCGTGCCATTTTTTCTATTACCTCTAATAACTTCGTCATTTACTGATTCATTTTGTTCAAACCAGGGACTCAAACCGAAACTTATTTCGGATACATTTACGATTACGGTAGTACCGCTACTTCTGATCTGGAACACGGTTTTATTTCGGTTTGCTTTTTTCATTAATAACGATTTCGATTCGTTTCACCGATATTTGTTTCGGTTAACCGGTTATATCGATTCCTATACAAAACCAAAGAGTATGAAAATAATAGATTGGAATCCTTGACCGTAAAGAAATTCAAAATTTTTGTTGAATATCGACAATTTTCAAGACAGTGTACGTGTGATGCTGATTGTATTTCTGTGTCTGTTAGCCAAAATTGAGAAAGAGCAAAAACTAGGCACATGCATGTACTGTCATGGGAATGGTCACTATTCAGTAAATAGACTCAATGAAACGGCCAAGGATTCCACTCTTTACCTTTCATGCCGCGTAAAAAAACTCCTTGTGAAAGTACCCACTACTCTCCAGATACCGACTCCACGTAACTCGAATGCGCCTTTTGGGAAGTGATACACTCACCATAAGCGAGGTGTACGACTTCATACAGTGTTGTAAAATGTTCTAAATGAGCATGAATTCGTCAAATTTGTCTTTAATAAGAAACAAAATCCTTTTGTGAACACGTAAAGTAACTACCATTATGTTTGAGCCTTCTGCTGCAGGGAGGCAGCCTTGAATGTTTCGGCAGTTTTATCATCTAAAGTAAGCTTTGTGCATTTTGCTAGAGATGCCGTATTTGAAAATTGTTACTGTTTATATACTAATCTGATCACGATGATCAATTTTATCAAAACAAAACTCTACCTGGAACACGCTAAAAGTTGAGCCGTTTTAGCATAAAAAAAAACTCCCCTCCCACCCCATCAAATATAATTAATTAGGTAATCCCCTTTCCCAAAACCAGTGATGACGAAAAAAAAGGACGGCCCCATAGTTATAAACATAAAAGTTTCATTATGTTAAATCACTTGTATAAACGATTTTTAAAAGCAACGCAAATTTCAAGAAAATTAACAATTGTCATGAAAGGTTTTCTTGCAGTGTAGTTGCTTCAGCTCATAGTAACACGCCACCCTCATAAAATGGTTTTCCAATGAACGACCTTGAACGACATTCCTTTCAATTATGAACTAATTACTACATAAATAGCGTATTAAAGCTTCGTTGTCGTTCCAAACAAATTCGCGCCAGTATTAAATTTTAAAGCTAATAAATGAGCATAAACTCTTTAGATATGCGGCTATATATTTCTTTTAACTTATTATGTCCACTTTTATACTTGTTAACAAACAATTTTCAGCGACTTTGTTTAACATTCAGCGAAGGTCACAAAAAAAAAGGTTTGTTTATACGTTTTTTTTGAGACTTTATTGTTGGAGTTTGATTGGTTTGCAGTTTTTTGTCTTTTGTATGGCTTTCGCCTTCAATTTTTTATTGCTCTTGATTTAAATGTCGTGAGCGTTTTGACTTATTCTAAAAACTCAGCCAACTTAACGACTTGACTTTGAACTTGCCTGTAAAAACCAAACTTCCATGATTAATATGAATTGTTAATAAAAACTAGTGCCGTTTTGTTAATAATTACACACTTATGCGGGCATTCCGCTATAAATCAACAAAACTGACCAAAAACTTAAACAACCGCTTTAAAAGCCCCAAAATGTGTGAGTCATAGCCAAAATTTGAGTTTTATATGTATTTCAGGTAATTCTTGTATTTTTTTTCACGCAAGTTCATTGAAGTCAATTGGTGTTTTATTTGCTAGTAGTTTCTTGAAATACTTTGTGACGTTACGGCGACAACTTTCGTACAATCCCGAAGGTCGCACGATCCAACACGCAACAAAAGTGTATGACAAATCTGAATCACAGTCGATTGGCGATTTTTGAGCAAAATTTTTGCATTTAGCATGCAAACGCCAGAGTTGTCACAACAGCGATTTGCATTTGAGGTGACAACAATAAAAACCATAACACATTTTACTCACTTATATAAAACTTGAGTTGACTTCACTTTCGGATCCGCTTCCGGTGCGAAAACTTTCACGCAATAATTTGCAACTGCAATTTGTCTCATAACATGCAATAATTGTTTTTCGAAACAAATTTTTGTTGTTTTTTTCAAGTTTATTTTTTGTCAAATTATGTAACAACCACTCAGAGTCATGGTCAGGGCTATTGTCTGTCCAAGTGTCAACAACTTATGCTTAATACTTGTATACTGAAAGAGTTACTGTATGAAGAAACACAGTTTAAAGTGAGTATTTATAACACGAAGCAAAAGCGAGAAATGTTCAATCAAGACATTGATCTCTATGTCTCAAAAGTCCGATATTTATATATAACCATTTAAATGGTATCTTTTGTTATTTGAAAGTTACTGTCAAATTTTAGCTTATTATATATTATTATAGCCTTTATGCTGCATTATAAATCGTTATAGCAAAATTCGTGTGTCTGTTTGAGCAATGTTCTTGCATCTTGTAGAAGATTTACCTCCGTTTTTTTCCTAACTGGCCATAAGAACGCACTACCGAGTTACGGCCTGATGCAAATCTCACCGCCAGGCGTCTCTGTTTTGCACGCGCCTTCTCCAATCAGTGATACCAAAGGCAGCTAGTGTGCTCTCTACTTGGGTCTTCCACCGGAGGCTTGGTCTGCTCTTTCGTCGCCTCCCTTCGACACTCGCATTGAAGAGCTTCTTCATCCAGTCGCTTGACTATGTAAATGTCGTCGTAGAGCTCATAAAATTCGCGAATGGGGCCAAAAATCTTAAGGAGTACTTTCCGCTCAAACACTCCAAGAGCATTTTCATCACCCATGGCTCATGGCTCTTCCCATAGAGTAAAACGGGAGCGGATGAGTAGTAGAGTGTTAGTTTCGTCTGACGGGAGTGGTCTTTATGACTCATTTGCCTACTGGGACCAAAGAAACATCTATTGTCAAGAGTGATATTTGACAGGTCATTTGCGGGTCACAAAAGCGACACATTTTTTGCGGTTAACTGAAATTTAAATTTTGTACAAATTCTATTGATTCTAGCAAGCGTGAAGTTTTTATTTTTAACTTACTCAAAACTAGACAGATTTTGTTCATTCCACTTCGAGACGTTTAGCCGACACAATATAATATTTCCATATAAATTATATACTTTGAATATCCGAAAATTTAAGTTTTTTTTTTTTTATGAAACATAATTTGCGTATCACTTACGAGCTGCTGACCAGCAGCGACACGGAGGAAGCAAAGCTGCAAAGAAACCCGAATAAACGACTTCTCAAGGTCATTATGGGACCTCTGGGTGATTTGCGGTTGTCCAAGAGCTCCACGGGCTCAACTGAGGATCTGAGCAGTGATTCGGAGACCAAAGGTGCAGCAAAATCTAAAGCTAAACATAGAGATTCGATTGCGATGTTGCGTCAAAAGTGCCTAAAACTACAAAACCTATATAACAAGTTAAGTAAAGCACCTGTCAAGACTTCTGAAAGAAAATTTAAAAAACGTGTTCAGAAGGTCATTACTGCACCTCTGTTTGATGAGCAGTTGCCCAAGCGCTCCACTGGCTCAACTGAGGATCTGAGCAGTGATTCGGAGGCTGAAGGTGCAGCAAAATCTATAGCTAAACCTAAAAATTTGATGATGCGTCAAAAGTGCCTAAAACTACAAAAGCAATATAAAAAGATAACTAAAGCACCTGTTAAGACTTCTCAAAGAAAACCTAATAAACGTGTGCGCAGGGTCATTACGGGACCTCTGGGAGATGTGCAGTTGCCCAAGCGCTCCACGGGCTCAACTGGCAGCATTAAGACGACCAAGGCGTCCATCATGTAGCAAGAAAGTAAACCCCGAGCCGAAGCAAAAATGGTCAGAAAAAGAGCACGAAAACTGCAGCCAATAACTAGACTGTCGAATTGCTTCCTGGATATGCTCCTGTGTCTATTATTGTTTGCATTATTTGTATTGTTGCCAAAATTAATCGTTCCTCGAAATACATATTTGCGAAAAAGCAACCAAATGGTTAACTCAAGTTCTTTGTCACGTGACTTCTCGCGGTCCTTATCTTTGTCACGTGATTTCTCGCGGTCCTTGTCACGCTCCTTTTCGAACTCGCGTTGTTCCTTTTGATCTGTCTCCTTGCGTTTCTCTTTTTTCAGCACGTGCAAATAATCCTCAAAGTACTCCTCTCTGTACACTGAGTCCAAGGCACGATAGCGAGGATCTGCCTCAAATTTCTTTTTAATGTCATACCAGCGCGTATGGCGCTCAATATCATGTCGCTCCCGCAACATATCCAGAAAGTCTTTACGTAGCTGTGAAGGATAAATAAAAATTAATTTTAATTTTCACTCTCATAATTGATAGCCACACTGTGCTTACCTGTTCCTTCTTCAACTGCTTGTCCTTGTCACGACGCCTTCTCTCACGCTCATCATCATAACCACGATCATTGCCAGGCTGTGAGGGTGTCGCCATGTTGCCATTGTTATTGCTGCTACCGATGACCATGGACATGCGTTGTGGCGGTCCCATGCCCATGCGCATTTGTGGACAATGGGCCTTTTACGACTGATTTCGTCACGTAAACGCCAAGTAAAAGTCTTTATTACGAACTCAAAACGATGAGCATCATCTTGATTTTAAAGCGGCTTTGACGTGGTTTTTTGGGTTTTGGCTCGTTTTTCTCCTTCTATTCCGATGAGTGTTGGCATGTCTCGTCACCGGTTAGCACAATGCAGCATGTCTCAAGAGACCTGCTCACGATGATGTTTTTGGAGGAAATTCAGCTCTTTCGGCACGAGCCGTGCAGCGGTGCGTCTCATGCACAAACTATCCACCAAAAATTTAACGAGCTACTACACGCCTGAAGTTTAGCTCACGTGCTAACTCTCAAACACTTGTCTGACGAATTTCGAAAACGATTTCTTTCACTTTTTCAATGTTATCGTCAGTGGCAGACGTCGAAGAGCGTCCGTCTCTCGACCATCCTTAAAGGCCTTGTACCAATCGTAGGCTTGGGTTTTCGACAAAACATATTCACCATAGGCCTTTTCCAACATTCGCAACGACTCCGCATACGAAATTTGGTTAAAAACACAAGATTTGATACAAATCCTTTGTTCGATATTGTGCTACACAATTGAGGTAGACTCATTTCAGCAGCTGCTGTAAACAAACTAATTGACAGATCATGCTAATTTTTGGCATTGTAATTAAGGACAGTCCTGCCAACTTAAAAAAATCAAAATTGCTGGAAAGTATTCAGCGCGCAATTTCCGAAAACTTGCTGGTAACTATTTGTACAACGATATTGTTATTTCCCACAGTATAAAGGCCACGTTTCTTAGCATACTACCAAAAATAAGTTATGTAGACTAAAAAAACGAAGCTAACCGCCAGAACAACCCGCACTCCCGCAACCAAATTGACGCCCATTGCCCACAAAGTATCGATACTTGGTACGCATCTCTTTGGGCACAATAGGTGCAGGTTGTATCACTGCCGTGTAGCACACCGACTGTCTGCATCATATCTATTGAAGACTCATTTTCGTGAGTTTTCTACAAAGTAAACAAGCTTTTCACCATTGCAATTATCAATATTTTTCTTGTCTTTTGCTGCAGTCAATTTCAAGTTCAGATGCTGCTTAAATTTTTGGACTCAAGGGAAAGTTGTGAAAAAAAGCTTGCAATTTTGTTGCCTGATTTAATTGCATTTCCTGCAGTTCATGCCGAAATCATCTTCATACAAAATTAGCTAAGCAAATAAAGTTACGATTATGTAAAAGCGCAATGTTAAGTTTGTGATTGCATGTTTATTTGTTGAATGTATCTGTGCAACATTTTCTTTTGATATCATGAAAATTTGTACGCCAAAAGACAAATACCATGAAATTAAATCAAATCTCTTATATGTAGCAAAAAGCAGACTTGTTTCAATTTCAAAAGCACACAAACAACTACAACAACAACAGCAGTGATTTTAACCGCTCGCTTTAATTTGACTTAGTTTTCCTGATGTGATCATTAAAAGCATTTAACTAATTTACTCCACTGAAATAATTTTTGGCTATTACGTCAATAGTTGGTTGAAATTTCGTTTTCGTTACATATATTGTGGCTCTAACTGTTTATTACTGGTGATTAAAGTCAAATAAATCAAAATCGAAACTCTGCTTAATTATAGAGCAATATCTATAGCTATTGTTATTATTTCTTATATTGGTCAAGTGTTGAAAAAGTTTCCAGATATTAAAACTGACTATCGACTCAAGTGTTCAATGAAACATGCCGCATTTGTTGAATAAACTAACTGTAAAAATCATAGTTGTATGTCGTCTGATTAACAAACTGGTTGCACTAATTGTAAGCCACAAAAAAAATAACAAAACGAAAACCTAATATACATTATACAACACCGAATTCTAAATGCACTTGGAGTTCAAACGAATCAGCAAATGATTTTTTTTAATATAAATGTATGTCACGTATATGCCGTGATGGTAGAACAACAATGTGCTTGAAATGTTGCTAGCATTTGCACACGATAGGTGGCGCCTCTGCTATGTCTTGTCCGACTTTAACATATACGATTAGCGTATACCATCTAATTCGATGTTTTGAATCTGTCAGGAGTTCCGTGACGGCAACAGTTTATTTTTTGCTAACAAGTGTAGATATTAGAACTGCAAAACTATCGATATTGGCGCCAATCGATATTTTCGATATTTTTTGATAGTACCGGCATTTTGTATAAACTTAAATTAGGTATTTATAGCGAATGTTACAGCTTGAAAAAATTAGACCCCACATCGCAAAATAATAACCATTTAAGAACAAGTTGATATGAGAGTTTTTTCTAATGAAATTATGCAAATCTACATACAAATCGACTCTTCATTATTAAATGTTCAAAAAGATTATACGAGTTTCTTTTGTTTTATAGCTCCACGCAAATATGCAGGTACATATATAAATATATATCTTTCCTGCAGCAAGACATTGAAGTTTGCAAAAATGTATCCATTTTGTAGTTTGTTTTTAACACCAATTAACTGAAACTATTAAGTTGGTCGGGTCTCTTCCACTTGTTTCACTTCTTCGATAGCTCGATAGTGGAAAAACATCGATATTTAAGAAAATTTTCAACTATCGATAGTACCATCGATTGCAGCTCTAGTATATATACTTTTTATATAAAGCCAATCCAGTCCACACTTCTTCATATTCAAGAACTCTGATGAGTAATCGTGTTACTAGATTTTTCAACATTCAAAAGCATTCAATTGCAAACCTTGAGAATATCGCGAAAATCAGAATTTTTAAAAGATTCCACTCAATGCTTTAGCTCCACTGCATAATTGAAATAGAATTTTCTAATTCACATGAAGAAGCCTGAGCCACTTTAGTTAAGCTATCGATGTGTTTCATCGAATTTATTTTTCGTGATACATACCTTTCAGTACGCAAAGTGTGAATTGCATCTTAGTAGATATGGTACAATTCGCAGCATCATGGCGAAAAGAGCTTTGAGAAAAGGCAAGTGCTGCTTGTGCTTCCCGCATTCCTAGTGCAAAAAGATTGCAGCGGTGGCTCCTCTTACCATTACCTTAGCACTTATTCAGAGCAAAAAAAAAGAAGTACAATACGGCCAATTGATCACTGCGTGAGTTCACATTATTGCGTCACATTTGAGGTACTTAACAGTAGTTATCTTTGAATTAAATTCATTACACTACTCAACACTAGTTCATATTCAAGAATATTCATTACTTTTAAATAGAAAAAAGTATTAAGCTGATACTGTGACAATAGAGATATGCGGTTTGAGTGGAGCCTGCTCAAAAATATCGATATTCGCGAAATTCTCAAAGCCTGAGGGTGACCGAAAAAAACTGAGAACAAAACGATATTGACGAAAGGTAGTATAAACATGATCATCCATCAGAGTTCTTGTATGTTGAAAAAGTTTTAATTTTGTAGACTAGTGTTATCTTCATTTTTACAGCTAGATATGAATCTTCTGCATACCCATAAAGGGTGTTATACTCAAAAAATTAGTCACGAGTTCGATAGGTTCGATAAGTAAGCAAATTGATTCGTGTTATAATTTTTTCATTTTCCATCCGATTTGACCGAAACAGGGCTCGTTTTGTTTTGGGCAATTGGGACGATTGATTTAAGAAAAGTCTTGCTGAAAAATATTTTGGTGAACTTTTCGCAACATGCGAACGCATCTTCAAAATGAAAATAAACCAGAAACTTTAAAATGTTTTTTGAAATTTCCACTTTTGCGAATTTCAATAACAAAACATATGTATACGTTTTTGGAAAGCTTGTTTTATTAGGACTGAAATATTCTGTCAGTTTGTTCTGTCAAATTGAAAAATGCTAATAAAACAAAAAAATTGGTTAGAAGAATGCAGCTTATATTGCAAGTGGAAGAAACTCAAAAACAATGGTTTTTCTGTTTTCAAAATTACTTTATGTGTGGTAGATTTTAATGTCACAGTCGTACTTTTCAACAGTATATCGGAACGACATCGTTTAGACCCAATATTTCCGACGTTACTTTGAGACATTTTAAGCCTTGACTCAAACTGGCAAGTCTTCTACAAGATTAAGGATATGATTAGAACGATACCATAAACCTATTGGAGGGATACAAGAGAAATTTCGAAAGACACATTCTTTCAATATTTCCGCGGCCAATCCTCCATCCATGATTAAGATGTTGTGTGTGTATATTGAAGCAACGGATGCTCTACAGCAGTACTTTCAAAGCTTTAATATTTGGGCGTAGCTCTGGAACATGAGCATAAATGCAGGCAAGTGCGCCAATATGACTGAACAGCGTTAGGTTCTCTGGCTTGGCGTCTTCTAGCAGGACCAACTGCTGGAACATCACAGCAGTTGGAAGTACTACACCTGACCTTTGGCAAACATATCTCCAGCGTCACATGCGCCTTTAAAAACTGAATTAGCATGCTCAGATGGCTCCTAACCAGCAAAAAGCTATCCCTAAAAGACAATGTGGCTATCTATGTTACAAGTCGTGCATAGCTCCTAACTGGCGATATGCTGGAATTGCTGCGAAAACCCATTAACAAAATATCCGAATCCTGCAGGCAAAAACCCTTCGCTTGCTAGCCGGTGCCCCCTGGCTAGAAAGTGACTTAGATCTGCCTAAAGTTGGGAATGTAGAGGTAGAGATAAGGGATGGGGAATGGGAAGAAGAATTTGATCTAACTCGAGATGGGCAATTTTATTAATCCAATCCTCCGTCCTCCATCATGTCTAAGATGCTTCTTTTTATAGACATTTTGGTCCAAGTCGCAACTAATCACCTATTCAAATAGTTAGTCACTTTTGGCTCTTTGCATTCCACCCGATGAACATATATATAATAGTTACTTTATTGGATGGACTATGAACCACCAATATATTGCAAGCTTTAGGACAAAGTTTAAATACCATATCTCTACACTAAGGTCACAAAAAAGACCCACATACGTGCATAACTGCCTCTGCATGACCATTATACTATCGTATCTATAAGTATGTAAACATTAGAGTATTTAAACATTAACTGCCTTAATTGAGCACACAAAGCCAAGTGGCAGTGTATAATATGGCAAACAAGCAGCGGCCCAAATGTGTAGCAGCAACAGCTGCTGCTTTTGTTGTTGTTGTTGCTGTTGGTGTTGTCGTCAAAGCGGTTAAGCGACATGCCACAAAAAAATGATTGACAATCACTTTACAAACAATTTCGTTGTGCTACTTGGTCTGGTTGGGCGCTGAGCAGCTCAAAGAGTTGGGCATAGCAACACTTCCCATATGTCAGCCAGAAAACAGAAGAAAAAAAATTTGATGCAGAAAATCGGGACGGTGCCCGACAGTGGAATACCCTGAACCCCTTTATTTTCTAAATACGGTAAAATGGGAACGGAAGTATCCACTTTTATATCTCTTTTCATAAGATCGATATGCTTGTAAACATTTTCCTATTGGGAAGATCCAATTGATAAGTTTTCCTATTGGGAAGTTGACTATTGTGGGGGCAAAAATTACTTTTATACTCGTAACTCCAGTATTCTTGGGCCAATTTCGTTGAATTTTGAAAAATAGATCAAAAATATGACTCTCCACACCAAATAACTCTAGCTCACATGTGTCCATATCTACACGTAGTCGAATTTTGAAGTAGTTTATTGGCGAGGGTGGGGTGAAATTAGTATATTTTTGACTATAACTTTTGATGTATTTATCCGATTTCGATTATTTTTGAAACATAGGTGCATATAAACACGTCTGAAGGGGGTAGGATATCGACTTCACTCGACAAACTCCCTCAGCTTTTAGAAAATGCGCATCTTCTAACTCTTATAGTGTCGGAAAAAGCTGGCCAAACACGGACAGACGGAGATGTCTATATCGACTCGACTATTGCTCTTGACCATTTTTGGCCATGGAACTTATGGTGTGCCAAGCCTCGTTCTGCCTGTTACATACATAGCACAAATCTATAATACCCTTTTACATTTTGTGTACAGGGTATCAAAATACCTCAAAAGCGCGACAGGCCTCAACACACACACACATAAACATATGTATATACGTACGTATGTATGTACGCACACACTCAGCAGCCCAACCAGTTGCATATGAAAGTAAAAGTAAAGCAGTTGAAAACAAATGCAATACATACATACATACACACACACACACACACACACACACATGTGTATGCGTTTAAATGCAGTTACATATATGTATGTTATATATATGCGATATATGTTTTTATACAAAAGTTGACTTGCATTTGTCGCGTGTATGGGTAATTCTTGAAGAAACTAAACAGAATTGGCTACATTTCAATTCGACAATTCAACAAATTTAAACTTAGTTTTAATCGAAAAAGTTGTGTATGCCGTCACGCTCGCTCTGTTCTTAACACGTTCAGACGGAACTGCAACTTGGCATAACGTGACGTCATCTAACAGTGGGAACTCTATCTTTTTTTGAAAGTGTGTTTAGCTTTTTTCAGCTTTATTTCATGTAAACATATAACATATGAATTTAGTGTAAAAGAAAAAAGAAAATCGTTCAATCAAGAAAAAAAGTTGGCCTCCATCGCTAAGTTTTTAGTGCCTCGAGTTTTGCCGACATCAACTACACCAGCTGAAGCGCTCTAAGTGATTGAAAATTTTCATGGAAATTGAACACGCGATGGTGGTATCCCCAAAATATATAGTGGTTTTATTTTTTAAGTTCTCACGAGTCGACCGATTTGGCTTTAATAAAAATAACTTTACATAAAGGTGATTCTCAAGCGAAACGGTCAACGTTGAATATTAGTCACCTTCAATGGCTAATTAAATTAGATTATATTTGGGGTGGAAGAGATTGCTTATCCCATGAAGATTGCCCATTTTTGAGAATATTAATAAGATCCAATAAATCTCAACAGTAGGACCATTTTTCTTACCTTTAATAAATTTTCTTTTATATTTTGTGGATAATTTGATATGGGCTGGTTATAAATGACTTCAGAACCGATTACCTGAATTGTTCACAAATATATTATCATTATTATCATATTATAGGAAATCAACTCAAAACATAGTTTAATCAGATGGACGTGCCTAAATCGCCTTGGTTGTTGACCGTTTTTGTAAAAGGAACGTATGCATCTTACATGCGTTAGCAAAATCACATCAAAATAATAAACCCTATTAGAGTTTGAAAAAATCTCAAATGGTTAGCTTTTTTTGGGCTTTTTTCTTCAATTTTTAGCTGTTTTTGGGGGTTTGTCAATCTAGTTTTTTTTGCTGTCGAAAAGTTGGCAATACTGCAGCCATGAGTCTATGCGCGACGTCAAGGTCAATGATGTGCTACCATCACGGCATGTATGAGGCCACATATACGCCTAGTAGTCCAGTAAAATTAGACTTTCAAATGGAAAAAGTGAGGGGCAAGCTGAATTTTTTCAGGTAGTGGCTAGTATAAGAGACTAGCTTAAATCCAATACTTCGACCTCCCCTCCTCCGCTTGCAAAAGGGTGGCTACGGAGGGGTTTGCTTTTTGGCCTTTAACTCGCGTATTTTCAATTCTACAGAAAAGTTTGTAGAAACCACTTTGTAGAGCATCAAATATGCAAAAACTTTGACCTTATAGCTTTATTCATAACTGAATTATTTTTTTTTCACTTTTCCAACGATTTAAGTTACAACAAATTTATGGGAAAATTGTAGCTGAGAGATGTTGTTGTTTAGCTTTCATCAAGTATTTCAAATTTTGATACCAAAATAGATCTTTGCTTTCTAAAAGAATTACCCATTGAAGTATGTACATATGCACATAAAGTAAAGCAAACAAAAGCGCATAAAAGCCGGCGACGCGCAGCCGCAGACAACAACAACAAATGGGCGGGCGTACACTTCACCCTGTTGTTGTTGTTGTTGTTGCTGCTGCTGCTGTGTTTGTTGACTGTCTGCGAAACTTGTATAGGTCTAGAGTGCATATATAGCAGAATGTATTATATACATGACTGTATATATTGATATGCCCGCGTCCGTTAAAATTGAAACAGCTAATGAAATGCTTTCAAAAAGGCCGCCAAGTTGGGCTCGGTTAGAGTATTCGTCAGCAGCTTGAGATATGCGTACACTGATAAACCCAAGATTTGGCCAAATGTTTCAAACAAACTTTATAAGCAAATTCATTTTTTTGTTTTCAAGAATTTAAAGGCATGATGTCATAAGCTGCACAAGCTGGACGGTTTTGTTTTTAACCGATAAACCGACATTTCTTTGCATATTTAATGACTCAAAAGACGTTTTTGGCAAATTGTACTTTGTATGTGTATACAGAGTATATACATATATATATATATATATATATTGATTGTGTTTAAAAGCTTGACTAATATATAAATCCAAATATGGCTAAACGTTATTTGATAGTTATGTTGGGTTTGTTGCTCCAAACAATAATCAATAGCTGAAGTTTTTATGCAATGCCTGCAAGTTCGTTGCCTAAGTCTTTTGTTTGCAGAATTCAAAGTGAAGTGCGAATGTTATATGAAAATGCAAGCTAAAAAACCTTTCTACATGTTTTGAATATTTTTGCTGTTCTTTTGTATAGGTTTTGTCACATCCGGTTCCAACGATATCTTGTTTGATATATTAACTGTAACTGAGTGGAGTTGCAGCAAGTTTGTTGTCTAAATCTTTTGTTCACAAAAAACGCAAAATATTAATATTTAATATTTTGAATTCAAAGCAAGTTTGCTGTTCGTTTTCAACTTGAAATAATTGTAATGCAAAATAGCAGGAATCGAGTTAAAATCGAGAGTGCAAAGCAATCTTTTTTTAAACTCAAACAAACACATAAAAAAATTTGGGGTTTTCAAACTTTCAATTTTGCAGCTCGGTATCCGCAATCCCAATCCAATCCATGTCCATATTTGCGCAATGTATATATATATAAGTGGTTTATACCCAAAAGATCCGCATTAGCGCTGGCAGCGATTAGACCATGTCCATCCGTTCGTTTGTATGAACTCGTAGATCTCTGAGATCATAGGAACCAAAATTTTAGCTAGACAGTTTGTCGAATTATATTGGTGTCTGCTCCGCTTCTACCAACTATGAGTTGAAATTAGACAGCATGTTGATCATAGTCTTCTTCTCCTTAAGTTAGATCTTTTTGGTTTCTCTACCTTTTTATTAAATTAGGTTGAGTGATATTTAACTAAAAGAGCTCAGAAAGTCACTTATCGTTCGTCACTCTCTAAAACATTTTACGTTACTTTAGGGGCTCTACAGGGCAGCCACCTGGGTCCATTGTCCCTTTTCATTAATGACCTTCCGAATATAGTGGATAGTTGTTTCTAGAATGATTCCTGTAGAAACTGCATATTCAGGGGTGTGCCAGAAATCTCTAGACTAGTTTTGCCTAAAGTTTCGATTGAATTTCCCTAAAAATTCCGTCGATCTGATGCATACTTGTTGGATTTCCCATGCTCTTAAAGATATTTCTAGCACATTCACGAATTGCTTTTTGATTGAAATTCGGAAATTCTACATTTCGAGAGTTACGAAGTCAGTAAATCTCATGTTACTCCTTAACTTGACTACCGATCGAGATGAATTGTAACTTGAACTAATGGTAATTTAATATCATATTAATGTCTCCAAGATAGTTTTTGTACACCTTTATTCGATTGCAAGTAACAGGACAATAAGTTTCCGGATTCGAAATCAGGGACCCAAAATTTACCGAAAAAGTTATGTATTAGCCAAAGAACTTTAATTGAGATCAAATTTGTTGAATAGTGTACTGTAGTTACATTAATAAGTCAGTTTCAACAGAAATCTCTTTAGAAATTGTAGCCTGAGCTTTGATATAGAAAAAAAGCAGATTTTGTTCTAATGGCGATCCTTATTCGCAATTGGCGGTAGGAGCAAATGGAGTTTACATAATGGCTGGAACCTACCGTACATCCTGAGACTTCCAGAATATTCCCGTCAAACACATGGATTAACAAAAAATGTGTGACAATCTTCGAACAGCTTGTATTCAATTGCCAAAAATCTCAGATCTCTACAAGTGCCAGCTGTTTCTCCAAACGAAATGCACATGCAATGATCTCAACAGTTAAGATCTCTGTTTTAAAGATACAAGGTAGGCGATTCACAAATAGCTAGGGATACGGTGCTCTACTGTGAAGCTATATGTTTCAGAAAAGTCAGTTAGCCTCATATTTGTTGCCTATTCTTATCTATTAGCTTATCCAATACAAATATTCTACTCTATATTTATCCTCATTCCCACTTATTCGTAAGATCTTAAGAAATTGCATTACTTTTTCTTATTCATTGTTAAGTTAATGCCATTTTATTCTGTTTGGAAATAGTATCAAATAGTCGCCTCAAATTCACCCTTCACCAAATAATATCTATAGACAATTGGCCACATGTTGTTGCCACCAGCTGCTTGCCAAGTTGCGGCTGTTTTGGTTTGAAAATAAACAACAACAACAACAAAAGGAGCGCAAGTTAGTTGCGTGCCAAATGCAATGTTTTAGTGTAGTTGTTTTTATACCCTGCACACAAACTGTAAAAGGGTATTATAGGTTTGTGCAATGTATGTAACAGGCAGAAGGCGGCGTGGTAGACCATATGTTCATGAGCAAAAATGGTCAGGAGCAAAAGTCGAGTCGATGTCCGTTTGTCCGTCCTTCCGTATAAAAATTTACCAAAAGATGCGCATTTACACCGAAAAGAGAAAGTTTGTCAAATCACGTCGATATCTTGCCCCCTTCCCCTGTGACATATTTTTGCGGCTTACAACCGCTCCGTGTGTGTGTGGTGTGGAGGCTCGTGGGACCCTAATCGTTAAAACTATATCCACCTTTTTTCAATAGAGCACCACCCTTCCCCTTAATTACTGCCACACCCCCCCATATATTGATTTGAAAATTGTCACAGACATTTATAACTGTATTTTTGATCTATGTTACAAAAATAACCGACATTGACCTAAGAATACTGGAGTTATGGGCATAAAAGTCATTTTTCCCCCATTTCCCAATAGGAATAAACAGTTGGTAATCAACTCAGGCTTTTCCGCACGTTTATCAAAACAACTGAAATTAGCCAGGAGAAATTTAAACAAACAAAAAAATGAAAATCAAAAAATTTTGAAAATTATTATGGCGACCCAACTATAGCGACTAGAGTGCTCAAATTCAATAGGAAACCCTTTGAAGACATGCCCAACACAAAAACATCGCTAAATCGCCTGAAAAAATGTCAGAGTGCTTAAATCGTCGAAAAACATAATATTACAGATTTTACTTTTTTGGCCAAGTGCAATACTTTTTTGCTGAAAAGTAACAGTTCGTAACCAACTCAGTTGTTTCTGCACGTTTATCAAAACAACCGAAGTTAGCCAGGATAAATTTAAACAAAAAAAAAAACAAAAAATGAAAATTATTTACTCTTATTATTCCTCTGGCTATAGCGAGTAGAGTGCTAAATTTCCATAGGAAACTCTTTAAAGATATGCCCAACACGATAGAAAAACATTTGGCTTGCTAAAGCCGAAATTACTTAAGTTATTATTACATCGACAACGACTACGACAACTCACGCACACAAAAACATCGCCAAATCCCAGGAAATGTTTTCAGAGTGCTTAAATCGTCGAAAAAAATAATATTAGAGATTTTAGTTTTTTGGGCAATCGCAATACTTTTTTTCGGAAAAGTAAAACTTGTCAATTGAAACTTCCCAATAGGGAAATGCTTACAGTCATATTAAACTTGTAAAAAGAGACATAAAAGAAAATATTTTGGTTACCTTTTTACCGTATGCTGGATTTAGTGCTTATGCGAAAAAAAGGGTACAGGGTATTCCACTGTCGGGCACCGTCCCGAATGTCTGCATCAAATTTTTTTTATTGTAGCCTTTGTTGTTTTTGCAGTTCTACGACTCATGCACAGTCAGTCAATGGCAAGCAGATAAGCTCCAAAAGCAAACAAAGCTCAAAAAACTCAAGCCAGAGTTTGGCTAGACAATGGCCCAAAACACACACAGATACACACACACTTAGACAAAGGTAGTCACTTCTTTTATTGCAGTTTTTTGATGCAATATTTTGCATTTTATGGAACCCAACAAACACATTAACAAAAGCAACAGCTGAGCATTTTTATTTTTTGTGTTATGAGCACATTACAGTTTCTTTTTTTTTTGTGGAGCTCTTGGAACCCATGAAACTGATGATTTGTGTGGCTGCCAAGTTTGAGCCTTTTTTTGATGTTGGCATTCTTTCAAGTCTTTTGAGTCACATACATATGTATGTATCTAAAGTCTCGAGAAAAGCTATGTATAAGCTGCTGTTTTCTTGGCTGTAGACATAGCTCAGGGCTTTTGAAGACGTCAGAAATGTACATAATAGTAAGTGTGATTTTATAGCCTTGCCAGCTACTTTGACTTCTTTAATGCTCTTTGAAAGACCAAGTTTTATGTGTGGGTGTGACTGTCAGTTGGCATCACAAAGCACTGAAATAGTTCGTGCTGAGTTCACTTGTCAAGCAATGATCTCTCAGCGACTGACTGGCAAACTGACTGACTGATTGCCTTGCCAAATTGTATTAGTTTTGAAAAAATCAAAAATTCAAACATTCAACGACTTCTAACGGCAAGCCAAGGCGACGCCACATTGCGCGCACACCTACACAAAAGCACATGCAGCAAGTGGGCCGGCTGCAATTGGAACGTCTCGACTATAATATACACTGCTCTTTCAATAACAAATTCGAAATCATAAGTTGCTTTTTTTATAAGTGTTTTTTGATAGACTGCCAATTACGCAGGAGTCAAAATTGGTCTATCATTGAGATATTTGAGGTTATGTACCACAGGCCGCTTTTCGAGTAGCTAATTAATATTGGAAATTTTTTTCATACTTGAATTGTTTCATAGTAGATGCATAGAAGCTGTTGAACGAGGCACACGTGCAGGGAATGTTAAATTGGTTTATTTTATTTTAATTTTTTGCGTTGTCAAAACGACGATGGATGTCGTTTGTCTTAATCATAAGTTATGGCATCCAAGATTGTAGTAATGTAACTGCGGAGCTTGAAAATTTTAATTAATTTTAATTATTTTGCCAATCGCAATTCTTTTTTCGCACTTACCCATCCAATGGATGGAATGGTATAGGTGCGGAAAAGTAATAGCAAAAAAATAATAGGTTATTCATTTTAATTTAATAAAAATATAACTGTTGTCTGTGCTGAGGACCCTTTTAATAGTGATTCAAAGTTGGTTGTCGTCAAAATGACGAAGCATGACGTTAGTGTACAAAAACTAAGGATGACGTTCCAGTGTTAAATTAAATCTCAGCTAAAATGCAAAAAACCAAGCAAGGAAAATGGAAAGATTACCAAACAAGCTAATAATTGCTAATATCAAACGAAAACTTCTTAGTTTGTAACTTGACAATAGTGAGCATAAACCGTCAACTTCAATATCAAGCAACTGAATGCAAGTGAAAACTAGAGCATCACCGTTTACGTAATTTTCTTCTAAATGTTCACGCAACATTTCTGTGCACCAACTTAATATGCTGCTTAGCCTCTGGCTAAAGTGTATAAAAAGAGCGCACAACACCTGAGCGCAGGTATTATGTCAAGCGCGCTCTCTCAGCTGTTGCTAGCGGAAACTCACCACGATCTGCGGCCTGTTTTAGCCATGCAGCCAACGTGGCCGGCTTTGCGCTTGGCTATGCGAGGTGAATTTCCGCGCTCACTTGTTGAATTCGCTCTGCGGCGCTGTTATGCAGCCGCATGCTGTTGCTGTGTGTGAGGAGCTGAGCATTAGCTGTTAAATGAAATGGCAAGCATAAAATAGCTTTAACATAAACTCAAACTCAACATGGCCAACAAAATGGCAACAGCAAACTCTTGGATTTCGTGTAGCAATCATTTTAAAGTTAACTCCGTTTGCGCACGCGTCGTGCGCGCGTCGTAATATCGAATATAAAAAAAGTCAAATTATCGAGGCGGTTGCCGTGTGCGGTTCAAATACATACATACATATACACATAAATTGTGTGAGTTTAAAACGTGTAAAATATAAAAGTTTCAATAAAGAAAATAACGTTTAGGTTAAAACAAAAACTAAACGGTTTATTGTTTAAATAGTGCATTTGTGTTGGTTTGTTTGTGTGTGTGTGTGTGTGTGTGTGCGTGTGTGTTGTATGCAAAGTGCCGCTTTCTTATTGAACAGTGAAACAACATACAAAAGTTGGAGAGAAAAATTCCATTCAAAATACCAAAAACAAGTTTTCCCCTTAAACACTGTTTTTTGTTGTACAGTGTATATTTGTGTGTGTCTTTTTGTGTTTGCTTATTTGCCGCTGTTATTTGCTTTGCCATTTCCACATAAAAGGAGTGAGAGTGAAATGTCAATGCAAATGGCTGAAAGCAGAGGCAACAAAATTGTGGCAACTTTTTACAATGACATCATTTAAAAAAGTTTATTACAAAAACAAAAAAACAAATTGCAAAACATATATGGCCAACTTATGTGCGAACTGTCACACTCAAAGCCATTGTTTTAAACTGTTGGCTAATTATTATAAACCCAAATCTACCAGTCAAACCAATAAGCCGAGAAACCGCCAAAAACTCAGTCTCAGCAACAGCTTCAGTCTCAGCTGCCGTTACAGTCTTCATCTGAATGAAGACTTTGTCTCCAGTTGAGTGTCTCTCTGTCTCAGTCTCTTGCAGTTGTTGCATTTGCGGTTTTTCTAGCCACAGAAATGCCAAGACGCTGGAAAATAGCATTACATTCTTTTTTTTTGTTGCTGCTTTTGCCTTTTTTTGCGGAACCGGTTCAAATATTTTTGCGGCTGCAATTTGGGTCTAAGGTTTGTATACCCTGTACACATAGTGTACAAGGGTATTACAGATTTGTGCAATGTATGTAACAGGCAGAAGGAGGCGTGGCACACCATAAGTTCCATGGGCAAACAGTCTTATCATTGACTCGAATAGCGATTGGAGCATGTCCGTAGGTCCGACTGTCCGTCTGTCCATATGAGGGGATAGATCTACGAGATCATAAGAGCTAGAGACACAAAATTTTACGAAAGATGCGCGTAATCCCATGTAAGATGAAGTTTATCGAATTGAGTTGATACTTGCCCCCGTTTCCCCCCAGCAGACTTTCGCGGTTTACAACCGCTCCATTAAGTCTATCAACTCGAGATCGGATAAATACATCAAAAGTTATAGTCAAAAATAAACTGGCGTGGAGACTCGTGTGATCTTAGTCGTTAAAACTGCATCCACCTTTTTTCAATGGAACCCCCGCAATTGATTTACCATAATTACTGCCACACCCCCCAATATATTGATTTGAAAATTGTCACAGACATTTATAAATATATTTTTGATCTATGTTACAAAATTCAACGACATTGGCCCAAGAATACTGCGGCTATGGGCATAAAAGTAATTTTTGAACTCATAATAGCCAACTTCCCAATAGGAAAACTTGTCAATAGGCGTATCGATCTTATGAAAATAGATATAAAAGTGGATTCTTCCGTTACCATTTTACCGTATTTGGTGTTTGTAAAGAAAAAGGGTACAGGGTATTCCACTGTCGGGCACAGTCCCGACTGTCTATCAAATTTTTTGCCTTTGTTGTTGTATTATTGCGAATTGTTAGCGGATTACATATATTTTTTGGTATTATCTGGAAAGGTTGAGCTGAGTTGAATTACTTTGGTGTGGTTTATTTGCCTAGTTTTCTTATGAGCTTTCTTTAAATCTATAATAGCGCATACTATATACTACATGTATGTAAAATACGGCCTTGCAATGATGTTTTCCCAAAAACAAAAGAAACAATAAACATGCAGCAATGGTTTTTTTTATACCGAAAAAGTAATGAAATATTGTTAGCAATTGCTTATATAATCTGTATAAATGACATAAATCTAAGTTACTTTTTGAGTTTATACTCTAGCTTAGCAGGATTACTCACAATTCCAACAGTGTCACCTTCCATTTAGCTCTCAGGAACAATACTTTTTTTCACTTTGTTTCGCATTCATCTTATTTTATATTTCTCATACACATTTGTTGTTATTTGATGGAATTCGTATTTGAAGGGCTTACTTTTGAGAGAATAGTTTGTTTGTCGTTTTAATTGTATTTGTATTGATATGCTGTTTGAATACTAAATAACTTCCAGAACTTTCAGTTATAGAAACTATTTGTGCCCATTATTTAATGTGCCATGTGACGCCAAACTTTGATATGGGTTGGTTTGTTAATTTATTTATTAATCAATCAAAATTAGTTAGAAGCATGTGAATAAAATTGTTAGATATCGAATACTACACTGTAAAGAGTATTGAGAGTCTGAAAATGCGCCTATTAATCTTTTCTATACTTAAACTCTTTATGACTTTAGGCGTTTTGTTGCAATGTTATGGCATGAATGAACTTTTTTCTACCCTTTTTAACAACACCCAAATCTGGGCGTTCCCTTTGTAAAATATTGACTGTTGTTGTATAATGAATGAGTTACTATATTTTGTAGTAAATAAATTTTGCTGCTTACTGATAGCTCTACCAAAGATACCAGATTGTTGGTTTAGCACAAAAATAAACATTCTTCAAATCTTCTTTCTAGTTGTTATCTGTGAGTTCTTAAGATTTTGTTTGTTTTTGGCTTAGACAATGTATGCGAAATCCATCAGAAACTGTTTGTGTTTTTTAGCAATATGTATGCATAAACCAAGTACACATAAGAAGGGGTGTGCTAGATGCCTACTTCAACCGACTTTCAACCCAATAGCAAATTGTCGTTATGCCAGATATTATTTTAAACCGATTTTCATCAAAAAGGCAATTCGTCAAATGCCTGAAATATATCTGACAGCGTGGGAAATCCATCAAGAAAGCTTATGATCTTTACTTTAGTCAAAACCGTCTAGAGATTTCCAGCACATCCCTGAAGTACTCTCTATTCCAGATATCATTTTAAACCATTGTTCAGCAAAAAGACAATTCGTCAATATGCCACAAATATATTTGAAACCGTGGGAAATTTATCAAGAATCATATGATTGACGGATTTGTCTATAAAATTAAAATAAAACTTTAGTCAAAACCTCTATAAAAAGTATATAGAAATTTTATTCTACTAATGATACAATCAAATAATAAAAGAAGAATACTTTATCTTTTCTTGCTTAAAGTTTTTAGTCACAAAGTCTGGACATTACAACAATACTCTCGAAATATTTCCTTTTAATAAGTTATCAAATCGAAAGCAAATGGTTCTTTTGGCTGTTACTTTTATTCAAAATTTTTTAAAAATGTATGAATCAATCTATCTATCTATAAAATCATTCAAATTGAGATGAATTTCGAGTTCAAGAACTGCAACCATAAACATTTCAAAATATTGAAAACCAGAAACCTCAAAATAGACATTTAACGTCATTATAAGGCTCATGTTATCCGGATAAAGCTAACTGAAGCTATCCAAAAGACACACAAAATATTGAGGAAAGTCCCTAATATTTGGAAAATGCATCACACGCAATTCGTATTGACAGAAAAGTTTACACTGAATATGCAAACTAGTCTCATGGTTACTATATTTCTCGTTAGGTAATTATAAAGCAGGGATCAGCAGCGGCAGCAGTTGGCAGAATTTAAGTTGTCGCAATAGCATTTGTGTGTCGTCAAAGGGCTTGCTGCGGCGGCAGCGATAGAGCAGCTATAAAGTTAATTTTTTGTTTGGTTACCTTTGCCAAAGGTCAACTAAGTCAAATAAAGCGTTTATTAAAAAAAAAATATAAGTATATAAGTTATAAACAAAAAAATTAATGCTTAAGTTAATAGTAATTTTATGAGCGCTAGCAGCTGGGGTTTTTGCATTTTTTTTATAACATTGTATATATATTTAGCAACTTATTAAAGTTATTAAACATTTTTACAAAGTTTACAAATTGCTGATTAACACTTAACATGGAAAAACCAAGTAGTAGTATGTGTTATATTATTATGTTATTATTTGTTTTCTTCAACTATGAAAAGTGCTTAAAAAACATAAAAACCGGATTACGGTCAAATGTAATGCGCTCCTTTGGGCTTCTCCGCTTCGTGATACCAAAGGTAGCTAGTGCGAGGAATCCGGCAGCATGCGTGCCTTCTAGAGTGTTAGTTTCGTCTGGCGAGAGTGGTTTATACTACGCATTTGGTTACACAGACCAAAGTAGCATGAATTGGCAAGATTGACGCTCCGCTTGATCTCCATAGCAACTTTTAACCCTATGCAATGCCAGAGGCGACGTCCCACTGCTCTTCTTCTTGTAAAGATGTGTTTTTGCTGGCTCAAGGTCCAAAAACAAGAAGTTAAACTTCAAAGTTTTTTTGTTTTCAAATTTTTATTTTCTGATATTTCTGACTCTCTATGGAGTCCGTCTTTAGCGGATTGTAAAACAACATTTAGCTGCGGAGCTTTAACTTAAACCTTTTGGAAATTGAGCCGGCAAAAAACATCTGTATATTATAGCTAATCGTAATGATATAGTATTTAAATATTTGGTATAGCTGCATAAATCTTTTTGAGTTAACCAAATAATAAGCTCGTAATTTACAAAAAAAAAAAACCACTTTGTCATTATTCAATCAACTTTCAACGGAAATGACAGCATTTTGTTTGTTGCCAAATAAGCCACAAAAACCGCTACACAAAAGTCGCACATTTCAAATAAATGTCAAATAACGCAAAACACAGTATAAAATATGTGCACCTAAAAACAAAATCGCGCTTAAACAAACTTAAATAAAAAAATAAAACATAAAATCAAATAACGCCTAGAGATTTACATTTTTCGACGGGCTCTAATCAAAGCGCTCTAATAATTTGCCTCATATTACAGAAAATTGTTACAAATTACGATAAAGTGCAAACGTGTGAGAAAAAAAAAGAGTAAGAGAAGAATTGAAAACGTTAAGCGAGAAAAATTTTCAAAATGCAAGGCAACACGCGTAGAAGAGCTGCGGCGGCGGAAGGGCCCAAATTGTGGTTCTGCCTGGCAACCCTATGTGGATTATTGCTGTTTGGCATTCAAATTGAGCGTGCAGCGTCTGCGCCTGCAGGCGAGGATGATGCTGCAGCAATCACAACAACAGCGCCATTTGCCTTCGAAACAACAACAGAGGCTGCAACCACAACAACAACAACAACGACTACTACAACAACAACAGCAGCAGCAGATGCTTTTGGCATAGAACAAAGCAGCAGCAGCAGCAGCGAAGCAACTGCGACGCATAGTTCAACGACTTCGGGCACGACAGAAACCTCCAACAAATTGGATGCTGCTGGTGAGTTACAAAAGCAGCATGAAAATTATAGTCAGCGTCGCCGACACTTTAATCTCTCGCTCCCTCCCTGTCACACACACACACCGCTCCACTGCACTAACCTGTTCCCCTCTCTCTCTAAACTCCATATGCGGCTAAGTTCTAGGCGCGCGCCGTAATCAAAACTTTTTGGTTCTTCAAGTTTTGGTCTGGCGTTTGGCTTACCAATTAACGCCATTGGTTTAAGCCGCCTTCTTTTTATACCCTGTACACAAAGTGTAAAAGGTATTATAGATTTGTGCAATGTATGTAACAGGCAGAAGGAGGCGTGGCAGACCATTCCATGGGCAAAAATGATCGGGAGCAATAGTCGAGTCGATATAGACATGTCCGTCTGTCCGTGCTTCCGTATGAGCGTCCAGATATCAGACACTATAAAAATTAGAGGCATAAAAATTTACCAAAAGATGCGCATTTACACCGAAAAGATGAAGTTTGTCGAATCACGACCATATCTTGCCCCCTTCGACGGTTTACAGTCAATCAATCATCTTGAAACTCGACAGGAATGTGCGTTGTGTTTATGTGCATCTATGTTGCAAAAATGATTAAAATTGGATAAATACAGCAAAATTTATAGTCAAAAATATGCTAATTTCCTTCACCCCCTCGCCAATAAACTGCATCAAAATTTGGTTTGGAGACCACCTTTTTTCAATGGAACCCCCCCTTTGCACGCAATCGATTTACCTTAATTACTGCCACACCCCCCAATATATTGATTTGAAAATTGTCACAGGCATTTATATATATATTTTTGATCTATGTTACAAAATTCAACGACATTGGCCCAAGAATACTGGAGCTATGGGTATAAAAGTAATTTTTGCCCCCATAATAGCCCACTTCCCAATAGGAAAACTTGTTGTTCCCAATAGGAAAATGTTTACAGGCATATCGATCTTATGAAAATAGATATAAAAGAGAATACTTCCGTTCCCATTTTACCATATTTAGTGTTTATAAAGAAAAAGTGTAAAGGGTATTCCACTGTCGGGCATCGTCACGACTGTCTGCGTCAAATTTGTTTTCGGCTTGATTTGTAAAACATTTCTATATAATTATTACTTTTTGCTTAAGTGGAGCACAGAATGCATGGCTGACTAGAAAACTTTAGTCTTTTTTTTTTGGTGATTCTTCGTTCAGATTAATCATTAGATGCTCCGGCTTGGATTTCGAACGCTTGGCTTGAGTTTCCTGTTGAGTTATTTTGTTAATAATGCGGTGTGTCAAGGTGAAAAGAAATTTTCTTTCTTTTACAAGTTCTATTCGTAACGGAAATAATTTCTATCTTAAAGTGTGTACTTACTTTTTGTTGTCAACAATTAGGCGAAATCTGGTGGTTTTTTTTTCCAAATGCTAAAAGTATCTTGATGGGAAATTTGTTCTCACTTTAAAAGTATTACAGCATATATACAAAGAAGAAGAAATTATTCTTAGTAAAGTAAAAATGGGTGAAATTTTATGTTTTGGTTTATTGTTGAGTATTTTAAAGTGAAGAAAATACTAAGCGCGCGTGACTTTGTCAAGTTCCGAATGCTTCACAATAGGCAGGGACTCACGTGGTTTCTTCTTAAATTGCCATAACAACCTGTTACCAGGGTTACGGCCTGATGTGGAACACCCCATCAGGCACTTTTGCTTTGCGGGTGCGTTTTGTTATCGGTTATACTACCTGGTTCTTGATTGGATTCTTAATACACTGTAACGCACAAAAAATGCAGCGATGGCTCTGTACTTCTGCAGAAAAGTCATTGGACTAAAATGGGGTTTTCCGATGGCTTTACATGGCAGTGGTGGAGCCCATCCTCCACTATGGTATTCTGGTTTGGTGGCCTGTATTGTAAAAGAATTCCATCGTAAAGCAACTGAGTAAAATACAGCGTGCTGCAGACACTATTCTTAATACCCCTGCCCCTGGAACTTATTGGGGAAGAATATGCCTTATTGGCATAGCTGTGGTTACTCCAAGATCCTTACGAAACATGCGTTCGTTCCAGCAGAAACGGACTACTACGTGATAGCCAAGCGGTTATTAAATCACTCAGTGCAATATCGACTAATTCGACAGTGGTGCCAAACTGCAGCAGATCTCTGCATGTGATGGCTCAGCAGTTCGTTATAAGCCTGATATGGGTGCCGGGACACCGAGGCATTGAAGGTAAAGCACAACTGCTTCCTTTCTTGATGAAGAAGGCGCAAGTATGGAAATTTGAATGCTCCATATTAAATAACAGTATGAACTCGAAGTTAGTCAAAAATTTAAAATTCGGAGCTCTGTTCCTTTAATTAGGAATAGAGCTGCGAGGTTGTGCCTGCCATTAGGGGACATTGGTTAGTTGATGTCCATGCGGCTAGGCTATTTGCCCCTTTCAACGAGGACGAAGAAGAGCTCGAAACGGTTGAGCAACTCTTCTGTTCATGTCCAGCTCTCTGTAGACGTAGGCTGAGCAGTTACTTTCTGAATAGTATAACAGATCTGTCCGTAATTAGACCTAAGCAGATTGCAGATTTTATATCTGCATTTGGATGGTCCCCCTTCTTTTTGACTGCGCTTGAACAGGAAGTGAGTGCTCCCTTAGATCCTACGGTATCACAATGAGCTGTATCATGGTCTGACAGCTGTCTTAACCTAACCTAAACTTTCTCTCAACAGAGACGAACAAATCACTTTACTGTACTACCAACTTTTGTCTCGGAATGTTTTTTATAAAGAAGTGCTTAAAAGCTTAAGCTCCTTCCCTGGAATTCGGTTATGCAAATTTTTTGAACAGAATTTAGTATTTTTTGTTTTAAGTCATAATAACTTTACTTTTCAGAAATCAATTGTTAGTTCAGTGAGTTACTGATATATGACTGCGCTCATGTGTAAAATGTAATCCCAAGATATGTTTCTGAACATTTGAACCTTGCAAACTTTATTTTCAAAATGTGTCACATAAAGCCGTTTGTTTACTAATTTAGCAAGTTTATGTTACTACCAAAGTTATTATTATTTAAAATTATTATATTATTATGTTAAAGCGAAGTTAACTGCTCATTACAGTAGTCGATGATTATTTTTTTTACTTTTTGTTTTTACTAAGCATTGGACGTAAAATTGTGCAGTAAACTTGGCCATAAAAAAAGAGCCAAATATGTTTTCCTTTAGTTAACGACCCGTAAAAGTGCAACTGCTCAAAGAGCTTTAATGGGGTTACTAGTTTAATAGCTGTCGTTCTCAACCTGTTAATAATTAGCTAACCGTAATTTTAGGTTTGATGTCAGCTGCACATCAAATGCAGCGATTTTCATCACCATTGATGTCTCTCAGCTCATAAAGCTTAATTATAAAGCGATGCGATTGTCTGTCTGTTGAGCCGATAAAAGCGGGCCACACAAAGCGCACGAAGCGCAGACAATGCGAGTTGCCACAAAACAAAAGACTTAGACAACAAACTTGTGAAAGGTCTTAACTATAAGCATATTATTATAGAGCATAAAACTGCAACTTGTTATAGATTTGCTCAGATTTGCATAAATAACGTAAGAAACAGAGTTAAGCAACACAAACTGAGACTATCAAAAAATTACTTAATTTAAAATAAAACGTCACTTTACATGATTCATGCCCTTAACCTACGTGACGTCTACACCCAAAAAAATGTGTGTCATTGTAATGTAATTTTAAGTATCTTTTTTCTGGGCGCCACTTGGCCACCAACATGAACGCTTTATGTGGGTTTTTTTCCCCTTCCTTAAGAGCTTAAGCAATGCTAATTATTAAGAGATGTAAATATTTACCCCAAAGCTTAGCGGAGAGTGACGGAAAGGTTGAAATCCGACAGCTACAAATAGTCAGTCACCCACATGGATATGCAATTAATTTGAAAACATGATATTAGATAATGTTGGTGTGGGTGACTTGGGCTAAAACAAAGAAACAACAAAAATACCATACAAAATGCATTGGTATTTTATTAAAATACCAGCTGGTATCAGCTTGTTGGCAGTGCGAACATAAAGGTCAACGATAAAAGCGAAGAGACAAGATATAGACAATAGCTGAAATAACTTTCGTTATAAATTAATTAGTGAAGCATAACTTGAACATGTGATAGATACTAAATTTAAATGTTATAAAACGAATGATTAAGCAATAAATAAAGGCTAACATATGGTTATATAATAAAAATATCAGCTAGAGCGATGATTTACAACTCGGAAACGAGGTTGGATTGCAAACTAATTGGTCTTGACTGAATAAATGGCTTCAGCACTATACATGCAAAAGCTTGAGCTCAATTTCATGTTCTCAGCTAAAATATACCCCTACCCGTTTATTTTGTGACGCTGAATCCAAATCTAACAAAAGATTATCTCTCGGTTTTCTAGATATATCGCGCGAAGAGTAAGCCCGATCAGGATCAACCATGATCGAAATTGCGGTAATGGCTTTGACATATATCGACATATCGTATTCAGGCCTAAAAAGAGGGGGCATTGGGTTCTGGTCATCGTGCTCTACAGGGACCCCGTATTAGAGGCTTTGACAGTACCAATTAATTACACAATACAATAACCCAAAGGAATAATAAAAGGGCACGTATAATTTTCACCCAGGAACGTAATACAAGAATATCAGGGCAAAGTTGCAGTCGCTTGTTAAAGAGTTTTGAGCAAATAACCGTCAACCTTTTCAGCGTGTCCTGCATTGCAGGACATAATGAATGAAGAGACGCTAAAATCCCATGTAGTACGGTTTGCTGCGCAAAACGTCAATGCTCAACCAAAATCCTTTTTTTCGGTTTCTATTCGATCGTATCAGGACCACTTTAAAGATAAAAAACTGGCAAAACGTCTTTTGTGTACACACATGACTTGTGAGCTTTTTCGTCAGTGTGTTCGAAACGATCCTTAATGATACTTAGCCTATTTTAATATACATACATACAACAACTACATATATGTATATCATGCGCACTATTTCTCACATACTAAATGATTTCTGTTAAGCTGCTTTTACTAGACCAGTCAGAGTTTGTGCTAAACCATAAACACAAAACTGAGGACACAAGAGCAGCGAGAAATATAAGTTCTGCCACGCCTTCTTCTGCCTGTTACATACATTGCACAAATCTATAATACCCTTTTACACTTTGTGTACAGGATATAAAAAGTGTTCCGCTCAGAGCGAATCCGAACTGACATAATTTTTTCCGGTTTTTCAGTGAGCATTGGAAATTTGCGAACTCTGGGTTCGAGCTTAAATGACACTAAGCACTGTGGTTAAAAGGTTCGATTTAGCGAAATTCAATTCGTAAAACTTATAAATTCTATGAAATTTGCATGAATTTTTGGAAAAATTTGAACACGATTGAACAGCTATGACGTATAAGCCCGCAAAGAAACGATTGATGAAAACAGTGGATTTTTCTTAACTTAACCCATTACTACATTAAAACCCACCATCGTGGGTCTCATTAAATGCGGAAAAACCCCTCAGAAGCTTAGATCATAAAAATATAAATAAAAAAATATAAATAAAAACAATAGCTAACTTGGCAACGTATTGCGATTTTTCACATGATTGGAAATACTGCCAAAAAGGCTGCACTTGAACATTGAGTGCATAAATCATTTATGTTAATTTTAGCATTTTGGCAAGTGCAAGAAATCACCTTGAAAATTGAATATGCTTATGAATTTGTAATGTATTTATTTCTCATATTTGTATGCATTAAAATCCTTTTAATCAGTTTCAATGGGCAATGGCAACCAGGGTTGCACTCGTTTTGGCCACAAAAGCATTGCTCATGGCTGACCAAAAGTAGTGCCAATTATTTTCAGTGGTTATACGAAGCACATGACATGGAGGTCTGTTGCGAAACAAAACGCAGATACTACACATAAACATGCTATATAATATTTCCATAAAATTGTAAACAAAACAAAGCAAAATGTAATGCAAAATACAATATCGTATGACCTTAATTATTATACGAATTTGTGTTTTGATTTTTTTTTTTTTGGCAAACTTTCTTCAAGGGAAAATATAAAATTAATTTGCATGAGTTCAAAAAAATTGCATTGACTGTGAGTTGTTGTTATTACGATGTTGATTGTTGTTTTTGCAGAGCTCTTTACTACAATTATGGCTACTCTCAGCTTGTCATTTTTTGTTGTTAAGCTAGGGAGAAAGTATTTGTGAACCTCTAAATCTACCGTATTATCCGCCAGACGAGCTGAACTTATTTAAGCACATTTATCTAACCAAGTGTTTATCTAAGTATCTTTCTATTTGAATAACTATCTTTCGTCAGGTTTTTAAGTTGATTACGTGCTTTCTATTAGAGAAAAGAGCTACAGAATTGCTTAGAAACTGGTCTCTTGTTGGAATTGGTTACTCTTTTTTGATGGTTCTGCGTTGCCTATGTATATCACTAAAATCAAAACGGTTGGTGTTTAGGTTAGGCTGTCTGACATATTTCCTGACACGTATTACAATCCATTGTGATACCGTAGGATCTAAGAGAGCAAATCTGTCCTGTTTAAACGGGGGGACCATTCAATCATGGACAGATCTGAGCTACTATTCAGAAAGTAACTGCCTAGAAGCTTGAGATTACGTTTACAAAAAGCTGGACATGAATAGAAGAGGTGCTCAATCGTTTCTTCCTCTTCTTCGTCCCAACAGCTCCTGCCAAAATCGTTAACAGGGGCAGAAACCAACCAGCCAGTGTCCCGATTAAGGGAACATTACATTGTGTCAAATCACATGATTGCAATTCTTAATAGTGCACAGTGGATCCAGAAGCATAAGGACTTCTCTGTTCTATGGATTTTAAATTTTGAAAATATCTTTACTCCCTCAATAGTTATGATTTTCGCGAAAAAGAAGTCAGTTGGATCTACTGTGCAGCGGTAAGCGACATTAAGCGATTTTTGAAAAACCCTGCAATTTGTCGATATTAGCAAGAAACACATCTTTCGGATCACCTTTGTCAATTTGTTTCACAACAACGATGTTATCCGATGTGTGAACAGATTTCGGCATGCCAAACTCTATCGACCGAACCCGTAGTCTAGTTTTAACAAATGATGTTTGGTAAATTGATGACAGAAAACAAATATTGCATTTATAACTTTTATGGCTTTGAGATCAAATGATTTTTATTTTGTTTTCACAAGTGAGCCTTTTTATCGTAAAAAGAGAATATATTTTTTTTTTATCCAGAACAAGTTAAAAAAAAATTAATAATATAAATTTTAATTTGCGAACTGATCTTCTTCTTTAGCTTTTCTTCCGGCTCAAGGTCCAACAGAGATATTTAAAACTTCAGAGTCTTTTAATGTTTGATGTTATTTATTTCCAATATCTTAAAATTTAAGATCCACAGCTAAGAGTTGTGTAAAAATTTCCCTGTTTTGCAATGAAACAAAAACGTGTACTGTTGATTGAGTGAAAACTTGCGTCAAAGATGGATTTCTTTTTTTCAAGTGTATTGCTGTTTCGGCACTGCAAACATAACTTTTTTCTTGTTTATTACTTGATAAATCAACGCAATGTGAAATTTACATATTAAAAGCACGATGTCGTGAACAAGAAAATTAAATAATGAAAGCCAGCGAAAAATGGCAATTAACTTGAAGGCAACTTTAACTCGAAGATCAGCTAAGGATTGACCCGCTGGGCAGGCAGGTATGTCTAGAGTTGGATCCAAAGGCAAACAAAACAATATTAATTTTTGCATAAAACTCTCTATATATGTTAACCAAACATAAGTCTTTTAAGATATATAAGCATTATGTACTTATGCATCATATGTATCAGCTTTTATAGACTTGCCGCAAGTTCGTTGCCTAAGTCTTTCGTTCTGTGCTGCTGTTTGTCTTTGGAACTGAGATTGTTTGTTCTATTTATTTATGTGTTTTTGTTGTTGCTGCTGTCTGTTTATTTCTCTTATTTTGCTGTGAAATTCTGCAGAATCGAGCTCAAGGATGGAATGTGTGTGAAAATAAGTCAAATTGAAAGCATATGAATTTCAGTTCTAACACAAAACGTTGTTTGTTACTTTTTTTGGGGTGTGGCGAATGTATTTGTTGTTTTTTTTGCCTTACACCTTTCGCTTCGAGTTCATGCACGATTAGTTAGCTAACGCCAATGATGTGTCAAAATAGAGCAAAATTTTTTGCACTCAAACACACTTTATTAACACAAGTTATGTACAGACACGACCGTTATAATGAACCGATAAGTAAAAGTAGCTTAAAGACTTTTCAACATGTTGCCTTACACGCGGCATTGTTAAAAAAAAAAAAAAAAACCCCATCTAGCAACAAAATACATCAGGAGGGTGCCCGACATTGGGATACACTGTACGCATTTTTGCATACTCCTGCGCATAATAAATGCAAATGTATTGTTTAGGCAAAAGGTTAAAAAAGATCTTCATATCAAATTTAGTGACTCTGCTTTATATATGTATGAACATATCGACAAAAACATTGGAATTTTATAGCAGTTATAAACTGCTAGAGGAAAGATCTAAAATTGGTCATCCGATTTTGCTAATTCAACTTTTTTTTTACCGCGTGCAAGCCTGTGCCAAGTTTCAATGGGATACATTTTTATGCTATGAAATGATGAAATATGCATAGGCTAAATTCTGTTGGGTACAATTGTGTGTGTCTTATAGTCTCCGTGAACTAGGTGATCACACTACTGCTGCAAAACTATCGATAGTGGCGCTAGTTCTAGTGTGGTTCGATAGTTTCAGAAATAAGTTTCAAAATTAATTACAAAATATCTTATTGTCCTCAAGCCTCCTTCTGTCTGTTACATACCTTTCACAAATCTATAATACACCTTGACACAATGTGTACAGTGTATAAAAAGACAGCAAAGCAAAATGCTTTGACGTACCGAAAGCGACGTTTTCTTGCAGATCATTCCGATCGTTATATGATAGCGAAATGATTGTATTTGAAGATTTATCAATTCATAATTAGTTAAAACGATGTTTTCACGATGATATGTGCATGTGCATGATAGCTTACAATTCATAAATTTAATAATTATACCATGAAAAGGCAAATATATGTACTCAATTTTCGGATACATGGGGACGATAGAACTATGAGAATAGAATCAATGCTTAAAGCACTTGCTTCAGGATTTGTGCTGCAATTTTGCCTTCTGCTTGAGCTATCAAACATTGACGAAAATAGACAGCACCTTATGTCAGTCCAGTTTAAGGAAAAACAAGTCATCAAGCTAGTGTTTTAGATACTATTCAGAAAGTAACTGCCTAGAGGCTTGGATATGAGCAGAAGAGGTACTCAACGATTTCTTACGAATAAAGCTGAGCATAGCAAGCTGCAGTACCTGCAGGTACTGTGAAGTTTGAGGAGCAATCCTCGCAGAGCCCATTGTAGCCCAAAACACGCACGGACCGAAGGACTATCGTGGCCGAAGTGCTAACCGAAGGATTGCACAAGGCAAAAGGCAGCCTTCAAAATCTAGTCATTCATATTTGTATGAGATCAGTTGGTAAACCTTCGATGGGGTCCCATAGTTTCCCCATATTCCAAAACTTGATTGAATTTATTCAATGGTCACAGCTTCGTGTTATTGATTTGAATGAAACTCTTCTTTGATATTTGATTATTAATGAACGATAAGGGATACTGCCACTTATTAGGCCAAAAGCTGTCGGTTTCAGGATATTGAAAAGTAAGATGCTTCGGCTACGGCTTTAGTCGTTAGCCAAATTTCGGCTTTACAAATACTTTTTGGTCAGTTTGTAAATAACGTCAGCATGAACTGTTAGATATTTAATACCTCTTCCCTTTTCGGAAACGTACGGTACTGTACTGCCACTTGTTCGGAACATCTTACCTCCGCCTGCGCTACAATTTTATGACACTTCCCCCAATAGTGACGTCATTTATGAACAGCCACTTATGGTTATTTTGCGTAAGACGAAGAATATAGGTAAAGAGGTCAGTAATCGGCTCGATCCATAAAAGATGATATAAGGTTCCTGCGTATATATGCTTGCCAAAGTGGCGCACAAAATGTATGAAACCGCTTTAAGAGCATATAAAAATGCAAGCAAAATTCGTTAAGTACTATGTATTGTATGCTATGTATTGGTCGGCTCTCGAGCGTTAAAAGAGTGGTTAAAACTGGCAAACCAAGTGAGGGTACAACAGCAACAATAACAATAAACTGTTGTTAATTGCCAGTAAATGTTAGTTTGTTGTTGTTGTTGTTGTTGTAGCTGTTGCCGTTGTTTGCTTGTAACTCATGTACATTGACACTTGTAGTTTAAGTTTAAGCTGATGTTTGTTATTGTTGTTGGGGTCGCGTGTGAAAGTGTGGACATCCCCACATGCCACCAACAATTAACATTTTGTTTATAAATTGTAGTTGACTTTCCGTAAATTTTGACTTTTCATAAAATTTGTTTTTTTTTCCATATTTTACGCATGGGTGTTAAAAACTTTAAGCTGTCATAAATTTCCGCTCAGCCTTGGCCAAAGTCTTTGAACTTTGTCTAAGAGCTAAATATTGCTCAAAACTATGCATGAGCCATAAAATTATGCATACCTATACGACATGCATATGCATGCAGCTTATTTTAACTGGTCAACCAAGTGCCTCCAGATGCTTTCACCGGCTTTTCTGGGTTCCCGACTACTAAGTATAAGTTGAAATGACATTTCAGCATGCATTTCAGCATGAAATTTAATAAGTTGCAGTGCTAGAGAACTGGTTGCAAGCTTCTTGACACGATTTTGCTGCCAGACAGCCAGTTAGTGAAAACTTTGCACACTGAGCTCAAAGGTATCTATGTCAGGGGCGCTCCAAATGCCAAACAAAATACCAATACAAATAACATAAATTTAATCAATTTTGCGGTTTCTTATTGTAGCACTCATATAGTTGAGAGAGCAAAATATTTGAAAATATCTTCTTCTTCTTAACTGGCCATTACAACCCGTTACCGGGTTACGGCCTAATGTATTTCATTCACTGGAGTTGCGGTTTTACATGGTAGGTCCCAAACCCTACGCACAACTCTTTTAAGGCCTTGGGTGGCTCTACAAATCTCGAAAGAATCCAGTATCATTATAAGTCGCCCCATACGACAAGCTTTGATCTGCTGAGGTGGTATTCTCTAACCCGCTCACCACACGCGGTACCGTGTCTTTTTTGCTGTGAAAAGATGCAATGTTATCACAGAGTACGTATTTGAAGAGTCTTAAGTCTTGCCTAATCCTTTTCAAGCTAAATTTGTTTATAACTAAATGAAAAACCCTTGAAAAAAAGTCTCTTAATAGAGCAAGCAAATTATTTTATAAGCGAATTCCTTTAGAATACGCCTAGCCTGATAATAATAGTTGATATACCGATATTTGCATTGAAACACTTTAAAATAACTTCCAAGTAATGTGAGCAAACCTCCCTCCTTCTTCTTCTCTACTGTTTACCACCACATTTAGAGCACTTCACTTCGCCTATATTAGTGCGCTCTCTACCTGGTCCTTCCAACGCAGACACGGCCAGCTTCTCCGTCGGCTTGTCTTAGCAGCGGAGGTGCAGCATGTTTATTCACTTGAGTATGTCAATGTGGCCGTAGAGCTTATAGAGTTCGCCGTTCAAAAACGAAATAATAAAGAGCGTAAGAAGAAAGAATGTACCGATTCGTTTTATTCCGGTCACCGTCTCAAGGTAATATCATTTATTTGAACAGATCTGTAGCGTAATTGGGAGTTATTCGAATGTACTTACTTACCTAATTTGTTCCAAACTAACGATCGACGCGAATGCAAGGTTAGGTTACATTATAAGTATAAATGCTCCATATGGTTTTAAGACAGGAATCGGCAGCGGAAACAGAGACATAGGCAGAATTGGTCGCTGCAATAGTATTTGTGTCGTTGTGTTGGTACCTTCAACTAAAGAGCTGCTCGAGCAGAGAGTCTATAAGAGTTAGAGCAAACAAATTTTACCATAAGATGCGAATTTTCCCAGAAAAGAGCAATTTTATCATTTAATGTCGATATCTCTCCCCCTTCCCGCGTGACAGACTCTCGCGGTTGACACCGACACCATAAAAGCTATCTGATTGAAACTTGGCAGAGTTATGCATACTTGGATGGGCTCATAAACCAAACAATGTTGACCTTTTTCCGAATCATTCTCCCCTACCCCGTAGTACAGGTTTCTTTACCCCTCAACGCATCAATACAAAAATTTTACACAGAAATTTGATTTTCATGGGAAAAATGGGTACAGGGTATCCCACTGTCCGGCAGCGTCCCAAATTTTTTACTTTATTATTAACTTTAATACATTGCGTTTTAGAGTTTATTAGCTTTTAAACCAATTTGTTATGCAGATGCAATGTTTTATTGCCAATTCTTGTACAAATTTTTCAAGCTATTTAGCAAGTGAACAAGGGGCTATATAGTAATAATTCATTTCAAGAGTTTTTACACACATTCGATAACTTAGTAAACGTTCTCATAACAGCTGATTACGAAGAAGAGAAAAGAAAACACGAAATAACAAATCTTGTGCCTACAATGTGTTTTGTTGTTTTTTTTAACCTATACTGAAAATTATTTACTTCAAAGCAATTTGTACCTGCCTAAAATGCAACGTATCCAGGTGAAACTTATATTCTGCAAACCGCAAGCATTTTATCTTTCTTATGGTATAGGTTTCACATGAAAACATTGCGTTTTTGCGAAGTAATCGGTACCAAACTGAAATGTTGCTTAGCGTATTTATATATAGATTTGAACTTAAAATTAAGTCCTTAACTTTCTAACTTTCTTTAGCTTTGCAGTTCTACTATAGCAAATGCAAATTCTAAACAGAGTTTTTTCTCTCTGTGTAGATAAGTATTTGACAATTCTAGTTTTTGAAGTTTTACTGTAATAGACATACATATTAGGTAATTGCATAAATTAAATGTACAGCGCCCACAGTCTAGACATTTGTTGATTAGTCAGTGCAATGTCTTGCGTAGATTTTTCAAAAATTGTTCAGGTGTGTGTATATATATATATATATATATATATGTGTGTGTGTGTGTGTGTGTGTGTGTGTGTGTGTGTGTGTGTGTGTGTGTGTGTGTGCGTGCTAGTGGTTTGAAATGTAATGGAAAAGCAAATGTGAGTCTAATGAATGCATTTTAATTGCTTAGGTATGAAAGTCCATGTGTTTTGTGTAGCTGTTTTTTATTTTTTTCTACTGTAATTAACTGTGTCATTGAACGGTGCAAAGAATTGAAGCAAAATGGAAACAGGAAGAGAAAGAACTGTAATGGCTCATAATGGAAGTGAACAAGCAGCACACGTTAGTTAAGTATAGAAAAAAGACATATAAATATACCCTATATATAGTGTATATAAATGATACACACTTGAAATTAGTTGCAGTTTAAGTGAAAAACTTGACTAACCTGTTCAATTAAAGCGTTTTATGCCATTCAATTGACCTTCAATTTCAAACGCACTTGCTACACTTTAAGCTTAAGCCTGCATTTGAGTTGGAGTCTGGCTTTAGGCTGAAACGACCATTCACATATGAACCAAAGTTTCATGGTCAGCCACAAACGGTGCAAAAAAAAAAGACGAGTAGATGTATCCATTCACTTGCGGAATCGTTTTTCTCAGTAAAATTCAAAAACAAACGCATAAAATCAACAACAACCAAACTTCAATTGAATAAGTTGAGTGACTTTTTGTTTAGTCAGTCGCTTTGCCATTGTTCAATGTGCCTTCTTATAAACTTCAACTTTGGGTCTTTGTCTTCAACGACACGCGTCACATAAAAAAGTACACTAAAACGTTGTATCTTCAAACGTGTTTTAGTAGGTTTTTCCTGCGGCATCTCTTGACTAAGAGAAGAAACTGCATTTTTTTATTAGAGCCACCAACTGCCGGGAGGCAACTCACATGCACATGAACTTTCCAAATGTACTTGTGCTTAGTATAAAGTTGAAAAGGTTAAATGATGCTTAAGGTTGAGGAATTTTGTACTTTTTTTTTTTTAAGTGGTAAATTATTTTGCTTTATTGCTGTTGGTTTGTTGGTTTCTTTAATGTCTTAACAGGCCTGATGCTACGTTGATCTTTCAAGAATGTTTGTAAACTGTTTTCCTTCACTTGCCTAAAATGCCAGTCAATTGTAGTAACCGCTCTGGCGTGTCTACGTAACTGGTTGTTTGTATAAATCTTTAATTGAACTGAATACTATGGATTTGTGGTAACTTGTCAAGCAGCATTCTAGTAATTATCTCTTCCAACTACAATCTTAACTTTTGTTTATGAAACACGTTAGTCTTATAATATAAAGATGAACAATTGCAGCATTTCCCAAGGTGTGGTGCTCATTCGAAAGCTACAAAATGGTTTTTAGAAGTGCTCACGAACTCATAGCCTTTTAGCTTCTGACTGCTCCTACATTTTTAACAACGTACTTATGTGCTCCGAATTCCATAAAGCAAATTGAGTATGACACGCGTCTTCGCTCTTTTCTATAAAGTTTTTGAACGCTTTTTGAAGCTCTTTCTATTCATAGCAGACTACTCGCAGTGTATCGCAAGAGTTCAAGGATTCTCTATTCATGCATTTGAAACTTTGTAAACATCTTTAATTTTCCAAAGGCTATGATTTTTACCGATAAGAAGTGCGATGGCTCCAGTGTGCGATGTGCGTCGAAGATTTCGGGAATTTCCTTTTACCAATCAGTAATGCCTATATATATGAAAGTTCTTGTAAATTCTTGTACAAGAGTAGTTTATCTAAGTTTTTCTTTAGTCAAAATACGTGGAATTTTTATTGTCAGACCCGCTTAAGCGATGTGTTATGGCGGGTTACCAGCATCAGTTATTGTGGCCTAAAATTGGATCAGCATAACGTATAACTGAAGCTATTTTAGTTACATCTTACGATGGCAATGTGTTAGGTAATCATGAAAAATGATTAACAGAAAGATATTTGTGTTGGGCAAACAGTCCGAGTTTGATCCAAAGAAAGCGCAAATTGACCCCGGAGTACGCAACTTTTAGCAATAAAAAAAAATCGTGAGTTGCCAATAATAGTAATTGAAATTTTATTTCAACGATATTGCCAAAGAATCGAGCTATAAAATTTACAAACGCATTGATTCATTAAGGCATTAAGAAACTTAAGAGAAAAACTACTTTACGATATTAATTTCGATTTGTTGAAATGACAACACATTTCATCCTAATGATGACACTTAATGAAATTAGCAATGCTTTCTTACGAGCAACTAGTAGAGGTCTTCCTTGAGAGGAAATCAGCAGGTATGACAACGCCATAAGTATGTGATTGATGTCCATTGATGTGAGAACCTGGTGATAGCTCTTGACTTTAAGTTGATTTGGAATGCACAGCTTGAACTGTCCGGCAGTGCAGACGAACTTTTAGCAAAACCGTAAGTGAACAGCGAGGATGGTTTCCCAACTGGGGAACACGCCACATAGAGCTGGTCGGGTGAAAAGCATGACATTTCTAGAATTATGTCGCACACATCCAGCGACTGCCCTTGCGACTTGTTTATGGTCATCGCAAAGTTAAGTTTCACTGCCAACTGAATGCGTTTGAACTGGAACTGTAAATCGGTTGAAGTTAAGGGAATTCGTGGAATTGGGCAACTTTTGCCTTTGAACGGCCCTTAGAAAATCCTTGCCACTATCAAATTGTTCATTAGCTTTGTCTGAATCATTCATTCATGCGGCATGTCAGGAATATCCAAAGAGTTTGCGAATTCGACATGATAGTTGACGACTTTGTCTTCGTTTTTAATCGAACGATTTGAACGCGAGCAATTCTTCTGGAATTTGATTTTGAATCGTCTAATTCAATTGAATGACATTATTTTTCACTGCTAAAGATTCAGTTCTTTGGGGAAAACATCTGCGGTTATATTCTCTTGCAGGAACACTTTCATATTCATATGCAATGGAATTGTTTTCACCTATCAGCCCAAATATGATAAAAAAATATGATACATGCGTAGAATTCATCCCCCACTGTTGATTTCGGACTCACGGGAAACGTTTGTTGGAAGTCGCCCGCCGACAATATCATCAGGCCAACCGTATAAATAATGACGCTCACGCCAAATGAAGTCATTTAATAAAAAACAACTATTAAATCTTCTTATTTTGTTCATAAATACCTTGGGCCCAGCGGTATTGCCATCCATTAGCGTTTTTAGTGGCGGGTTCAAAGGAGGCAATATAACTTTTCTGAAGATCCCTGCCGTTTCATTCTTGATTTTTAGAGCGTGGCAATGAATGCACCCCCCGTTTGTTGAGGAGGTTGGAGAATACCACCTCAGCAGGTCAAAGCTTGTCGTATGTGGCGACTAACAATGAGACTGGGCTCTTTCGAGACCAGTAGGCCTTAAATGGGTTGTGCTTAGTGTTTGGGACCCACCACATAAAACCACAATTCCAATGAAAGAATGTATTTACATCAGGCCGTAACCAGATAACGGGTTGTTATGGCCAGCTAAGAAGAAGAAGAATGAATGCATTCTTTGCCCATGTCACAATTTTTATAAGCGCACTGTAGTTTATATCGGGTTCGAACGCGGAAGCCATACGCTGAAATGAAGACAATGTTAATGCGCGAGTCATTCGCATTCTTTGTCGATTGGCTAATCTGTTTGGATCTGTAATGCGTTGTCTCTCAGTTATTCTTCTCCCCTGCAAGTTTTGAGCTCGTTATGTAGGAGTTTGTGCAGCAGGTATCGCAGCTACACGATTTGCAAGATCTGAAATACTTTGTAAACGTTGTTTTGGTGTTGAACTTTATCGAACCACTGTCTTCTCGAGCGGTTTCAGCATTTCTGTCAATGTTTACTCCTCTGGACCGTCTTCCAACCAAATTTCAGAGTGAAATGATTACCTAATCAAAGTTATTAATAAGAATATTGCTGATCCTGACCACCTATCGTACACAAACTGAAGAGAACCCTTCCTGCAGACAAAACGAATATATGGGACAAATATGAAGTCATTTGCTTCCGTTGTTCTAGAGTATTACTAACGCGTACCCTGCATATATAACTCCCGACTTTTATTTTGTTATAAAAAATACAGCAGCTTTCAACCTTGATTGTTATGCTCAAACGCTCATAAAAAACCCTTTTGTTTTAATTATGATACAGCGGTCATATCATCAACACATAGAGATAGTGAAATTGCGTAATACATTTGTTTACATTTTCAATTTTATTTAAAAAAAAACATAACAAAATAAAAATCGGAGCACCAAAACACAACATGTAAACACACACAAACACAATCAAAAGAGCTGCAATGCGTCGTCGCTCGCCTTACATTAAATAATAATACAAAAACAAATCACATAATCCCATTGTCAATCTTTTTGTTTGTTGTTGTTGCTGATTGTCAAGCGTTACACTCTTCAAAAATGTAAATTGCATGAATGCGTGTGTGCCTCCCGTATTTATCAGCTGCGTTCAGACGTCACATTTGGTGAGGTGTTTTCTTTTATGAGTAATTGAAAGTGTGTCAAAAGTGTTGGTTGTTATGATTACACTCGTATGTCGATATGAGCTATGAATGTTTTGAAACATTTTGAAAACATCTTATAACAATTGCAATAAGTTTTGTGTAAGAGAGATTACAAGCAAACGCAAAATAGTTTTGATGTGAAACATCGATTGGCGCATTGGTGGTAAAACCGACTCGTATGGCGACACGAAAATCTGTTAAATCTGCTAGTTACGATCGTTGAAGTTAGGAACTGTAGATATTACGTTCGCAGCGACCACTTGTACACTGTGGTACAATGTATACTTAACAAGATAACGTCGTCGTTGAGCGAACATTCTTAAAACTTTGTGAGAGGAGCAATTTACTCTCGTTGCTAAAAAATTTGCATATATATACACACAAACAGTTTTAAACATAAAGCAATGCATACACATATAGATACACCCACCATAAACTGAAATAACATGCGCGACACTCAACCTCTCTCATTGAAATTCGCAAGAGAATGAAAAATTAAGAAACTGCGCTGCTGACGTCGCAACGACGACGTTACCTTGTTAAGTATACATTGGACCACAGTAGAGCGAGAAGGCTGCACGTTTGTTCTTGTGCTCTGTTTAAGCAGTGAGAGCGAAAAGCCGAGCATGCATGTTTGTGGAAACTGTTTTTGTTTTTGCCTAGTTACAGTTGTTACGTTGTTTATGCGTATGCTAGATGGCGCCACTGTAGAAAGTTTACTGCTGAATGTTGGTTGAAATGTAAATTAACATTAAACGCACCTTCAATGAAGTTATAAAAGCATGTTATATGTAGCAAAATTATTGATTTTATTCAAAAGCAAAAAAAAGAGAACTTGTTTTGTGTGCGAACCCATATCTGTACTATTTCTTCATAATCTTTAGTGCTTTGGTAAAATCAAAGCATTCCAATTTAAAAAAACGTATTCCTAGTTATTTGATTTTTTTTAATTTTCTGTATATTTGTACATAGCTTTGAGAAAGCAACACACTTATAAAATAAGCTAATTTGATTTTTAAGATCTTTTGCATACATCCAATTATCGTCTATATGCATCACCTGGACTGCATTCTCGCTATTGTAAACGATTATCGATGATTTGAATTTTTTGCATATATACGATTATCGCTCAACTGCATTTTCGTCATTGCATATAAGCGATATCTACTGTATATAAAATTAAAATAGAAATACACCTAAACCTAAGTTTTTCCTGCTTTTTTTTTGTACCTTTGATTACAATCTGCTGAAGTATTAAAGAAGAAAATTTGGCACACTGTAATAACTAGCAATTACCGCGGCATTAAAAATTGGTACAAAAAGGTTTATTTTTATGTTGAGCCTTGATTGTAAAGTGAATATAAAACCGCAGCACGCATGGTAGCAGTTTTTGTGGTATAAGATCCGTCAAACCTAATTCGATGAAAGATGCCAACAAACGACATGAATAAGAACGATCCACGCTAAAAGCAGATACCAAGCAACGTGAAGTTAAACAGACACGATAAACACATCTATGTAGCATTTCTCCTCAATAAATGCTTGGATTCAGTTGCCATAATTTCGCTCTTATTATCGTATATTGCGTATGTATTGAATTGGAAAATACAACGTGTGAACGTGCCTAAGCTCACGCATCGTCTGTTAACACTTTTTGCGCGTTTCCAAAGTTAACCAATAAAAATTAAAATTAAGTGAGCTAGAGCAGAAGAGAGTTTTCTGTTAATGGTCATTAGGCAGTTCATAATGTCCCAACTCATGCCCCTTTGCCTGGCTTCCGTTTGACAGTTGTTAATTATATGGAAAATACACTTAATATGCTGTCAAAGAATATTTTACTAGAAGCAACTAGTAGAACTGTCTATAACAAAGACATCCGCAACTGCTCTGTGTCCAGACCCAGACAGCTTGTCAATTCTAGACACAACTTTTTGTTAAACTTGAGCGCTTGCAGCGCGCTTATTTTAGCCGCAAAACGTGCTGCGACTAGTAAAAAAGCGCAAATGAGTTTTAAATGCAGCTTAGAGGGTTTTACATTTGCATATATGCAGAGTTTTAGCATAGAAGTTGGGTAAATGTAAAGCTGCCATATTGTCGATGCATAAAGATATATCATAATCAAGCAAAAACCCAAAACTCTAAGCCATAAAGAAGCTTTGCCGTTGTAATTGCTAAAAATATGTTGGCAACTAGCAGCAGTCAAGTCAAGTTCGTTGCCTAAGTCTTTTGTTTTTTGCTGTAACTTACATAAGAACTGCGGCGCAGACCACCAAAAGCGTTCGCTTCGTTAAAAATAAAGCAAATCGAAAGCTGTCTATCTGTATATATCTGTACGTATATATATATATATATATATCAGTTGTATATATAAAAATAAATTGAAGACGTTACGGCACAGTTAACGAGTGCAACAGCAGCAGCAGAGGTAACAAGAAAAGGTACAGTGAAAAATGAAAATCAATGACAGTAAAAGACAAATTGTGCGCTACGTTAAAACAGACAAAACAAAGCTGCAGCAGCCAACAACAACAATAACAACAAGAGTCAGTGGCAACACCAAAAACCCAAAGGAACAACGAAATATATAAAAAAAAGATTGTACTCAGCTAGTCAGAGAGTTGTAGAGTCGGCCAGGCATACAGCCAGTAAGAAGTATTATAAACGGCTAACCGTGACACAGGCCAACCAAGCAAACAACAACGGACGACCACTTGGCACAGGAGTTGTTGTTGTGGTTGTTGTTATAGTCGTTGCAGCGCATGCAGCATAACGAACTGAAATTCAAGGTTCATGTCAGTAACCCTAGCATAAGTTCTGGCTAACAACACCACAAAACAACAGCAAGAGCCAGGGCCGGATTGAAGCAAGCGCTAAGGGTCCAGGGTGCCCCTATGTGACGATTTAGCATCTTCATAGAAAACAAATGACAAACTACGTTTGTCAACAGAGGCATAAAGAGCATTTCCCAAAACCAAAATTGACCCGAAATCGTATAAGTGCTAGCTTGAAAGAAGACAGACTTAAACAGCAGCATCTTCTGACCTTATTGAATTGTTTTTGTGGATGTACTCATACGGTTGCGATACGATATCAACATATGGACCATCAGTCTCATATACCCCATAAAACCCTCACTTAAGCGCCCATGGTACATTCGCAACGTTAAATATATACATATATTATATATACATATATAAATATATACAATATAATTAAACGCAAATGTTTTGACAAACTCAATAATCACTCTCTCTGCCAGCAGTGCGTTCCCGTTTCTGAAGGAACAATCGTCCCTATCAGCAACTGTCCCAAGTGCCGCGAATCAGCCTAACCGGGGGGATAATTCTCAACATTTAGTTTGAGATTTGAAAAATTGTTTTTCCCTTAGGCGCTCTTTACACAAAGCGAGATTTTTGAGCAAAACCGTGTGAACTCACTCGCCCGTGAGTTGTCTGGCCTGCAACGCTATATGGCTTGCTTCATATAAGAATGCATTCTAATTTCGAGCGAGATTTTTACTTTCTCACTTCAAAACCACGCTTCGTGTGACAAGCGCCTAAGAGAAGTTTCAACTGATTTCAGATTAAAAACTAAGAAATTTCATCAGGAAGAATTGCTAAAGTGATATGTTTTTTTTTGTAATAAGAATTATAAGAACAATTTTGATGGAAATTCGAAAAAATTGTATTAAGTTTAATTTTAAGATAAGGCCGCCCCCATCCAACCGGCCCTTGGACCTTCACATATATAATCCAGCACTGACAACAGCACTAATAAAACTACAACAAAAGCAGCAGGAGAAAGAAGCAGCAATATAGCTGCGTCTGCTGTGACTAAAACATAAAACACACACATAGAGAGTTACTTTTATATGTTCACTGACTAGGGTCTCTTTCCGACTAACGAAATGCCAGCAGTAAAACTTCTTCTACTTTTAACGCTAAATTGGCGGCCGGTCTCCACTCTCATTGCATGCTGTCTTTAGCTTGCAACATTTTCTTTTCTCTTCTGCTCTTTACAGCGAGTGAATTCGCTGTATTAAGAAGTTTGACACTTAGAAACTTCTCAGCAACTTTTCGGCCTTTGAAAGCATGCCTCTGAAGATTGTCTTAGACATTGATACGATACTCACTTTTCTTACAAAGTCTTCCGACTTGGCCCTTGATTTAAGAAAATCACCATATAAATGATTTCGAGTATTTTAAAGAAAATATTTTTTTTAAACGAAGCACTTTTTCTCAAAATTCTCTATAACAGACCCTAAAAATTAAGTTCTGTAAAGCTAAAACCCCGTGTGGTGAGCGGGTTAGAGAATATCACCTCAGCAGGTCAAAGCTTGTCGTATGAGGCGACTAACAATGACACTGGGTTCTTTCGAGACCAGTAGAGCCACCCCAGGCCTTAAAAGGGTTGTGCGTAGGGTTTGGAACCCACCACGTAAAACGACAATTCCAATGAAAGAATGTACTTACATCAGGCCGTAACCCGATAACGGGTTGTTATGGCCAGTTAAGAAGAAAATAGCTAAAACTGATTGTGATTTTAACCCAGTCTTATTGGAAATATGTAAAAATTATATATATCTTCCGAATGTGCAAAAACATGTTTCTTAAAGCAATACACACAAACCAAATGAAGCTAGATATATGTACTTGTCGAAGCTAACGAAATAAATGTGTGTGAATGTACGTGCTGTTTTTATAGTAGCGCCTGTATTTTTAGCAGCACAGCAATCTTATTACGACTGTCATTACACCGGGCCCCTGAGAAAACTACTGGCCCGGGGGGAATCCCAACCTTTCCAGGCGTTGAAAGGGTTAAGCCCAGGATTTAAGACCCCGCATGGAGAACCCCAAGATTGAAGAGAAGCCACAGATTCAAAGTACAAGCTGGCAACTCTGTCTATCGAGCAAAGAGAATGAGTCTGGCAGCTCTGTTTATCGAGCCCGATAGGCAATGAGTCGACGACAATAATGAAAAAGTAGAGATAAAACGCAGTGTGCCGAGCTGAAGTTTAAAAAAATGTATGCAATAAAGCCTGTTACGCACACATTCAAACTTAAGATGCGTGACGCTTACGCATATTTCACAAGTCTATTTAACTTCAGAGGATCCGTGGATGCTAAGCATACTCACTTATGAGTTTTTTTTAGACATCCCAGGTGCTGTGGGGTCTAGACGAAGAGCTTATGGTGCAGACTTTGGGTTTTTTAGAAAAGCCGAAATTAAATGGCATTGGGCAGTAACGCGAGCGAGCGTAAGGCATTCAGGCACCAGGTGAGACCGAAATTCACGACATTTTATTTGTGAGCTACACAAACCGTAATCGTTTTTGTCTTCTACAATGTGACTTCTTAAAGTGATGATATACGACAATCAATATGATCCTTTACTTACGAGAATCGGTTGCTCTTAAGTGGCAACTCTACGGAAATGTACTCCATGCATCGTTGTTTTCAACAACCATGCCCATGTCTATGTTTTCCTAAGATTACTTGACCTTTTTGTTGTCCCTTTTATATAAGTACAAACAAAAAAAATGCTTGTGCATAGCAACAGCAAGATTCGCCAGTGGAAAGATTTATTATGACATATTATCGTGTGATTAGTATTTTTTTCTTCTTTGTATTAAATCGTTTTGCAGCTTTGATTCCAGATTTAGCCACACTGTTGCAAGAATACATCAATAATGTCACCATCCTCCATTTCCATCGAGGTAGGGGTGTCTTCCTCCAAAAATCGTTGCCCATCGAAAAGAAAACGAACTTCTTCCTTAGGTGTTCCAGCTAGATTTAAATACATTTTCATCAGTTTCCCCAATGGCGTGTCCATTTTGACCTTAAATTGAGCATCACACCAAGCTAATTTATCTGTGCCTTTGACATTTAGGTTAATATGATTCAATTCCTCAGACATGTTTCTAAGCTCTTTTTAATTCAAGGCAAACAAAAAAGTAAGACGCATACGTTTGATGGATATACAAATGCTTATATGATTCGAGTCGTTTTTTTATTTCATAGTGGTCAAAATTTGTTTCCATGGTAACTCATTTTTGTACTGAACTGTCTTCTCTCCACCAGCTTTTCCTCTTTCACATAACAGCAGCACAATTTTTGATATTTTTCCGTTCATATATCTTACATAGGGAACAATTTCCCATATCAACATAACACTTCTTTTGGAATAGCTTTCAGAGCCTTCTTCGTTTCGACTTTTATGTCCTCAACGGTCTCTTGAGTTTGCTGAATAACTAGAAAGGAGCCAATTCAGGCGAATACGGTGCTTGCGGAACTATATTTGTTGAATTTTTGGTGAAATGATCGCGTAAAACCAGTGCCGTGTGAGATAATGCATTATCATGATGCAAAGATCTGTTTTCCTTGTTTTTCGAAGACAACTGTCAACATGACCTTGATTTTTGATCGGCTTTGACGTGGGTCGTATGCATTTATCCAAGTCTCATCTCCAGTTATGATGCGTTTCATTACGTTCTGATAGGCAGAAAGCATTTCTTCACAGATGCTAATACGACGCTCTTTTTTGAAAAAACTTAGTGTTTTTCGTACCAATCGAAATTTGACTTTTCTCAAGGCCAATTCGTTTCTCAAAATCGCTTGCCTGGATCCAAATAATATGCCCAAACTTTCAGCGACAACTTTAATAGTCAATCGACGTTTTTCATCCAACATTTCGTTCACTTGCTTGACGTGATGTTCATCAGTCGAAGTTTTTGACACCACATTCTTCTCAACACTCTCGCGGCCAGACTTGAGCCCATTGTACCATTTGTAAACATTCTTTGAAGACAGAGTGTGATCTCCAAAGGCTTTTTGCAGCATCCTCAGCCAAAACTCCGCAAACAGAATGTATTGCAACTCTTTGCTTTATGAATTTAGACATAGTAAAAAAAGCAGAATTCACTTTTAGTATCTCACAACACCAAGCGTATCTCAAACACTAATGAATGATTGTGGAATTTAGGACAGATTTTACTAACAGTATTACAAACTTACAGAACCCTTTACCAATTTGAAAATCCCGGGAAGTTTATATTAAAAATTAGCGCCCCTCTTCATAAGACCCCGCCTGGCTTGGCTTTGTGGCAATCGTAGCATTGATTTTCTCTTTGAGCACAATAGACCCCAAGGGTTGTACTGCACTACTCTCCTTCCCGAGTCAGCTACAGTGGGCAGTCTTGCTTCGGTTCCATAGTTCATTTCAAATCTAACTCATGGGAGTATATTTCTCTTGTGTGTTCCGATCCTACACAAATTGCTTCTTTCGAGCACCTTTCCCCTTCTTTCAATTACACAATTGTTGTCGAAATCGAAACTAATTTTAATAATAAGTAACGAAACTAACGCTTGATATATTAAGCAAGATTTTTCAAGCAGATTCAAATGAAAATAAAGTCAAAAGGTGTTCAGACATCTAATTAGCTTTTGCAAAATCATGTTTTGTTTTCAAAGGTGTGTTTGCTGTCTGTATCAGAAAATTTCATATATAACACAGGTCAACATGGTTTAGTTGTTGGAAAGCTAAGGCTCATTTCCGAAGTAATTTCCTGCGTAGAATCCGAATCCGTGGTCAGAATGATGGGCCATGTCAGGATTTTGAGATAATAATAATACAATAACGTCGAAGGGATATATTTCATAACTTCGAATAGTCATAGCTTTGCGAAAAAAAATCGTAGTTGATCTCTTAAACTCTTAAATTAAAGGGAAAAATTGGTACCAACAATTTTCTTGCACCCTGTACATAACCTCAAAAGTAGGAAAAAGCGCCGTTTTTCGGGTACATAACCTCACATATCTCAAAATCTTGACGTGATGGGCAATTTCTAACCCAGTATTCGGATGATACGCAGCAAATTACTTCGGACATGAACCTCGGCTTTCCAACAACTGACATAACCCAGACATTTGTAGAACTGTGTAATAGAAATTCTAGTTCGCGCTGCAAGAGTATAACTACTTTGGCTTGCAAATCCAAACTTTCTTAATGGGCTTTTTTCCCTTTATTGGCGCACAAGCTGTTCATTTGATTGTTGCCTTCATCGGTCTTTTTTATGCTTATTATCATGGCATGGCATGCATGTCAGTGACTAAGTCCCAGACGAGCACTCTCTGCAAATGTGGCTAGGCGTGGGTCGGGTTTGTGGAGGCGAAATGCATGTCAAGTTGGCTGGCGGCGGTTTTCGAGTGCAGCGAAAACTGTAACGAAGCCAAGTGATCTACATAAAGGTTAAACTGACAGCCATTTTCTTTGCTGCCTTATTACATCACAAATAGCTAGGTGAAATGGTTAAACAAAAATTAGCTATCTAGTAGTTTAGAGAGGTCTCAAGGCATAACTCAATTAGGCCTTCAATGGCTGCAATTAGCGCTCAAACTACTTGTTCTCTTTAAAGCTTCGTTTTAGCAATTAATTAGTGGCAGCTTTAATTGTAAATTGTTTAAATTTCTAGGAAAAACTGGCCAAGTCAAGTGTAGTGCTTGTTGTTGTTGTTGTTGTACGACTACATAAAATGCTTATAACTTGAAGACCACTCACTAAACTCATCATTTATTTATGACATGAGTTTGCCCCCAACTATGCCCGAATATAATGTAATTATATAACAGAGAGAAAAGCAATGAAGCAGCCCAAAAATAACGACACAATAACAACATTCCTCTTCTAAGCGCGTTACAGCACAAAAGTCAAAATAATAAAGAAAAAATCGAGAGAAAAAAAACCAAAAAGATGAAAAAATATAAAAGATGCGAGATGCGGCTTGGCTGATATTTCGCATGGTGTTAGCTGGGCTTGTCTGTCTTGGCTGCTTCCAAGAATGGCTCACTGAATGGCTGATGATTCAAAAAAATGGAAGAAAAAAAGCAGACACTTAATGAATACCTTTGCCCGCCATGCTGATTTTAAAGAATTGATGCTGCCTGCTTATTCTGCTGCCTCTTCTTCTTCTGCAGCAAATGAGAATTATGTACAACAATGTTGGCAATGGAACTGAAATTGACGCTGATGATGATGATGATGAAATGTGTGAGATATTTCCAATACGTTTTTCGGGGTTTACGTTGTATTTCCGCTAGGCTAGTTTACGGTAAACTTATGGGACAGCTAGAAGCTAAGCAGCTTGCGCTCATAAGAGTTTGTTTACCTGAAATGAGTCATGGAATGGAGTCAATGTCAAGCAGAGATTAGTGGGGCATAAAATATTCAAAGGGTTTCGGGAAACGGCATTTTTTTAAGTCAAATGTAAAAAGTTTTGTTGATATCTTTTATTTTATGACAAGCCTTGAAAATGTTCAACGGAAGCTTACAAAATGTTATTTAAGACCAGTTTTGAAGTTCGTACTTACATTTTAAAGAAGACTAGAAATGATTCCGGCAACTCAAAAGCCGTAGTTGTAAAAACATCTGATAAAAAGTTTTCGAGCACTTTTAAAACACTCTCTTGAGAAGGTTTAAGAAATGAAAGGTGTAGTTAGTTTGCCCTATCCTGCATAAGGGACGATAGAGAGATATAATAAGAAGATGCATGGAAGAGTGCCGGATGCGCTAGATTCTTTCAATCATTATGGAACACTAGACTACAATTTTAACCATTTGAAGGTTTAGTTGTCATATCTTAGTATATGTATATACATGTACCGCTGCAAATGAGCATTGAGCGTCAATTAACTCTTTTCCATAACTTCGTTTTCGACCGTCTTGCACCTGGTCAGGTCGTGTTTTTACTTAGTCGCTTGTTACACAGAGCGAGATTTTCAAGTGAGGAAGTGAAAAAAAAAACTTTGATGCAGACAGTCGTTGTCCGTCAGTGGAATATCCTGTACCATTTTTCTTCATAAGCACTAAATACGGTAAAATGGAACCGGAGGTATCCACTTTTATGTCTCTTTTCATAAGATCGATATGCCTGTAAACATTTTCCTATTGGGAAGTTCCAACTGACAAGTTTTCCAGTATTCTTAGGTCAATGCTGTTGAAATCTGTGATAGCATTTATGATGATGTCAGCGTTAAGGGTTTATACCAATGCATCTCCCCACCCAAGCCATGGGGCTGAAATTTGGATGTTAGTGTTTATCTTCGGAATTTTTAAATATGCCTTAAATGTCACAATGCATCTCGTGGCCAAAAACAAGGAAACTCGATTGTTTTTTAATTAACAGTTTTCTGTGCTTTGCATATAATGTGAGTACTAATTCCTAAACGAAAATATATATATCAAGCAATATTTCCAACAATTACCCATGCTTCAAATAGATTTTCTGTCTCTATCTCCGGAAGAATCTAATTTTGTTAACTATTTGGCTAGAAATCCAGTCCTATTGCGAAACAATATAACTAAATCATAATTTGTCTCTCTCTATTTCCAGTCAACAACAGTGTCAGCTCCACCACTATTGAGCCAATTACCTCCACGGAGCCAACAACAACGCCTCCAAATGTACCAGCTGATGCTCATCCAATCTTTCAGCAAACGGATGAAACACATATACAGCATATACCACTGCGGGATGAGCATGCTGAGATAAGCAGCAGCAGTGCTGCTACAACCGAACACCAAGAACCCAATGAACAGAATGAACTGTTGCTAAATCAAATCTCCAATGAAAATGAAGATGATGTAAAGGATTTGAACAATTTTAGACATCCGGCAACGCTTATAACGGCCAGCAATAGTGAGGAGTCATCAGCGTTGTTGCATGAAAACGAAAGTGACAGCGACAAGCTGGCTACAAGCACGACTACAACAACAACAACGGCAGCAGCAACAGCAGCAGAAACAGCAACAGCGGCAGCAACAAACAAGACGCACATGGAAGAGAGCGAACGTGAAGAAGATCCCTATCATGCGCATATACTGTCAGAGAATCATGATCGCCTGGCCGAACATGAAGATTATCAAATGCTATCGAGCAGCACCGAGGATGCAGTGCCCGAAACAACAACCACTACAACGACGACGTCGACGTCGACAACAACAGGCCCGACAACTGCAGTGCCCACAGATGGAATTCTTGTCAGCGTCGAGAACAGGCCAACGGCAGAACCAGAGACAACAACAGCCACAGCCGCAGCGTCATCATCAACGTCAACCACTGAGGCTCGCGCACGCGCCATGAATATGAATGAGCAACCCGCTACAGGCGAGCTCGACTCGGTGCTTGTCGCTGATGATGAGGAGCAGCGCTTTACAACCAGCACTAGCACAGCAGGGCCAGAGCTGGGACCAGTGATTAACATTGTTGAAGGACAACATTTGCATGAGTCTACAGAATCGAGCAGCACAACAACAACAACAACCACGACAACTACAACAGAGTCAACATACGATACCAGCACAGCCGCTGTGCCGGTTTATGTCTTTGCGGGCGAGGGACGTGCCGCCTCCAGTGGGGACAATGACGTCGAGCTGTTGTTCCATCACAATGCCACAGACACAACAACAACAACAGAGCGCACACACGCAGCGCTCATGGATCTAAGCAATGTCAGCATGGATGAGGAGCAGCACATAGAGACAACAACCATGCCGCCGCCGATGCAGCCGGTTAAACAGGAAACGGAAGTGCCAAAAATAGTGGAAGTCACTGCAACCGGTGACACCATGCAACGCGAGTGTCAAGCCCAAGACAAGAGCTACAAGGTGCGTATGCATGACCAAAAGCTAAAATATTCCCAACCCAAATCCTACTTAACCGCTTTTGCTAGCATTTCCGTTAGGATTTGATTAGGCGACTCGTCGTCAGTCAGGCCTTTGCGTGCACGCCAGTCTAAGCAATTTGCCTTGTCGTCACTTTTGCGCTTATATCGCGTTGATTGCATAATGCAAGCCAACTGCAACAACAACAAATTGTATAAATAATGACAGCCACAACGAGTTTGGGTCGCCAAAAAAATGAATTGAAAGATTGGGTAACAGTTTAATTCGGTTAACGAAGTTTGCATACTCTTTATGCCTCTTAGCAAGAAAAGAGTTGTCATTGTTCTGTGTCGCTGGTGCAGCTTGTTATCCCTACAGAGCAGAAACAAGTTTATAACTCGGAGTTAACAAAGTAGCGGCATGTGTAAAAGCCCCACAAAGCTCATCTATCTGAATTTATACTTCTACTGCATCTAGGTATCCAAGGCAATGAAATTGCAGATGACCTGGCAAACAAAGGCTCAGCGTTACAGCCAATTGGGCCTGAGCCAATCATTTCTGTCAGCGTAGCTGAATAGGGTGGATGGTCAGCGGTCTACACAGACACAATCTTTAAGAATTCCACCACTGGGTGTCGCGTAACAGAACACATCAGAAAGAACCCAATCCAAAGACCTCCAGATATCTTCTTCGTCAGAGGAGGAAAGATGATTGGATTAATCACGGGAAGCGATACACTCAACATAAGCGAGATGTATACTCTTCCCTTACGTAGTCTTCACAACTTCCTACGGGAGTCGGGATGAATGTGTCAATAGGGAGCCTACTCTGTTTTCGTACTCTTTAACCTATTTCAACCGTTCTTTCTCTCTTTAAAGAGTTCTCTGATAAGCCATCGCACCCACCACAATTCTTATTCAATCTAATCTATACAAATTTTGAGGTCATCTTTCTGAGATGAGCTTTCTGGTTTCAACATAGAAGTGTTTCACTTGATTTTCGTTTCAGTTTTTGCTTACATAATTGCTTACTCGCTTGGTACGTTTCTCTAAAAAACTATTCTGCCAGAAACTTTGTCTAGAGTAACTTTTCTGTTAACTTGTGCAAAGTAAAGCATTGGAGCGATCGTTCAAAAACGCGGCTATGTAAGGGAAATTGACGGGAGTGCTCACACGCAAAAATAAGAGCCAGGTTCCACGAGAAAAGTGTGTACGGATGGCGAACGAGCACCAGGACTGCTTCTTGGCAGAACTAGGAGCCAGACAAATCCGCTATAAATTATAAGCGATTAGTCATCGAACTTATAAAGTATTGATCACTTATTGTCTTATTTGCAAAAGAATGCAGTAATCAGTGATCACAATGACCAAATGTAGGCGATGATGCCAATAGCACTATCGGGGATCCCCAAAACGATAACCACACTTTTTTCATGCCATACAAATATCAGTGCGAAACAAATATACTCTCACCAAGTGTATATATCTGCACCAAATAACGACAAGAAAACCGGTAAGACAGTTTTGAGGTGTCGCAGCTGCTGCACTGAAATATTTTTCGTATTGGGCATTTCCTTGACTGCTCTGGTATATTTTTTTTGGTTTGGGCCACAATTTCTTAGTAACTTGGCTTGCTGCTCAGTCAAGCAGTAATTATGCAAATATTTGCAACAATCATAAGGCAAAAACGCACCTTAAAATACAAAAAACAAATACCAAAGAATTGTTCGCCTGTGATTAATGCCCGTGGTTGCAAATTGTATAGAAAATGACAAGGTCTGATCCTAATGTGTCAATTGCTGGCATAGCTGACATGCCAATTGAAGGTTGGTCTTCTGTCCGCTTCAGTTTGAACTGGTTTTTAATCGAGCAATAATGTGTTTGAAATTGAGGCATTGGAACTAGTTCTTTCAGGCTGCCTTCAAATGTTATTACATGGTAACTTTAGATATCAACCAAAGCTCATGGGTGGCGTACAATCCAGCTTGAATTAAGTCAATAAGTGTTTGGCATATATAATAATTTATTTTGACATTATCTTTATTGATTTCTTGATAAACAATTGAATCATGCCTCCACGATAATCGTATTGAACAGCTATAGAAATTGATCTATGTAGATTACGTTTGGGGTTCAAATGGAGTACACGAAAAAGTATACAAAGCAGGGGTTAAAACAAAGAATTACACTGTACAATAACTGACTTTTGCGCACTTCCGCATCAATACGAACAAGATTCCAAGATTGAAAACCTGTCCTACAGCGGCATTTGAAGTTCTAATTGATTTAACACCACTCCATTTAGTTATTGAGCTGCGAATGAAAGCAATCATACTAAAAATGTCAGTGGAAGGTATTAGATTTAGATTAGATTTGCGGTGGGTGCGATGGATCATCAGAGAGGGTTGAACCATCACTAGCCTTGGCAGCCAGCCTTGCCAATTGTACCATGCACGACAGAGTATGTTAAAAAAGAGAAACAAGAGGCTCCCTATTGACACATTCATAGCGACTGCCTTCTGGCGAAGAAGTTATCTGGAGGCCTTTGGATTGGGTTATTTCAGGAAGTTTTTCGTTATGCGCCATCCAGTGGTGGATATCCAGCGTTCCTCATAGATTGTGTCTGTGTACATCCAACCAATTCTGCTGCGCTGACAGGAATGATTGGCTCAGGCTCTATTGGCTATGACGCCGAGCCTCTGTTTGCCAGGTCATCCGCCATTTCATTGCCCTGAATACCTCGGTGTTCAGGAACCCAGTATAGACTAACTTTGTTGTGACGTGAAATCATGTTAAGTCTGGTTTTACATTGGATGACCAAGATCGGCGTTTTGCGAGGATTCTCCAGGGACCTGAGCGCAGCCTGACTGTCACTACAGATCCCTACAGTTACCCCACTCAACTCTCTCTCATGGATCCAGCTGGCGGTATTTACAATTGCGTAGATTTCTGTTTTGAAAGCCGACGGTCATCTATCTGTCGCGCATGAGTAGCTTGAGTTTTCATCCAAAGACCAACTAGCACCAGTCCTATCTTTCGTTTTGGAACCGTCTGTGTGGAAGACTTGAGTGTTCCCCTTAGTAAAAGTCCTGAAAGGTACTGATAGGGGCCACCTAATCAGTGCCCGTGACCCTGACGAGCTAAGAAAGACAATTTGGTTGGTCTCACAAACCAGGGATGCAAATGCAACTGAGTACCATTTCACACGGGATTTCAGCACAAGCCTGAACAACCCTAGAGGAGATGCATCCTATGGGCAGGCACACTGTTTGGTACAAGGATGGATCTTTGACAAATGAAGGCACAGGACTGGGAGTTGTGGGACCGCGGATTCGCCTGTTAGAATCTATGTCAATCTATGTGAATCTATGGCAGTCACACCAGCGAATTACCAGAATAGGGAAATAGCGATACTATTTGATAGTCAGGCCGCAAAAGAGGCGGTTACAGGAACCATCGCTCTTTTTTAAGGTACTATTTGCAGTCTGTTGCAAACGGCAAGAAGGGTGGTTGTGACTAGGCATGATACTCAAAAAATTTAGTACCTTAGCCGGCAGAGGTCTCGTACTCTACTTGTAATTCATATGCCTTGAGACCACCTGAGTAATAGGGACGGGGCAACTTCCTTCAAAGATCCATCTCACATAATAACTTATGTGAACTTAACTTAATTAGCAATCCCTAACAACTAATTTCTATTGTCAACATCTTCAGTTTTTAAAACCGCTATTCGCATTGCATTTTATTGAACTATAAATATTTTAAGCAATGTTAATTTGATTATAAATAAAATAAGTTTATTCGACGCGTTTGACCAAGTGTATCGTGTTAAGCAAACATTGCACCTAAAGGTGGTCAGACACGAAAAGGCGCCTAGTCATGAGTGGCACAGTCCAGCCGGCAAATAAAAACAAAAACTGACCAACCCATTTTTCGAGCTGGTGTTGAGCTTGTTTTTAATTATAACAACACTTGGGATTTCTTTTTAAGCTGGCAAAGTGCTTTGATTGTCTGAAGTTTTCATAATCGCCTTACGATCGCTTCAATATGAAATAATTGTTGCTTTCACTTTTAATGAATTGTTGCTGCTGTGCTTCTTGTTTTTGTTGTTATTGTTGCTACAGCTGCGGTGTTAGTTTTTTTTCAGTTTTGTTCCAGATATTGTTATAAATTGCATTCGATTGCGGGACACGTGCAGCGTGCCACAGCGCATACCACAAATGCCTTTTGCTCAATTATTTGCATGGCGTTTTGGGTCTATGAGCAGCTAAATGGTAAAATTGCTGCAAAGTGGTCATTACCCATTAAGGGGCTCATAATAAACAAGTAATGACTTTATTTTTATGAGTCACAAATCGACATCAAAGGTTGGCAAAGGTTGCGTTTGTCAGACAAAAGAGTATAATTTAGACGCAGTAGAAGACGGTCATGTCAAACAGGACAAACATGTTTAACAAGCTTCTTAAACTATTCTATGCTAGAAACTTATATCATCAAAGAGCATGATCTTCTTCTTCTTCTTCTTGACTGGCCATAACAACTAGTTACCGGGTTACTGCCTGAAGTAGAACATTCTTCCAGGCGTCTCTGCTTTGAGCGCATCTTCTCCAATTTGTGATACCAAAGATTGCTATTTCTCCGCTTGATCTCTATGCTGACATCGTTCTTCATTGTAACGGTGGTGCCCAGATATTCGAAATCCTTGACAATATCAAAAGTATAGTTTTCAACATCAATCTGAGAGTCCAACCGTATCCTTCGCCTTGCTCTCATTTACAACCAGATCCAGGTAACTGCTCGCTAAGTACGACCGACGAAATTGATATCATCTTCGTATGCAAGTAAGCAAGATCATGGAAGTATTAGATTGAAATCCTTGGGCTTTATATTGCGTCGACTTGCTGAAAGCGTCCACTGCTCTTCTTCAATTTTGCCTACGAATGAGTGGGTCCAAGAGAAACAGCAACACAAGCTGCCTACTGTCTTGGGAATGAACGCATTTCAGAAACAAATTTTTTGTTGAAAAGCGACCATTTGCAGAACAGCATACGTTGCTGTCTTTGTCAGACCGACTCACACGTAGGCGAAATTGAAAAAGAGCAACAAAAAAAAGGCACTGTGCTGAAAGTGTTCGCTTTTTAGTAAGTCGACTCAATGTAACGTCTAATAATTTCACTCTATTAACTATACCTAATTGAATTTTCTATGTAAGAACGCCTCTAATTTTTACCCAGTGCCATGAAATAGTGTGAAAATCATTTTTTACAGAGTGTACAGACTGTTTCTGTCCCGCGGCTTGAAATATTAACTGGGTTTTTCGTCTGTATCTGAAAAACAGTGCCCCTTCATGTAGTGGCGGTTGACAATAGATTTATGTAGGGACTAAGAGCTAAAATCGCAGATATTCTTTTGCAACTATAAAGAAGAAACCCATCCAAATAAGAAAATGCCACTTTTGTATGAACAGCATTAAAGGGATCACCAAAAAAAAAAGTGTCTGCAAAAAATGTGACTAAAAAGAATACTGAAGCTGTTCTAAAAAAATATGATGTAATGGAAGTCGACAACCAACTAGAATAATGACCAACCTGAAGGAGAAAGTTTTGCTACTGATGATAAAGATGAAAATGATAATGTTGCTCATAACATCAAGTCGAAAGGTCTCTTAAAAGTTCGCAGCTAGAACTGAATTACCCCGAATTTAAAAACTGTTACGCCGAATGCTACATTTGAAATGTCAAGCTCACGTATTTACCCATTTAGAGCATGTGCCCTTATAAGAAGAAGAAGAGTGGGCAATGAGAAAAGTTGTTAAATCAGAGATATTGTTTTAAAGTAAGATTCATTGGACATGAGGCTGAAGATGTAAGTAACCTAGTTATAGTCGCAATTCATATTCGAATACCTCGAAAAAGTGCAGCAATATGCCAACCGTGTGGACACACTTAAAGTGTATGTCAGAACTCGTAGCAATCAGAAAACGCAAAAAACTTGGAGACCGTTTGAGTTTTCACAATCATAATGATCTCTACAAGTTAGTTTTTACTACAACACTTCAACAGTGCTCAATAACATATAATATTTATAAAAGAATCTGTCTTATAAAGTCACTTTTTGCGTGGTTAAAAAGTTGTAATTCTTTATTAGAACAGTAGCGTTGTATCAATGTAGTCATAAGGGAATAAGGATACGCTATTAAGTATTAGTTCAAAAAACTAGACTGTGCATTTCGACCACTGTGCGTTGGAAGAGTTTTATTTAAACTGTTCTAAGATGGTCTTCGACAGCTTTTATCAGGCAGACAAAAGAACATTCCATTAGAAGTGTTTGGCTGAGGTCATTAAATATTGAACAAAAACCTTAATGTCTCCATGTATGGCTTAAATAGCTTCCCATCTATTTAATGCCAAAGAAAACAGACACTCCCCGTAGAGCAGTTAAACAGTTAAGAACATTGAAATGTAGGAAGGAGCATTATTTAAGATTGTGCAGAAAAATGGCTTTCAGAGCTACCTGGCAGGTAGCCAAGAAATTACAACTAATTAGAAATTTATTCGGAAGGTGGCAAACGTATGTTAGGAGCCCAGTTTAAGTTTCGTTAAGCTTAGACTTAACATAATATATACAAAGAAGAAAAAAATGCTCTCTCTACCTCTAGCTCTACCTCTCGACAACTATGTTGAGAATTAGGAAAATAGAAATTAGAACCTGTTCGTAATGCTGCAAATGTTGTAAGATTCGACGGGGTCAAATTCAGCTGTCTTCCCAGAAAGTGAAGTTAAGGCTCGAAAAACTATTCGAATTCTGATTCATGAAACAATCGACAATTGCCCAGAAACCAATTTGAGGCACATTTTTCTAATGCTGAACTTGAATTTGTTTTGAAGTATGGTTTGGTCCAAATTAATCCAAAGTGCGTAATCACTTTTGAAACCACTTTGACATATTTGGTTATTGGAGCACTCGAAGCAATTGTTGTAATATGCGGCAGGCCGGAAATGTTGCTGATTGTCTCAACAACAACTACAAGAAACCAAATGATTAATGAGTGCGTTAAGTATTTGCAGTTTTAGACTCTTAACAAATTGACGCAATTTGTGCGAAAATAACTGACTCTGACTTTCACACAAAAGTTGAATATAAGTAATGTGAGGTCATTACAGAAGAGAGAGGCAAGCACAGCTCTTCTAAGAGAGAAGGAACTTTCTAAGCAGGCACTAAGAAAAGTGCGCACGCAAACTTCTAATATCTCTCCAATTGTCTGATTTGTCTGTGTTTCAAGCGAGTCTAACGCATTTTGTTTTATCTTTTGCAGCATGGCGAGACCATGGAACGGGATTGCGATGAACGCTGCACCTGTAATCGCGGCGAATGGATCTGTGAGCCACGCTGCAAGGGCGCCAGCTATCCAAGAGGCAGCCAACGCAGCATGGCCAATCCCAATTGCCATGAGCGAGCTGTGGAGGAGGATGAGTGTTGTCGCATTATGGAATGCAATGAGCCATTGCTGGAACCTAGCGTGCCCATAGCGGAGCTGGGCGCGGACATGCTGCTCAATGGCGAAGGTGAGTTGACTTGGGTTTTGTTTTACGGCCATTAATCATGGCCAAAATGCTTTTGTTTGTGTAAATGTGCCGTAGCTTGTAGTTGAGCTTCTCATGCTTTAACACTGTATTCTCTACATTTCATATATATATGCGTATACGTCATGTGCATACCACACACAAAACTACACTCACACACACACATATATACACACACACACACGCACACATGAATACTCGTACATGCCACGCCAACGTAGGCACAACGCCCAAGTCACGCAGCGATTGCCACTACCAGGGCAGCAACTACAAATTCCGTGAGCGTCTTGAGATTGGCTGCGAACAAATCTGCCACTGCGACGAGGATGGCATCATGAACTGCAAGCCACGCTGTCCGGAACGCAATCATACGCGTGCCGATAAGTGCGTCTATGTCAAAGATCCCAAGGATGTGTGCTGTCAACTGGAGCTATGCGATGTTACCCTAGATGATCATGAGCAGCAGACAGCACCGCATGGCACTCAAAACAGCATAGGGGAGGAGCACATCTTTGGTCTAGAAGAACAGGCACGCGATGCTGGCAGCACTGTGGCCGCCGCCGGCAGCTGCAGCTATAAGGGCATGCAATATGAAGAGGGTCAACAGTTTGGAGATGGCTGCGAGCAGCTGTGCATCTGCAATGAGCAGGGCGTGCATTGCGCCAAGCTAGAATGCCCCACGAACTTTGGCCTAGACGTGCTTAATCCGCACTGCATACGCTGGGAGACAGTGCCAGCTAACTTCAAGCCCGAAGCGCCCAACTGCTGTCCAGAGAGCATGCGTTGTGTGGATAACGGCACCTGCAGCTATCACGGTCAAGAGTTTGAGAACTGGTCGCCCATACCGGCCAATATAACGGGTAAGTGTAGCACTAATGCTGGCATTCAGTCATCACACATGGAGAAAACACATACAAACATAAACTGAGCTCTTGCTCTCATTCACATTTCACAAGGTTGCGAACAGCATTGTTACTGTGAGAATGGCAAGGTGGAGTGCCGTCCGGCCTGCCCGCCAGTGTTGGCTGTACCACCAGCCGATTTGCCATGCCATCCGGCTGCGGCGCGCCTATTACGCATTCCCGATGACGAGTGCTGCAAGCACTGGGCTTGTGCACCGGGCGTGCCGAAAATTGGTGCCGCTGGCAACGAGGAAGAACTGGAGCAGGTGACAATTGTGGCGCCAACACACAGTGGTGCCGCATTGCCTAATGGTAAATATCGTGGGAGTTTCTGCATGGATTTTGTATTTTTGGGAGGCGGCTAACTTGCTGGGCGCTTTGGGTACTGCATGCAGCAAGGGGCAGAAGCAGATAGTGGAACATATATTTTTGTTATTTAGGTTTTTTTCACCAAAATGTTTAGCTGCGTATCTGTAACTGTCTCTTGCACACTGAGAAAAAAACTGTGTAGCTTTAGGGAAAAGTAAAATCTTGCAAAGTATTATAGACTCAAAACTGTAATTGCTTGTAATTACAGACAATTTCTTACCCTCCAATATGAATATGATATGAATTTATAATATCTGGATTTTTTAATAGATCTCACCAAAAAGTTTCTTTTTAATCAAAAATTTTGTTAAATATTGTTTGTTCTTTTAAGTTTTATGATGATTTTGATCACTTCATATGTTATATATAGTGAAGTTTTAAGGTATGATTGCAAAAACTGATATTTAATTAACTTTTATTTAAATTCTACTCTATCGAATTAGGGAGTCTGAATTGGCAGCTCCCAAAATCTTGATTTCTTTTTAATATTCATAATACGAAAGCTCATAAACTTCAGATCTGAAATAATCGGTTTCCATCAAGGCTTTCGTTTTTGTTGCCTATTGCAATTTGATACTCAATTTTAATTTTTAACTGATTGAAAATAACACTATGCGACAGTGAAAATACACCCGACAAATAATATAGTGTAGGTTGTGCATCTGGTTTTGTAGAATTCAAACCATTTTACTTTTTTTTCTGGTAAAACCACTATTTTTTGTTATTTTTTTTTGCGTTACACAAGAATCTTTTTATTACTCCTCCATTTTCAAGCGATTTTTTGTTATTTCTGATGTTTTCCAAATAAAAGGATTATATACTTTATTGGGAAAGTCAATTTAAATTTGACTCAGACGAAGGTTCACTTATAAAAAACGGTCAAGAAGATTTGGAAAGATTAATTTATAGATAATATTTTATATAACTAGACCAATAACTAGAACTTTTTACTGTTAATTTAAAAAATTGAGCTTTCAAAACACTTCCAATTTTTTTAATCATGGATATTAATTTGCTAAAAGTCTAGAACTCATCGTTTGCTACTCAGAACTGTATCGTTTTCGTTTTTACGTTTGCAATATTTTTTTGCCACAAGGCTTTATTTAATGAAAAAATTCAGTGCTTTGAGAGGTTAGCAAAATAAATTTTTTTTTCCAAATTAGACACTAAATTTGCCAGAACTATTTAAATTCAGTATGAGGTACTCTCTTCGTCTGCTACTCAGAACTCTAAAGTTTTTGTACCTTTTTAGACATTCTTCTGCTAACTTCACACGACTTTCTAAGAAAACTGGGGGAGTAATAAATTTATTATTTTTTTGTATTTTGTTTTTCTTATATTTTATCTTTGGAGAATGTTTTTTCAAAACAACCTTTCAGTTTTTAAATTTTTTTTTTATTTATTTAAAAATTGTTTATAAGAGAAATGTAGTAACAAATTTTATAAATTAATGTTGTTTTTAAATTTGTTTTTTTATGATTTACTCTTTTTTTGTAACATTATTTTCAAAGTTTAGCAGTTTTTTAGAGCTCTTTATTACATTTATAAATATTGTCGATTATAATTTTGGCTCTTTTTATTTATAAAGTTTTGCGTGCTTTTTGAATAGTTTAAAAACTCTCCCAAATCGAGCCGAACAGCATTTTTCTCTCAGTGTGCTTTTCTCTTGCCAGCATATTTGACGATTCTAGGATTCCTTCAGGTTTAAACTTATACATATGGCTATCAAAATTTATGTTCTTTGCATTCTACATCAATCGTTCATCAAATCATTCCATCTATCATTTCGTCATAATCATCACTCTTATGTTTTATATTTTCATATTTTTCTGTTTATTTTTTCGCTTGTGCTGTTTATTGACTTTCTTGCTTTTGTTTCTCTTGGTTTTATCAATTTGTTTTTATGGCACTGACATGCGATTACTCTATTTTATTTTTTATTTTATATATATTTTTTACGCTGATCGAATCAATCATAAACAAAAATAATTCACGCTATGCATTTGTATATAATAAAAAAAAAATACCCCCAACATGCAATCGATAACAGAAATTACAACCACAACAACAGCAGCGTCTACAACCACAACACCACCAACAACAACAACAACGACACCAACAACGACAACAGTTAGCAAGATGCCCTACGCCAAGCCCATAGACTATGAGAAGAAGCCAACGGGCGCATTTTACCCCACGCTAGATGGCAAGCCACCCAAGGTTGGCCCCTTTGGCGCTGATTTTGGCAAACCGGAAAAGCCGGATAAGCACGAGAAGCCGCACAAGAAGCCGCTGCCAGCGACTGCGCTGCCCGCCACAGTTGGCAATAAGCCGCAACATAATGACATCAAATACGATGTGCACGAGGAGCAGCAGGAAGATGATCAGATCGCGCCACCTGGCAGCGGCTTTATGCCCATACAGCTCAATGGCGCTAACTACAATGAATATCAGCAGCAGTTGCATCAACAGCAAATACAGCAGCAGCAACAGCATCTGGGTCCTTATGGCTTCTATAATCCCGTCAAGCCGCCTTATGATTCATACAATCCCTATGAACCCTATGATATTAATCCCAATGGCATACCACAAGGCAAACCACCTGCGCCCACTAGTCAATCGGATTTATTTAATATACTTGGCACAGAGCAGGCAACATCAGCCCACAAGGATAATCATAATTTGCCGCCACATGTGCGCATTGAGCAGATACTACAGCATCTCCAGCAAAGCGTGCCGGCTGCAGCGGGTTCACAACAACAACAACAACAGCTGCAAAAACAGCAGCAGTCGCTGGGTCCGTATGTGGGACAGGGTCCTCTGAACGGCAGTGGCCAGCAGCCTGCGCATTATGTGCCCATTGTGCATAGCGGTGTACCACCACCGCCGCCACAACATGGCATTGCCATAGTCGATGGACAGCCGGTGGCCTATGAAAGTTATCCCATAATACCAGGACTGGGCGTTGGACCCACACAGCATGCTCATGCAACACAACAACAGCAATCAACAGCTCCACCCAGCTCAAGCACCAGTAGCGTCGGCTTGGCCACGCAGGCCAGCGAACATAGCCTGCATCAGAGCCTGGACAAGCGCCCGGCACAAGCAGGTTGAGCCCTAGTCTAGTCTCTAGTCAACACTTTAGCTTAGTCTCTTCATATACAGTTTGGACACAATCTACTCTCTCTACTCTGAACAACAAATAGCTCTACACAGCGACAGGGTCTTCTTTTTTTTCTAATACTAACTGTAACCAAAACACAAACAGCCACGTCCACAACACACGCACACCCAACCACCAGTCATAGCCACCACATCATCACCCAGCACTCTTTAGCCACATTTCCCAGCTTTTACTGGACACTAACCTGGGGCTCTCTCTTTAACCCAATCAAAAAAGTTTGCTCTAGTAGCGTAGACTAAAACTGTATTCGATACATTTTTATAAGTTTCACTAATCGATGCTCTTATTTGTTCAACTAGGCTTTGGTAATTTACAGCCGGACATTGAGGTGCACACTTTGGAGGCCATCGATCCACGCACCATACGCATTGTCTTTACTGTGCCTACGGTTTATGTCAATCTTCATGGTCGCGTGGAACTGCGTTATACTAATAGAGCCAGCAATGATACTGCTAACTGGGAACAGCAAATCTTTGCACCACCAGAGGATCTTATAGCCACTTCACAAATGGAATTTGATTTGCCCGGTCTGGAACCGAATTCCCTATACAAAGTGAAGATCACACTCATCTTGCGTGATCTGAACTCACAGCCCACTAGCGAAGTTTATACCGTCAAAACACCAGCGGAACGCACCATAACACCACCACCACAAATCACAGACTACAGACCCGACTTCCAGGACATATTCAAAACCGTAGAAGATCCAGAACTCAATGTTAGCGAAACAAACAGCACTTGGTTGCAGCTGACCTGGAAGAAACTGTCCGACGATCAGCTGGAGTACGTAGATGGTGTGCAGCTGCGCTATAAGGAACTTACGGGCATGATATACTCCTCATCACCTTTGATACATCGCACCTTGACCAGTTATGCCATACAGAATCTGCAGCCAGATACGGGCTATGAAATTGGTCTGTACTACATACCGTTCCCCGGACATGGTGCCGAGTTGCGCGCTGGACACATGATTAAAGTCCGTACAGCGCCAAAAGTGGATGTCTATGGCTTTGATGTTACTGTGAATGTGACCAAGGTTAAAGCCCAGAGCGTAGAGATTTCTTGGAGTGGTGTGCCCTATCCGGAGGACAAATTTGTGCATATCTATCGCGCAATTTATCAAAGCGATGCGGGCAAGGAGGATTCCAGTGTGTTCAAGGTGGCCAAACGGGATAGCACAACAGGCACGCTTATTATGGATCTTAAGCCGGGTACTAAATATCGCTTGTGGTTGGAGATGTATCTGACCAATGGCAATACGAAGAAGAGCAATGTAGTCAACTTTATAACCAAACCAGGCGGTCCAGCGACTCCAGGCAAGACTGGTAAGTACGGTCGGCAGCAGATCTAAAGATATTGCTAAAATACTTACAATCAAAGCATTTAATTTCAAGTCTTGCGTGCTTTTGAATGGATCTCTAAGAGCTTTAAGAATTTGGGTAACGAATTTTGCTGCATCAACTGTGCCCATAAAAAGATTGAAAGAGTTGTCAAAGATGTATGAACTTAGGAAGTTAATTTAGGTAGAACTCGATCCAAACATTGTGGATATTCCAAACTAAGCAATAACAGCGGTTATAAATCGGCCATTTCGTATTTCTGATACGAAAGTCTATGTGGATTACCTCTTTCGGAGTCATTCGATTGTTTTGTTTGGTGATACACACTTCTCTAGTAATGCTGAGAACGTTATCAGAATAGTGAGATGCCAGATTGATCTGCGCTATCAATTTCATGGAGCATACAAAACTCCAAGTGTGTATTGGATTCTCACGATCATGCTTTGAACCGGTTTAGAATCCATACTTCCATGTAGTAGTATCTATATATGAACCCCCGTGGAGAGTACGCGGGAAGTGTTCATGGGAAAAGACTGAATTGCCGACCAATTGGCCCTACTTATTGCCTTAGATTTGGGTGGGTGCTATGGCTCATCAGAGAAAGTTGAAACCATCCCTAGCACTCAGGCAGCCTTGCCCATTGTGCCACTACTTATTGCCTTAGTCGAAGAGAATAATCGACGCCCACAAGCGTCAATTCCTCCAAGGTCTCAATCATCGGGCATGCTCTCATCGAGCCATATTCTACAAACCTTACCAACTCATTGCCACCAGTTTTGAACAACTCACCATCTATAATGGGGGATGTCCGGAAGTTAACTCCGGTAGCGGAGTCCACAACCTCAGTGCACTCTGTGCATCCACTACCAGATTTCCCTCTGCATCTCTATAGGTAGATGGTCCGGTAGTTTTTGGAAGAACTTCCAAATGTCATTTCTGCTTCTGCACATCTCGACCTCCTCTCGCTGGCTCTTTCCATGCTCTGAAAAGCGACTCTCCATCTTCCTCATCTCCCTATAGTGGTCTCGCACAGATCACGTAGCAGCTGACTGCAGGGTCCTTCTATAGGCGGCGTTCTTCACTGCAATGGCTTCGCGACACTCCTGACCGTGCCATTGGTTAGTCGGCAGTGGGCGCTAAAACGCAAAGAGCGTGATATACATATGTTTCCAAAGTACCTCGGCGCTATCAGCTACTGAGGGAGGTTGAGTAAGCGGATCAGAGGCTTCGGCAGTTTACTGTGATGAGCCTCGGGTTAATATTGCATCTCGAATCAATAGAACATTATAAGAAATACATAAATTTTACTGAGAATGTATTGCTAAAGCAAGTAGCAATACCCTACCCTAGTAGGGTATCCTTTCGCGGATATAAGGTCATGCAGGAATTTGCAAACTTGGGGTATCCTAATGAGCCGTTATTCTAAAAAGTGCCTTATAAACATGGCACAAGAATGAATTTCAAAGTGCTGCTTAACGTATCACACACTCTGAATCGTTTAAGACAATGGGTGCAGGATGTTTCATAGTCAAAGTAACTCGACTATACGTTTCATTAGAAGTGTTTTAGTGCAGAAAATAGAATTCAAACATAAATATTTTAATATAACTTCTCTTTATAGGCAAACTGCTCACAGCAGGCGTAGATCAACCCGTGGGCGACTATTACGGACCACTGGTTGTTGTCTCCGTAGTGGCGGCACTGGCCATTATGTCCACGCTTGTACTGCTGCTGATTATTACCAGAAGACGTGTGCATCAGACAGCGTCCATAACGCCACCTCGTAAAAGTGACGCGGCCTATGATAATCCCTCATACAAAGTGGAAATACAGCAAGAGACAATGAGTAAGTGGCGCTAGTCGGACTCTAACTCAGACCAGACTCTAACAAAACTCTGTACTTATTGCAGATCTGTGAGGACAACATTGCAATGGAACAGCAAACACTCAAAAACTAGTTTAAAATTGTCTTGTAAATATTTAAAAAACAGAAACTTAAACTCAAAACTCAGTGCATTAAAAGGAAGAAATTAATTTTTTTTGGTTCAACCAGTGCGCGCAGACGTAAAAGAGAAGATATATGAAATCGACAAAAAGAAAGAAGTTTTAAAATCGCCGCCATGTTAAATGTACTTATGTTCTTTTTGCAAAGCGCTTAGCATGTGTTGTATGTAGTTATTTAAGTAAATTGTACTTGATATGTATGCTAAAAAAACCTTTTTGTTAAACAATTTGTGAGTGTATATATATATATATGTATATCGTATATAGTGTCAAGTAATTCAAAATCAATTGGCCGGCATGGTGTGAAGTTAGTTTTGCGCAATACTTAAATCTTCTAGCAGTTTCTACATATAATAGTTAGTTAACTTGTAAATTTTAGCTTTACATTTAATTTATAGCAGGCGTGCAGCAGAAAAAAAAAAAAATACGAAAATCCAGGGAGTCAAACTCTTAAGCATAAACCGAACCGTTTCTTGAAAGTTTGAATGTCGTTATGACTGGAATAGTTGCTTTGTAAACTGACGGTTTAGTTTGTTTGCAGGCGCACAGAATCAAAAAATTACATTAGTTAGATCTTGCAGCCATTTTTCAGACACTAGACAAGTTAATAACAATATTCAAATTGACATTCGAAAGAGATTATACGTTTGCTTATCTAAATCTTGTAGCATTCTTAAAACATGTATTATTTAAGCATCAGCACACACTATATACATAAAGTTTATAACTTTCGGTTTGATTCCTTGTAGAAAACAAAAAGACCAAGTTTAGTTTGTGCACGCGATTTTGAATGAAAACAGTCCATAAATATTTAAATTAGTTTTTAAACCTAACAGAGATATGCCTATACATATACTATATGAAAATAAACACATAAAATATAAAACTATTTGTTTTTTTTTTTTTACTTTTATATTAAAAAAATATATATATTTTGCCTTTTAATGTACTTCTAAGACAGACATTTATACAACTTCAGTTGACTAACTCGTTATTAGATGACTTCATTGCCGCTTATGACTTTACAATTACAATTTTTACTCATAGTACTTTTTTTTTTTGCTATCGTTTTGCCTAGCAATGCAGCACCAACAACAATATATATCTATATACAACGTACACAACTACATTATATAGTTATTATATATGTATATTAGGTATACTTGGATTTCGTTTCGTAGTGCAGAATTCAGAATTCGTTTCATATACGTGTAATAAAGCGTTGCTAAATCTTTGAGTTTGCTTTTAAAAATTATTGTACAATTTAAAATATTTAAGTAAAGTTTTATGGTTTTAGTAGAATTACTTTTTTTTCTTTCTTATGTTTGTGTAAATTTACATTTGCGTTTTGCTTTTGCATATAAAAGTAATCACTGATTAGCCTCCTTTCTTTGACATTAAGTTGGTTTCCATACTCCAATACCCATCTCCTACGAAGGCAGCTATGCAACAACAAGACAACAATAACAATTATGTTCATGGAAGCAGCTACTTGGCAGCAGCTTCGCTGATGCTAGTGCTATTGCTGCATTGCTCTATGACGCTGTTGCCTTCGGCTTCACTTGTAGTAGTTGAGGAATTTGTGTCTTCATCGTCACCTACATCGTCTGCGACTTCGTCAACAGCATCATCGTCCTCATCATCGTCGTAAACAACATCCTCGTCATCATCATCGTCGCCGTCATCGACATCGTCTTCATCATCCTCATCCACAGCATAACCTACATCATTTTCGATTAGTCGCATATCAATGCTATCAAACGAATCGGTTATGACGCTGTCATCATCAGTCGTTGTCTCATCATCTTGGCCGGAAGTATCGGAATCCAATCCCAGGGAATCGTCCGTCTGTTGGCCTTGGTGTGGCGATGCAGTGCCCGTGTCTATTCGCATTTCCTGCATTAGCTCTCTGATCAATTCAGTCTCAATATCTGATATGCCCAATTCCAAATGGCGCTTGTTCACATCCATCATAACATTCTTCAGATTGCGACCTAGCAGACGTAAGTGCTCATCACTACATATTGTGGCATTAGTTATATAGCGTATATAGTCCTCCAAGAAATAGGAATTATAGCATTCGCGGCAGGGCTCACTGCTGGAAAACTGCTGATGTGTAAGCAGCATTTGGTTGATGAGCCAGTTGCGACCGCCTTTCAGTACCTCAATAGCATCCTTTACGCACTGGCAGCCTAGCTCATAGTTTCTATACAGGGGATAGGTTATAACGCGACGCAAAAAGGCCACCAGCACATCTTTATAATTGTCGAATTGCTCAAAGTAGCCATACAGTGGGCACAAGATGCTGCGTGTCCAGCCCGACTCACAGGTGGGATCGTTGTTGGTGGTGCGCACATCATAGCATATGGCCAGCACTATGCTTATCAGACCACAGTCAACTTCGTTTTGGCGTTCAATTGGCGAACCATAAGCAGCTTGGCAGCATAGATTATGCAGCAAGTGAGCCTGCTCCTGTGTCATGGAGGTCTCATAAATTTTGGCCTTGTAGCGCAGCGGATTTTGATGACCGGCTGGCACCTGCAGTCCCACAAAGTTTAGCTTGTACTGTTCACACGAAAATCGTTTCATTTCATCATAAATGCGTTCCAGACGGCGCTTAATGGGACTTTGGCTATGTGGCTCGCTTACATGACAGCTGGATTCGTCGAACGACTGCAAGCAGTGCACATTAGTTGTGAAATTTAAGTAGCTTATAAGACTTTGGACTTACCTCGCTGCTTGGCAGTGGGCCGCTGAATTTGCTGGCAAAGCCATAACCATAGTTATTTGTCAATTTGTGGGTACGCTCTTGACCCACCAACTGAATTTGGCACACATCGGTTATACGTTTCAGTTTCCATTCCTGCACCAGTTTTTGGTTATCATGCAGCGCGCTCATCAGCTTTGGCATGTGCATGAAGGCAGAAATGTACGTATTGTACAAAGTCTTTGGTTTGTCTGCCACACGTTTGCCGTTGGCAGGGACTGCAACACCATTAGCGGCTGAAACGCTGCTAGCAGTGGCATTGGGCGGCAAACAAGGCAGGATTAGCTTGTAACAATTTTCGGCGGTGTCAAAGTTTACGACAAGTGTTTTCAGCTCTTTAATGTCGAAAGTGCGACGGCTGTGGAATCTGTGTGTGCATTCAAGAGTGAGTTATTTAAGTGCGAGGAAAGTTAAAAATAAAGTTGCTTATGACTCACTTGTATAACTTGACATCTGCATAAACATACAAATCATTGTCGTCAATAAATATATCGCAGTTTCTGATGCGATCCAGATCCACATGTAATGCGTTTGTTGCCTCTGCAGTGCTACATTCTGCAGCTGGCGAGTCTGTTTTTTCCTTGGCATGCGGATATGGTATAACAATGCTGCATGTGTTTTCTGTGTATGTGTGTTTAATTTGTCCATGCAACATTTTATTATTTTATTAACACAAGCTTTTCGGGAATTTTCTACTATATTTTAAGTGTGATTCTGATTCTGATAAATAAATAAGAATAGCAAAACGCAAACGATGACTGCAGCGTGCTATCGAAGTTTTAGTATCGAACAAATTAATTAGTGTTGTAAGACGTCAGTGGGGGTAGGCCAACAGTTGGTTTTTCGGTATGCGAGCAATGAAACAACACCAATCCAAAAGCTTGTTGCTATGACTGAAAAATTACGCGCGTTAAATTTATTTCAAAGCGACTTGATTTATAAAATTTGAAATGTTATTTTTACTTAATGCTTGTGCTTTCTTAAAATTATATTTTTGACAAATTTTTAATTAAATAATTTGTTAACATAAGTTTACTGACAACGCTGACCCACGCTCAAACCCGCACTGAGCCACCCCTAATTGTGCTTTTGTGTGTTATGAATAGGTGTTGCCTTTTATTTACACGAAATGTGACAGCGAAGCGCCGTCCAAAGGACACTTCAAGTAGCTGACCGAACGACCAATCATAGAGCAAAACAATAATTGTTTACAAATTGTTAACACGCTTCTATCCATACAATGATTGTCACTTCTGACACATAACGCCCATCTACACGGGGCAATGGAATTTGTAGCAGCGGATATTCAGGAAAATCGCTATATAAATAAAAACGACAAATCATGTTAAAACACAATGCACCCAGACTTCAAGCACTTTCAAGTGCTTTTGATTTGTATATCATTTGTGGCCAAGCTCAATGACTATAAAACTGACAAACGCTTCCTAGACCGAGCTCAGTGCGAATCTCTTTGACTAATATGTCGGTTGTGAATCCTTATAGTGCCTGCCAGGTTTGCGGCGATCAAAGTTCGGGCAAGCATTATGGTGTCACCTGCTGCGATGGTTGCTCCTGCTTCTTTAAGCGCAGTGTACGCAAGGGCACTACTTACGCCTGCATAGCCATCAAGGGTAACTGCATTGTGGACAAGGCGCGTCGCAATTGGTGTCCCTATTGTCGTTTTCAGCGTTGTCTGAACGTGGGCATGAATGCAGCCGCTGTGCAGGAGGAGCGTGGTCCACGAACACAACAAGCAGGCTCCGCCCAGGGCAGAAGAGTATTAGCCTTGACTACACTGACGCCAATACAGACTCCAGCGCATCCTTTGCCCGGGCAAGCATTGCATTTTCAGATTCTGGCACAGATTTTAGTTACATGTCTGCGTCAGGCCAAGTGTAATGAACAGTTTCGTTTGCTGGACCGTGCGCAACAAGACGCTATTTTGCATGTGGTTTGGAGCGAGTGTTTTATACTACGCGCCTCCCATTGGTCCCTGGACATAAGCGCCATGATAGAGGCTTGCGGAGATGCACAGCTCAAGCGCCTCATAGCTGAGGCGCAGTTGCTGCGCGCAGATGTCTTGGAATTGAACTTTCTGGAGACGCTCATACTGTGCCGTAAGGGTGAGTCTTTAAAGAGTTTCGTATGCATGCCGTTATCTAAGGAAATAATTTTGCAGAGCTCGCCTTAAGCGCGGAACATGCGCTACTGCTGGAGACGCATGCCAATGGCGCGTTGGTTTCACTGGCCCGCTATACGCTACAGCAATCCAACTGGTTACGATTTGGTCAGTTGTTGCTGGGACTTCGTCAGCTATGTCTGAGACGCTATGAATGCGCTTTATCCTGTATGTTCCGAACAGTGGTCAGAGACATATTAAAAACACTTTAAATGCAAAAAGAAGCAGCTACCAAATGTTTTCAAAATATCGACAAATTTATAACTTGCAACCTTTTTCCTGATAGAGAGTTGAAAACTATATAGGCGGAGTGATCTAGATCGGCTTACTTCTGTACATTAAGCTCGTAATCATATAATGGGATGAAATAAAATTAGTTGAAAATATTCAACTTGTTTCAAGCTTTATGCTACAATAAAAGGTTTGTTTTTTTTAAGATTATATTCTTTGAACGAATGATTTTAGAAAAGATAAATAAAAACAGAAAATAAAAACCAATTGTGTACGATTTTTTTTTGTGTTTTCGCAACTGAATTTTCAACAATTTTTCGGACCTCAAGAAACCAGGGCTGCAAATCTCCTTAATTTCGTGGGAGTTTCTGTTAGCGGGCTCAGTTCAAGAACAAGCTTAAGTGGACCTCTGAATCCAGGTTTTGGTTTAAACCAAGGTATTATGTATTGATGCAAAATTTTTTAGATAACATTTTGGAGTTGTTTTAGCGCCGGTTTGCTTATTTAATTCAAGTAACTTTATATATTGCTTCTTTTTTTTTTTGAGTCTTATATCTTTTCATATGTACCAACACGCCTATAGAATTAGAGAATTTCCTTTCTTTTGCTTAACTTTAACCAATTTTTGGGCCTTTCAATTGTACACCGAGTTGTTTAGCTGCTATTTTCTTTATATTATAATCGAAATTTCTTGGGCTGTGGCCTTTTTATAAGCAAATTTTAAAAATTTTTTGAAAAAAAGTCATTCTTGATTTGAACTGCAAAAAGATTCTGTTCAAATTGCAAGACAACAACACATTTACCCGGTTTATACCTGGTGTTGTCTTGAAATGCAGTTAAATTTTTGTTCTCTTGAATAATAAATTAAATTGTAAAATTCAGTAACACTTACAAATGCGTGACTCCATAACCTAGCTAACAGCATTTGTCAGTTGGCAATCAGCTGTTCTGCTATTCAGCTGTTCCATTGCCGCGCATTTCGCAAAAAGGTACGCTTTGGCAACGAAACACACCGCGTCAATTTTGTTTTCGCAGAAAAATTTATTTTTTCATGGAACTTTGAAATAAATCGCGCTTTGAATTCGTAAAATTATGGCGGATGACGCCAACGAGGATAGTTGGCTGTACGGCACCTCAAATCCGGACTCCACAACCAACGAACTTGCCAACGATGCCCAAGCGCAGGCGGCAGCTGAACACGAGGCACTTGCAGCCGTGACCGGCGAGAACCCAGGCGAGCTAACCGTCTATCCCAAAGATGAGCAGCCAGAATATAATGAATTCGATGATCCAGCGCAGGAAATGGAGGAAGACGAAGAGGCTGGGCTGGGCACGTTGCCTGATACAACAGACAGCAATTTGCGTGACCCAGCCAGCGCTGACGATGGCATTGGCGGGCTCGGTGGTGATACAAATGAAATGCCAGAGGATGAGGAGATGCCAGAAGCTGTTGGAGCAGCGCGCAAAGAGCGCACAGGCTCCGGCTCCGATGAAGACGATGACGACGACTCAGATGATGATATAAATGTAGTGATTGGCGATATTAAGTCCGCGCCTAGCACTTACAATATCAAGCAAAGGCCCAATTTGCTGGCTGGTGGCTCAGCTGCAGACAAAGCCAAACCCTCTGCACAGGGCGGCAAGTTTAGCATAGAAGACTTTGAGGGCGCCGGCACAATTAACGGCGTGGCTGTGCATGAGTTCAGCATAGACTCATTGGAGGAGAAGCCGTGGCGTAAGCCAGGCGCTGATATAACCGACTACTTCAATTATGGCTTCAATGAGGAAACGTGGCGCGCTTATTGTGAGCGCCAAAAACGTTTTCGAGTGGCCGAGAGCGGCGTGGGCCTGGCTAGTCTAACGCAAAATGTCAATCAGAACATGCAAATGCAGGATGGCAGTGGACCTATGGGCATGGGTCCCAACATGCACCACAACCAAATTACAGTCATGGGTGATGGACCCATGCAAATGCCTCCACCGGGCATGCCTCCACCAATGATGCAGCAGCAACCTCGCATGATGGGCATGATGTCGCGACCGCCGCGACCCATTATGTCCGCAACGGGCGCCAAGGAAAATGCCATACAAGTAATGACGGCCGAATGCCGTGAATACTCGCGCAGTGGCCTTGGGCAAATGCCGCCCAATTTTCCGCCACCCGGTGCCTCCGAGGAGCCATTTTTCCATGAGCCCGAACCTTTTGACTATGGCTATGAACCGACGCAAGAGTCACAATGGGGCAATGATAATGCTGGTTGGGTGCCTACGGGCATTAAAGAGTTGACGCCAGGACCTGGCCACATGCAGCAGCCACCGCCACAAATGGGCGGGCCACCTGGCATGCCACCACAAATGAATGTGCCGCCACCACAAATGGGGGGACCGCCACCACAATTGCGTGGACAGCATCCGCCGCCGGGTATGATGCCACCCAATATGCGTATGCAGCACAATATTAGTAAGTGTCAACAAATTTCGATTTAAAAAGCCGAGTTAACTATTCTTATGTGTTTACAGACATGGGTCCAGTCATGCCGGGTATGCAGGGCATGATGATGGGTCCAGGACCCGGACCTGGTCCCATGCCTGGCAATGGACCGCCGCCACAAATGCGCATGGGCATAGGACCGCCACAACGCATGTCCATGGTCACCGGTAGCAGCAATAACAATGGCAACATGGCGACACCCTCACAGCCTGGCAATGATCGTGGTTATGATGATGAGCGTGAGAGAAGGCGTCGTGACAAGGACAAGCAGTTGAAGAAGGAACAGGTAAGCACAGTGTGGCTATCAATTATGAGAGTGAAAATTAAAATTAATTTTTATTTATCCTTCACAGCTACGTAAAGACTTTCTGGATATGTTGCGGGAGCGACATGATATTGAGCGCCATACGCGCTGGTATGACATTAAAAAGAAATTTGAGGCAGATCCTCGCTATCGTGCCTTGGACTCAGTGTACAGAGAGGAGTACTTTGAGGATTATTTGCACATGCTGAAAGAAGAGAAGCGCAAGGAGAGAGATCAAAAGGAACAACGCGAGCGCGATAGACAACGCGAAAAGGAGCGTGACAAGGACCGCGAGAAATCACGTGACAAAGATAAGGACCGCGAGAAGTCACGTGACAAAGAACGTGACAAGGAACAACGTGACAAAGAGCGCGAGCGAGATAAGGACAAAGACAAGGACAAGGAGCGCAGCAGCTCGCGACGCGAAGGCCGTTCCCGCTCACGCGACAAATCCAGTCGTCGGAAATCAAAATCGCGCGAAAAAGAACGTGGCGAGCGTAGCAGCAAAAACAGCGGCTCTGCATCCTCGTCCAGTCGCAGCGAGAAAAAGAAATCGCATCGCAAAGATAAGGAAGAGGAGGAATAGCATTTGTTAAGGTACTATATGGAAGATGCTGGCAAGGATGCGTGAGTTAAACTAAGAAATGAGTGAAGACACAACACAAAACTTCCAATAAAAAACAACTCAAAAAGCCAACACACAATTCATTTGGCTGCTTTTGCGCAATATATATTTCAAGGAACGATTAATTTTGGCAACAATACAAACAATAATGGACACAGGAGCATGGCCAGGAAGCAATTCGAAGGTCTAGTTATTGGCTGCCCTTTTTGTGCTCTTTTTCTGAGCATTTTTGCTTCTGCTCATCCACGATAAGTTCAAGGAACGATTCACCGCAAACACCACAACGTTTACGTTTCGGGGGCTCGGGGTTTACCTTCTTGCTATTTGATACACCTGTCTTGGCCATCTTAATACTGCCATTTGGTCTTACCTTTTCGCCGAAACGCTTGGGCAACTGCACATCACCCAGAGGTGCCATAATGACCTTGTGTACACGTTTATTAGGGTTTCTTTGAGAAGTCTTGACAGGTGCTTTACTTATCTTTTTATATTGCTTTTGTAGTTTTAGGCACTTTTGAAGCAGCATCGAATCTTTAGGTTTAGCTATAGATTTTGCTGCACCTTTAGCCTCCGAATCACTGCTCAGATCCTCAGTTGAGCCAGAGGAGCACTTGGGCAACTGCACATCACCCAGAGGTGCCGTAATGACCTTCCGAACACGTTTATTAGGGTTTCTTTGAGAAGTCTTGACAGGTGCTTTACTTATCTTTTTATATTGATTTTGTAGTTTTCGGCACTTTTGACGCAACATCGCAATCGTATCTCTATGTTTAGCTTTAGATTTTGCTGCACCTTTGGCCTCCGAGTCACTGCTCAGATCCTCAGTTGAGCCCTTGGAGCGCTTGGGCAACCTCACATCACCCAGAGGTCCCGTAATGACCTTACGCACACGTTTATTAGGGTTTCTTTGAGAAGTCTTGACAGGTGCTTTACTTACAAACATCGCTATTAAATCTTTAGTTTTAGCTATAGATTTTGCTGCACCTTTATCCTTCGAGTCAATGCTAAGATCCTCAGTAGAGCTCGTAGATAAAACGGATAGTTTGTGATAGTCTGTAGTGCGTTTTTTTTTTGCAGTTCTGCTTCCTCCGAGTCGCTGCTGGCCAGCTTCTAGTTATATTATGTTTTATAAAAAAAACGAAATTTTTTGAAAATTTAATATACAAATATAATTTATACAGAACTATTACGTTGTGTCGGCTCAAAATTTCGAAGTGGATTGAACAAAAGCTGTCTAGTTTGGAGTTAGTTAAAAAGAAAAACTTCACGCTTGCTAGGATCAATAGAATTTGTACAAAATTTAAATTTTAGTAAACCGCAAAAAATGTGCTGCATTAAAAAACCACAGCACGCTTTTGTGACCCGCAAATAACCTGTCAAGTCCTTATGTGCGGATCCGTTCCATTACTGTGACGTCAAATGGATGCGCTTCAGTCCTGTTTATTGTGTTGCATATAAAAAGAATTGCATTTTATTTTAAGTTTATGCATTTATTTGTGTGTTTTCGGTTTTTCATTTCATGCACATTGTGGGTTTCATTTGGCTGAAGCCTTAAAATAGACAGCGACTATTAAATTTAAAATTTAATTGATATAACATAAATAAAATGTTGAATAAATAAAGAGCTTTAAATAGCGCCAGCTTCAGCAGCACAAGCTTAATTAACACGAAACTTGTGAAAACACATAATTTGTGGAATTTTATTTGTAATTTTATAACATATCACAAATAATGCACTGAATATTTAATATTGTTTGGCTTTGAATTCCAATAATTGACGTTGTTTTTATGCTCTGCAACCACAGAATTTTAAACATTGACTTCCATGAGTTTTATATTTGCTTGAATAATTCATTTTTAAATAATAAGTTAAGCCAAAAAATAATTCAGTTCCATGTTGGGTGTTCATGTTTTGACATGATATTTTTTCGGCCAAGCACCACAATTGAGGATTTGCCGAATATCGGTATCTAAGAAGAGTGTCTTCAGGGAAGAACGCCGCCTATAGAAGGACCCTGCAGTCGGCACTTTTGGGAAATGAGGAAGATGGAGAGGCGCCTCTTCAGACGCAAAAAACGCGAGCAGGCGTGAGCGAGAGGAGATCGGGATGTGCAGAAGCAGGAACGACGTTAGGAAGTTCTTCCAAAAAGACAAGCGTCTGGCCGAAGGATTTTTTACCGGACCGTCTTCCCGTAGAGATGCAGTGGCAAATCTGGTAGTGGATGCACAGGGTGCACTGAGGTTGTGGAGGTAACACTTCTATGGTGTAGTATCGGGCCATGGTGAGGATAATGCCACTTCCGGAGTTAACTTCCCGACGTCCTCAATTATAGACGACGGCGTGGATATACCGCCGCCTAGCTATGACGAAGTCAGGATCGCAATCAACCGGCTCAAGAACAACAAAACCTGCCTGCCGAGCTGTTCAAGACTGGAGGCAATGAGTTGGTAAGGTGCATGCACCAGCTCTTTTGCAGAATATGGCTAGATGAGAGCATGCCCGATGATTGGGACCTTGGTGTCCTCTGTTCTCAAGAAGGGTGACTCCAAGGTGTGCGCTTACTGCCGTGGTATCAGCTATCGTACTGTGTGAAAGGCTATAGCCCGACCTTGTCAGTGTGGTTTTAGGCTTTGTGAGTCCTCCATAACCCAGATAGTCACACAACGCCAAATCGTGGAAAAGATACACGAACACCAACTCGACACCCACCATTTCTTTGCCGATTTTAAAGCAGCATTTTATATACCGTTGAGGGATCGCGTATATGTCGCTCTGTCTGAGTTTGGAATCGTTTGGAATCTGTCTGAGGCTTCAGACAAGCAGATGCCCTCTTCTGCAACCTCTTCAACTTTGTGATGGAGAGTGTGTTGCGAAAGGCCGAATTAAATAGGAACGGGACTATGTTCTATAAGAGTGTCCAGTTGCTCGCATACGCAGATGATATCCATATCATTGGTCGTACAAAGCGAGCAGATACTGGAGCTTTTGCGGCTATTGAAAGAGAATCTGCGAGGTTTAGTTTGGTTGTTAATGAGAGCAAGACAAAGTATATGTATTCTTCGAGTAGAGAGACACAGCGGTTGGATTCTCAGATTGGTGTTGAAAACAATCCTTTTGATGTTGTCAAGGATTTTGTCTACCTTGATCGAGCGGAGAATCACTCTTGCCAATAGATGTTTCTTTGGTCTCAGTAGGCAAATGAGTGGTAAAGACCACTTCCGCCAGACGAAACTAAGACCCTACAAGACGCTAATCCCGTTTTGCTTTATGGCGCTGAAGCATGGGTGATGACGCGGTGATGAAAATGCCCTTGGAGTGTTTGAGCGAAAGTACTCCGTAAGATTTTTGGTCATATACGCGTTGGCAACGACTAACGTATACGATGGAACTATGAACTCTATGAGCTCTACGATGACATTGACATAGTCAAGCGCTTAAGATCAAATGGCTCGGCTGGCTAGGTCATGTTGTGCGTATGGATGAAGAAGTTCCTGCTAGAATGGTCTTCACTGCGACGGTCGAAGGGAGGCGACGAAAGAGCAGACCACGCCTACGCAAATCAGAGACCCCTGGAGGAGAGATTTACATCAGGCCGTAACCTGGTAACGGGTTTTTATGGCCAGTTAAGAAGAAAAAGTCAGCCACAATGGTCGTCAGTTCACATCTGAAGAATTTAAAGTGTTTGTTTCAAATAATGGCATTAGACACGTTTTGACAGCACCAGGTCATCCTGCTACAAATGGACAGGCAGAAAGCTTTGTTAAAACTTTAAAAAAGTCAATGTACGCCAATCTGAAAGTCAATGAAAATTGCGATTTTGACACAGTGTTGAATAGGCTTTTAGCCGATTATCGCAACACTATACATTGCACAACAGGAGAATCTCCGTCTAAATTTTATTTTTTGAAAGAACCTTAAAAACACGGTTTAGCAGCCTTAAACATCCGCTTGTTAAACAAACCATTTTGAGCAAACAAAATCAAACTGTATCGAATTACAAAGGAAAAAGGAATGTAGAATTTACACAGGGTCTGAAGGTTATGATTAGAGACTACAAAAATCCAAACAAGGCAGGCTGGACTCAAGCGACGGTAAAACAACAACTAGACCCTCGCTCATACTATTGCATTCTATCTCACAACGATAGGGAGATAAAAAGGCATTTAAACCAAGTACGGAGGTGATGAAAATGTAGCCGAAAGTAATGTAAGCAGCGATGGTGTGGCAAGTAACATTTCTTCTGGAGAAACTCAATTCGAAGAGGATAACATAAATGAAGTTCAGGTGGAAAAGACACCGTCTCCTACCAGAAGGAACTTGAGACCACGCCAGGATGGTAGAGTTGTAAGTTATGAAAAATTGTAATATTATACAAAAAAAATGAAAGTTGTATTAGAGTATGAAATTGTTAATAGATATATACCAGCTTTAGAAGAGGCGTGTTAAATATTGTAATTAGTCTTTCATCCCCGCATGTAAATGTACTAGTTCTAAGAGTGAACTAAATAATACACAACAATTTCCATGCGATGTATTTTTTTTCATTCATCATTCAATGATCTTGCATTCAATTTTGTTTCCTTCCAATTAACTGATTGATTGATTGATTGAATTGATTTGATTTTTTTTCGGCTGCACTGTTTGTGACCTCAACTTAGGGTGAGGGGGGTTACCTAAATGTTATTATTTATAACAAGGGGGAGGCGGGGTTAAAAATCTTTAAAATTTTGGTGACGTTATTTTAGAACAACCCCTTAGTATATTTTATAAGGTTGATAGCAGTTTTGATTTATGAAGCTGTATCGGTGTCAATATCCCTGTAGGATCACCTCATTTTTAGTTGTTGGGAGCTCGTCGTTTCACTTAGTCCTCATATAGCATTGACCATTGGGGGAACATAAAAATCCCTGGGCTTTGCTGACGAAATTGCAGTAGTCGCTGTCGGAAAGGAGCTGCATGGTGTCGAGGTTATAAGGTTGGACAGCACCAATACAGCGATCAGCCTAGTCACTGACTGGCCTGGAGACGACGGGCTTCAACTGGCGCCTTGATAACGGAGGCAGTTCTCATCTGCAGCAGGAAAAAAGTTGAGTCTGCAACAGTTTGAGTGGGAGGTACAGACGTATGTTCTAGGCCGGCCATTCGGTAACTAGGTGCAATTCTTGACAACAGCACAATGGCGAACCCTGAAGGTGAAGGCACCAGGCAACGCAGCAGATGGCTGATAGCAAATGTGGTGGAGTCTATCTTGCTCAACGCAGTCTGGGCACCTGCAATGGCGGTGAAGTTCTACAGCCGCGGCTGTGATTCAGCGTATGCTGCGCTTGTCCTTGCTGGTATGGCCCCTTTGAATCTGCTGGCAACCGAGTCCCGGTGCAACGAGCCGCTGCCGTGTCGACGAGAGGCGACCTGGGCGAGATGGTAGGAGAGGTGGCAAACATCCTCCAAAGGCGCCTGGACTAGTTGATTAAGCCTAGGCATTGGGACGTCATTCGAGTCTCAGACTTGATGGATATTATACTTAGTTCGCAAAACAATTGGATTTCTATAAGCAACATGGAAGCAGCGATAATAAAATCCTTGCGTCGTGCTGAACGTCAGCGCCATTATTTAACTCATAGATGAAAATCAAGCTGTGACATTCATGCCTTCTTCCCCTCGAGAAGTAAAACTTAGCTGTCGTACCTTGAGAGGGAAACGGAGAGTACGTGGTAGGTTTAGTAGGTGAGCGGTAACGCAAGTCGTTATTCAAGCTTCGCCCACTTATGGATTTAAAAAAAAGACATAAAATTCACTGAACCAATTGATCCTCAATTGTTACCAGGAGTAAAGTTGATGTTGTTTTTTTTCCATTTTGAGTAAGTTCGTCCATTCTTCTTCTCCTATCGTCTTCTTAACAGGAGTGTACCGTCTTAAATAGAGCCACTTTACGTTGAACTTCGTCTCCGGAGTATGATTTAATCTTCAACGATCGCCGATACTCGATTTTGTCTCAGGTATCGAGTGTCTGTCTATATTTTGAGCGCAGTTTCGAAGCCAGCCTCGATGAGGACGCTTCTTACTTTGCCACATATCGCGTCTTCAACTGAACTCGCGGCTTTGCCGTGGATTATGGTGATAGAATTTCGACGTCTTGCGATCTCTTAGAGCATTTGCAGGAAGCACGAATAGCTAAAAAGCACGAATAAGCCAAAGATTGGATTGATTACACTATGCAACAACAAAAAAGCCTATGTCTAAGCATACCTTTTCCGGTAAATTTCGGGTACATTTTTACCGAAAAAGGTATGTTTTCGCGCATAGGACTTTAATTGAGGCCAAATTTGTTGCATAGTGTTATTGGATCGTCCCAAAAGTTTTGTTTTTGTTACGATGTTTAACTGCATCAGAAAAGTATTTTCGCATCTCACGTTTAAAAATGTTGTAGCCTAGTGTAAATTTGGGTGCAGGGTAGTCCCAAGCTGTTGTGTTTTTTGCGTGGTGCTTAACAGAAAATAAACCCAGGGAGCGTACTTAAACGTCAAGGTTCAAAATAAACAAATTAACCCAAGTACATACACATTTTATTAGTTCTTAAGGCTAAAACTATGCATATTATAAAAGTTTTTGGTTTAGTAACTACGAGTTTCATGGGTCTAACACACATGAAGTGATAGATTTTTGATTTTGCTTTGTGTTTTTTTTTTCAGTGTATCGTCTTGCTTACACTTTGACTGATATTTATTGAGTTTGACTTTTACTTTTAATTGCCCGAAATGAGAGTATCACTTAGAGTCTAAAAAACCGGTATATACGATGACAAATGTTGGGACTAAACACATTGTAGAGCTGCTAAAATGTTTTGAAAACGTACAGACACGGGCTAATAGCTATATAGTGAAACGTTTTTGGGTACATTTTATCTGCTATTTATCTTATTAAAAAGTAGCAACGATTGTCTTTAGAAAACTAAATTCATGTATGCAATTCTTATATAATAATATGTATGTAATATTACTCTTTTAATTTGACAGCGTTTGACTGCATATAGATAACTGTTTTCATGCTCAGCGGCATGTCATAACTATGTATGTATTTATTTTTTTGATTTCTTGAAAAGGAACTTCTTGTATATCTATACATATATAATAAAAAACACATATAGGTTGAACAAATAAACAGCCAGTTTAATTAGATATATGTATTTGTGTATGTTTATAGTTTTAGTTTGTTTTGATTAGTTGTGGCTTTAGTGGGGGAAGTCAGTACAAAAAGTTTTTAGTTTGCTTTTGATTACATTTACACACACATAAGGGTTAATAGTTGTAGTAACTAGTGACGGCCACTATAAATGTGATATTGGCTGGTTTGGCTTAAAGAGAGCGTAATGACGCTTATCTTACTCTTTTGGCAATTGCTACGCATCAAATATGCTCTGTTAACCCATCAATGAGTCATGTACGTATAACTAACCTTTGTCTAAGATTGAACTAAATTGTACTTCATTTTGCTGCTGGAACCAAGTTTTGAATACTTCGAGGTACTGACTTTACAACATCACAACTCACATTCATAAACACTCGTTTGCACTTATTTGCACTCATTTACACTCATTTTCACTAACACACACAAGTTAGCCGACTTTTTTAAAGTGGCCTAGACATAAAGCTTTTCGAATTGCTAACAGAGTTAGTTTAAACCGTATCCTATCTGCTCAGCAGTGTTTCCACATTTAAGGTGATCTCAGGTCTGCGCACCTGTTCCTCCCCAGGCGTGTTGTTGCTCGAATTGACTGAAGTATTGCTGATAGCTGTGGAGGCTTCCATTGTTGTGTTATTGCTGGGACTTTGACATTCTGGCCTAGTGGGCGGAATTGCTGCCGACATGGACATGGTCGCACGAAATGCATGTAGTCCGTTTAGCGTGCGTGAAGGAGCCGGTGAGGTGGGCGCTGACAGCATGGGCGGCGAGGTGGTGCTCAAATGCGTGTTCATCGCTGGCATGGGCGGCGATTGCGCTTCCAGCGTGGAAGGCGGACTGCGATTGAGATTGCTGTCCAGACTGCTATGATGCTGCGAGGAGGCTGGCGACAGCGGTATCTCTTCAATCTTTTCCAGGTCCTGCGTTATCGAGGTAGAGTTTTGTCTGTGCGCACGCGTTAGCGTGCCCTTGGGACTGCGTGAAGTGTCATGTAGCAAGGGTATGTCCAGCATGGTAGTCTTGGCTGCATGCACTAGCACTGTATAGTTGGCCTGAAGCGAGTTCTGATGATGTTGCTCGGGCTTGTGCTGCTGATCATCGCGATCCAGACTGAATTGGCGTCGCAGCAGACGACTAGAGCCGGGCTTGCTATCAAACTTGGTGCTACTGCCGCCGACGGAGCAACCGCCGCTGCCAGGTCCATTGGCGCTGCCCATACCACCGCTTGCATTGCCATAAACATACTTGCCATCATAGAACTGCGTTAGATTGCTTTCGCTAGGACTTAGGCATTTGTAGTGATTATAAGGCGAACTTAGATCCATCATTTCCTCGATTTTTTTGTAGAGCCGCGAACTGGATCCACCCGTAGAGCTGGGCAGCCGATTGAAGCTGTTTGGGTTAAGCAAATTGTCGGGCGTCAGCTCGGATAACTTGCGGGATTGCGGGCTGGAATTGGGCGTCTTGGTGGGAAATTCGGGACAAAGCGTTGTATTGGGACTTATGGTATTTGTCGAATTGGAGTCCAGGGAATAGGAATTGGGTAGATTGCTAGAGCATATATCCGCATTGGTGGGTGGTGTTATTTCAACTTTGACTTCAACAGACTCGCCAGCTAGCGAGGAGGATTGTGAGCTGGAAGGATTAGTACTGTTGCGCGACTTATTGGCTTGAGCTTTCAAGGTGATAGAGTTGCGTATAAGCGACTCATCCAAGCTGCGAAATAGAGCAACAGCATATTATTAATTAACGTTAAATTAAGGGAATTGAGTTAGGTTCATGAGCACCTACCCATGCGATTCCCTGCGGCAGCCAATGAAGTTGGTTAAATGGTTAGTGACTTAATAGCTGGAAGTTGGCTTAGCCTAAAGACTTACCCTATGGGTGGCGGCGCTGGCAGCGGTTTATCAAAACCTTTCTTGCCCAGCAGCCAAAATGTGTTCATCATGCCTTTGCCCTTGATATCGATGAGACCACGTGGTTCTATTGCATAACCTCCACGAGCTTCTAGACGATCCCGTGTCTCTTGCGACATGTGTATGCGCCAGGAGGAGCCTTACAAGTACAACATATAATTTCTTATTCAATGGAAGATTTTCCAACATTGCTCACCCGTTGACTCCATTCTTGAAGCTGTATTCACAGTATCACCAAAGAGACAGTAACGTGGCATAGTCAAGCCCACAACGCCTGCACAGCAGGGTCCAGTGTGCAGACCTATGCGAAGCTGTAGCGGCACACCAGGTAAGTGCTTTACATTAAAGCGACCGCTTTGATGCAGCAAGTCCAAAGCCATAGTAGCTATTTGCTCGGCATGATCGGGTATTTTCACAGGCACACCGCTGACCACCATATAAGCATCACCTATGGTTTCTACCTATAAACGAGAGGTAGCGGTTTGTAGGCAGTTGTTGTTGATGCCTCAAATCATAGTGGAAATTGGAACCTTTACTATTGTAGTACATACCTTGTAGACATTGTATGCATTTATAGTGGCATCAAATATGGTATAGAGATCGTTTAGCAAATCCACCACCTGCACGGGGCTACAATGTGCGGCAATTGTTGTAAAACCAACAATGTCGCTAAAGTATATGGTCACATCGGAGAACTCCTCGGGATCGACACCTAGCCCCATTTTAAGCTTCTCAGCAACGGAACTAAAAAAAGAATGAATGTTTTACGGTGTTTTGTTTGGAAGTTCCTAAAAAACGGAAAAGACACTTCCAAAAGATTGTCAATTGGTGGCCAATTCTTAAAGAAGCCTTGCTGCCAATATTTCCAAGCTATTTGTAACCCACCTTGGTAACATGCGATTTAGTAGCTGCTCAGTCTTCTTTCTTTCAATATCCAACTGATCTGTACGTTCACGTATAAGCTCTTCCAGATTGTTGGAATACTTTTCCAGCATTTGAAACATGGTATCTACAAAGTTCACCTTGCGACCATGATTAAGCATCTTGAAGCGCTCATAGACCCTGTAAATCAATATATATCCCAAACTGCACACAAAATCTTGTATATAAACTTACGAATTGAAATCCGGACGCATATCCGGCTGCTCTGCCCAGCATTGACGCATAATATTAATGGCCTCCGGTGGCGCAGCGCCTTTGGAAACCGATGGTCGTATCAGTGGCGGCGGTTTTTTTATCTTGGCTATGATCTCCTCTGCTGTCAGCGACAGCATGCAATAAGGTTCACCACGAACCACAACTTCCTGCATTATAATGCCAAAAGAGTAGACATCGCCCAGCTGTGTGCCAAGCTGCACTCGAACATGATGATGATGCTGCTGCTGTGTCTTCATGGAGCGCAACAGCTCCGGGGCTGTCCAAAGCAACTCCTTAGCACTACGCGGCAAGGGCGGCAGACCCTGCGCTTCATAAAAGGAGTTTAGACCATAGTCCGTGATCTTAAGCACCCAGCGTGCATCTACGACGCAGTTACGTGAGGTCAGTGTGCCATGCACGCGCAGCGGTGAGGCATGCAGATAGCGCATGCCGCGAACCAGATCCGTAAGTAGACTTAGGCGAAACGACCAATCCAGCTTAATCTCATCCATAATTAAAACATCTTGCAGCGAGCCGCGCGAGCAATAATCAAATACCATGGCCGTGCGATTGGGATCCGATAGCCAGCCTAAGAGCGGATTAATATTTTCATGGCGCAGCCCATGTGCCATGACCAGAAAATCCATGGCCTTGGAGCGCAGCTCAGTGGAGCCATTCATTTGCACCTCCTTTAGTTGCACTAGATCGCCATTATAACGCGCTCTCATGTCCAAATGAGCGGGATTATGTCGCACCAAGCTGTCCGAGGCAGAAGCGCTCTTGGCATTGGTGGTACCTGTGGCTATTGCTGTGGCTGTATTGCTGTTGGTAACATTACTGCTCGCAGTAGGTGCAGCACCAGGTATGATAAAGCCCAGATTTTTCAAAGAACCTATAGAGCCCTTCAGCAAATCCGGCTTGTCCACCTCGGGTCCGCCGAATTCCTGTAGCTGTTGCAGCCAGCAGCACAACATAGCCTCAATGCCCTCATCAACCTATAGTTAAAAGTTGAAGTTAGTTTTATAAGCGTTATAACCGCGTGTAATAGAGCGCCTACCCGACGCGAGTCCACGGGAAACACAAAATCATTGGCGGATAGCACAATCTTATTGGGTCCTTTGGAGAGCCGTTTGCGCAGAAAATAGTTTCTGCAAAAAGAAAATCATAAAATTACTTGATTGGCTTACATGTAATACCTCAGATAGATTGCTAAGCCCAAACTTGCCACAATGTAAACATAGTTTAAGCTGCAACTCACCGAATTAAGCTCAATTAACTGTAACACGAAATCTTGTTCACTTCTGCCACTAGCCACAGATAAGGCATTAAAACTTTTTATGCTACTTCTTGCAACTAGTTGAGTCCAGCACTAGCTTTCAAGGAGAACCGCAAATTCATGCAACAATTGTTGTGCTACAAAGTTTTGCCACGTGTTGTAGCTGGGCGGACACTAAAGCGCCATGCAACGTCAAGTTAAGTGTATTATGCGTATTAATGGGCTCTACTGTTACGAACTACGGCTGGACAAAGTTGGACAGCATAACTCTTTGTCCACACGTGTGCCTCCTGTTTAATAGTGGTCCCTGCCCTGCCTTTTAACCCTCTATCGCCCAGCGCCTGGAGCAACACGCAGCAACACTACAAAGTCAAACTTTGCTGCTATTTATGAATCACCTTTGTGCAGGTGGTCAGCTATCTATGTATATGGCATGAACACCTAAACTATTTGGTGCATCCATATATATATATACGTATACTGGAAAACTTTTAGGTATGTGTTAACATGACTGAAAATCATGGATGGACGGATATAAGTGAGGGCATTTTAGTTATTGTCCTTCTATTTTTTGATAGCTGTGCGTATTTACTCTGCAAGTACTTATATATGCATCAGATTAGTGGCGTCGTTAGATGTAGGGAAACACCTAATTAACGCACTATAAGCAAATCAGCGAGAAGGACTAAAGAGGCCTCTATGGCCAAGAAGAGTACTGCCCGGTTCAACGATGGATGTAAAGAACGACGTTAGCTGGCACATCATCTGCAGATTCTTGAGTATCTTACCAGAATTATACGATTTTACTTCCATGATCAATGCTACCTGCGGGAAAAAACAATATACTATATTTATTGGCATGCACCAGGAATCGGAATGTGGTATATGATGCTTTGCCGAGCCTGAAAGTGGCAAAAGCTTCGCTGTCGACATTACAATAGTCGCTGCTGCCAAGGAACTGCATGATTTCGAGAGCAGCGCCAATGCAGTGATTATGTCAGGTGCTTACTGGCTAGAGGACACCCAGCGATTCTCATTAGCAAAAGGGGAAAAGTTGGGCCTGCATCAGTCCAAGTGTACTGCCTATATTGCTCACAGTCAGTACACACACTATTCTTTCAAACAACTTAATCCAGCACGTAAACGATAAAGCGACGGAAGCCTTTAATGTATTTACTGGCAACAATACGAAGATTGGCGGCCCTTGTCTACCCAACAGATGGATGATAACCAAAGTGGTGCGGTCCATCTTTCCCTTATGCAATGTAATGGTTTTGAAGTAGTACAACCGCAGATGCGCGGCCCGTGTGCACGTGTTGCGGTTTAGGTTGTTCAAAACCGCGCAAAAGAGAAATTTTCCGGGAAAATTTGAATGAAGATAAGCTTGATTTGTGATTATTTGGAAACTTGCAGCACACATATAGGACCCACTAGTGAGCCAGAACTGCTACGTTCTTTGTTGTTTTGAAATATCGCATTGGTATCACGATACGGCAGGCAGATTGCAGGCGAAAATACACTGCAGTCTGCGGCACAGCTATACAAGAAAGCAACAATTTGGGAAACATTTTCAGTACCTGTTCAGATACGTAGAATATATCGAAACGGGATTGTATTCTATAAGGGTGTCCAGTTGCTTGCATACGTAGATGCTATCGATATCATTGGTCGTACTAAGCGAGCAGTTACTGGAGCTTTTGCGGCTATTGAAAGAGAATCTGCTCTTGAATTGCAAATAAGAGCAAGACGAAGTATATGCTTTCTTCGAGTAGAGATACTATACTTTTGATATTGTCAAAGGTTTCGTCTACCTTGGCAATACCGTCACAATGAAGAACGATGTCCGCATGGAGATCTACCGGATGATCACTCTTGCCAATAGATGTTACTTTGGTCTCAGTAGTCAAATGAGTAGTATAGACCACTCACGCCAGATGAAACTAACACTCTATAAGACGCTTTTCCTTCCCGTTTTGCTTTATAGCGCTGATGAAAATGCCCTAGGAGTGTTTGAGCGGAATGTACTCCGTAAGATCATTGGCCCTCTAACGGGACTCTTTGACAACAGATAACGCACACGATGGAACGACGAACTCTATGAGCTCTACGGCGACATTGACATAGTCAAGCGAATTCAAATCCGACGAAGGGGCACAGCATGTCTCCGTTGGAAGGACCAGGTATAGGGTAAACAAGCTACATTTGGTATCAAACCAGCAAAGCAGAGACTCCTAAAGAAGAGCTTTACATCATGCCGTAACCCGTTAACGAGTTGTTATAGCCAGTTAAGTAAGTGTGGTATTTATGAAAGTAATCTTCAAGTGGATAATTCCTGACATAACAATGATGACTGTGCATAGAAACTTATTTATAACTTATCTCGAAGATATTTTCCATCTAGTTTTAGATGCCTTTTTGCATCAAAAACAAACAATTATTTGTGATAAATTAACAGCATTGTGAAGTCCTTAAAGAACAAAGCAGCTGGTATGGACACAGTGCCGGCGTGATTCATAAGATTCGTGATGCTTCTATGGATACAAAGAATGACCAAGCTGTTTAATTGCATTTTTGATTCCAAAAGTGGAATCAGTCATTTATCCTGCTCGATTTGTGTTGATATTCAGAAAGAAAAAAATAGCAGGGCAGACTTTCGGAACGGTATCCGACAGTACGCTTTTTCCAAAACAGTAAATCCAGCTTAAGGTATTATGCAAACTAATGTATCTACGGTTACGAGTGAGGCCTTGCATTTTGAAGTTAACAATTCGTAGAACGTGATAACATACGAACGCTTCTTGTTTTCGTGGAAGTCCCCGGAGAAATTTAGCTTTTAAAATTCAAATTCTAATTACAGATTTCGAAAGTGGCAATGTCAGCAAATATCATATTACTCCGATTACTGCCGATCGAGATGAACTGTAACTTGAATTAAAGGTATTTAAGTGTCGCATTGAAGTTCTTCGGACAGTTTTGGTCCATCTTATCTCGATTGTGGGTTACAAAGCACTGAACTCAAAAAAAAATAATTAAAATTTTAATTTACAAAATATTTTTTACAATGCAGGGCTCAATACTCAAGGTAGGCCAAACCTTTCTGAAACTTATTTAATCTTCTTCTTCTTCTTAACTGGCCATAACAACCCGTTATCGGGTTACGGCCTGATGTAAATACATTCTTTCATTGGAATTGTATTTTTACGTGGTGGGTCCCAAACCCTACGCACAACCCTTTTAAGGCCATTTAAGGCCATTATTTTTTTACTTATTTAATCAATAGTTAATTATCTTTAATTTGAATTATAATTCATCTCAATCGGTAGTAAGGTTACCGGCCAATAAGAGATTTGCCGACATTGCATTTCTCGCATTCTCGAATTTTTTCAAATAGCGAAAATTCGAAAATCGTTTTACAGGCCCAGAGGGTTACCTATTTGATTATACTTGATTACATGGGGGTTGGGGCGGGGGGTGGGGTGAGTTTAAGCTAGTGATGACGTCATCATTTTAAACATTTTTTTTCTTCATATTTTTAAGAAAAATGTGAAGATTAAGGCGAACACGATATTCTAGTGATTTCTTATATTAGGATTTAATATTTAGCCATCAAGATACGAAGGAAGCCGACTCCTCTCTTTGCTCGTTCGAAGTGGTGTCGAAAATGGAAAAAAATTACGTAATATATGGAAACTGTTTCAGAAATCGAAATCAGCGACCCGAAATTTACCGAGAAAGGTATGGTTTAGACATAGGCTTTTATTTTGTTGCATAGTGATATCAACGCAGTTTTAGTTAAAAATCTATTCAAATTGACAGACTAACCGCTACCCTTTCAATGCTGATCATTTTCGTACAAACAACCTTTGGTTTGCCACGCCTCTTTCGCCCCCTTACATGCTACATACTTTGCACAAATCTTTAATACACTTTACAACTATGTGAACTGGGTGTAAAAACGCTGCGTAAAAACTAGTAAAAACAGCCAGATTGCAGACATAGCTCAACTTTTATTAACTATTTTTTTAAGTGACAATGGTTACTCGATTTCCCGCTGCGGGGCGCCATTGCTGTATTTTCGCCTGTTGTTACATTGAGCGTCGGCCACAGCACATCCGCTTCCGTTTTGAAGGTTTCGCTTTTTGTGCCATTTTTTGTTGTTGTTTGTGTGCACGCTAATTAAAACTTCATGAGCTGCATTTTAACAGTGTTGCAAAGTTTTTGATTGTTGCGGTTTAAAGTTGTGCGTGCAACTAGTTTAAAGCGAATTGCATGTCATATTAATGAGTTCTCTCACACTCACTAAAACCGGCTCTGGGTCTGTACTCATTCATTCATTCATTTACACACTCACTTATTGTGTGTCAGGTCAAACAGTTAATGATTTGTTTAACCGTACTTGACATTTTTTTCTCATTTTTTTATTGTCAATTACAACATGTTTATGTGCGTCTGTGTGTGTGTGTGTGTGCTACAATGAGCGCCATTAGTTATGCTACACTTTGATAAATGTAAGTAATTAATTAAATGCCTGTTTTAATGGCTGCTCATTGTGTGCTTAATTCATGTGCGGTTTTGATATTGATTTCCTGCAAATGATTTCAATGTCAATAACCACAAACTAACCAATTTGAGTGTATTTGAGTGTAATTTTGCATGTATACATGCATGTGTGTATATGCAAATTATGTGATTTAACCTCGAGCATATTAAGTTAAGAGTTGACTTTGTATATGATTAGCAAAAGCCCGATTCAACTAGCTCTCAATGTGCTGTGGCTTTTAATTTGCATAACAAAATTGGCCTATGCTGCGTATGCTTAATACATGCGGCAAGCCTTTCCTTCATATTTAAACTTTCATTTAATACATCAAAAAAAAAAAATATATGTTGCAAATTTCAAAGCCAACTCCGCGGGCTGCCACTAGACAAAAGCATTGCAATTAAGCAAATACCCAGAGTTTCAAGTTAAAATACAAAAATTTTGAATTAAAATGGAAATTGATAAGCTCAGAGCCTTGGGAATGCAAAGCTGATATTGCCTTTTGAATTGCTAAGATATCCCTTTGAAAAAGCTGCACAAACAAAACGATAACCCATTTAAAGCGTATTTTCTACTGCTAATTGATTATTCCATACTGTTTCTTGGCGACTTTACTGGAAATCTAAATTACGCTCTCTCTCCCTCTCTCTCTCTCTTGGCAAATAGACGCAAAATATTTGAGTGTAAATGTAATTAAATATGCGCAAAGCGTAGGCGGCTGGAACGGGAATGGGTTAATCTACGTTCACACGATGGAATGCAAAGTGTGGATGTGGCGAAAGTTTAGGAATTAAGATATTTAGATGGAATAGATTAGGCGGCGGAATTAGTGCAGTTTTGCATATATGCTATGTGACGAAAATGCAGACTTGAAACTAAGTTCATTTTCAGGTAGAGTTGGTATCCATTTAAAGTAGGTTTACACAAGCTGCATGATGAGCGGAAACACGTTTTTTCATACCCTGTACGTATTACAATATATATAGAAGGTATAGTAAAAAGGTATACAATTAAAGAAGTTGTTCAATAAATTTGACATCAGTTCGGAAATGTTTCAGAAAATGTAGGAAAACACAGTAAAAAAGGTTGAGTATGTTCTACTTTGGTATTATTTGTTACATTCACACATAGAAACACTTGAGCTATGTCCATTTGTATGCATAAACAATGTGAAGTCACTGTTTATCACTAGGTGATTAGCATACGACGTTGCGGTTCATGCTGTCGAACATCATTTCCCAGAAATCGTATAACAGCTTTTGACGTAATCGATACCTATATATTGAAACATGAATCCGAAATTGTATAACGAGAAGGGGAATGTAATGGGAAGAAGAGGACGAAGAGAAAGGGGACGGGAACGGGAAGGAGAAACGGAAGGAGAACGGGGAGGAGAAAGATAAAGGTCAGGGGAACGGAATAGAAATGGAAAGAGGAGAAGGGGGTGGAGGAAGAATAAGTCGAAGGGGACGGGGAAGGCGAGTGGGAGTGGGAATGGGAAGAATATGAGAAACCTTGAGAAGGGCACGCGAGTTGGCGAGCGGAGCGAGCTGAGGCAGCGCCCCTAGTTTTATCTCAATATATAAAATCGTACATGCGGGGTACGGGATTTTAAAGCTCGAGAACCACTTAACCAAATGACTTTATATTTGGACCATATATTCGTTTGGTGCGCAGGAACGTTTCTCTATAGTTTTTATACGTTAGATGGACAGGATCAGCAATATTCTAAAGTGACGTAATAAATACATAATATTTATGCTTATATAATAGTATAGCATTTTAAAATGTTTACAGTTCACAACTTTGATTAGGTAAACAATTCACTCTGAAATTTAAAGATTCAAAACTTGTCGTATATGGTGACCGAAAAAAGGGTTCTTTCGACACCAGTTGAGGCACCCCAGGCCTTAAAAAGGCTGTGCGAAGGGTTTGGGACCCACCACGTAAAGCCCTAATTCCAATGAAAGAATGTAAAGAAGCCTCGGTTAAGATTACCTCGAACTTTGACAATCGCTACATGTGAACGTAGCTTTGTTTAATGATATTTCATCTTATCATCAACTCATTTGCACTTACTTATCGTTAAAGTGTAAGTTAGTTTTATGCTTACCTCATAGCAATGCCTGCGGCCACACTGGCTGCCACAATGATGAGCAGAATTCCCACACAAATTGCCACAATGGTCCAACAGATGGCACCACAGTGCCGTAGCTGGACACTGCTTACCAGCAGCCATTCATCGTAGCCCGGCTGTATGGAATGTGTAACATAGATGCGTCCATTAAGCTCATGTTGCTCCAAAATAAGCAAAGGCCGCCACTTAAAGTGCCCAAAGCTACCATTCCGCTCAACAGTGCGCACAATGTCCAACACTATAAAATCGTATTTGGCGCCCACACTCAGCCGTTCCGGCACTTCCTCAATGCCACTTGACAACATGTGCGCTATAAGAAAGTCATACAAACTGAAGTAGTCCATAAAGGGTCGTAGCTTTTCAATTTGCTGCCGTTGCATTGCACTTGCATTGCAATGCCGCTGCAGCTCCTGCTGCAACTGGGCGTGAGCATTGGTATGGGTGTCGTTGCTGCTGCCGTTAAATGTCACCGCACACTGCTGCATAATTGTCTCGATATTGCGACACATTTCCGCCGGCTGTGACGCCTGTCGTTGCACACACTCTGGCAGTGCTGACCATGTTGCATTACCAACCAGCGGTTCCCGACGTTGTCGAAAACTCTGCACCGCAGCCATGCCACTGTGTGTTTCATTGGCCGCATTCAGAAAGTGGCGATACTTATCGCTTAGCACCGTCAGCACCAGCAGATTGCTAGTGACCAGGCCAGTAGTTGTGGCAGCTCCATTGCCGGCCGCAGCTTTGCCACTGGTGGCATTGGCCGCATTGATGCGTGCCAAATATTTGTAGAAACGGTGCTCGGCATTCAATGAGCTTGCCACAATATCGATGAGCAATACTTTGACGTGTTGTTGTTGTTGTTGCTGCTTTTGTTGTTGCGGCTGTTGTTGCCACGACGGTGGCCCAGACGCCCATTTGGTGTTGTTCAACAATCGCAATGTGCTGTCATCGTTCAGAGGCGCCGTGATAATAATTGCTGTTTTGTTGGTCGTAAAGTCACCAAGTGAAAGATACAAGTACAGAAAAGTGTGAGAGAACGAAATAAAGGCGAATTTGAGTGTATGTATATATGTGTGTGTCTGCCAGGGCTGCAAAAGCTGTTCAGCAAGACAATGAATGAGCTTACGCGCTGCTTCCTTTTTACGCTATCGTTCATTTTTAGCTATCCAAGGAACTTCAAAGTGCGACAGTTCAAAATTAAAAGTAACAAAGTAAGGGTCGAACATCCATCAGGATCGGTACATAGGAACACATTAGTCCTTGTTTAGTTTCTCGTACACTACTTACTGAGTTTAAGCAAAGCAAGTTTTATACAGAAAGCCTTAGAGACTAATTTTTCGAAAATTTTGTGGGACAACCCAAAAATCTTTTGCATTTTTCATACAAATATTGTGGAATGTTCTAAAAATAAATATATATACCCTGACGGCAGCTCCCTCCGTTTTCGACTCAATTCAACTCTGCAATTAGATTTTTTATATTTTCAGCATTATTGCATGCATTTATGTGCTTATGGTCACTGGGCCAACCTTGACAGCATGTTCTTGAAAACAATATCTCTTTCCATGCGCTTGCCACCCAGACAAAAGTCATCCACTTAGATAATCTGCAAACAGTTTTTGAACCAAAATGGACTCTCTGTCTAAATCAACAAATCCTAACAAAAACTCATGCAAAAGGTGATTTACATGGGTTGCAATCCATCCGTTTTCATGCTGCTTTGTTTTTGCTTTGTTTGCAACCCTGTTACACACCTATGGACACAATACACCCAGCTTGGTTTGATTTTTGGTTATCGGTGTTGCGATTTCGGATTTCGATTTCGATTTCAGTTTGTTTGCTTGGACAATTTTTATTGCCAAAGGCTGGTGCTTGTTATTGTTATTGTAGTCGTTGTTGTTAAGCTACTGTTGTTTTTTTTTTGGTACTTGTTGGTGTTGTGGTGCCGTGCACTTACCTTTGCCGGGCTTATCCTGTGCATGCAGGTCACGTATTGTGTCACCAATTTCAATGCGATATGGTATATGCAAGTTAGCTGCTATGGCCAGAGGTAGGCCCCAATTGTCGTCTGCAAGTAGTCGAGAGAGAGACAGAGAGGGAGAGAGAGATAAGTTTAAAGTACAGTTGGCGAGACACAGTTAGTGGCAGGATGACTTCGAAATTAAATTGTGTTTTCGCAAAGAATGAAAATTGTGGCACGTACATATATCGCAAGAGGTGTGATTAAGTGTGAGAGAAATGAAAATTGTTAGGGGCGTTTTCATGCCACTTGAATTTTAGATAATTCGAAATGGGCAGCAACTTTTGCTTATTGCAATAGTTTTCAATAGGACAAAACCATTAAAGTAACAAGCACACATGAGATAGTAAAGTTAACTTAGTGGCTTACATGGCGTATGCGCATTGTTTGCTGTGGCAGCAGCCGGCGAGTTAGCTGCTTCACAGACATTTAACGATTTCGAATCAATAAAAAATAAGTGCACAAACAGACAAGCGTAAAATTCACTGCTAACTTTAGAAGGCATAAAACAATTCCGTTCAATCTATAAGTACTTGGTCGAAACTAAATTTTTTATAGCTGAACTTCTAAGCTTTTGTGAGTCAGGTGAGTAATTTGTTAGCACCATAAACTTTTACAAAGCGTTTATTGCGTAACTTAAAAGGTGAACATTTTTGAAAAGCTACGAACTTATAGAGTAGGCAACTACGCGCTGAAATCTTTAAACATGGCATTTGCATTTGAAACAATAAAATGTTTCTTAGAGTATACTTCGATTCAAAAACTTTAAAGCAAGTACTCGCGCAATCGAGTAGTTTTCCCCAGAGCTTCTTATATTTTCTTTCTTACAAGATACATCCGAAACTCGAATAGCTAAAGTACACTACCTTTGATTTTCTATATAGCACCCATTCGCAGTTTAAGCTTACCACGTTTATCTGAACTCTTACATAAGAGGTTTTACTTCTTTGTGCTTGACAGTTGTCACACCCTTTGTGTTAGGGGCCTGCTGCATTCGCACTGCATTCGAAAAGATCTATTTTTTAGCAGGCCCTAAGGTACTTAAACACCATAAGCGATTCACAACTTGACAGTCAACTCTTTGACAACCCATTAGGGTCTCGTCGGAGAGCCTAGCAATTTTAATAAAACGCAAATCGCTCTAAGCTGCATAAACACATAGTATCTTAAAGATATATTTAATTTCCAATGAAAAAAATTCCAAAAACGTTTTTTTTAAATACAAAACTGAAAAGTGTAAGGAATTCTTCGGCTGGGATGATGCACTCAGCCACGCCAGGACTATTTATTTAATTTTCGGGCGACCTCGTGTTGGATGTAGCCCATCGTGGCGTAGGTTCGCTTCCTCGACTGTGACATTCTAGGCTCGGTCAAAGACTCTCCCGATTGCGCTCTCCCTTCGCTGACCTGTTGCTTGTCAGCTTTCACATGGAATAATAATATATTCTATTCATAATAATATATTATATTATTATTATTATTCCATGAGCTTACATGCGTGTGTTGGAAGCTGTTGCTGCTCCTGAGCGCAGCCTGATGTGATATTCGTTGCTATGCTGCTGAGCGTAGTAGCTTGCTCTCTCTCCTTTGCGTTAGCATGTATACTTAACTAGGTAAAGTCGTCGCTGCGACGTCAGCAGCGCAGTTTATTAGTTTGTTCTCTTGCGAATTTCAATAAGGGAGGTTGTGTGTCGCGCATGTTATTTCAGTTAATGCTGTGTATATGTAAATTTTTCAGTAACGAGAGTAAATTGCGCCTCTCTTTTTCGCTATTTCAGCCTCTCACAAAGTTTTAAGAATGTTCGCTCCATGACGACGTTACCTTGTTAAGTATACATTGCCTGCAGCTGCTGCTGTTGTCGAGCGCAGCCGCTTACTTTGCTGTGGCGTATGTGGGTGCGTGCGTATGTAGCTGCCGTTGGTAAGCGCTGTTTGCGCGCTGTTGGTAGGTGTCTGTGGTGATATGTGAGCATTCAGTGTTTCTCATGAGTCAAGAACTAGTGCCAGGGATGGGTGTTGGATGAACTTAATTTTAATGGCTCCAATGCCCTACGCTATACATTGAACTATAATTATGGCTTCGTGCCCCTAATACTACTAACAAAACTAATACATGGCTCCTTGCCTCTTAAACCTAGGCTTATATTACTAACTTATATCTGTTATATTATTTACATATGTACAAACGTGATGGCGCAGTATGGGTCCTTACAAAGGAAAGGCTTTGAGTTGGATATCCCTGCCAAGATGGTGCGATTTTGCAAAGCGAACCTATTTATACAAAGTAAGGCTTCATCTATAAGAGTGTCCAGTTGCTTGCTTACGCAGATGATATTGATATCATTGGTCGTACTAAGTAAGCAGTTACCAGACCCCTGCGGCCATTTAAAGAGAATCTTCAATAGTGCGTCCGGTTGTAAATGAGAGGCAGACCAAGTATTTGTTTTCTTCGTTAGACTCTCAGATTGATGTTGAAAACTATACTTTTTACGTTGTCAAGGATTTTGTCTACCACCATCATAAAGAAGATGTATGGAGATCAAGCGGAGAATCACATTTGCCAATAGAGAATTATATAGTAGAGACCATTCTCGCCAGATGAAACTAATACTCCACAAGATGTTCATCCTTCTCATTTTGCTTTATGGTGCTGCCTTGGCGTGTTTGAGCGGAAAAGACTTCGTAAGACTTTTCGTCCTCTTCGCGTTGGCAAGGTCTACAGCATTTGATGGAACGACGAACTTCATAAGCTCTAGGACGACATGCCGACCATACCCGCGCTGAAAGGGCTAGGTAGAGAGCACCTTAACTACCTTTGGCATCAGCAATTGGAGAAGGCGCGCGCAAAGCAGAAACGCCTGGAGGAGAGCTTTACATCACTCCGTAAGTCGTTAACGGGTTGTTATGACCAGTTATAAAGAAGAAGAAGTCTTCCACTCGAAATGACAGTTTTCTTGAAATGTAATCCCTTAAGATGTCATTGAATCATGCACACAAAGAAGTAATCTTTAAATTTTGATGCACTTCCAAGCTCGCGCAGATCTTAAGCACTCGCAAACGCCGTTTGTAGTCGACGTAGATATTTCCGGCTGTTCTTAGATTTAATGCTCGTACCGCAACTAAGCAAAACAAACTTTTCCCGGTAAGTGCAACAAAACGTACAACTAAATCGTGTTCAAAATATGTGTTCTGCTCGCAGATGCAGTCTTGGGGTCGTAGTTGTTGCTGTTGTTTTTGTTGCCGTAGGGAAACTGCGTTGCGTAATTGAACAATTTTCCACTTGAGCTAACAATGCGCTTGCCAATATTTACATTTTCTTTGCGACGCCCAATATGAAGTTTCCGAGACTGTAACAGCTGCACTTGTTCACCGGTGCGCAACAAATTTTCGACGTTTCTCTGGTAACCAGACAAAGATGCAGGGTGTGGATTAAGGAAGTGGTTCTGTTGGTTGACAGCTGCCCAACAAGCTGCAAGTTTCAAGTAAGTTAATTAGCATGACAGCTGCATGCAAAGCAACGCTAATTGAGTTAAGCCAATGACCAACATGGCTAACAGCAACAACAACAACAACAACAACAGAAAAGATGTCTGCCAAGTGTTTGGCCAAGTTTGCAGCATTGCAATGAAATTGCCAGCGAGCGCAACGTAGTGGGGCAAAGTGTCCTTGATTATAAATGAATTCCTAGCGTCCTGTAGAGCTCGAGGCACTGCAGCAGACACAACAACCGGTTGCGCATGGTGGTATGTGCAAGTATTTTATAAATATTTCATGCAGTGTCTTTTGGGCCTACAGTTTATTGCATATAAGCAGACAGAGAGGTTATGCAAGGTGGCAGACATTTTATGTACAGTTTATACATATTTCATAAATGCATTTAAGGCTTCATGCCATGAGAGTCAATTGAATTTGCTGCTCATATTAAAGGCAACAAAATGACTCTGATAATTGCATTAAATGATTAATTGGCTTAGCGCCGACTTGGCGTATGTGTAATGTTTTGTGTCTGCTTTCTTTGAAACTTTGTCATTATTGGACTCTAATTTATCAACGAGAATGCTAAAAATCTGCTCTAATGCATGACTGTGCAGCAAAAAATGGTTTAAAAGGAAAGTTTTAAGTCGGAAGTGCTTCAAATCTATTTATATTTAAGGTATTCAGTGTTGGAGAATGTAAATAAAGCTGACCAAAAAGATTCGGATATGACCCCAAAAGCCAATGACCCCCCGCAAACGTGTTAAGGACTATAATCTGACAATGCGGGTATGAATCTAGAACGTACGGAGCCTCATCAGCACTTTTGGGCTAAATAAAGCCGACATTACCGCTATACAGCAGATGCGATAGATTAGGCAAGGCTGCTGCGAGTTAGCAGACTTTGTCATCTACTACAGCTACCTGGGTGCGGCTTTGTTGTAGGCAGGAGATTGCGCAACCGCGTCTGCAGACTCACACCAGGGAACGAGAGGCTGGCAATAATCAGTACCAAGGCTTAGTTCTTTAACATAAGCCTGATTTCCGTACACAGCCTGACAAAGAACAAAGATGCGTTCTACGCTAGACTTGAGTCTGTCGATGACTGCCACGCAGCCCTTGACGTTAAAATCGTTTCAGGTTATTTGCATGGCAAGGTTGGAAGACAGCGTATCTTTGGTCTTGCTCTCGGACAATTCAGTCTTCTAAAGGCTAATTGACTTTGCCGCGGCGAGAAACATGCTCGTCTGTGGTAGCAGATTTGAGGATATACACAAGACTACATGGCTGTCCCATGATCAATCTAAACGCAATCAGATTGATCACTGTGTCATCGATGGAATACATGCATCCAATGTGCTAAACGTTCGTACGTTTAGAGGGGTCAACATTTTACCACTACCTTGTTGTAACCAAGATTCGCATGCAGCTAGGCCAAGTGAAGAACGTGTGATCTAGCGCACAGCGCAATCAGCGAGAGGACAGCCGTAGCCTTCTCCGCCGTAACCTCCCTCCGAATGTGATAACGCCAAGTGGCTTTTGGATACATATATACCTGCGTAATTGCTTTCCAACGACCACTGTCGAGTGTCCAATAAAGTGAAGAGTTCACATATAATTTGGCATAGATGGTATTGTTGGCCTGATCTTCTTTATAACTCTTTAATTTTAAACTTTTTTTAGTGCGCCGCAGCTTGTCAGGTCGTCTAGTGAAAAAACTATCTATCATAGCACTGTGCCATTTTAAGTCAGTTTTAACATATTGTCTACGTCACTGCAATTTTTTCAACAAAACGCAAATGTCAGAATGAATGAAAATCTGTTAAACAATATGTTTTGACACTGGAACATGAGAACACAGTGAAAACCTAGCTTAACAATACGTAATTTTCTGTCATTTGGTTTTCCTGGAAAGCAGAAATTTTCATGAGTTTCCAGAAATTCATGAATGTTTTGTTTATTTGAATTGCAGTATTCTCAGTATTCTACTCTATTGTCCACTTTATACGAGGGCAGTTTCATAAGTAAGTGACATTTTGAATTTGCCGCGTAGAAACTGTGTTGGTTTTCAACGACCAATAACGAGGAACCAATGGTACAATCAGCATTGTCACGAAATCACTGCAGTGAAGAAGACGCCTTTAAAGGGGCGCAGCAATCGGCTGCTATGCGATCTGTACCAGATGACTATCTGGAGATGAGGAGGAAGTTCTTCCAAAAGGTACCGGACCGCGTTCCTGTAGAGATGCAGAAGGAAATCTGGTAGTAAGTGCACAGAGGGTACTGAGGTTGTGGAGGAAATATTTCTGTACCTTATTAGCTCCCTGAGCCAACTTCCCGACGTCCAGAGGCTCAAGAGTTGTTCAAAACTGGCGGTAATGAGTAGGTAAGGTGTATGTAACTGCTCTTTTGAAGAATTTTGTTAGAGCATGCCGGATGATTGGAACCTTGGTATCTTCTGCCCTGTCCTCAAGAAGGGTGACGCCACGGTGTGCGCTAACTACCGTGGTATCCGACTGCAATATATTGCAAATAAGGCCCTTTCGAGCGTATTGTGTGAAAGACTAAAGCCATTTGCGAAAGAACTGATTGGACCTTATCAGTGTGGTTTCAAGCTTAGAAAGTTGACGAGAAATTCACACTGCTCCAAATCCTGGAACACCAGGATCGCGTATATGCTACACTATATGAGTTTGGAAATCCTGCAAAGTTGGCACGGATATGCATAATGCCATTGAACACACGCAGCTCCGTTAAGGTAGGAAAAAACTTCTTCGAGCCTTTTGATGCCAAGCGAGGCTTCAGACAAGGCGATGCCCTATCCTGCAACCTCTTAGAACCTCTTAAATGAGAGCAATACGAAGTATATGCTTTCTTCGAGTAGAGAGACACAACGGTTGGACTGATGTTTAAAACTATACTTTTGATGTTGTCAAGGATTTCATCTACCTTGGCACGACCGTCACGATGAAAAACGATGTCAGCATGGAAATCTAGCGGATAGTCACTCTTGCCACATGTTAGTTTGGGTACAGTAGCCCCATGAAAAGTAGAGACCACTTCCACCAGAGAAAACTAGCACTCTATAAGACGATGCTCCTTCCCGTTTTGCTTCATGGCTTAGAAGGAAGGATGACGACGCAATTTTTTGAAATTGCTCTTGGAGTGATTGAGCGGAAAGTACTTCGTAAAAAATTTGGCCCTATAAGCGTTGTCAACGGCTACCGCATCGGATGGAACGTCGAACTCTAGAACTCTTGAAGACGTTGTCATAGTCAATCGAATTAATACCCAGCGGTTCCATTGGCTAGGTCATGTTGTGCGTATGGATGAAGAAGCTCTTGCGAGAAAGGTCTTCAATGCTGTTGCGGAAGGAGGGCAACGAAGGGGCAGACCATGTTGGAATGACAGGTATAAAGAACACTAGCTACCTTTGGTAGTCTGGAGGACAGCTTTACCTCAGTCCGTAACCCGGTGTCAGGTTATTATGGCCAATTAAGAAGAAGAAGTAACTTCAAAATGAACACTGCTACCATCTGTTAATAGAGTTGTCTCAAGTCTGAATTTCGAGTAAAATTATGTAAAGTGAACTTTGTGCGCTTATCAAGCACTATTTTCATAATCGTCACAGTTTTTCACTAACTTATCAAACTGCCTCCGTACTCTATAGTGTTGTGAACCAATTTCCAAAGAATTTTGTTTGCTTATTTGCGTATCTACAAAAGAATTGCATTTGCAGTTGCATCCACACAAATATATGCATGTCCCTACGTTGTGTCAACGCACAATATGCCACATACGCCTCGTATGACACGTTTTGAGCTTGTTGCCGTGTGTTTGTTGTTTTTGTTATTGGCATGGACTAAACCAAAATGTGTATCCATTTATTTAGTAAAATGGACAGTGTGGCTTTTACCTGCCAGTCACTGTATAGATGTGTTCCGACTGTCATTTATTTTGCATAGAATTTTTTTTAGCTGCTGCATTTTTTAAGCATTTTTTTTTTGTTTTTTTCCGAGTTTTTTGTTCAGTTCAGTCACTAAAAGTGCTTTTTTGTTTGGACTAAAAAACAAGTTTAAAATTGTTATTGAAAAACATTTTATCCATGAAATGCATGGCATTTGTTCGCTTTCGTGTCTCTTGTTATGATTACTGCCATATAAAAAAAAGTTATCTTTTTTTGTGGAAGAAGAACTTTTCTTCCTTTGTGTAATGTTCATTTGTCATAAGTAAACGATATTTAAGGATCTAACGGAAAACTTGAATTTTGTTAAGAAAAACGCTTGTCCAGTTCTATATTGAGAGTACGAGCCACCGCCTCTAAAGTACAATAGTCCACACGTGAATTACGGCGCGACGCTCTAGATGGAGCAGTGGTTCTCTTGTCTTCTTTCTCATACGCTTTATGCATTGGAGCCGGATGGATAAAGTCACTCATTTTGATACCTTTGGCAATTGTAAATTCGGCCTCGTAAAATCTTTTGCGACGCTCTAGAAAAGATATCGCTTCCTTTTTTTTAGGAAAAATTATGTTGCTGCGAATTTCTACGTCTTCAGTTCGTTCAAAGGAAAAGGACGCTTCGGTATTGATAGATGTAAAACTGTCACACAATCTTTTGTTGTACAATGGTAAATGCTTCAATGGATTGTTTTCAAATTTTGATATCGTTTTGGGATGTGGAGTATCAGTTCCAGAAGCCCTTTGAAAGCCATAAGTCCGTTCCTGATTTACAATAAAGGCGCTTTCAGCAATATTATTCTTATGAAAACCAACTTTTCCCAAGAAAACTTTGGTAGTATTCAAACTATTCATGTTTTTTTGAATCTGCTTCTGTGTAGGAAATCGCATTAATAACTTTAGCTTTGGTTTTCAGAAATTATCTTACCGACATTGTGCACTTAATCTTTTCTTTAAATGCTACACTCTACACTTTCCGTAAATAAAAATATAGTTATAATGACGGGACTGCTAAAAAAAACTAAACCTACTATGGTTTTTGCTTTAAGCTACAGATTTCTGTAGCATAATTAAAGAAATAGTAGGCTTTTTTAATTGACAAATAAACCACGTTACGTCAAGATGAGAACAATCCGAATTAGGCAGATGCAGCACTCGAAAAATCAGTATGCGTCATCACCCTTGCTTCAGTATGATCGTCTTGTAGTGAGAGTGGTCTCCACCAACGCATATCTATTGCAAGGTATGAGCCATCTGCCGGCTCAAGGCACTCAATTTCTTGAGTGAGAGAAAGAGAGGCGAATATACACGCGTCGACATAACTTCCCTCATTGACGTTTGCAACAGAATGAAAAGTAGTGCCTTCAAAATGAGCGAGCATCGGCAGATGGCTCATACCTTGTAATATGCCTTGGTCTTAACAGTTTTTTTGCTTTAATATCTATTGGCAGGAGTGATCGACATCGTTTTTCATTGTGACGGTGGTGCTAAGGTAGACGAAACCCTTGACAACATCAAAAGTATAGTTTTGAACATCAATCTACGAGTCTAATCCCGGTGTCTCTCTGCTTGAAGCAAACCTATACATACTTTGTCTTGCTCTCATTTACAACCAGATGCACAGATCCTCTTTCAAGGGCTCCGGCTACTGCTCGCTTAGTGCGGCCAATGATATCGATAACATCTGCGTCGGCTATCAACTGGACACACTTATAGTTTAATATAGTTTCCTTCCGATGTGCAGCACACTCTCCATCACAAAGTTTAAGAGGTTGTAGGAGGGCATCGCCTTGTCTGAAGCCTCGCTTGGCATCAAGAGGTTTGGCCGAAAGCAGCGTTACTATAGACGCTTAATAGCTGTTTCGATGGCTCATGAGTCTATCACTTTATTGCCTCAAGAGGAAAGATATTTGGTGTTGCACCTAACAGATACCCAGGTCATACAATGAAGAGCTTTAATGATTCGATGATTTATCAAATAGCCAAAGTGTTAAAAAGATAGAATAGATAATAAAAACTGAGTCTTTCCAAAAGACAGTGAACCGAAGCATCGGCGCCATTGGATGGGAAATGTCTTTGATACTGTGGATTGGCTCCTCCCCGGACGCAAGTGGTCGTACAAATAGCAACCGTATTGCCGTTGCGAGACCAGTAGAGCCACCCCTGGCCTTGAAAGGGTTGTGCGTAGGGTTTGGGACCTACCACGTAAAGCCACAACTCAAATGAAAGAATGTATTTACATCAGGCCGTAACCCGATAACGTGTTGTTATGGCCAGTTAAGAAGAATCTACAACAGTACTGAGTTCTATATAGTGTAGTATACTAGACTTAAAATAAGATACATATTTTTTGCACTTTTATCCTCTATTGTCAGAGCACGAAACCATTAAAAACACGTTCTTTGTGCTCTTCCTCTTCATTAGACCATTGACATCAGGTTACGTTGGACATCGAAGTAGAACAACACGAAGTGTTGCCCGGTAAAACCCTTGATTTTTGTTTTACCAGCAGCCTGATTCTCATCAAACGTTCTGTTTTTGCCAACTCCAGGCATAAACACGTTCATTATCGTCTTCTTCTTCTTCATGATGCCATTAACATTAGAGCACGATAGATTTTGAAGTAGAACAAAACGTAGTGTTGCCTGTTAGAACCCTTAACTTATTCCACAAGCTGCTGATTTTAGCTGTTCCTTCTTCTTCTTCTTCTTCTTCTTCTTCTTCTTGACTGACCAAAACAACCCGTTACCGGGTTACGGCCTAATGTATAGCACTTCTCAAGGCAGCTCATAACATCTTCCATTGGAAGGCGAGTTTTACGTGGTGGATCCCAAACCCTACGTACAATCCAGTTAAAGTCCTGGGCAGACTTTGCTGCGCACATTAGCTTACTGCCCTAACCACTCATTAGAGCAGCTAATAAGGGGGTCTGTTCTAGTCGCATAAAAACCATGTGCTCCTTCCAATTCCCGCCAGCATCACATGCTGCAGTCATGGCTATGTGCAAGACCCATGGTGCTAATTTTGGCTGTTCCAGTCACCCTAATCCTCTCCGTTCTATTCTTGCCAACTTCAGACACACACTTCTTCCGCTTGCAGGCTCCGAAACAGTATATATGTAGCACCGTTGAAGGCGGAAATGTCATGGCAGTCACGCTTAAAGTCTAAGTTCTAGTTTTTGTATTCAAACCATCGAAGAAGTAAGCTGTAATGACTAACATTTCACAGTAGAACAAACCAATTTCTGTAACTGATACCTGGATAGGCGACATTTGCCACGGCCTGAGACATCGTTATAAACGTTGGTGCCATTTTAAACACTAAGTTAGAAGGCCAAACAAAGTGTAAAAAGAAAGCGTAAGCTTTCTCGTGCTCAGGCATAATTGTTTAAAACCGCGAAAATGATTTCTTTGTAGTCCAGTGTAATCTGTTCACTTATAACAAATGTAGAACAAGGTTTCTTTACTCATGATGGTGGATAGATTCCCCAAGTCCAACCCCCCCAATCTGCCTAAATACATGATAACCACTTTTCAATATTGTATAACAGTGCATTTATTATTCGGTGTTTTGCAACATTATCGTCATATTGTTTTAATGTTTCGATATGTTCTGAACTGATTGTAAAAAATAACGCTTGGTTGACCAGAAGCTCGTTCGAGGCTACTCCCAGAAAATCGTCAGCAACAAAACCAGCGCCATATTTTTATAAATTTTCATACACCCAAGACCATACATATATAACCACTTACACAATTGCACAGCTGCGGCTCAACGCTCACAGGGAGTAACCGCAATTTAAATTTAAGCAGCGCATGAATATTTAAATGCAAAAATAAAAAGGCAAAAATGCAAATATGAGTATGCGTGTGTGTGTGTGTGTGTGTGTGTGTGTGTGTGTGTGTGTGTGTGTGTGTGATGCAACTTTGTATGTGCGTGTGTGTGCGTGTATGTGACCATATGCAATGTGCAACTGAACAGCAGCGTAAAGTATGCGCTTTTACCTTGTTTTTTGTTTTTGCTTTTGAAGAGCCAAACATAATGCGCAATAAAGCGGCAGCCATTGTATTCTAACGGTATACATATATGCATAAATTCTTGTTATACGTAACAAGAATAACAAACTGTAAAAGATAGGTATTAGCCGGCAGAGCTACGCTTTAAAAAATGCCAAGCAATAACATGGCGATAAAACGAAAACTTTAAAAAGTTGCACTTAAATATTAGTACTCAGTGGACGGTGCCCGACAGTGGAATACCCTGTACTCCTTTTCTTTATAAACACTAAATACGGTTAAATGGAGACGGAAGAATCCACTTTTATATCTCCTTTCATAAGATCAATATGCTTGTAAACATTTTCCTATTGGGAAGTTCCAATTGACAAGTTTTCCTATTGGGAAGTTGGCTATTATGGGGTCAAAATTATTTTTTATCCAAAACTGCTGTATTCTTGGGTCAATGTCGTTGAATTTCGTAACATGGATCAAAAATACATTTATAAATGTCTGTGGCAATTTTCGAATCCATATATAGGAGGGTGTTTCATTGAAAAAAGGGGGATGCAGTTTTCACGATTAGGTTCACACGAGTCTCCACACCAAACTCTAGCTAACATGTATCCATATGTATACGTACTGGAATTTTGGCACAGTTTATAGACGAGGGGAGTGAAATTAGCATATTTTTGACTATGACTTTTGATGTACTATATTTATCCGATTTAGATCATTTTTGGAACATGCACATTGTCGTGTTAATGTCACATCTTTGAGAAGTTTCGAGTTTATAGAGTCAATGGAGCGGTTGTAAGCCGCGCAAATCTATCACGTGGGAAGGGGTTAAGATAACGACTTGTTTCGACAAACTTCATATTTATTTAGATTACGCGCATCTTTTGGTAAAATTTTGTGTCCTAGCTCTTATGGTCTCGGAGATATATCTCCTCATACGAACAGACGGACGGACAGACGGACATGGTCCAATCGCTACCCGAGTCGATGATAAGACTTTTTGCCCTTGGAACTTATGGTGTGCCACGCCTTTTCTGCCAGGTATAATACCCTTTTACACTTTGTGTGCAGGGTATAAAAAAATTAAATAAACCGTTATGATAGGAGACAACGGCAGAGAAGCGCAACATCAAAGTGCGGGAATATATTAAAATAAAGTCATAATTTACTTAACGTGCCTTCACTTGCAGCTGGCCATATCAACAGCATACTTTTACTCATACACACACACCCACACACACACACACACACTCATGGCAAAAAGTTTGTTTACGCTCATATGACACTTCATTGTTGTTGCTCAGGCTTATACAACGAAGAGCAGAAGCTATAATATATATTCTCATAACCACGTTAAGGTCACTTCTGGATCGTGGTTCCATTATAAATATGCTACTACTATTGGCTGTACGGATTGAATTTGAGTAGTGTCGACTAAGCAGCATTTGTGGCAAGTCTTAGTTTTCTACTTCAATTGCAAGAAACGTGCAGCTAATCGAGTATTTGTGGTGGCGCTGAAAAAACGGCTCGCTCTGGACGGCCAAAAAAATAGATAAAAGAAGAAATAGAGACCTTTCAATTAAGATCGAATAAGAATCTTTGGGTACGAGTCAAAAAGCCTATGAAAGCATTAACAGTGAATCAAAATCAAAGAAATTGGTTATGCTATGAACTCTGACAGCGAGAAATTTTGAAAGGCGGAGTTCGCTAACAAACAAAACGAAATGTTCCCTTTCGTTTCGTTTCGCTCATAACCAGCGATTTAAACCAAAACTTATTTTGGATACGCTTACGATGACGGTAGTACTGGTACTCCTGCTCCGGTAAACGGTTTTATTTCGGTTTTCTTTTTTCAATAATATCGGTTTTGATTTCATTCAACGATATTTGTTTCGGCTTCCGGGTATACCGGTTCCAATACAAAAACCAAAGAGCATGAAAGTAATAAAAAAAGCGACCATTTCCAAGGAGGTGCATTTGTGATGCTGCCTGGGTTGCTGTGTCTGTTTGACCGACTCTATCGTAGTCAAAATTGAGAGAGAGCAAAAACTAACACTGTATCGCAGAAGCTTACATATATTTCAAATTTTGAAAATATCTTTAATCCTTCAAAAGCTATGAATGCTGCCGATAAGAAGTCAGATGGCCCACTGTGCGATGGAGCTGAAAATGCTTCACAGAATAATATGTAAGCTTGCAAAGAAAAAACCGAAACCGTACCGGTATAAACATATCGGTTAAAATTTGGTAATTTCGGAAAAATTATAACGGTTTTCCGTTTTTTCTAAAATATGGTATAACGTTTCTGAATTCATTCGGTTGTTTTGGATAACGGTTACGATTACGGTTTGAATCCCTGCTCATAACACAAATGAAAACGATAACGGTCATACGTTTTGGTTTTGTATTTTTTGTGCTCACTACTACTACTAAGTGAATGAATCAAGATATAATAGTTTCGCTCATTGCTAGAACTTATAGTTAGCAAAAAAAAACCATGTGCTCCTTGTGACGATAGCGTGTGTACTTGTATGAAAATCCTAAGACATATGATATAAACTGACTGCATTGTAACTTTTATCATTTTTTTCCTTTTGCCTGTCACATACATAGCACAAATCTATAATACCCTATTACACTTTGTTTACAGGTTACAATTAAACAATTTCCTCCCCTTCCCATATGGATATAAGCGATCTAGAGTTACAAAATTTGGTGTCAAGACTCGTATGCTTGATTCTAAGGCAACAAAAATTTGGTTCATTGCATCGGATCGTAACTGGAGATGATTTGTGGATCTTCTACGACAGTGTAAGAACAACAAATAATACGTTTATCATTCGTTTTGATTGAATTGAAAATCCACATCAAAGCTGATCTATTCGTGGTTCGAGTGTACCAAAACGGTGTTATAAGCTATAAGGCACTGATCTCTCTATTCTATTATCGGCTATAAAAGTATTCCTTTGTGCCGGAACACGAATAAAGAGATGGCAAAGTTATTCGGTTGCTTGGCAGTGCGTGGCCTCATATCTCAATAACAGTTAAAAAATACTTTTGAAAACTTTCACAGCATCCACTGTATTCTGTGTACATTCGTGTTTGTGATTATTGATAGCTTCGACGGATGCAACACGTTGGAATGTCACATAAAAATATATCAAAACTTGCATGGCCTCAAAAACGACTCATTATTTCGAGATGGAATTTGAAAAGTTCCTGTGTCATGGACTTTTATGATGCTTTGTTTGATGATATACCGTTGGACACACATTCAAAAGTTACTGCTGTGCATTCGTTCTGTGTTTTACATGTTGTAAAGACAACTGACATATATTTGCTTCCTAGTTAATTATACTTAATTAGGGTGGCCTGGGAGCAGTGTGAAAGGGTGATACCTGTATCAAGCTAAACCAAGTTGACGCAAAACGTTCCCGTGGTGCCCCAGGATAGTTGCTCTAAACGCCATCCGTTGTTATAGTAGAGAGTTAATGTGCCCAGTGAAGCATTCCCGTGCTACATTTGAGACCCCAATGAAAAATGTTAGAAAAAAACTTCAATGCGGCTGTTGAACGAAGGCGACAAAGGTGAAGGCCTTACCTCCGTTGGAATGAACAGGTCGAGAGCTAACTTTGTGCTCTACATCGGGCCATAACTCGGTAACGGCAGACTTATTATACTAAGGGTTTTAAACATTTTTTTGCGCAATTTTTGTGCGCGCTTTTTTTTGCAGAAGAAGAACGTTCCTTTTTATTTAATGTTCATTTGTCCCTAAATACACGGATCTGAGGGAAAACTTTCATTTTGCTATATCATAAATCCTTGTCGATTTTTATATTCAAACTTTTAGCCACCATCTCTAAATCCTTAAAATAGACATATGAACTATGGCGTGAAATTCGAGCTGCAAGAGTCTTCCTGCTATCTTTCATGTACGCTTCATGCATTGGAGCCGGATGGATAAAGTCACTCATTTTGATGCCAGTGGTAATTGTAAATTCGGCCTCGTAAAATCTTTTACGACGCTCCAGAAAGGATATTGCTGTGTCTTTCTTAGGAACTACTGATGGGCCAACAAATTTCTTTGGTACATAGAGATCGCGTTCGTATGGTGTACGAACTGAAGTTTTTTTTAAGTACTCGGTCATAAGGCGAGCCTTAAGCTCATTAGAATCAATTTTTTTAGCCACTGGGGGATATGGGGTAGAAGTGCCAGTAGCCTTTTGAAAGCCATAAGTGCGTTTCTGACTTGCAATCATAGCGCTTTCAGCAATATTTTCTTTATTAAAACCAACGTTTTGACCCAAGTAAATTTTTTTATCCGTCCTTACATCCATGTTGTCATTCTGTGTAACTACAAAATTCGCATAGTCGACCTTCTTCTGATTCTTCTTCAGTTTCTGCAAATCGTAGAAGTTACTTCGTGTAGCTATGGTTTCTTTTAAAAGCCCAAAGTATCTTACCAGTTTTCGATGTGAAGGGCTTATCGACATTTTGTGTTTAACTTTTTTGTGCACATTTTTTTGTCATCGCTTTTCGAACAAATAAAATTATAGTTTCTATGCCGGTTTTGCTAAAAAAGCTAAACCTACTGTGGTTCTTTGCTTGAAGATACAGGTTTTTGTAGCAATATAAAAGAAATAGTAGGCTATTTTCATTTAAACATCAAGTTAGTGACGAAAAACAGCTGCAGCTGCTTATCGACAGCACTTGCATCACAAGCTTCAGACGATGATGTTATCGACCATCGGTGGCATTTTAGACGCTTCTTATTAACAACGTTTTTATGAATGAATGGATTCTTTGAATAGTTTGTTCCTCCACTACAAGGGAATACTTTTTTCCATCTAAGAAGGCGTTCTTTGTTAATTATTTTGCAAACCCTAATAAGAGTTGGCTAAATAAATGGTCTCGATTAATTTTTTGGTAATTGTACAGTTCAAAAACAATAAAATTTGAACAAATTCTTTTTGTTCTAGTAGTTATTTGTATTTTCAAGTTATGAAGAGAATTCCATTGTCTAGTTTTCGTTGTGGGGAAGTCCTTGGTTTCCAACGCCCACTGCCGAGGTACCAATAGTACGATCAGGAGTGACGCGAAGTCACTGCAGTAAAGAATACCGCTTATAGAAGGATAAGCCCGCAGTCGGCTGCTACGTGATCTGTACGAGAACACTATTGGGAGATGAGGAAGATGGAAAGGCGCTCTCTCAGATGAGCAAAACGCGAGCAGGAAAAGCGCGAACGATAGGAAATTGAGATGTGTAGGAGCATGACGTTCTCTCAAAAAGTCAAAATCTGGCTGAATGTCTTAGTACCGGACCGCCTTCCTATAGAGATATGGCGGGAAATATGGTAGTAGATGCATAGGGGTCACTGAGGTTGTGGAGATTGGGGATAATGCTGTTCCCGGAGTTAACTTCCCTATCTATGATGAAGGACTAGTCTCATTAAAAGTTACACGACAATTGCTAGCCAAAAATGCCTTGAAAACAAAAAAAAAAAAAAAACAATGCTAACATTAGATTATTTTTAATATTGTTTTCAAAGCAATTGTGGTTGTCAATTGTCGTGCAGCTTCCAGTGGGAGACTGTTCAAGAACAACAAAGCTCCTGGCGCAGATGACCTACATGCTGAGCTGTTCAAGACTGGAGGCAATGAGTTGGTAAGGTGATTGCACCAGCTCTTTTGCAGAATATGGCTGGATGAGAGCATGCCCGATGATCGGGACCTTGGTGTCCTCTGCCTTGTTATCAAGAAGGTATCAGTATCAGCCTTCTTTCCAAATCGACACCCACAATCTCTTTGTCAATTATAAAGTAGCATTTGTTAGCCCGTTGAGGGATCGCGTTTATGCCTCTCTGTCGGAATTTAGAATTCCTGCAAAGTTTCTGCGACTATGCAGAACTACGTTGAGCAACACATGCAGCTCTATCAAGCTAGAAAAGGTATCGTCTTCTGCAGATCGCAGGGCAAGAACGAACTGCTGAGCCATCTCATGCAGAGATTTGCGGCAGTTTGGAACCGATATCAAATTTGATGAATTTGAAGTAAGGATTTGATAGCTGCTTGTCTATCACTATAAATGTTAAAAATGCCTGAGACGTAGATTTGGGCCTTTTTTTTTCTTTAGTCTTTTACTGCTAAGACTTCTGCCTGGAATACGCTACAGTGTTCCGGGCGACTAATGGCTCTTTTTATATTTAGCTGTTCTGAAACCCTCCAACTCGCTTCTTTAGCTTTGAGCCATCCGTGAAGAAGGAGGTGGAGTTGGTGGGCATTGGCTGACCGACGGACCAATTATTCCCATCTGGAATAAGGCTATAAAATAGTGCAGTGGTACGGAGCTGGTATAGAATAATCTGATTGGAAGGGATTTGCTATTATGGATGAGTGACCAAATATGGATTCTATCCAGTTATTTGAATCGTATAGACGATAGAAGAGATTATGTTTCTCCTGCAAGGTTCAGGGGTGAAATGCTAAGTATAGCTCTTAGATACATACACTTAACTAGATTATGACCGAAGAATGGATATAAAAAAAAAGAGTTATATGTATTTATTTTTGGTAAAAAGCAAGGTAGCTTTCTTTAAAATTGAAAAACTTTTCAAAATTAGGATATTAAGATTCAACTAACGGTCGTAGGCTTGATGTGTACCAGAAGCGACATTTAGAGCAGCTTTATTTTCCGAGTGTAGGCATATGCAATTGTGTGTGTTTGCAGGTTTTTCCAACCTATGTGTGTGTGTGTGTGAGTGTTTGGCTGCCAAATTTTGGTACAAGTACGTGCCAGTGTGTTAACAATCGAAAAGAGGCATAAAAAAGAGATAGAGTATGAGAGCTTTTCACTCCGGGCGAAATTCACAGCTGCTGCTACTCTGGGCCAAAGACACTGCCTAGAATAATATTGTTTTGGGCTACTACATAGGAGCACTTGGAGTGTGGCTATGATTTATGCCCAGTCACAATTCCTTAGTCAGCCATAAAGCTGTAGACGTGCATTTGCTTTTCGGCCAAGATTTTTATGAATAATGGTTCACATCTTGCTCTATAAATAGCTAATAAAACAGACTGACCAACATGGCCATAACAGCTTGGCAGCCTGTCCGGCGACTTGTGCGTGTCTGTCTCAAGTCATACATTTTTCTGACAGTCGCATTAATCTCAAGTGTTAAACAATTAACATGTTGTGCGTGTGTATCTCTGTGTATTAGCCATTAATGCTCTTACATTAAGGCCTTAATTTGAGCTAACATCAATTTTTTAAATGTTCTGACCAAGCTGCGTTCTTATGAGAACATAATTAGCTAGTGCTATAACTCGTAATTGCTCTTGTCGCTCGTGTCCGTCTTTCTGTCTGTCTGCTGAGACTTTTATGCATGCTTTGTTTTATGCCAAGTGACAGCTAATGGAGTTAAGCCTATAAAAAGGTGACCAAGTGTCTCCAGTTGAGATGCCAAATTGGGTTATAAAGCACTTGATTACCAACACTGGTCCTGAGACATTATTTTATGTAGCTGTTTAAGCACAACTGTACAACTAAGCAGATCGAAAACCTCTCAGGCTGTGCAATATAAAATTGTCTTTTTTTTTCTTTTTGGATCACAGTTTGCTGTGGCAGCCAATAGCAATTGCAAATTTCAAACATCTCTTTGCAATTTGCATTCTCTTAGCAATTCCCCAAACCAAAAATGCTGCAACCCTGGGGGACTTTTCTTCAATGCTAAGGCAAAAGCCAACACCAAGACAGACGACAACAACCAAGCTGATGAGGACGATGCCGATGAAGACGATGGCGACTCAATCAAGCTGTGCAATTGAACTATGTGCAGCGAAAAAACGAAAAAAAAATAAAATTTTCATATTATATATATTATTCATATTATCTAAATTGCACTGCAAATCCTTGGCCCACAAGCAATTTGAACTTTAATTGCGTTTTAATGGAATGGCTTGGTTGCTCTTAAAGCAGTTCATCAACACGGTTTATTATAAATCTTAAGCGATATCATAGAAAATCCAAGGTTTATTAAGTTCCAGCTTCTGGTAAGATATTTAAACTTAAAAATTTGAAAAGAAAGACATGCTTAGATTAGATTTGAGGTAGATTAGGTTAGGTGGCTCATCGAAGGATGTTGATCCATGCCTAGCACTCAGGCAGCCTTGACTGAGAGTGAAAGGACAATGTAAATGAGAACAAAAATATGAAAACAGAGCAGACTAGAGTAGTGGTCCCCCATGAACAATATCATTTATGCTCTAGCAAAGGCCGGACAAGGCTTTTTTATGACAGGTTTGGTCGGTGATACCAAAGGTAGCTAGTGTGCTCGGAATCTTTCGTCGCCTCCCTTCGGAGGCCGCTTTCTCGCGGCAGCTTCTTCATCGATTCACACAACATGACCTAGCCAGCGGAGCTGCCAGATAGTTTCGTGTAGAGAGAGTGGTCTTGACCAATAATTTGCCTACTGAGATAAAAGTAACATCTATTGAAAAGAGTGATTCTCCCCTTGATCTCCATGCTGACATCGTTTTTCATCGTGACGTTGGTGCCAAGGTAGGCGAAATCCTTAACAACATCGAAGGTATAATTTTCAACATCATCTGACAATCCAACCGTTGCGTCTCTACTCGAAGAAAGCATTAACTTTGTCTTGCTTTCATTTATAACCAGACACAGTGACTGCTCGCTTTGAACGACCAATGATATCGATAGCTCTTTCCTATGTTGACAGAGCTGCATGTGTTGCTCAACGTCATTATGCATAGTCGTACCAACTTTGTAGGGATTCTAAACTCAGACAAAGCATTAACTATGAGATCCCTCAACCGGCTTTTAAATGCTGCTTTATAATCGGCAAAGATGGTGGGTGTCGATTTGGTGTTTGTGGCTCTTTTCCAGAATTCGGAGTAGTGCGAATATCTGGTCTATGTCGAACTTACCAGGCCTAAACCCACACTGATAAGGTTCAATCTGCTCTTTCGCAAATAGCTTTAGTCTTTCACACAATATGTACGATAGGGCCTTTTATGCATAGAAAGGAGACTGATACCACTGTAGTGAGACAGTGGACTGGGAGACAGGGCATAGTGCACCAAGGTCCCAATCAGGCCCATATTGGTAAAGAAATACAAAACAAGGCAGCCATCCTAGGTAGCGAAGGCGCTTTTAACAACGTAATCCTCAAAGCAATAATCAATAACTAACTGAACTGTGAGCTGATGAGCAACTGGTAAAGCTGATCGATCAATTGCTCAAAAGCAGAATAGTTCAGTTTTCTCTAGGTACGTCGACTCAGGCCAGGCATATTAGTAGAGCTACTTCTCTAGGAGGGGTATTATCTCCATTTCTATGGTATATAGCTCGCCAGACAAGGTACTACTGCTCCCCTTCTACCTAAGAGATAGGGTATAGGCATAGCGACCTGCAAGCTAAAACTACATGAACTTTTCAAACTTAGCTGCTAGGCTTCTTGTCAAAATGATCTCCGTAGAACAGTTCTTCTTTTGCTCATATCATATGGGAGCTATCCAAAGTCAGTCCCGAACGGATAGCGGATTACATATGAGCATACGAATGGTCCTCCCTAAAAGCATGAATCCCCAACGAGCGAAAAGGAGAGAGGATAAATAGATCCTACGGTATCACAACGGGCCGAGTATCGGCCTAAGTGTGCTAGATAGAAATCCGGCAGCCATTTTAATGTAACCTAACCATCACCTGGATGAGTCCTCTACAGGACGTAACTCTGTAACGAGTTCTTGCGGACAGTTTAGTAAGTAAAATGTCCCATTAAGGGTATATTTGGCGTAGATTCCCGATTTAATACCCAATGACTTCGCACATCCAGGTCAACATTTTTCGTCATGCATTCAAGACACTTTTTTCAAAAGAACAATAAAGCCATTTTCGTTGAAATATCTTTGTTCTTGTCTTGAGTTATCGATAGCTACAATGGATATCTGTGTATAACTAACTTCATATGTAGTGTGTGTATATGTGTGTATTTTATGTATGTATTTTAGTTGGTTTGCTTGCAGCTTTAACTGCTTTCTGTCTGCTGTTTTTATTAGCCGTTTTCAGCGCCAACTTCACAGTTATGACAGCTAAATTTGCTTTTTTGATTCTAGCGGTTTTCGTTGTAGCTTTTCTTTTCAGTGTTGTTGCTATTACTCACTCACATTTACATTTACATTTTTGCCCGGCAAGCAGCTTAGTTTCTCCTGTTTATGCACGACTATCTTATTTTACGATATTTTTTTTTTCTCCCACTAGTTCTGGTACTTGCCTTTGTTTTTACCAGTTGTCAGTTGTTGGTTCCAACTGCTCCAATTGTTCCATTTGCTGATGTTGTTTTTATTTTATAACTTTGTTTTTATACATTTTTCAACTGCTGTCACATAATTTGCACTTTTGTTTGTTTTGTCGCCGCAATGTGGTTCGGTTCGTGAGGTCAACAAACTTTATGCCGGCTTTGTTTTGTGAGTTAAGTTGGCAGCACTGATAACTTTAAGAAGAAGTAAAATTGTTTACGCTCAAGTTTATATGACAGCCTTATCAGTTGATATTTTGTGCAAACACATACTCACCCACACACTGTCACACTTGTCTACAGTCACACTACAATTCAGCTATCATTTGAATGTTTTTGGCAACTTGGCCCAGAAATTGCTGTCCCTGTCACTCAATAAGTCAACAGCAAAAATAAACAATAAAAAGAATTACACACACTCACACGCCTTGGCAATCGTCTTCTTCTTCTTCTTCTTCTTGTGTAATACTCTGCGCCATTTTGTATGCAATAAAAATTTCATTTTCGTATCACTCAGCGCCGAAGCAACTGTCAAACCCAGCTGCTTAATTAATAAAGACATTGTAGTTCGTGACGTAGTTGCCTTTGCATCTCGTTATTATCACTTTTCTGCTCTTTATTTTCTTACTCATGAGGTTGCTCATACGCACTGTTGGCCGCCATGTTTATCTCGGCGTTAAAGCTTAAATTGATTGCGGACAGCTGACTGACCGTCAGTTCGTTGCTGGCTGGCTTTGAGTGGCAGCTGAATTAATTAGCAAGCGAGTCATAATAAATTTACTTGCATATAATTTAAAGTCAATATTGTAGCAGGGCTGAAAACCATGAACCAACAGAAACTGGTTCCGTCAAATATGAGCCGATCCGGCATTAAGCTGAACATACTATATCCCCAACAATCTCTAAATTGCAATATCTCCTTAACTAATAGAGCTAGACCTAATATCCTGCAATGTATGCAAAAGGCATACTAATATCCCTGGAAATGATCTTGCGGACAAGCTAATGAGGCATCTTGCTGCGAACCCATTGATAGGACCAGAACTTTTCTGTGGCATCAGCAGACTTACCATCAAGCAATTTCTAAGGGAAGAGGAAAGAATAGGACGAGCCACGAACTGGATAAACATTTCAGTTCTTAGACAGGCTAGATATATTGATAGGCTGCTGGCCCACTGCAACCCCACTCATGACAACTCAATAAGTAAGCTACTCAGAAACTTGTGGCCCTTAAGTATTCACCATTTCGACCCTGTCAGTAACTCTACGCAAAAAACTAGTTTTTTGACATTTTAACAAAAGATTTAAATGTTTCCTAACTGGTTTTCTAATTAACTCGGCCTTACACACATGGCACCTTTCAAAAGTCTATAGTTCATTACAGAACCAGCGAACTCTGACAGTTTCTTGCTTGAAGGATTACGAAACAGTTGAAGGCGTACAGATTGTCCGCTTAACCTTGATATCTTAGTAATCGCAACCCTGTGTCAATTCTGGTTGTGCTTACAAGTTCATAGTTCACGTCAACATATACGACTCAAGTACTCGGTCAATGTCAGCCCCTTGCACTTAAACTCTCACATGAGCGTCAGCTCTTTAGCCAAAATGTCATTAAGTCTTATATCGCTGTGAAGCATTGCATTATTCTGACAGTGTCACACACTGCGTATGCGTAACTTTTGTCACTTAATTAATTTTCAAATGCAAATATAAGTACAACATACTGTGTGATTCTATGCATATTTCGCTCAGCCTAAAGCGTCAACTTACATAGCAACTCACACAAACTCACATATACAGCTGAACGTTAATCATAATAACCTTCCCACTAATTGCATTGCGTATACGCACCCATGTACTTAACCAAGAGCTGCGCGCTGCTCATGTCTAACGGTTGTTCCTGTAACTGTTCTTGTTCCAATTCTCATCGTGGCTCCCATTGTTGTTGTTCCTCTTAATGCTGTGTCCATAATTTGGCATTATGTACTCTCCCCTCATGTGTGTGTGTGTGTGTATTTGTGTGTGTGTTTCAAGTGTTTATTTAACATTTATGCAGCAGTTTTACTTGGCCATAACATGAAACGATGCTGGATGAGGCGCCAGGGCTGCCAGTTGTTGATAATGCTGATTAAAGTGTGTGCAATACACACAGACAACTCCATATGTGCGTGTGTGTGTGTGTGTGTATACATGAGAACTGTACTAAGTGTTTGTTTATGTATTACAAACTGCTACAATTATATGGTATAAAGCCCAATTTGTATTAGTTTCGAGTGCAAAAGTTTAGATTCATTTAGATGCACATAATGCTTAGGTAAGCTTTAAGATAAACTTTTGACTCTGTTTTTTCAGTTGTTTTTCAGTTAGTTTTAAGTGTTGTTTTCGTTTCTTTATTTGAGACAATTTAATGCTCATTCTGAGAAATCTGTTGCACACTTAAAGTTCTTCTTCGGCTTAACTGGATGTAAATACATTCATTCATTGGAATTGTGGTTTTACGTGGTGGGTCCCAAACCCTACGCACAACCCTTTTAAGGCCTATTGGTCTCGAAAGAACCCAGTGTCATTGTTAGTCGCCTCATACGACAAGCTTTGACCTGCGTGTTGGTATTCTCTAACCCGCTCACCACACTTAAAGTTGGTTTCTTAAAAAATGCACACGAAATACTTGCAATGTGAAAACTTTTTCTCTAGAGAAACCAACTAATTTACTACTTTTGTACCATCTCTTATCAATAATGTCGAAAATATTGCGTAGATCAAACAAACATAAAAAGAGAACAAGATTTACAAGCAAAAACTTGCTATCGTCCAAAAGTTTCGGAATAAGTATAAGAATCACACCGTATAAAAAAACAACAACAGCTGGCACACGACTATACACCCACAACAAACTGTTCTTTCTCCTACTTCTTCTTTCTTCACACAAATCATATAGCGAATCATTTTACGCTCTACAACTCTATTGAAGACATAATAAAATGTTCCGGAAATATTAAACACTGTTACAAAAAAACGATATTTGTGAATTTTGATCTTGTTATTTCAAGAACGGTTGATTGTAGATTGTCCTAGCCGAAATTTCTAGAGTATTTCATAACCTATAATTTTATTAAAGATACGAAATGATTTGCAAGTACTGGAAAATTTTGTGACCTTTCGCCTTCAGTATGTTGAGATGCGAACCATCACATGTCCGTTATGGTGCCACGGGTAAGCCGTTCTAGGGCCAAACTAAGTCAAACTAACTGTCTTTGCGGCTAAAGACACAGCTAGGGTAATAATGTGAAAATTGTATAAATACAGCACTGTCACAGTGGACCAGTAATTTACAAATATTTTCCTGCGCAGACTGAGCGCCTACGTCCAACTTGGCATAATGTGTCGCTGTCTAGCTTAAAAACATTATCGACAACCGACCTTAAAAAAGCATACATGCTCTTCTTTTCGCTCTTACTGCTGACACAACACATATCAGCGCGTAACACCATGCGAGCGTAACACCATGCGTGCGTGTCGTTTTTTGGTTGCTTTTTATGACGGCATACGAAAAGGCGATCACTTATAAGCTTTCACATAGATTCCGCGTGTCGTATTATGTTAATGAGCATATCTTTCCAAATGCGTAATTTGATTTGATATTTACGGCAACTTTTCATTGCTTCATGCAAGTCTACATAGTCTCAGGACGCACTTCCTCGCTGCAATCACTCCAAATTTATTCAACTGTAAAACTAAATTGAAAGAAATGCTGCTTGCCATATTTATTACAGCAATAATTTTTCTTTTCAATTTTCAATTGCAGATGTCAGATCAAGTTTGATTGCTTTTTGAGGCCATAGAGTCGTACCTTTGCATACTTAATGAAAATTAAACGTCGTTGGGCAGCTGCCTAAAAGATGACTATGAATTCCTGGCAAAGGCATTACGAAACCTCTGCTGACAGTAACAACAACAATGAATATTATCAGCTATTAAATCGCTAAGGGAAATGTCGAAAAAAGCACTTACCGCCAACGTAAATGTCAACCTGCGTCCAATTCAGTTTGCTGGCAATACTTTGTACGGCAAAGGAAATTGCTTCGAATGATGGCAGAAAATTGCTGGAGATCTGTTAAAGATAGTTAAAGGAAAAACGGTTGAGTAAGCGGAAAACTTGGCGCAGTGTGGGGCCAGGAAACTATTAAATGCTAAGTGTGCGTCTAAAACTTAAATGCTTAACTTAAATTAGCTAAAGGCCAACTAAACAGGTGTCATTGTGTGTGTGTGTGCCGCCATTTAATTTTGTTTTTTGTTGCACACTTTTAGCATTTGTTATTCTTACTTTTTTAGGCGCAAACAAAAGCTTTTCAGGCAAAAAGCAGCAGTGTTGGCTGCCACGCCCACAAGTCGCCCTTCAATTTGTTTGCTAAAGTCTAACAAATTAAATGCTTAAGCACACAACCTGCAATTAAATCAAGTGTTTATTGTTGTTGTCGTTGTTTTGCCTTTTTCCAGCAGAAGACAGTCCTTTAGCTAAATTAAGTTAAGACGGCTTACAAATTAGCTTGTACATCAAAATATTAATACATTTGCGCAACTTGACAGTTAAAACGGCAACTTAGGATAAGACATTTCAATCATGTTCAATCAAAGCATTAAACACGATAAATAAGCACCGATAAGCTCATGTGTGGACCGCTCTGTATTTGTGTGTGTGTGTGTGTAGAAATTTTAATCAATAACTGGGCTTTCAGCTTTATCATTATTAGCTTGGACAGCAACGTGCTGAACGTCATCATCATCATCATCAACATGCTCAAGCATAAGCTCACTCTAAGTTGTGGCTACAACCCTGCTCCCTGCAACAACAACAACAACTCTCCGCCTCAATTTGTGTCGCCAAACGAATAAAATAAGAAAAACAGAATTATATATGAGTAGCTATATATATATAAAGAAAAGCCAATGTGTTCCCATTTTCGGAAATGGCAGATGATTCATTAACTTTTTGTATCGACCTACGTAGTATTTGGTTTTTTTTGCCTCAAGTGATTGATTCGTTCGAAACTGACACCGAATTTGTTAAAATAACAGCAAACTGCTATAAAATCGATGGGTAATGATATCAAAAAAAAATGTTATCTTCATACATATAGTTGGAAATATTTTCATTTTGTATACAAATTGTATCATGTTTCCCAAAAAGTATGCACACCGAGTGTTTTTCGCCTAAAAGAGATTTAGGCACGAGTTGACACCGAATTTAAAGTCAAGGTGTCTCATTAGGCTGCGCGAAGCTTTGCCGTTATTTCCCCGGGTCGCACTCTAAAAACAAGGACTTGTCTCTAGTCGCTTGCCTTTACGTTTCGAGAATAGCAGTAAAGAACAGAGATATTATACCGAAAACGCTTTTAAGGGCTGTTCATAAATGACGTCACCAAAATTTTGAAGATTTTAAATCCCGCAAACCCTCCCTAGAGAAGTGACTCCTTTTCACAAATAGTCACATTCAGACAATCCCCCTTCCCTCAATGTGACGTCACAAATCATGCCTGTTAGCTTGGGAAACAAAGTAATGTCAAAATTTTACAAAAACTCGGTTTTTATGAACATTGACAAAAAAAAAATGCTCTCCAAGTTTCGGCGTATCCCATTACGTGAAATTGGCTACAGTCTATCTATGGAACAAATTCAAATAAGCAAATTCTTGACCAGCTTCACTTATTTCGACTCACTCTCTTAAAGCCATACTTCACTTCCACAATGTTTCAATCGCTAAGGAAACCGGTAACAGTCCCGAAATTCGATATGCATTGCTTAAAGCAAAGTTTTTGTACCTTTTTGACCTTTTTTTCTGCTGTATTGGCGCTTCCAATATGCGATTTGTTTCATTCATTCATTGTGTGAATTTGTTGGCTTGCTTTGAGTTTCTTCTTCTTCTTTTTGCGCCTGGACAGCTGCCTCATTATTTTGGCAGACGAAATAAATTGAAAAACGTTAGCAGGCCAAATGATATAGCGCACAACTACACAGATATAACGTAGATATAACGTAGGCCGAGACAATTTTCAACAAAATTGAATTTCAAATGTATTTCGTATAGTGTTGGCAGGCAACGGAAACAATCAGCTGCAGCTCAAGCATGTCAGCGGGTTGGAGGGGGAGTACAAGGAAATTGATGTGATTAGGCACATGACGATTTCATTTTCCATTTATTTCTTGTTTTTCTTTATATTTTTCCGATTTTGTTGATTTTCTTATGACACATCAGTATGCCATAAGATGCCGCTTAGTTGGTTTGGCCAATCGGGCGTATACGCAATGTGGAAAGGAAAACAAATGGCAGCCACATGTCTTTGTTTTTAATGCCAAGTTGCAGCTCATCAATATGATTTCCATTTTTGCTACACTTTTCATCACTTTACTGTCACTTGCCAGCGCGCGTGCTAAAACTCAACACGAACTTGCAACTGCAACAAATTGTTGGCTGCAAGTGCAATTCGCCTTCTATTGACACAACGTGACCGGCCAACGTATTCGGAGCATTTGCCAAATGATCGCCAAGTGCACTTGAGCCAAAGACAAATGGGGGCGAACAACGTTTTTCGTTCCAGTTGTTTTTGTTGTTTTTGTTAGGGGAGTGCTTTATTTTATTGCTCGATAAATTGATAGTCGATATGGCTTTGGCGCATTTTGCTGTCACCCCATTCAATAAAACAAAGCCAGTGGCATCAACGTGAATCGCATAGGATTCTGCGGTGGGGCAAATTTTATCAACAAGCAATTCTAATACTCCTTTTTATTTAATGGAATAACGGTGGTATATATAATGCGGACTTAAGAAACATAAGTGCAAATAGGAAAACCAAAAACAGCGCATGCAGCCCACTGTGCGGAAGGTGGACACGCTACACACACACTTCACCTATATTGATATTGTATGGGTTGGGTTACAGTGGAACAAGGCGAATGCTTCTGACCATCATTAACCTGGCTATAGCCAGTATGATACCTGTGATACGAGGTGCCCCATGCTGAGCTAATAAGCGCAGCGAATCACACAATCCAGTGCGCTGGATATATACGTACTTTCAGAGGTCTCCGTATCCATTGCACCCTGTTGCAGCCTATATTCACGTGCGGCTAAGCAAAGCAAAGAACTCAACTCACGCTGCTCACTGCACCTCCCTCCGTACCTGATAGCGCCGAGAGACTTTGGAAGCGTATATCCCACTGTCGAGGATCCAATGGCTCGATCGGGAGTGTAGCAAAGCCATTATATCGACAGATGAGAACTGTATAAAGGCGTCTTTTCACACACAAACACGCAGCACAGGAAAAGCGCGAGCGTGAGAAGATCGAGATGTGCAGGAATAACGTTAGAAGGTACTTTCAAACAGTCAAACGTCTGGCTCAACGATTTGGAACTGGGGCGTTTTCTGCACTAAATATGTGGAGGAAAAACTTCTCCTGAATATTGGAAATAACTTTCCTACGTTCTAATAGCAGCTGACGGCGTGGCGTCAAATGAGGCACTTTGCGCAATCAACCACTTTTGCAGAATATGCCTAGATGAGCCAATTATTGGATCTTTGGTGTACTCTGCCCTGCGCTCAACATGGGTGGCCCTAAAGCAAAATGCGGACTCTGTTAAGGTAGGAAAGAGCTTCTTTGAGCCTTTGGATACCAAGCGAGGCTTTAGACAAGTCGATGCACACTCCTGCAACCTCTTAGACCGTTTGATGGATAATTTTTTGCGAAAAACAGAAGTAAATCGAAACGGGACTGTATTCTTTAAGGGGGTCCAGTTGCTTGTATACGCAGATCAGATCAGATTGACATCGATATCATTCGTTGTTGAAAGAGAATCTATCAGTGGAAGAAATGCTGTAAATGAGAGCAAGGCAAAGTACGAGTAGAGAGACACAACGGTTGGACTCTTTGATTGATTATGAAAACAATAGTTTTGATGTTGTCAAGGATTTCATCTGCCTTGGCACCACCGTCACAATAAAGAATGATGCCAGCATGGAGATCAAGCGGAGAATCATTAACTTGGTCTCAGTAGGATGCCGAAACTAAGACTCTACAAGACGCTTATCCTTCCCGTTTTGCTTTATGGCGCTCAAGTATGGGTGATGACGTAGCCTAATGAAAATGCTCTTGGCATTTGTAAAAGATCTGTAAGATCTTTGGCTCTTTACGCGTTGACAATGACTCTACGACAATAATGAAATAGTCACTGCTCCACTGGTTTGGTCATGTTATGCGTATGAATGAAGAAAGTTCCCGGGAGAAAGGTCTTCAATGCTGCTGTTACAGGAAGACGAAGAAGGGGCAGTCATGCCTCCGTTGGAAGGTCCATGTAGAGAGCGCGCAAATTACCTTTGGTATGACCGATTAAAGAAAGCGCGCGTACGGCATCTACATCAGGATGGAACCCGGTAACGGAAGTTGGTTATAAAGACCGGACAGAAACTCTGAGCGCTTGAATCTGATAAAGTGAATTAACTTTCTATTGATGCCAATTTTTGTTTAGCTTCAATTGTAACAAATATATTGGAAAGCAATTTAATTAAATTGAAATTAAATATTGTACAATGCTTGCGACTTGTTTGCGTCATTGAGAAACTCATTTCCCGACAATTCGCAACAAAAATTGCTCGACTTTTTACAGGTGAATTGCGCTAAGCTGCGACTAAATCCAAGTCAAAGAAAAAAGAAAAGCAGAAAAGCAAAAATAAAAATGCTATGCAAAAGAAAAGAGCGCGCCAAAATCAACATTAATCACAGTTCAACAAATATTTGACATTTGCCTGCCAGGCGGCCTTGCTCCTGCCCAGGGATCCATATCCCGAGCAATAAGTCTGAGCACAAGTCTGTGCCGTGTTGGCTTATGGTTGCTGTTTGTTTAGCCCTTGTATTTGTGTGCAAAGGTGACTCTGTGTGTGTATCTTGTGTGTGTGTCTTGGCTTTTTTTCACAATTCGCTACACAAAAGCTAAAACAACATGGGAAATTTATTCACATGTTCATAATTTATTTTCCAGCAAGCAAAAAATAAATAAATATATATTTATATAGTAAACAAGTTAAATACTCTTCCAGCAGCGAAACAAAAAAGAATTGAATTATAAGTGATTTTTTTATCCTGAGTACAACATAAGCGGTGACATAAGGACAACAATAGTTTAAGACATGTTCTAAGAGAGCAGAATGAGAAACCAAAAACAATCTGGCAGCTTTGCATTTACAGTTAGAAAAACTGCACATTAGTGACATCGTATAGTTTGAACCAGAACGACAAGCTCATTGATGGGTTATAATCACGGCAAGTATGAGGCTCTTTTTATTGGCAATAGACGTTGCACTGACTGCTAACCTATGTATATCTGAGAGGCATGCTACCTTATGAAAAACGTTTAAGAGGTTAAGCTAAGTGAACTAGACGACTTTATTTGTTTCCTAGAAAGTAACAAAAACCGCGATGTACGAGATGTGTCAATCACTGCAAGTGAATAGAGATATGGCTGATCGCAAGTCGTGCAACATCAACAACTTTGGGCTTTACTTGAATATTGGAACAGAATATCGACTGAATCATTGCAGATACGACGCACAGGAGGATAAGTCAAGAATCAAAAATTTAAGGCAAGATCTTTGAATTTGAAATAAAAAGATAAAACGCATGAAAATGTAAGATTATATAATATATATATATATAATATATGTAGATATTTACAGCTGTGATTAGCACCCATACGATTTTGTCACAAAAAGTAACAATCGAATGAACTCCCACCCCCTCTTGGTGCTGACGTCATTTATGAACAGCCCCTTGGCAGTATTGTATCGTCCGATGGCGAAGCGGCACTGTTAATAGCAGAATAAGTAAAACCCGCAACGGCTTTAGAACTTTATCCTCAGTATAGATCCCAATGTCAAATCCTCATTGCTGTATACCTGTGAAACATGGAAACTCTAAAAGCATAATCTCGAGAAGAATGCAGGCACGAGTAAACTGCTCTCTGCGGTACATTCATAAGATTCGATGGTCACCAAATATCATAAATAATCACCAAATTAAAATCGCAAAGAAGTGCTTTGAATTGTATACTTAAGGTGCACTGTGAGCCGGCAGACCAAAAAGAGTCTTGGTCGAAGCAGCAACACAGCGCAAAACATAGAATCTATGACCCAGCCAAGGATGAAGAATTCATAAATGGAACTTATTAAAGCGTACCAAAATTGAAATATAACTCTTAGCCAGTTCGATCAAACTAAACTTTTTATTGAACTTATGAGCTTTAACTTAGATTCTTAATTCTTAACTCTAGTTCATATCCAATCACACAATCCAACGTCACACCATCCAAGTGTCACACCCACAAAGCGTCAACAAAGCAAACAAAGTAAAAACTAAAAATTTTTGGTTAAATTTTTTTTTATCAAACAGAAAAACTAAATAATATTATTTCATATGGAGAAAAGAAAATCCCTTTAAAATATTGTTATTTTAGCTGGACAGGTAAGTACAAAGCTCCGAATACAGAAAATGGCGATCCGAGTAAGAGTTTTGCTTGTGAAACTTTAAATGGTGATTCTTGGAGTAAAAACTAACTTGAATTCACGTATATGCCATGATGGTAGCACATAAATGAGCATGAGATATCGGTAGTATATACGGAAACTAGTTAGCGATATGTGCATGATAGATGGCGCTACATTACGGCAAGATTCACATTGATGGAATGCAAGAATGTCTATTGAATAACAGAGCCGAAAATAGAATGTTCTATCACTAACCTTTGAAAAAAACTGTAGAATTACCTTCTTTTTACAGAAATGCAAAAAACATATTTGGTCATGGCCATTATATCGTCAATATGGTCTTAAAGAGTGGATATTATTTATGGTTTCAAAAAAGAGAATTACGTTCACACATAGAAATGCAAAGCAAGGAAAAGTCAAGGAAAGCAGACGAAAGTATTGAAAGGCAGAGACATTTCCACACACATTAAACATTAATGCTTTAAGTGTGAACTAAATCATCGATTGCTGTAGCAGTTGCAACTCTAGTTGCGGCTAATTAGAAGCTTATAAAATATACTTCTTTTTATAGTCACAAATCTCTTTACAAACTTAAAGAGTATAAATGTAAAAGCCAATACACGCAATGTGTAATATTTATATATATACAACAATTTTGTTTGCTTTTTGTGCTTTAAACATGGAAATGTTGTAGACTATTTTTGTAACCAGCTGTTGCCAAGGCACACGCGGCGTATGAGCAACATTTTACTTTGGCAGCTCAAATGTCTTTTGATGTTTTGTGTTGTTCTGGCTACGTGGCAGCAACCAAAGAACTGAAAAAGAGGAAGAGCGAGAGACCTGAAAAGGACATAATAAACAGCTGCTGCTCTCAGATAAAACTTAATGTGCATTCTTTTTATATAGTCATTATTATCAATATGCAATAAAAGGCAAAAGTTTCTTCTCTCAGTGACAAGAGACAGTAAATTTAATATTATTAAACTCAAAACAAATGACCAAAAGAAAAATGTGTGTATATCTGATATATATATATATATATATATAACGCTTAGTGACCCAACCGCTGAGCTGACAAAAGAAAAACATGTTTATTGTGTGCCGATGTGGCAACAAACATTTAGGTGCTATAAAGTTACAAGCAGCAGCTGCCACACACACACACACACACACATACACACACACACACACACACACACATGCAAATCAGCAGAATGTGCACGTGATTCTGTTCGCAATGTCTAACTGTTTGTCTTGCTGTCAAATAGTTTTCACTTTCACTTAAGCAATAGATTCTTAACCTTCACTAACACTACTATTTACCATGCTGTCAATTTCTTACTGTCCAGTGTTGGTAAATGGAATGGAATTGCAAGTGCCTCTTTCTGCGTTAGTAATATTACTTAGTATTAAATTCCATATCTTTCTTTCACATCAAGTTATATTTTCCATTACGGAAACTACTTTAGTTTATGGTTGTTTTTCAGAGATTAGTACCGCAAATTTGTAATTGAATTTTGTGGTTAGTGTGACTTAAGGTTAACCCCGCAGACGAATCCCGACTGAAAATAAAAATCCCTAATTTTTTTAATTCAAAATCATTTAACATTTCTGATTTTTCTCACAGCACATTGACAACTTTTCGCTGCCATCACACAAATACTATGGTAGATGCCAATAGCTAACAGAGAAAACGTTCAAAAACATTTACCAATACACGTAAAGACATCTCAACAAAAATGATTTTTTATTAATTATACCTATGAGATGGCAAAATATATGAATAAAACTTATATTCTGCACTTCTTATGAAAATTCCCTACACAATGGTATAAGTTTTGCCCACAGTTGTTTCCATATAGTTCGTGAAAAAGGGGTCCACAAATTTTTAGCCTATTCATTTAATAGATTTGGCAAAATTAATCGAACATGTGCTATATGGAAAGTACGTAGTCAATAAATAAAAGTTTCCCAATGTCTGCTTATATGCAGCTACCATCAAATTGCCTACACAACTTTATTGTTTCTATTCAATTGAACGGCATTGTATTATGTAAAAACACATTAGGTCTGACATTTGTTTGACGTGTATTTCCGTCAAATTCATAGCCAGTTTTTGGCTTATGTAAACCGATACCATAATGTACATTTTGTTAGCTCTCGAATGATGTGCGGCCGACTGCGGCAATGGGGTTATGTGGCGTTGTGTGTGTATCTATGTGTGGTTGCGCGAACTCTAGCTTATATAAGTTCTAAATTGAGTTAAAGTTATGACAGCCTTTAAAAATCCGTTGCAACATCAGCAAAATTTTGCAAATATTTGTTTATATAATAAATGAGCGTCGTTTTAGGACTTAAAGTCAATGCTTATTTAGCATTTTTGCTTTTCTTGAATAAATCACTAAAGACACTAAAAACAAAATACAACAAAAACATTTGTCACAAATTTGCTGTTGACCAATTATCCCAAAAGGTAAAGAGCCCAACATTTTTTGTGCTCGACAATTTGGCTTTATGAATAATGAAGAGATACATTACGTTTTTTTCTTGCTTTTTAAAACAAAAGGTAGCACATAATAAGCATCATTGAATTTCTTATGATTTTCATGCAAATTGCCTGCTGTTCTCTTTTCTTATGCACGCCGCATAGTGTACCCCGGGGCGTATGATTAATTAAATTAATAAGCGCTGTTGTTTTTGTTGTAGTTGTAAAGGTTTTCGTTTCGTTTTCAGCCGTAAAGTAAATGTCAAGCCTAAGTGGTTCTTCGTTCTACGGACAAATACCAAAGTACTCACACACGCACGCAGACATACATACATGCATACATATATATGTATAGTATAAAAATACTTATATAAAGGTCAACTTGTGTTGTATTAAATTGCAAAACAGGACAACTTGACTCTCAGCCATTTTCCACTGACATTTGCTGTCAACTTTTTAAGCTAGAAAAGTAGCAGAATCAAAAGTAATTTCTGGCACTGGCTTATAATTTCAAAGCCTATAATAAGTAATTTGTCAGGTTTCAAACAAAGTGTATCATTTGCTTGATTATATGATTATATTATCTATTCAACATCCAATATTGCTTTATAGAAAGTTTGACTTGCCATAATGGCTTTAAATTTGTTGGCATGATGGAACTGCTTACGTAAAACAGGACATAAATCAGCATATTGCAAAAACCAATACTAATGGCTAGAACAAGATGTGCGCTTGCTTTTCACCTTGAAGTGTAGTTTAAAGGAAGATTAATTACACAGTGTTACAGTTGTTTTACCATTTTCAAGAGGCATTTGGTATATTGTAGATTTGGGCGTATTGGAAGTCCAAAACTTTTAAAAAACTACGCTGTAATTTAATATTAAATGCAGCTTTAGCAACAAATGATATTAATTTGTTTTATATATCTTATTGTAATCGTTTGAAAATTGAATGTTTTTGAATTGAATTGAATTGCGTATGGACATTTGCAGTCGTTTCTCTACTGGACTGCTTAAGGATCAAGGTGCTATGACCTCTACATCTAGCTCTAGCTCTAGCTCTAGCTCTAGCTCTAGCTCTAGCTCTAGCTCTAGCTCTAGCTCTAGCTCTAGCTCTAGCTCTAGCTCTAGCTCTAGCTCTAGCTCTAGCTCTAGCTCTAGCTCTAGCTCTAGCTCTAGCTCTAGCTCTAGCTCTAGCTCTAGCTCTACCTCTACCTCTACCTCTACCTCTTCCCCTACCTCTACTTCTACTTCTACCTCTACCTCTAACTCTACCTCTACATCTACCTCTACCTCTACCTCTACCTCTACCTCTACCTCTACCTCTACCTCTACCTCTACCTCTACCTCTACCTACGGAATTTGGGACTCTTTTTTATATATTTATTGTTCTTATATATGAGCTTATATTCTATTTATTCCGATGATATTTTTTGTGCTTTTTTGAATATTTCGACCACTGTGCTTATGTACATACATAGTATTAAAGAGCCAAATATATATGATTTGCATTTGTAAGAGTTTGTCTATATTTGTTTTGAGGTCAAGCGTCTATTTGAGAAGGATTCGATAATTGGCCAACTGATAAAACTTTGTTTTTCTTAGTAAATTGCTAACTAAATATTTACACAAAAGTATAGCTTACCTTTGAGCAAAACTTGAGACTTCAAACACAGTTCCTTAATTAAACACCTTGTTTATTAGTGAGCGTGTAACTGTGTCTCTGTGTGTATGTGCTTGTAGGTTTTTATGTGTGTCTTTGTTATTGATTGCCTGCAGAAAATTGATTTTTGATGCGTATCACGCCAATTAAGTACAATTTTATTTTCATGGCGTTGCCAGACCAACAACAAAAACACCATCATAAAAAAAAGAACCAGCAACAATAACATAAAAAAGTTCATGTGAGTTGCATATTTGATTAGAGTTTGAAACAAATGAGAGCAGAAGACTTTTGAGTGACACCAAAATATGTGTAAAGAGCAAAACAAAAGATAGCAAAACGCTGTGAATGTGAATGTATTTTGGGTATCTCCCTTCTTGCTCGCATTTGAGAAGTGCGTGCCAAACGCTCATGTAGTTTGTAGGAATTAAAATATTACGTATACGTTGCATGTCTCAGCACATGTGCTCAGCAATTTGTACAGAGCCATATATATATATATATATATATACACATATAATGATAGTACTTGACGATTTGCATGCGTATTTGTGGGTGTGACATAACGTATACGCCCCTTCTGGCATTCATAATAAATTTAATGACATATAAATGTGCACAAAATGACACTTCAATTGCCGCATCATAAATTTACATTAAATATGCATTATATATCTGTGTTTTCTGTTTGCATGCAAACAATTTTTAAAACGCATGTGTGAAATGAATACCTTTTATAGTACTAGCCGCCAGCCATGGCAAGGGTTGCCACAAAACTTTGACAAACCATAGAAACTTGTTAAATTGCTTGCAACTTGGCTGACAAGCCGCAAAAGAAAGTTTCTCTAAACCGCATTACTTACAATTGTGGTAAAAATATTGCAATATTGTTGGAACAGCCCGCTGTTGGTATACTTGGAGGGACACTAACACACGCACATAAAAAGGCAATGCCATAAATTCCAGTTTTCACGTTGCGGTTTAATGCCTAAATAATCAACCATTAAATAAACATTTAGAATATATTACTGTTTAGGGTCGGAGTTCTCAGAAGTAGGAGACGTGCCAAGCCAATTTCGTTTTAAGCTGGGCAAATGCCTCTTTGTTTATGTCAAATAGATATGCTCCGAGGAACATAATAATTTTAGAGAAAACATGCAGGAAAAGAATTCTGCTCGGTAATGTTTCTCGGAAGATTAAGATATGCTGCTCTCTGTGAAGTCTGAAGCATGGCATTTAGATGGCCAGTGAAAGCCGGTGTTGATCCTAGGGTAGCACACTCAGAGTTGGAGGTGTAAGGAGCAGTTTTATATACAATTTAGGCCTTTACAACTACATAAATGCAAGTTTTTTCATTATTTTCGACCTACAACATAAGAGATATCGCTTAAAAATGTAGGCAATAACTGCAGAAAGAATGACACTTGCTGTCAGTTGTCATTATATTTGTCCATCATTTCCCAATAACATTTTTCAATTTATATTTCCCTACAAACCTTATTTAGCCTATAACAGAAATAGCTTCAGTCGTTTTGAGGTGTTGCGCTTACCCGAGGTATACTTAACTAGGTAGGCTCACTCTGCCGAGCGATATGATCAAAATCGTGTAGCCAAAAACATAGGACTATTAGCGCAAACCTTGTTAGTTCGTTTAATCAAACTTCAGTAAGAAGAAGTTACGTGAAGGTGCAATCCTAAATCCAAAACTTCACGCCTCTTTGGAACACGATCGACTTAAGCAAACTTTCTTGTATTACGATTTGCGCCTAAGGATGTGACTTGCTAATATTCAAGTTACATTCAAAAACAACAGGATTGTGTAGTGCAGATGCCAAACTCAAATTACCAACGTTGAGTCAGCCACCACTCTGTGCGGGTTCGAGATTCCACCTCAGCAGGTTAAAGCTTTTCGTATGAGGCGACTTACAATGACACTGGGTTCTTTCGAGACCAGTAGAGCTACCCTAGGCCTTAAAGAGTAGGGTTTGGGACCCACCACGTAAAACCACAATACCAATGAAAGAATGTATTTACGTCAGGCCATAACTCGATAACGGGTTGTTATGGCCAGTTAAGAAGAAGAAGAGTCAGCCACCAGAACTATTGTGCTCTTTGCTTCATTTTTTGACAAATGCTCACAGCTACAAAGGCTGTTTTCAAATGACATCGTTCGGTGCCATTAAATCCGACGTTTAAGGTAATTTAGTCTCAAGTGGATTATGATGATGTAGTGGAAGGCCAAGAGCACGTGCATTGAGCCACTTAGTAAAGTTACTAAGTAAAACTGACTGCTAACAAAAAACTGCATTGGTTTTTTTCAAAACAAGAACAGCGAATCTTAAAGTTAAAGAAAAAAAATGTCACTACACTAGGAACTGTGTATGTGTGTGAGCTCATGTGCACGGAGCATTGAACTCTTCTGCTTATCACAAAGTTAGCTACAGCTTTAAGATACCGCAACAGACAAAGCAAACATTTTACTACGTATACGTAATATTTCTGCAGTCGTTGTTATCGTGTTCGTTCTTGTCGCTTCTACTATAGCTGCAATCAAGCGCAGCGCAGCAAACTCAGCGCTTTTAAGCGACAAGCTGACGAACTGAGAAACTGTTAAACTGACAAACTGAGTGCCTGACAAAATGGCGCTGCAATGTCATGACTTGAGCTGACAGCCAGCATTCAACAAGGCATGGCAGCCATGTTGTAAGTTTGCTGTTAGCTTGTCACATAAATTTAGCTGGTAATGCATGTAGGGATTACTCACACACGTACACTTGGTCACACTAACACACACGAGTGCACTTAATTGTGTGCTCTTAAATAGTCTTCTCTCTGACTCACAAGTTGGGCAATGCAGCGACTCTCAACCTTTTTTTGTTAGCTGAAAGTGCGAGTATCTTTCACTTTGTTGTTTGTCTTATTTTTAAGGAGTGCAACGAGAGAAGTTATGATCTTAAATGCACTCACTGCTGGCAGTAATTAAAAGGCAATGCGAAACTCGCTGAGTGTTTTAGTAAATTTGCCTGTACTCCTTGTATTCGTTAGCACCTGCGATACCCAACATGCAATTCAAGCTTGATGTATGCAAGCGCATATGGCGCAAGTTTGTATGAGTGGCTGTGTTAGTATCTGTGTGAGTATCTGTGTACAGGTGTCGTTATCAAATTACAAACTGCTAACGCGGCGAAGCTATAAAAAGCTTGCCAATTTAAATGCTCTAATACTCTATAAAGCAGTGCTCCAGTTTTGTAACGTAAATCACATATGCATATGTCTTTATGTATATGTCTTTTATGGAACCTTAACACTGCATTGATATCATTTTAGAAGTGGTTGCCAAGTAACATCAAGCAGTTCAATTGAAAAAGTTCGAATAGAAGAAGAAACCCTACTGTATTCATGTAAGGTGGCATCCCAAAGATGGGCTGAGAGAGGGAGAAAGAGTTATTTAAGCCGTCAAATCATTAATCTACAATAGGTCAGAATTTCAGTATAACTGAAACATTCTTGAGCTCAAAATCAGTTTCTTCCACTTTTTATGATGTTTTTTTAATTCTTGACAAAATTCTTATATATTTTTCCAGGATTTTAGCAGGGTTGTGAGCAGAGTTTGAGCCCCAGCACGTAAAACTCCCCTCCCAATGGAAGATCGTATGAGCTACCTGGAGAAGTGCTTTATATTAGGCCATAGCCCGGTAACGGGTTGTTATGGCCAGTCAAGAAGGAGACGAAGTAAATTTAGAAGGGGTGATAAATTGCCCATCTATTATGTATTTTAACTGTAATGAAGGACAAGAAATAGAAACTTGCCACAAGGAAACATATATGAATATGATATATATTTCGGAGTTCTTGAAACAGACTGCCCTTTTCCACAAAATTTTTACATTTAACCATAAAACGGGAAAAAGACCTTCCTCCCTGGACTCAAACAGACCAATAAGCTTGCTGCCCACGGTTGCCAAACAATTTGAACGCTGCTTGCTGACTCGTTTGTTGTCCATAGGAAGCATAAAATAAAAAAATCCTACTTTTGAGTTTGGTTTCCGAAAGTCGCATGGAACATCGGAACAATTACATAGGGTAGCAAATTTCATTCTTGAGGCCGCGAACTTGGACATTTAAAAAGCAATCGACAGAGTTTGGCACAATGGTCTCCTGTGTAGAGTCAAGCCTCTTTTGCCACCTCAACTTCTCTGCATAGCTACTTGACGGATCGTTCCTGCTCGTTGGTGCTGAATGATGTTGAGTCTACAGTCAGGGCCATGCTTTACACCCTCTCCACACACGACATGACAACTGGCTTTGAAATCGGCTTACAGGACTTACAGGAATTGCTCATTGACGACAAGAACCATATTGACCAGAAACAATTGTGTGTATGAAGCAACGGATTTTCTACAGCAGTAGTTGCAAAGCTTTGAAATATGGGCTAAACGATGGAACATAGGCATAAATGCAGTGCTTCAATGTGACTTACGTAAGGAGTCACGTAAGGTGTCTTCTTGCAGGACCAACTACTGGAGCGTCACAGCAGTTACAAGTACTTGGGTGTACACCTGGCCAAGCGCCTGACCTTCCGCCTGACCTCCAGCGTCACAGGCGACCATAAACAGCAAGAAGCTATTCCTAAAAAACAAAGCTGACCATCTACAACTCGTGCTTACCATTTACAAAAGAAAGCATTTTTGCATGCTAATTGGCGTCCTTTGGTTCATGCGAACTGCTTACATATAGAGTGAACTAGATATGCCCAAAGTCGGGGATATCCTAAAAGAGCAGATCGTGCAGTACATGCTGCGCCTTCAATACCATGCAAACCCTTTAGCAAAGCGTCAAACGTCACAAAGCAAAGCGGCCAAAAAATGGACTTAAAACAATTGCAGTTTAGGGTTTTTCATAAATGACGTCATATTTAGTCCGCACTTCCCCTAATGTGATGTCACAAATCGTTATAGCAAAACAAGAAACTGCTTTGTATTGCAGTTTTTGTCTTTGCAATTGTGAGGTCACTTTTTCGGACCACCCCATACCGCCCAACTTTATGGCTCCCACTTAGGGTTCATTTATTTTCATACCCCTTTTCGAGTTTCAAACAGTGACGTCACATTTTCGAAACCCGCACTAGCATCAGAAATCGCCACAATTCGACTGAATTTAGTTTTCAGATGCAAACTACAAGTGCTGGGATCTAAAGTCTTCTACAGTTCAGGTTCATATCAGAAAAACTGTGTGCAGAAACCTTCCTTTAATAAGTATAAATTGCATACGACTGATGAACTCTCGGGAACTGCTTTGTTTATCACTATATTTTAAGTATGTTTTTGCAAACTGCATGATAAAGATAAAGTATACGTTTTAAGTGTATGAAAACAACAGGGTGCTGAAATCAATTTTAAAATCGTTTTACAAAGCGTCATTCAATGGCGGCGGTCTATTGTGTAGTATGTGAGTTTGTTTGGGGTGCGGAGATTCGTGTCGCTCTGAATGGTGCACATTCCAAGTTGGCGCGTAAACAGCAATCAATCATGGGACGCACACACAGACACACACTCCTGGACAGATATGTACTTACACTTGCAGCGATAGAGACACACTACTAAATCAATTGTAAAATGGCGCAAAGGCAACTGTCAGTGTTGTCGCTAACAATTGGCAGGAAATGCTCAAGATTGAATATTGAACGTGGCCAGAATAGCATAAGTTGGCATCATGTTTACATATCTTCTGTTTATGCTTTTTATTCTGTTTATTATTAGCACAGACAACAAGAGAAAGAGTTAGAAGCATGAAAAAAGAACAAGAGCAGATGCAGATGCAGATTGCACAACGTCAGTTGGCAGCACCACATTGATGTGATTGTCAATTGTCATGCTGATTGAGTGAAAAGCAAGTGCATTTGAGTAAGAGCAGCTTTGAATGATTGACTGACTGACTGACGGACTGACTGTTTGAGTGAGTAACTCACTGCATGAATTACATTTCACTTTGACTGACTGTGCATGCTAGTCACTGCAAAGTCCTATAAGTCCTACGTCACTTTTTTTTTTGTTTTGCTTGCAAATTGTTAGATAAATTACAATAGGGAATGGCATTGCATATATGCAGATTTGCAGCTTAAGCAGTTAAGCGTTCATTTTTCTTGCTTCCACGGTTTTGTCTGTCACTAAGCATTAAGTGTATTAATCATCATTAAAATGTTTGTGCAGATCCTGTAAAGACAATATACAATTTAAATTGTTTTGCTACATATATTAAGTTCTTAAAAAGATATTTCTGGCAACTCGACGTATTCCTTTTGATATGAAATTAGTTTGAATGAAAGATCTGTTCACAGTTTACTGTTGGCTCACTCCAAAGGCGCACATGGCGTATGTGTGATATACCACCTCATACCGTATAATACCAACGTGTTAGGCTCAAAGCTCAATTTGGCGTATTAAGCATTTCAAGCAGAAAATAACAACAACAATAACAATCGTAATACACATTGTTAGTTGAAAAACACGCAAAAAGTTAAAACAGCCAAGTTTGAAAACGCTGTAAATTCTATGAAACTGAAATACAAAATGCAGGGGTAAACACATAGAAAACAACACAAAAAACGAAAATTTGTTTGGTGTGATGACTTATAGATACTCTGACATATTGTCGAACACTCAAACAATGCTTTGCATTTGGTCTAAGAAAGAAAAAGGGTAAAAAAATCTGCACCAATAATAGGTTCCTCCGTATGGTGAGCGGGTTAGAGAATACCACCTCAGCAGGTCAAAGCTTGTCGTATGAGGCGAGTAACAATGACACTGGATTCTTTCGAGACCAGTAGATCTACCCTGGTCCTAAAAGGGTTGTGCGTAGGGCTTCGGACCCACCACGTAAAATCATAATTCCAATGAAAGAATGTATTTACATCAGGTCGTAACCCGATAACGGGTTGTTATGGCCAGCTAAGAAGAAGAATCATAGTTTTCTCTCTGGGATATAAAAAGTCAAAAACGGGCAGTAGAGTCAGTTCTTAATAGCTCAAGACCATAGGAAATTTGATAGCGTAGTCCTGATTCGTACAATGTCAAGCGCGTCCAAGAAACCTTGAGACGGGTTTGCTAAACTTATTTAAAAATCACCCATGTTTCCAGCAACTATTGTTACATGCTTGCTTTTTCGAAGCAGAGAGAAACTTGTTATTCTTGGAACTTGGCAAGAATGAGATATATATATGTAGCTATATCCTAAGACAACTTGAAAGTTCTAAAAAGAGAACTGCTAATACCACTAAGATTGCTTCACTTAGAACTTTTAAGTGCATTTTAGCAAGTTGCGTAGTCCTTGTTATAGTTTAGCTTGAATGTACAGATTCTATATTGATTTGATGCTTAAACGAGAAAATTGCTCCAGTTTATTGTTAGTTTTACTGAAAGTATTTGTGTACTTTTCATTCGATGTGGCTTCTTTAAAGTGTATAAAAATATGGCGTAGGGTAAATGAAATATGATTTGAAAAGTTCAGTTGTGCTTATTGCTTCGTGGCAGCCACTTTAAATTCAATGACCATTATGAAACTAAGCCAAAAGTGTTTGGCAATGCGGGTGTGGCACCCTCCAACAACAACAACAATAACAAGAACAACAACAATCACCACTCGTAGCGTTTGTTGTTGTGCCTGCCTGCTGGCTGATGTGTTTCGGCCAATGCGGCGTATGCGCAATTTCGTGCAAGCTTAAAGCTGACAGCTGCTTGGAATTGAATGTTGACAGTTGCAATGCTTTAGCTTTTTGAGTTGCTTTCTTTGTTTTTGGAAATGTTGCATTTACCGCTGCCAGCTAACATGTGACAGCGCCCAACTACAACTGCGACCAAACATTTGCCGGGTTGTTGCCCGTCCTTCAGGTTGCACCTTCGGTTTCGGCTTCAGTTGCTGCAGCTGCGGGCCATTTGGTCTTGGCTTTGGCTGGCAGTTTCTAGCGGGGCGTCAGTGCGTGATTTAGGGCGCAGTAGGCGTGTTATTGCCGTTGCAACACATTAATATTGCAACAGCATAAAAATCGCACTTAATTGCACGCTTCGTTACTTTGTTCTTACTTTGTTGTTGTCGTTGTTTGGTTTTATGGCCATGTTTTTGTCCAGCTTCATGTACGCTTCGCTCCCCTTAACTGCTCCTTTGGCATCTCTTGCTACATACATTTGTAGCATACTTTGCAGCGGCGGCAGCCATTTTGCTCTTGAGCTTAACGGTGTGCGTGCCATTTTTCTTTTGCTTTCGCTCTTTCTATAAGTAACTGTGTCTCTCTCTCTCTCTTTCTCTCTCTCTCTCTATCTCGCTCTCGCTATGCGTGGTAGTATACTTTTTGTGTTGTCAATTAAAAACACTTTTATCTGCTACATTGCTTTGTGGAACCGCAAAGGATGACCGGCGCACAGTGGATCCAACTGACTTATTTTTGGCAAAAATCATAGCTTTTGAGGAAGTGGAGATATTTTTAAAATTTTAAGTGCATAGAACAGACAAGTCCTTAAGCATCTGCGATACACTGCGATAAATAAGATGTGTATGGAGGGAGCTTTAAAAAACGGTATTAAAGTTCGATATAAATACTCCAAATGTCTTCTCCATGCATGTCAGGGAAAAATTCCATGTTCTAACTTGTGCTTATTTTTTAACAAATCGTAACCGTCGAAAGTTTGTCTATCTGGCGAACGTTTGCACACTAAGATCAAAATAGACTGCGAACATCTTGCCAACAGATTTTAAAAATTTCAACGATTTATTAAGCAATAAGCACATTTTATTGGTGCAAGTATTAGACATTTGGTGTATATAATATCGAACTTTACTACCGTTTTTGAAGCTCCCTCTCTTCACAGCATATTTATCACAGTATATTGCAGAAGCGTAAGGAATTATCTGGCATGTATAATATCTTTACTTCCTCAAATGCTATGATTTTCGCCGAAAAAGAAGTCAGTTGGATCCACTGTGCGGCGCCTGCTGCAGTTTTGCTGCAGTTTAATGGCTCTGCCGTGTGCAGCAGTGTATCTGTGTGTCTGTGTGTATCTGTGTGTGCGTAGACATTACTGAGTGTATTTTGCACTAAAGTATATACTCTTACAGTTTAGTGCAGTTTCCACTTTTATATCTTTAGCAGATTTCTTTGCTTTAAAGCTATTTGATTTGTTCTTTCGCTTAAATTCAATTAGCTTTTTTTCTAAAGTAATAATCAATGCATTTATTCATTAATTCAATTTATATGCGCTACCGCATAAAAAGCATTTTTAAAAGCTTTTCACAGCACGAAAAAATTCAATTAACGGCAACAAATTTCAACGCTGTGCAAATAACAAATAACAAATAACAAAACATAATTACATTTGCATATTGTGTAAACTTTTTAGCGGTAAGTTTGTTCCAGGCTTCGGGTCTGGGGACTAATAAATTCGCGGCACTCTATAGATAATGCGTACACACACATACACACACACAGTAAAGTATTTTGCATATATTTTTGTATGTTTCGGGCAGTAAATTATAATACCAAATGAAAATAGAGCAGTGGACTGTGATTGAGACCGGAAATTTGCCACCTTGGACATTTGAAGAGTGTCGATGATTTGGTGTTAGGTACTAGTTGGTCGGTCCTGCTGCACTGTGTGATGCTAATAACTTTAGAATACTACTGACACTGCGCTAAACGCCAAAGTGGCGCTTCAAAAATGTGACCCAAAACCATTAAAAACAGACAGCAAAGTGTTAGCATGTTTTGGTGCAGGGCACTTTTTGGCTTTAACTTTAAAAACTGCGGCAAAGAGTAAACTTATATGTTGACACTCAGGTGAGAATAACAAAGTATACACACGCTTAAGATACACTGTAAACCGTTGGAAAAGAAAGAATACCAGTTTGTCTGCTTGACGGTTTACGAATCGACAGTGGAGTTAATATTACAAGTTATGCCGGGTTTACACTGGGGCACAAAGCGTCAAACTTTCCTAGAGTGCATGTTCAGCGTGAACACAAGTATTCTTTTTCACGAACTTGTTCATGTTTTACTTTTTGTGAAATTTTGTCCACAGCGTCAGTACCGTCATATTGTCATGAGGTAAAAAGGTGTTTACATCAAAACATGACTTTTAATTTGTTCGTTGCCAATGTAAACACTTTTCACGTGTAACAGCCATTGGCGCATACAGGCACACGTTACAGTGTCACAGTGTGATACAGTGTCCTGTCACATCTCTTTATAGACACATCTTTCATTTAGCTCCATTGAGTCTGCCAATAGTTATGACCAAGGCATATCTATTATAACGTATTAGCCAATTAGGCGCAAATAACATGCGAATGAAAAATAGTGCCTTAAAAATAAGCGAGCGTCGGCAGACGGAATTGAACTATTTTCTACAAAAGTTGTCCAGTTGCCTTCGCCAGATTATATTGACATTATTGGTCAAACCAAGCGAGATGTTGGAGGAGACTTTGGCCGCACCGTCCCAACGAAGAATGATGTCTCAGGACCCCGGATAAAACTTTCTGAATCTATGGGCATCTTGCAAGGCAAAGTATGCCCCAAAGGCAGATGTGCACACATAAATCTGGAAAAGTATTACCAATATAGGGTAAAAGCTATATTATCAGATAGTCAGGCCACAATGAAAGCGGTCGCTAGAACAAAAATAAACTCTAAGCTGGTTAGGAAAACCCGAGCTAATCTGGATTTACTGGAAAGAAGCAACAAGCTGACACTTCGGTGGGTACCCAGCCACACCAACTTTCCTGGTAATGAACTTTCGGACGAACGAGCAAGAGCCAAGGTTAAACAGTTATTAAGAAAGGAGGAAAGACTGAGCGGGTGTGCAGATTGGATGAACAGCATGATCAGGACTGAGACTGGGGAAAAAAGCTCCTTAACTCATACAACTCTAATAAGTTCAAGAAAATGGTGCAATTTAGGAAAAATAACTTTAGAACTCTGACGACCACTATCTTACATGACCTTGCAGACTGCAGGGACACTTGAGCAAGCTGGACATCAACAGCTGAAACACCTGTTAGTTTTGTGATCAAGAGGATAAGTCATCACGTCATGTGCTCGCTAAGTGCGATAAACTGGCAAGAAGAAGAAGGATGAACCTCCTAGGCGGGCATAGACTCTCGAAGCCTGACCTGTTTGAACCATCCCAGATAAATATCAGAGATAGGATTATTGGGACAGCTTTAAGCTGGATAGGAGGCACAATAATGCAAAGTGCACTTGACAATTGAAGTGAGTAAGCCTTGTGTCCAAGCTAATAAACTCTTCTTAGGGTCAAGTAGAAAATGCAAGGACAAGTCTGGGAAAAAAAGCGCCAGCTCAGCAAACACGTGCTGTGGCCAACTTGCATAAACACAAACACTAAAACACATGCATGAGCACCAAGAGGGAGCTTGTTCTTTTTTCGGGTAAATACTTTGAAGCATGCTATCAAAAATGTTCAGTCCGTCGGAGCACAGCAGCTGCTGCTGTTACAAAAAGCGTACACGTTTTATGCGCCACGACTGTAGACTACCAAAACGGCACGGCCGTCGCCTTGAGTGATTTAATTGTAGGATGAACTGTGGCAATGGCGGCCGCAATGCTGGCTGCAATGGCGGCTGCAATGGCGGCGTGCATAAAAATCAGGAATTATAGCACTTAAACAATGTGAAACATTGTGCCTGGCATGAATGGGTTGACTTGGTTGTTGGCTTGGCTGCATCTGTATATTGACACAGCTGTTGGTTGGTTTGGATAGCTGTCTGGTTGGTGGGTTGATTGTTTGGTTGGATCGGTTTTTGCAGCTTGCAGGGTGATTGCCAGACTGCCAACTCGTGCATATGGTATATAAGTAGAGCATGTGTGTGTCTGCGAGTGTGTAACTATGCATTCAAGCGTCAATTGCACTGAATTTAATTCGCTTTACAAACGCCCAAAGCTCAACAACATCATCGTCATCGTCATCATCATCATCACCAGCGTGCTTACTATCATTGTCATTGTCCTCGTCATGAATGTGAGGCTCGTCATCAGGACTGTTCTCTTCATCATTGGCAGATTTGCATGGATATTACATAAATATATGTTATGTATGTATGTATATAAACGTGTACTCATAAGTATATACGCTTTTAGTCTGCATTTGCATTAAATTTTATTGTTTGTTTTGCTTGACTTTTTGCAGCATTCAACTTTGAGCTGCCTTTTGTTGCTATAAGCTGTTTTTAGCCGAGTTTAAACTGTACTAAAGCCAACTGGCAAAAAATTTTAAAGCTCCTTAGCTCCTGTTCCCTTCTTATTTTATGGATATTTTTATATTCCAACACGTTTTCACTTTCTTTATTGCGCTCTTGGATGATATATTAGCTCGTCGCCGAAGCATTTCTGACCTTTTGAGGTTTATGTTCTGCTTAAGTACAGAACAGCAGAGTTAATGTGGCCATTTTTTATTACCATTTTTTCGTTGTAAAACTATCGAGCTTAACATGAGTACTTGATTTATCGTTTTGGAGCTCAGTACGACGAACAGGCAAGTTTTAAGTATTCTTAGAAAGGCGTAAGCATCTTTAACTAAGTCCTATTGGAGTTAAACATCGAAGTTGATGGCTATCGATTTTGCAAAATAGCAATCGATATTGAATTTGATGCATCGGATACAAAATTTCGATGTATCGATGTTTTTTCGAAATAGTAGTCTTCGACAGAGTCGACAGAGCCTCAGTAATTTTTTATGTTTTTACCCCCTTTGCATCCTACTCTTCCATAATTCCGAAGCTTTCTGTTATTGTTTCTTAATGTGGGGTCCTAACGCTCCGTGTCGGCTTGTACGTTATTATTTTCCAGAATGTTTTCATCATTTTGTGAGATGTGTACCAACACAAAGTTTTGTTTACCTTTGCACTTTCATATTGGAGGAATTTTTTTATGTTTTTCCCACAAATATTATACATTGCCATCTCGGCATCCATTTTCTTCAATATTAATGTGCTATATAAATAAAAAATTATGAAAAAGTAAGAAAAAATCAAACTCGAAATTTCGATATTTGACGAAACTTAGACACATGCTTGTATTGTTGCTTTTCATACTGGAAATGAATGAATTTCGTGAACTAATGAATGTATACTATAGATATCTGAATCCTCTACCGGTTTTTGGGTTCCAGCATCTTTTTGGTTATGGGCACACGAAACACACCGGAGGATTCTAAAATGACCAGGCTATTGCTGATGGGGCTGCATACCCAAGGCGGGTATTGCCATTTTAAGCTTCCAACAGTTAGTTACGTCATGTGTGCTATTAGGTATTATCTAAACATATACTGGCTTTTGGATCACAGCACTCGTTGTTGGCTGTTAAAACGACTCACCGAGTAGCCATCGGCATTGTCAGGACGGCTCAAGTTTTGTGGACTTTTAACAGAAAATAAAGCATCTGGTCAGACGTAATGCTACCAAAGGCACTTCCAGCTTAAACTCCAAACTGTTAAGCGCTGATGAACCTTACTTTAAACATAGCTGTATGGAATAGATTGCTGGATCAGTGCACATCTTGCTCATGGCCATGGTTTTCATACTGGGGGAAACGATACCTATTCCTTAGTCTACTGCATATGCGGCATTCATAGTCTATTATATAAATAGGCTAAGGAAAAAAGTGGACCCGATTTCAACAAATATATGAAACAAATATGAGTGAAGCTTATATCATTGTGTAGTCAATTTTCATAAGAAGTGCAGATTTGTCGAATCAAACCGTAATCTCACCTACGCCATGAAAGCTATTGAATTGCAAGTCGGGGCACTTATTCATACAATAACTGTGCAAGTGAAGTTTAAAAACTATCAAAATTGGATAAAAGCTTTAAAAGATACAAAATTTCACTTTCTAGAAGTAATCAGAAATGCTAAAAGACTATGAATTAAGAAATTCATGGATTTTAATTTGCATTCGGTATCCGACCAGTCGGCCAACTATTTCCCCACATTCCAGGCATCCGTTTTTCATAGAAAATTCTCACGCCAAATTAAGCACTAACTCTATCACCTTAACCACTACTCATCGGGTTCAGGCCAAACTCATTTCAATGTACCAGGTGTGCATATAGCGGAAAGGAAGGCTACATGGGACTCACAATAGCATTCCAGACTATCATGAAAGTCCTTCAAATGCAGCCATGTACTTCGTGAGTAAGGTCCAGTCAAAAGGAGCCCTATACAAAGGCAGAGTCCGAAGTCTAAGTTGTTGCTCACAAACGTGACATCACGTGCTCGTTTACATTGTTGTCGCATCTGACTTGGCAGTCGGATAATACATACTACTTTAGTAAGTTTTAGGCTCTCTACATCGATGCTTACCTCGTCCTACAGTAACAGAATAAGGTGGGAACTACTTTCCCGTCGGACATTTGAGCATCTAACTGTTCCTGAAGCCTTTCTATAAGAAAGCCAATGACAATTCGGTTTCAAAACAGGATGTTGTATAGATGACGCCTATAGACACGTTGTTATCAATGCTAGCCCGGCGAGATATGTTCTCGGAATCTTCGGACTTCAACTTCGACGACGTTAAGTGGAACGCTACATTGAATCAGGAAGCTGTCTCTCTTGCAACAGCATAAGTACATATGATTAGCAGTTATATGGTTGCCCACACTATTCAATTATATGGAGCCTCGTGATGGCTCTGCTTTTTCAGTGCTTGGCGTATGCAGACGACTTGCTGCTCTAAAGCTGCATCATAGAAGCTTGGGGAGCTGAAGTTCGAGCGATTGTGTCCACCAATAAGACATCCATCATACGTTCAAAGCTTGCTGAAGCAGTTCCGCCCTACGCAGCAAAATGCCGAGACCTGAACATCACAGACTGCGACCCAATAAATTTTGAGCTGAAAATTCCCTTGGCACGCATGTTGCGGGTAGGCTGGGGTCAAGAATCCTGGCCAACCGCCAGGAAGAGTATGCTGAGTACACTGAATGTACTTTTCTCCTTATTCTTAGTTACTTTGTGTAATTTCATTAAATAAAATGGAACGATTAGTAACAAGCCGTTATGGAAAGGGGTTTTTTCGGTATCTCTGAAACTTGCGCAATATATAATTTTTAATAATTTGTTTGACTGACTGCCACCAAAACCAAGTTTAACTTTGATTGGGCATGAGGGAATTTTTACACTTTTGAAATTTTTTTAAGTTTCCAATCGTTTGTTAACAATCTCAACAAAATTGTATTACAAAAAAAATTGTTTGCCAACATTTTCGTACAAGAAACATGACTAAAGTTTGTATTGAAAATTTTTTGTCACTTCTTCGAAAAGTTAGTGCAAATTTATGCACTTTGTCGTTGTGTTTGTATGTATATGTATATATGCATAAATGTGTGTGTATGTGTGTGTTAGTTGGCAAAGCAAATTAAGAGCAAATAGCTGCTGGCTGTTTTGCTTGTTAATTTCTCAGTGCATGCAGCAAGTGTTAAAGCCCAAGCAATGGCCAAGGAGGGTTAAAGGTTCGGCTTGGCTGACATTTGGTTTGCTGAGTTTTGCTTAAAATGCTGCAAAAAGTAATTGCTTGCAGCACAGCATACACACACACCCACACACACACAGACACACACACCCAAACACACACAAACCAAACTCAACTCGTCTCAACTCGTCTGCCATGATGCAATTTTGTAGCATATTCGCTCTAATCCTTGGAACCGCTCAGCTCCAAGTGCAGCATGTGACAGGCAGCCCAAGTGGCGCTTTGGGTGCCACACAAGTTAGTTTGTATGTCAGGCAGTTTGACTTAAGTGTTAAAGTGTGTGTGTGTGTCTGTGTGATTTCCGCCTTGCATTTGGTTGCAATAAAGCCAGCTGCTAACACTCACACACAGACACACACACACACACACATATGCCATATATGACTTGGATGATAACATTTTGTGTAGAGGACGATAGAAAATTGAAAAATGTTTTGCAAAATTCCTCAGGGCTTCATAAGTGCAATATATAAGACCAGAAATATATAAGCAAACTCATTTTTAACCAAAAAAAAAAGATCTTGTCTATGAAAGATCTGCGGTTGGTAAGGAATTGCATTGCTTTCTCTTGTTCGATATCATAATTCGATAAACTGCAAATCTCACAAAATTTTGTGGTTTTAAACCTTATAGTCTTCGGCATCTAGGAGTTCTTACGAAGTGACAGTGATATTGCTAAATGGAGTAGGCTGTTGTTACTGATCGTTTTTGCGATTAACATTTAGAGTACTCTAGCCCTCCATCTCTATTTTATATGTCTATTTTGCCCAAAGCTAAAATAAAGATTTCAGATATCATATATAGCATTTAATACGACACCCTCGAAAAAATCTCAATTGAAGATCAACAATCTTATTTGTTAAAGCAAAAGCTAAGAAAACTTGAAATCTCTCATCTTCTCATCAAATTTGTTGAGGAATTTGGCAATTTTTTTATGTGTTTCTAGTTCGAAAACGGTGCGACTATGCAGAATGACGTTGAGCAACACACGCAATACCAAGCGAGGCTTCAGACAAGGCGATGCCCTATCCTTTTGATGGAGAATGTGTTGCGAAAGGCTGAAGTACATCGGAACGGGCCTGTATTCTAGAAGGCTGTCTAGTTGCTTGCATACGCAGATGATATCGATATCGTCGGACGTACTAAGTGAGCAGTCACCGGAGCCTTTGCGGCTATTGAAAGAGAATCTGCCGGTGTGTGTCTGGTTGTAAATGAGAGCAAGTCGAAGTAAATGCTTTCTTCGAATAGTGCTACAAAGCGGTTTGACTATCAGGTTAACTTTTGGCATGACATTTGAAAATTTGAATTTTCTGTGTAAGCTCACACTTACTTAGAAGGAAGTTGAAAACCACGAAAAGGGGCTATATCGAAGTCGAGCATTTGATTTTTGATTAAGAACGAACAGAATCTCGAGTGCATCTTAAAATCAAATCTTCCGAACAAAGTTTAAACTTCAAGTTAAGGGTCGTTTAGTGGCTTAACTTAAGCAGATGTTAGGTGTTCTTAAAACACTCTTTTTAAAACAGTATTTAGTTTCGAGATAGTTTAAAGTCAAGCAAAATGTTTTGCTGCTCATTACTTCATGTTTGTTATTAATTTTGTCAGCACACGCTGCGTATGCTCAATTTCTCAGTACGTGAGCGTGTGCTTTCATACGCTCGTGTGTGTGTGTGTGTGTGTAAGTGCTTTTCGCCCAGGGCTCACGAAACACTTAAAAACAACTTAATTAAACTTTCATTTGAGATTTTTGCTGGCCACACACAAGTCTTGGTAAAATGAAAATTCCAAGTGAGCAAGACAGATATCAACTGGCTTAGAGTGGGAGTGAGTACGATGGGGAGAGCAGTAGAGCCAAGTAAAATGATGTACTCACTTTCATGCGCGGACATGGCCATAAGACCACTCGCTTTTTATAATCCTGCGCCAGTTGCTCAGCCACTTGACAGTCGGCCACATTGGAACGGTCACTCGAGTGTGCTGACTTTTGAGCCTTTTGCTGTTGTTGGTTTTGTTGTTGTCGTGTTGCTGCTGCTGCTGACAACTGTTTCAGCCGCAGTTGCTGAGTTGGCTCTTTAACATTGGCCTTTACTCCTTGGAGAGGTTCATTGGCATTCTGACTGCCATTCGCATTGCCGCCGTCTTGGCCAACATTAATGCCCGCATTGAAAGTCTTAACAATCGTCGTGTATTTGGGCAGCTCCAGTAATTTAATGAAGCCACTTAAATCTGTGCATTCGCGGTAATGTTTGCGTCATCATTGTTGACATCATAATCATCATCGTCGTCATCGTCATCATCATTGTTGTTGTGGTTGGCATGCAAAGAGAGAGTGAGAGAGAAGGCAAAAAAAAGAGAAAGAAGTTAAGAAGAGTTGTACTTTATAGTGCGTGTAAAACGGCATTGCACATTTTAGTAGAGCGTTATAACTGTGAGTAACTGTTTTAGGATGTTGGGGTATGGTTTCTATGGGGGAAGAACTTTAACTCTTGTTGACAACTTATTTTATGGCATTTCATCAAGATTGGCTTTGTCATCCAAACTTATTTCATGCTTGTCCAGAGCTCCCACTGTGGAGATACGTTAGCTGCGATTGTAAAAGTAAACCCATAAAACCGAGTTACTTTGTCAATTTTGAATGTTTTAACAATGGACTGACGCTCTCGCTGTCTCTCAGACAGCACACAAAAACAAACGGGCCGCAAGTTCTCGTTATCCTGTGGAGGCTGCTAACATGGGAACCCAAGTAAACGCCTATGCTAGCGCCATCTATTATGTTTCTTTTTGGTCGGGGCAGCGACCGCAGAAATGTTGGCAGAATTGAAGTTGCTGAAATAGTATTTGTATTTAAGCAGAGAAAATTCCTTCTGCTTCCATTGACTACATGCGAATACATACATATCCATAACGGCGTACAAGACAGTCTTACTAGAGCTGCATAACTATCGATAGTGGCGCCATTCAAATTTTTCGATAGTTTCAGGTATCGCAAATACCAACGGTTTTGTTTTTCCTTCCTACATTCGTAACCTTAGCCGCTTAGCATTTGTAAAGCTGTTTGAATGGAAAAGGAAAATCTTTTAAACTTTTGTAGCTCTGCGCAGCTTTGCAAACAGAAGTCCTTACAATTCAAATAGATTCGATACTATCGATAGTACTAGCGAGATTTTCAAGCGAGGTCGTGTATCTTTATATAATACCGCCTGTAGGTAAGAATGCATCCTAATGTCGAGTAAGATTTTGTGAGTTTTTCTTTCTTTTCACAATTCTATCAATTCATTTCAACTGTGTGCACGATATAAACAGCTGCAAAAATTGTAACACTAAATATGCTCTGTTCACAGTAAAATTGCTTATAACTGCATATTATAGTAAATGTACGCTATCTATTGTGAGAATAACCGGTTACTGTAAACGTCAGTAAATGCTACAGTGTAAACTGTAATAATTGCAATGGTGCTTAACTCCGGCCAGGTTTGTCGAGCAATACAACCGTTTAGCAGATTTTGCCATTTTAGATTGGCTCTAAGTCTGAAAACTAATATTTATTCCCTCTCTATGAGGAAGGAGTACCTTGTCTGGCGAGCTCGTCCATTATGCACACATACACATATGTACATACACAAACATTAACCTCAATATCATCAAATCTCAGCAAAACTCTGCACGAGATGGCTCAGCAATTCGTTCTTAGTCTGATATGGGTCTCGGGATACCGGGATTGTTATCAATCTCGAATTTAATGATATTGAGGTTAATGTATGTGTCTTTAGTGTAAGTTACAGTAAATTTTACAGTGCATACAGTGGGAACAGTACCGAACAACGATGTCAGCAAGGATCAACTGGATCATCATTCTTTCACATCGGTGCTACTTGGTTTTAGTATAGAAGTGAGTAGTGGAAACCACTTTCGCTCCGTGAAACTAATACACTAAAAGATGCTGATCCACCACGTTTCATTTACAGTCTGATGCAGATGCCAAGTAGTGATTCAGCGGAAGGTAATCTTAAAGGTCTTTTGCCAAAGACTGTTCGATAGCCGAGCTCTACGAAAACATTGTGATAGAAATAACGGTAACGGCTTGTTATTGCCAGTCAAGAAGAAGACACAGTACGAATATAAAGCTGTTGTGAACTACAGTAATTGTATCAGTGAACGTAGTAAAAATAGCAAGTTGCAGTAAACATCAGTAAATATTACTATTTTTGTGGTTTGGCGCATTTCTTAACGATATTTACTGTTAGTTGCAGTACTCTTTCGCAAATGCTCTTTTTTGTAGTATGTTAAAGTTACTGTCGAATTGAGTTGCTGTAGATCTTTTTCTAAATGCTTTTTGTTAAAATACCTTTTTAATTAAAAATTTAAGGCATCACAAAAGACGACAAATATTTTATTTGATTTCTAAGCTTTGCTGGATAGACGAATCTTAAATAATAAATATTTCATAGCCTTTAAAAGAAAGCTAATAGAAGAAAGACAATTTCTTTGTGCCATTTTAATTTAACGTATCTTTTAGGCAAAGTTCAGCTGAGACCATGGATTGTAAAGCAATAATTGATTATATTATACAAGCATACATATGTACATATATGTGTATATAGTAAAATTGTATATATATTTGTGATAAACATTTGTCAGGACTTTTGTGGCTTCGGACAACACATAAACTTGGCCAAAACGAATGAGTATAAACTATTCATAGGTTGCACAATAAGTTTACTCTACATGGACCAAGCTATAAATTTACACAAACACAGGACGAAAGGCACAACAGCGAGCATTAGACAGAGAGAGAGATAGAGGGAGAGCGAGATAGAGCGATGAAAGAGACAGCGAATCAGCAATAGAAATATATACTGCATACGTATGCATGCAAGTGTATTCAATTTCAATATTTTACGGCATAAAAAACATGACAGACAGAGACAGAGAGAGAGAGAGAGAGAGAGAGGCAGAGAGAGTAAAGAAATAACGGCAAATGTAATTTATGTTTGTAGCAGTGTTCAAACTACCGTTAGCTGGGGTTAGCATAATTGAATTTGTTGTCATTTGTTCTCAGAAATGAGTTAAAAGTTGCGCAAAAGTTGAAACTTTTGACAGGTGAAACAATATGGCGAACAATATTTTATGACAAAATATTTATTATATACTATGTATGTATATTTCTACAATCCAGAGATGAAATGGGTACTGGGTACAACTTCAGGCGGCACTTCAGTACTACGACGAGCAAAAAACGTGTGCAGACAATCATCGAGTAGAGATGCATTCTATGGAAAGGCACGCTTGGTACACGAACGGGTCTTTAACAAAAAAAGGCACCGAAATTGAGGTCTCGGGACCATAGGCCGATGTGCATATAGTAACCAAGACAGGCATTAGCAGAATGAGGTAATACTAATACTATGAGCTAAGTTGGGAAAACACGAAACAAACTTTGTTTCCGACCGTTCAGTGGTGACAGCATCCTTTTTGAGAATGAAACGAAACCAGCAGGTGTTGCAAACATCTTGATATGGAGAAAGCTAGACAAATGCAGTGTAGCAACTACTAAGAGAAGAATTTCCTCAGGCTGGATCTTTGCTCTAATACTCAGGCCAAGCAGTTTCGGCTTCTATAACTTAAACGGTTTGAGGAAATCTCGCCAATGTGAGAGAATTCCGTTAGAATTCTGAATAGTTTGCTTAGTGGGCTATGGTGTACCGAAAAAAAAAGTTTCCAAAAAGTGCCCCTGAGCCATGGTTGGCAAAGTGAGCAAATAAGTTGGCAGTGGAAACTATGCGAATGTTCGTATACATGAATGCAACAGTTTGAAAACTTTCACTGCTGACTCACAAATACAATTCTTCTTCTTATGACCAGTTACATAAACACGCTACCGGGTTATGTTAGTAGTAGCTAAGCCTCTGTTTTGCTTACGCCTTCTCCAATCAGTGAAACCAAAGTTAGTACTTTGCTACCTGGTCTCTCCAACGGAGGCATGGCCTGCCCTATTTTCTTCTTGATCTTATTTTTAACTGGCCATGGGAACCCATTGGCGGGTTACGGCCTGAAGTAAATACTTTGGTTCATTGGAATTGGGGTTTGGCGTGGTGGGTCCCAAATCCTACGCACAAGTCTACCAAGGCCTGGTATGGCTCGTAGAGCTTATAGAGCTCGTAGTTCCACGAAATGCGGTAGTCGTTGCCCATGCATAAAGAATCAAAGGTCTTACGGAGTACTTTTCGCTAAATAATTCTTCTTCATAACTGGCCATAACAACCGTTTACACGATTACAGCCTGATATAAAGTATTCCTATAGGCGTCTCTGCTTTGTGGGTACCTTCTCTAAAAGGTGTTACCAAAGGTACTTCGTGTGTTCTCTACCTGATCCTTCCAATGGAGGATGAGCCCTGCCCTTTTCTCGCCTTCATTCAATAGCCGCATTAAAGACCGTTCTCGCTTCTTCATCCATACGCGCAACATGACCAACCAGCGGAGCCGCTGGATGTTCATTTGCTTGACTACATAAATGAGCCCTTAGAGTTCGTCGTTCCATCGAATGAGGTAGTCGTTGCCATCGCGTAAAGACCCAAAAATTTGGCGAGAGTGGTCTCTACTTCACATTTGCCTGCTAAGCCCAAAGTAGCATTTATTGGCAAGAGTAATACTCCGCTTGGTCCAAGGTTTCAACATCAATCTGAGAGTCCAACCGCTGTGTACCTCTACTCGAAGAAGGCGTATAATTTGGTATGCTCTCATTAACAACCGGATTCTCTTTTAATAGCCACAGAGGCTCCAGTAACTGCTCGCTTAGTAAGATCAATGATGTCAATAGCATATGCGATAGATCTCAACGATAGCTCCAGTAGTCATAACACATAACCTCCTTCAGAATGGCTTTCAGATTCTTCTTCGATTCGGTTTTTATCTACTCAATCGAGTAAAACAGTGAATAACCAGAAGATACACGGAGCAAAATCAAAACGATAATATTTGTTGAATTTTTGGTGAAACTATCGTGAAAACCAAGAGTAGTCTTCCCATAAATCCGGCCAATTATTGCGAATAGCTTCACGCAGACGAAGCAAAACACTTAAATAATATTCCTTGTTAACAGTTTGGCCCTGCGGAAGGAATTCAAAATGCACCACACCACGATAATCGAAGACAACTGTCAACATGACCTTGATTTTTTACCGGCCTTGACGTGATTTTTTCGTTTTTGGCTCGCCTTTGGCACCACAATCGCTTGACTGATCGTAATACGTCCTTATAGTCAGAAAGCATTTTTTCACACCAAAAAAACTTTTTTGAAAAAATTAAGTGATTTTGAATGTGAATTTATCGGTTGGGTCGAGAAATCGCTTGCACCGATCCAAATGATGTGCCATTTCTTTGACTTGCTTGACGTAACGTTCATGAGTCGATGTTTTTAGCCGATTTGACACCACTTTCTTCTCAACACTCTCGCGGCCAGACTTGAACTCTTTGTATCACTTGTAAACATTCTTTGAAGACAGAGTCTGCTCTCTAATGGCTTTTTACAGCATCCTCAGCCAAAACTTCATTCCGCAAACAAAATCTAATTCTTCTTCTTTGTCCAATAAATTCAGGCAGAGTTAAAATCGCAGAATTCTGTTTTAATACCTCACAAAACGAAGCGTATCTTAAAAACTCATGTATATTTTGACGTGAAACTTGCAGATATAAAATTTACCGATTCGAAAATCGCGGAAAGTTTATATAAATAAGAATGGATATGGGCAAAACAGTTTTTCAGCTTTTTAGTTTAAATAAGTTCCGAAAATCCTGCAAACGGGTAACATTGGCTTTAGAAATACTTACTGGGCACTGAGATACGACACTTTAGTAAATTCTAAGCTGGGCATCACCAGCAGGAATCCTCACTGCATGTACTAATTGAGTGTGATGCCCTGATAAGAGCCCACCTTAGGAAGGTAAAGAATCTCGATGCCGTAAGGAACGCGAGTGGAACCAATTTATATAATTAGATATATCAGGCGAAGCTAAAAGCTGAGTAGAAGCAGAAGAGCTGTCAGGGTTCGGAGTGCACTACTCCCCAATAAAACTGTTTTATAGTGTATCTAGGTGGGTGTGAGTTTGTGTGTGTGTGTGTGTGTGTGTGTGTAAGGATCCTTATATATACGGTATACAATGTACAGATTGTCTGTGTCTATTGCAACGCCGTTAAAATTAAAGATATCAAATTTAAACTTTGACGCAATTGCAAAACTTTGGCGCCAAATAAGTGAGCGACTTGCTGGACTACTTTTTTCCTACGTTTGTTTTTCTTTTTCTTTAGCTTTCGTTTCTTTTTCCATGAGCGTGTCAAAGTTTTTCCGCCAACTTTGGACATTTCTGGCGGCTGCAGCTTGCTCTGTCATGTGTAGCCGGGCATGTTTACTTCACAAACTAAGACGCCTTTCCTTAGCGCTGAAGGAAAATTGAAAAATATGAAAGCAGTAGGGAAAGCATTAGAGAGCGAGGGGGAGGGAGCGAGATTTTGAGGGAGCAACAGAAAGGAGAGTTCAGCGCTTATAATAGTTTGGCTTAGTTTGGCTGCAAGTTGAAACTGAAGTGTGCACAAACTTTTGGTTATCGCGATTTGTGGCAATTCATTTAAGGCAACAATAAATTATACATAAATTCAATCATTTTGATTAATAGTAATTGTTATAACTGTTATAATCAGGGGGGTGAACGCAGTTCGAAGTGAACCAGTTTGGAAACAAATACATATGTCTTGACAGAAGCTGCTGCAAGGGATCTCTGCGGTCTCACACCTAGGTATCATTTAGCCTTTAAAGCTCCTACTCAATTATGAACAAAGTCAAATGTACTATTGATTTTATCAGGGAATTCAATTTTCCTTATGAATACAAATTACTGTTTATGGCTCTTCTGCGTCACTTGTGTGAATACTATTCATACGCAACAATGTTTCTTTATTTTCATTAACATTGACATTGACAAGATTGATTCTTTAAACTTGATTCGCCAACTTAGGCTTGTTGCTCGCCTTAGGTGCGTCATACTTTGCTTCATTAGAAGGATAAGCATGTATCTCTTATTACACAGGTCAATATGGTTTAGCTGTTGGAAAGTTGAGGGCCATGTCTGAAGTAATTTGCTGCGTAGTATCCGTATCCGGAGTCAGAATTGGCCTATCACGTCGGAAGAAGCGGACTGTGATCTACATATCCTCATATATCTCAAAATCAAGACTTTCAGCTTTCCATCAACGGACGTGACCCCGGTGTTTGTAGACCTGTGTTATTTATATTGCTCTTATAAAAATTGCTATCAAACAATACGGAAAATTTGTTGTTTTGGGATTTTCAACTATAAGCTATGTAACTATATATTGATTGAAGCAATCTTCTGCCTACAAACACATTCTAACTGCCAATCAAGCAGCAAATGTTGAATTTGAAGCACATAGAGAAATGGAATGAAGATGAATATCTACGTATTTGATTCTCCTAAAGATGATACAATTGACAGACTACGTGCAACAGATGATGTTGAGCAAGAAATTCCAAATATTCCATAGTTTAAAAGCAGCGCCAATAATTAATTAAATTGATGCAAATCATCGAATACAAAGCTATTGTTTTGATGTAGCTTGAATATTGCCAATTTGAGCGTAAATAGCGCAGCCAAGCAAACATCTAATAAAGATTCCACTCAAAGTGCTGAAAATGTTTAAAATCAAAATTGAATTGAAACTGCTTTAATCTTTTTTTTTGTTTAACATAATTTGCTCATAATAGCTCAAAGATTTAGCTCTTGTAACTACTCCACAATGTGAAATGTTCTTGTTTTACCAAGAACGAATTTCAATATTTACATTTTTGCTGCAACTTTATCGATATTTGTCTCCTGACCAAACAAGATGAAGAAAACAGTTTGCAAAATAAGTGGGTGCAATGTGAACCCCTATGGAATCTTCTAAATATTTTAATAACTTTAACGTAAAGACAGATACTTACTTAGTTATTTGTTATTGTTTCATTTCAACTTTTTCTTTTTTAAATAAACTAGAAGCTTCCGCCACCTGCTCGCTTTGCTCGCCAGCCATGCTTCTAAGAGGTATGTAGTTCCTTCTCTTCCACTTTTGCGATAGAAAAATTTTCTGTTCGACGCTGTGATTTAAATATTTAGTTTTTTTACGATCCTTTAATTTTTTTTAACCAATATTTTTTTTTTTTTTTACTACTATAGCGCTTAGGTACAACGTATAAGAAGCGAGAAGAACATAGAGAACTCTTTTATATAATATAAGAGATTCAAACTCGACAAAGCTAAAGCTTTTTTTATTTAACAATCAATTTAATAAATATTTCGAAGAAATGATGCGCTTTCATCCAACCTTTCCATTAAAATCTTCGTAGAACCCAAATTTGGTCACATCGTCCTTATTCTCCATCAGGGCGTGCGCACAAATCAGACTGATCTTAAGTCAAGTTTCCGGGGTATTCTTTTCCGAGGAAGTGATCACATTTTTCATGTTTTTTTGAAAGAACCCAGTGTTATTGTTAGTCAACCAGCTGAGGTAGTATTCTCTAACCTGCTTAGCTGATTAACAAGCCATGAGTTAAAATCCATCAAGCATTAAAAACAAAAGCCGACAAAGCTCACTCCTTCTCCTCAGCCCTTCCCTATCTATCTCCGATCTCAACTTAGTAGTTCTTGTCAACTAACTTCCTTTATAATGGGCACACTGTCTACAGAGTAAACCCCCTCTAACTATTGCCTATTACCAAACCAGAAGAAATGACTCGGCTGTAGATGATTTGAGTCATTAGGTAAACCATAATAAATACATCGAGTTAAGAGCAGATAAAGTTGAAAAAAAAATAAATTTTTGTCGAAAAAGAGTTTCCTCACTCAGTCGGCGGTGCATCGTAAGTTGGAGGACGGAAAATGCATGCTGTGCAGCAAGTTAAGGCAACTTAGGCATAACGTTCTTATCTGTGCTTGGAAATCCACTATTCTTAAAGGAAATTTATGCATTGTCCTGTGTCTAATGCCGTGAGATGTGTCGCGAAATACAGGCTGGCTGAATACACTTTACTGCGACGGAGTACAGGTGTCCATCTAGCTTGAGGGTATCCCACAAAAACTTTTTTTAAGTATGTTTGTTGATATGTATATAAATGTTTGTGAAACATTAAAGATTTATATACAATATATTTCGCTGATAAACAATCTTCTTTATTATGGTATAATTTGCCATTTATTCTGACTGCTAAAAGGCTTTACTTTTACATAAATACATTTTTTATGTATGCATTACTAATTGTGTTCTGCACTTTAATTGCATTTATTTACTTGTTTTTATTTTCGCCTCTATTAATCATACTTAAACTTAATAATAGCGCCATCTAGCGTACGCATATGCTAGCGCCATCTTTATATGGTAGAGATACTTAACTTGCGCATACGTTTTACCACCACCAACTGGCTGCTTCCTCATGTCCTTCCTTCATTCTTTTTTTTTCTCTGTCTACAATTTTTTTCGGGTGGTTAAAGAACCCCACTTTCCCTGAGCAAAGTCGACAGAGTATGCTACCGGAATAGCTAACATCCCCTGATCCTTACAAACTGGGCGTAAGTGATAGTTGAAAAAGTTTTAAAAACAAAAATAATAATTACATAAAAGAGTACACAGCTGAGAATCCAACACACGCTCGCTCGATTTGCAGGTCGACGGCATACCATTGTGGTTCGGTAGGAGAACAGTGTTGTTTAAGAGCACCTTGCGTGCTGCATGGAACTATACCCAGTTATACCAAGACAAAGAAGCTGGCTCAAGCAGCAGCGGGAAGTCTGGCTCAATCCTCAAGCGGCACTATTTATTATGTCTTCGCCACAAATGCTACCATGACACACAAACACAATCGTACGGTACAACCTTTAAGCCGCTCTGCTCTCTCTACCTGTAGATCCAAATCAGGTCCAGGTCAGTTCACACGAATCAGGCCAACCAAATCAGGCCACAGGAATCAGTCTACCCATAAAATGCCACTCGAATAAGGTCACACGAATCAGGCCACCCAAATCAGGCCACCCAATAACTTAGGTGCTGGCTTTTTACCCCTAAGAAGTTTCACAACCAAAAGATAAGTTCTTTAAATTCTCAAACGTGGCATAATGGTGTTTTTACGGTTTTCTTGAAAAGGTGGCAGGGCCATATCCGTTATATACAGGGGCTAAACCGCAATTGCCATGTTGTTTTTTGCCTAAAAACATGAACAAGCTAATTTGTGGGAGCACGATAATGCATCGTGGCACAAAAGTAATGATTTGTTGTGGAACCAATTTAGACATTTATTCCTCTTGTTGCTTCACGCAAATGATGCATAAATTCAAGATATTTCTTATTTACCCTACCTTGTGGTACGTCCGACGGTGCAGTAGAGCTGCAAAACTATCGATAGTTTCAGGAAAACAAATCGATAGTAACGATAGTACCATCGGTTCAAAAAGATACGATACTATCAATAATACTATTGTTTTTTCCTTCCTACCTTCCTAAGCTTAGCCTGTGTTTAAACTATCGATAGTGAAAAAACTCAATATTTCGATAGTCCTATAGATAGACGCCGTGCTAATGGAAAAAATAGTGAGCAAACCTTCACAATTGACCGAACTTACATAGGAATGAGGACAGGGAAGTCTGTTTCGTCATTTACACCAATGATTAGCTCATGAGCCATTCTCCTGCGTCGCGACGGTTCTTTTGGTAAAAATTTAACACTGTCGATACAAACTTCTCTTCCACACATTTCATGACCAAAACATCCAAAAAAATGCATGGGCACCGATATGCCGAAATCCTCAGAAACTTCTGTAATAGTGATTAGAGGATTCTCCTTAATTACTTTCCTTACTGCTTCAACGTTTTCATTGATTGACGTGTGCGCTGGGGCGTCCAGAGCGAGTTTTGGCTTTATCTTCTTCTATTCCTTCTAAGTAACGCTTGTACGACATATAAACCGTTTTTTTTTTTTTGATCAAATTAGACTTGCCAAATTCCGCCGTCGACATCTCAAGTTCCTTGGAGCACTTACGTTTATTTTTCACATAAAATGTAATACAGACTCAATCTTTGATCGCTTTGCAGTGATTGTGAAATGACAAGCAGCAAGTAAAAAATGTTGTGGACATATCATCTTGAACAAACTGCTAACATAGACAAAGATAATACGTTCATTAGTACTAAGAAGGAGGAAAAATCATCGTTCAGCGCGGGTTGCAATAACTATAGCTTGTACACGATTTCTAAAACCAGATCCTTTTTTTTCGTATTATTAAAGTTGAACAATATTTGCTTTAACTAATAAATAAGTGTTAAAAACAATCGCATTTAAGTGCACTTATTCCCGGGCGACATCTGTTTTATTTTCAATGGTCCTGCATAGTTATATTTGGGTGTGAGTTGGCAATAAGTAAAAAGTTTGCTGATTGCAGCTGCCATTATAAGTTTTAATTTATATTGCTTTGGGGTGCTAAAGCTATCGAATTTGTAACAAAACTTTGTTTTTTATTATATAACTGAGCTGGATAAACGGTTAGTTTAAAGCATATTACATACAAGCACAGGAAGCTGCTAAAAGTTGTAAGCGTATTACGTATACGCAGCGAAAAGCGTATTCCAGGAAAATTAAGTATACGCCAGATGATAAGCTAACTCGACTGTCTGTTCAAATCCATGCTGCTTTGAAAACATGCTCAAATATAAGTGACTTTATAATAGTCTTATTGCCGCTCGTACTATGGTATATCCGCAAACGCTCATAAGTATGCTTCAAAAATTTCTGGTTTCTTAATGCATGACTTCTTTTATAAAATATAAGTATATAAGCATAATAAGTGCAAAAACTATCATAAAATATTTGAGCAGTCAAAGCCATGCCTTGTGCTCCGAACTGTGCCGAAAGTATGGAATGGTTGGCCAAGTTTTTATGTAGTTTGGTTTTAAAATAAAATGAAAAATCAGCCACAGCTATGAAATTTTGGGTTCCAATTTATCGCTGGCAAAAGAGAAATATTTATGACATTCAGCAGTATTAGAAAATATTCACGGCTGTTAGCCAAAAACCAGAAGCCAAGTGGCTACTTCTTTTGGCCAGAACATGCGCGCAAGCCTGTAATTGAAGGCAATGTAATTAAAGTTGTAAGAGCACAAGAAAACCTAGAAAAGCGGACAAGAAAAACGTAGCCATTGATGGAAAGTGAAATATGAGAAAATGTTGTAAAAGTAAAGAACACAAACTGTTATAAGCGATGAAAAGGGCAAAAGAAAAGCCCAAGTAACGGTGGAAGAAGTAGAAGTCATAGTCACACTTTAATTAGTTTAAATGTGCAGCAAAAATTATGTTTAATGTATGCAAATTGAGTTTGTGACATCTCTTTGAACCGCGGGTGGCTAATGGTTGGAGGGTTAGGTTAGGTAGGGTTCACCTTATAAGGCAGCAGAAAATTAAATGGACTTTGTTCTCACTTAACATTTGACCTTGACAAAATGTGTTCTTTGATCCTTGGACTTGTGCGAAAAGTGAGCCAAAAAAGCTGCCGCTGTTTTCAGGACCCCTTCTCAATCTCTTTTTCTACTTAAATTAATAAAGATATTCTATAAATGAAGCTTAAATAAAAGGATACAAATTGAGCTGTCGACTTGGTTAATAACTGATCGCCAGCCATCAGACACCAGATTGCTTGGTAGTACAGCAGATGAACGGTATACATATATTTGGAGTAGATTTTCTAAACTTATTCTCTTATAGGTGAGCGCTTGACTGATATAATTGTGCAATGTCACCCAATTGGATCCATTGAGACTATTTATAGCTTCGTGTCTTCGCAGTACTCATTTTCCAAAGTAGAATCTTCTGTACTGCTAAATGGTCGGACACACATCAATGAAATGCAATATAGTCTCTGGCCCTCTCTTGTGTTATTACCCATTGTCATTTACTGTAGGGTTAACACTGTATATTAGATGTCGAACATTACAGCGATGAATATGCATGGCCATAAAGGCGCTTAAACATAAGCTCAAATTACTTTCATTTTACAGCTCGTATTACCACCCACAACTACTTTTCTCACTCGTTTTTTTATATTGTTAAATAAAATCTATACTTTACACATTAAACTTAGTGTTCCTATTCACACATTCAAAAGGTGTCAGTCGCCACTTAACACTATAAACAGGTACTGCACTCAGATGCTAAGTTTATTAGCTATTATAGTGTACATCATGTACCTAAGAGTGCATTACTGTTGGCTTAGATTAGATTAGATTAGAGTTAGAACCATCCCTAGCACTCAGGTAGCCTTGCCCATTGTGTCATGACCGACAGAGGAAGTAACGTGAGAGAAAGACAGTTGAAATAAGAGAAAGGGTGTGAAAACAGAGTAGGCTTGCCGTAAAGGCTCCCTTTTGTCACAATCTTCCAGACTCCCGTAGGAAGTCGTGAAGACTATGTAAGGGGAGAGTAAACACCTCACTCATGCTGAGTGTATCACTTCCCAAAATTCGCAAATGTGCAAAGGCCGGACAGTGACCCGGAAAGACTGTTAGCTTACACAAGATGCTGTTAACAGAAAGAGCGAACTGTTAAGCTGCGCTTCTCCTAAGGAATTATGTTGTAGCTAACAGAGTGTATGACTGTTAGCATACACAAGTTGCTGTTAATAGGAAGAGCGAATTGTAAAGCAAGCACAAGCGCAGCTCTCCTAAGGAAATTATGTTGTAGCTAACAGAGTGTATGACTGTTATCCTACACAAGATGCTGTTAACAGAAAGAGCGAACTGTAAAGCAAGCACAAGCGCAGCTCTTCTAAGGAAGTTATGTTATAGCTAACAGAGTGAATGACTGTTAGCATACACAAGATGCTGTTAATAGGAAGAGCGAACTGTTATGCAAGCATAATACTAAGGCAATTATGTATGTACATGTGTTGTAGCTAAGAGAGTTTACGTCTGTAAGCAAAAACGAGTTGCTGTTAACAGAAAGGCCGATCTGTTAACATGCGAGTGAGCAGTAGCATATGCAAGTTAAGGCGCCGTTTACACGAAGGGAGATTTTCAAGCGATTCCGTGTGAGTTGCATCTCGCACCGTGTGATGGCACGGTAATATCGCCCGTAAGTTATCTCGCCTGCAACCCTATGCGACTTACTTCATATTAGAATGCATTCTAATATCAAGCGATATTGTGTGCAAAGTGTTGGAAAGTGCAATTCGGTCTTGTGTTGTACCTCACAGTTTAGTGCTGAAAGGTGCGATACAGTGTTGTGTTGTACCTCAGTTTAGTGCTGCAAGTGTGACGAACACAAACAAGATTTTTGGCGCCGAACAATGTCATAGGTAGTTTTGTTAAATTAATATATTAATTAATAATCAATATTTTTATTTACAGAAATTTTTGTATGAGAGGGCAAACATGATCCAGGAGCTTATGAAACGTAGCTGGAGGCATCCTGTTGAAAGATTTGAATGTCTGAACGTCCTCATATTGCAACTCCTGCATTATCAAGCGCGAGTTTTTGCGCCCTTTTCCGCGGCGTTTTAGCCACTCCCGGCTCCAAATACTTCGTTGGCAGCTCTTTCGCTCCAGCGCTCTTTTTATTTTGAGTTCGCGTTTGGCGGACACATACAAAATTTGAATTTTGCACTTATTTATTTGTACTTCATAACACTTTTTCTAAGCCAGTGTTTTGAATGGGAATTAGACGTATTATAAAATACGTTTATCAGTGAGCTGTCAAAAATCTTACTTGCTTCGTGTGAGCAAACTGTAATATTAGTTGTAATATTTTGAAAGTCGCGCGTGAGATTTTTTCATTTTCTCGCTTAAAAATCTCGCTTCGTGTAAAGGGAGCCTAAACAATGCTTATGCTTTTATGTTAGTATGAGAACGTATGAGGGAGTAAGCAAATAACTCTACTGAGCGAGCGCCGAGCACTCCAGGTTCAAAGTAGAGGGAGCGATTAATTTGATATTAAAGCGAGAAAGAAAGACTCACGAACTTTGTAACCCTCGCCTTGGACATAAATTTATTAAACTTTACTTACACTCTGAAACTTGTCGGGTTTCCAATATTAAACATAATTGTGCGAACACTCGTTATGTGAAAAATGAAGCTGAGGTTTAAAATTTTACCACGGGTCATGAACACGTAGGACAATCATTGACATAGTTGATTTTCGACTCAGATCGTGCCAAATTTTCCCGTAAAGGACACGAGCGATGCTGTTTTGAAAGTTCATGCTAAAATCTAATTTATACGCTTTATCCATTTTAGGAAGAAGTCTTCTCATGCACAAAATCCAGGTCGTTGGCTTATTGAAATTTAACCTTTTTCCTTATGCGTGGGCTAGGTTATCCCATTGCGCTTTTTCGCACAACAATGATGGGCCATGATTTTGGTTAGTCTGTTTTCGTGCATGTATCTAGCTCTTCCCATGTACTCATGTACTTTGGGATATTCAAGTGGATTAACATTCAGCGACTCGGTTATAAAATTGTGCTTAGCGAAGAAGCTTCAGAAAGAAAGGTCTTCAATGCGAAACGTTGAAGAAAGGAGTTGAAGGAGTAGACCCTTACGTCTCCGTCGTAAGGTGTGAGTAAAGAACTGACTACTTTTAATTTTACAGAGTTGAGCAGACAATCCAATTTCCTAGCGCATAATGAGAAACCCAAAAACCCCTACGTCATTTTAGAAGCGATTCGCAAACATTACCATATCTATATGCACACGTACAAACTTAACATTTCAAACATATACATGATATACGGTATCTTATACTAAAATCATCTTCAATTTTTATGTTCGCACGAGGTTTTGTTTCATTTTTCAGACTGCAATTCATCTTCATAAAGATAAAACTATTTCGTGTCCAAACGGTTATAGTTTCTGCCAAGCAAAGGAAATAAAAGCTGTACATGACGTGCAAAAAAGTTACAACTTTCCCACAAATAGACAGACAGAGAGACGGACGGACGGACAGACGTGCACAAATCATCGATAAAACGATGTGTAAATGCTTGTTGGTTGTAATGCTGGCAAGGACTTGCCCGGAAAAAAAAACTAAAATAAGTAAAATGAAAGGTAACCCAGAAAAACAAGCAAAAGCAATTGCAAAAACAACAAACACAACAAGACAAACACAAATGCAAACACAAACAGACAAGCAAATAAACGTCAGTCGCCCGACCTCTCAAATCCTGCCCACAAAATCAACCTAATGGCAGAGAGGCCGGCAAGGATTCGTGTTTATTTATGAGCTAGTGTGTGTGTGGGTGTGTGTGTGTGTTAGTTAGAGGTTTGTGTCGGTGTTAGTGCTCGGTTATATTGGTTAGAGCTGATTAATGCTGCTTGTTGAGGTTTAAGTTGGAGCAGCAATTTAGTTGGATTCTTCAACAACTAATAAACAATACATGGCACAATTTACAAGGATGTTTCCATGAGCAACAGGCAGCATCATAATAGAGTTTTCATTGGTGACTTGATATCATCGGCTAGGGGAGTGTTTAGCGCGGCGCGTTCCAAAACAACAAAAAAAACAAAGCTCCTCGGGCAGATGGTAAACACTGCCGCATTCGATGGAACGACGAGATCTATTAGCTCTACGACGACATTGACATACTCGTCTAGCGTCTTTCGCTGGCTAGATCATGTTATGCGTATGGATCAAGTAGGTCTTCAATGCAGCTGTTGAAGAAGACTACGAAGGGGTAGGTCGTGGCTCCGTTAGAAGGACCAGCTAGAAAGCCATCGAACTACCTTTGGTAAACTATTGAAGAAGTAGTGCTCAAACCAGTGGCGCCTGGTGGAGTGCTCTTCATCAGGACTTAGCCCGGTAACGGGTTCTTATGGCCAGTTAAGAAGAAGACGTTAAAGAATTATTTTGTAGAGCACAAACTCTTGATTTGATCACACAAATTTCTGTATGTGGCCGATGTTACGACAAGCTGTTTGGTGCAACTTAAATCGAGTAGATTCACTTTATGGCTCTTGGAATGAGTAATGTTGTTACTGAAGGATATTTTGAAATAGTTCTTATTTTGGTGGAGAAAAAACCATTAAACTAAAAAAAATGACACAAAAACTCAAAGCTTACCATTTTTTCCACACAAAAGTGTTCACAGAGACAGACAACGCCTACTAATGTGTACGGGAAGGGGAACGGGAAGACGAAGATGTTTAAAGGAGCAAGTGCGTTGTGAGCGAAGCGAGAAGGAGTCGGAGTGAAACGTAAATAGGATTGATTCATTTTATAGCTTTTGGCATAAGGATAAGGAAGAGGGAGAAGATGGGTATACGAAAGAGGAATAAGGAGCAGGGGACGGATCGTCCTACATATTCCAACACGCAACTCCGATTCAAAAAGTAAAATCTTTATTCACTTGACTTCGTAATGAGTTAAATTCTGTGGTTTCTTCAAATGGTATTTCCAATCCTTAAAAAAAATATCTCTGGAATATAGAGATTGCCTTTTTCTTGATGTGTCTTTTGAACAAAAAGAGAAAAATTGGTGATCGAATGACAATGTCATCATTGGCATGCTCCCCCTGTAATCAAAGATTCGATGATTACGTAAAAAATGTACAACTTCTTAACCCTAGGAAACGTCATCCTTTTTTTTCTGTACACTAACGTCATATGGCGCACGCAGTCATTTTGACGAAGGATGACGTTCTAGGGGTAAGAATGTTTCATTAATATTGTTGTGAAATTCTTAAAGATATTAAATCTCGTTTGATGACATGTTTCGGCTCTTTTCTCTATTCCACCTTCGTTTTTTAGGTTATAGGCTCGTGAGTCGAAAGTTGATCAAACAAAATGAAAACGTTTCTTAAGGTTCGACTAAGAGCTAAGAAAAACTGCGGGATTATCGGTACTCCTATACGGATTGTAAATCTGTAACCTCTCAAAATCATCTGAAGTTGGTTTCGTTAGGGCAGCAGATCGATAACTTTAATAGCTCTACTATGTTTACTACTTTAAGCGAATCTGATAATAATCTTTGAGGGTAAAAGCATCGTTAGAAGAAAGCCAAGTCTAGTAGGCTTTTAGATCGTCTATAAAGTGATCATAAAATACTTTTTTGATGCGATAACTGTATGGAGATGACTTCTTTATGCCATAAAATGAGTATACAATAAGTTGACATAACTGTAGTTCTATGATTCATGCACATAAGTTAAAATTTTCTCACTTACCAACACTGGGTAGAAATTCCACTGTAGAGTTAGGAAAATATAATCGATGAAAGTCAAGAAAATGCTGGAAACCTTGTTGCACATGCATTGTATGGGGCAATGATGAAGGTATTAAAACGGCAACACGCTGAGCGGATGATGAAGACACGGACATCAGAGACTCTTTGGCTCTTGGCTTTGACGCTTGTTGTTGTTGCTCCTGTTTGCGACGTTGGCGTTGATGTGGTTCTTGTTGTGATTGCAGCTGCAGCTGCTGTTGTTGCAACTCCCGCTGTTCTGCAAAAATTTGCTTTTGACGTTTCTGACGTACAGTCTCACGCTTTTTTTGCACTGCCGGCGCATAGCTTGTATCACTTGGAAAACTGCGGTTGCTGTCTCTTCTTCTTCTTCTTGGTAATGCTGTTGTAGCTGTTGTTGTTGCTGCCACGTTTAAAATTGAATTTGTGCTAAACGTTGCCTCCGCTGTGAAAATCCACGTGGCAGCAGTGACAGCATCAGTTTTACTTGTTTTTGGTGTTGCATGTATCTTGGCTGCCAGTTTTGTTGCTGTTGTGGCTGTCGCTGTTGTTGCATTTGCGTCAGCATCTAGAGCCAAGGCGAATAGTACTCGGGGACGGCCGGCGAAACGTCCAAACGTTTTGTGGGAATTGAAGAAGAAGAAGGCTGTCAACAGCAGAAATAATTTAGCAATTTGACAGATTGTTAACTTCATTTATGTTGCGTATTTTTTTCTAGTGTGTTGTTGCCACAATTTTGCTGTTGCACTTGTCACTTTTTACTTCCTAGCTGATTAGTGCATATTGTTTTTGTTGCTTGATTTCACTTGTTCCGCTTACAACTTGGCCCCAAAATGTTTGTAAGTCGGTGTATGTGTTCTTGTGTGTGTGGGCCAATCCTGAGTCCTCTATTTAGTCATTCACATTTTGCAGCTGTTGGCCATCTTCCTTGATGCATTGTTGTTGCCGCTGCTGGCTTTTGTTGTTGTTGTTGTTGTTGTGACAGGATTTGACCGAATTATCCATAATTGCGCTCTTGTTGCTTGCAAATTGTGCGCTGTGGATGAGTGTGAATAAGAAGAAGAAAATCAAGATGAAAAGCGGGTCACTGGATATTGAAGTTTTTCCATTAAGTTAATCCCGGCGCACTTAAATATTTATTGTAACCTAAAGGGGGAAATCTGTGTCGTAGTCTTGTGCATTCTCGGAAAATGATGAGCTAATGGCAACTAGCAAAGCTGCCAAATTCGTGGAAATGCCACTGCAAAATAATTTTAAAATTAAAATCAGTTAAATAGCAAACTTTGGCCTTGTGTTAAGTTTCTTAGAAGCTCAAGTTAGATGGAAAGTTTATCCAATTCTTAATGGCTTAAAAACGCAACTTACGTTTGAAACGTTTAGGCATCTTGTTGTGAACTCACAATTTGAAACAAAACAAAAGACATCTTGAAATAGTTTAGCTTGTACTTTTCACCAAAACTTCAATCAATTTTACATATGGCGCATACTCAGATAAGGTCACGAAAACCGTCACTTAGAAGTCTTACTATATTTGTTTTCCAGCTCTAAATTAACTTGCACTTTTCATTTACTTGCAGTATAAGTCTTGAAATTGTTCAAATGAAAATATTATGCAAAACTTTTGTTTGCGGCAAGTGAAAAGTTAAGAACTAGACGAATTGTTACAAGTCGTTTGAAAAATGTTGACAGCAACGTTGGAAGTGGTTTATCAAGTTTTTCCGTTTGTCTTTGAAAGTTTTGCCCAACTTTGTCATAGTGGATGCATTAACTTTGTCGTGAAGTTTACAACTCATATAATTGGGCATCTGTGAACATAAAATAGACAAGAGATTCTTAATCAAGGTGAGGGTGACGCAGAATCAACTTGTGTAATATATATCTTTGACAGAGTTTCTTCTCTAAGCATAGTAGGTTTCCCAGAACGAGCTGTGCGCGGTATTTATTCTTAGTGGTGGCTTTGGCGAAAATGTACAACTATTCTTGAACTTGACTATTAATGCATGATTTTACCTAAATCTTAACATTTTTATTCTATTTAGTTTTGGATTTGTTCGAATCATTCAACTCATATGAAGAATTGACATTGTTTTTTACTTTGTATAGGTTTATTTGGCTTACAGTTGTTTTCAAATTTTAGAGCTCAATTTTCAACCATTTGTAGAATATATGACATTTTTAGTAAATATCAGATTTTGATGACAAGTTTTCACAGCGAACGGTAGTTCGGGCTGTGACGAAAGCGAGAGACTCTGACGAAGTGCTGTAGCTCATTTGCTATAAATTACAGGAAGTTTTGAGCTTTCGCCTATAGCGTATAGTATAGTATAGTGTAAATTAACCCTTTATAATATACCAATTTATAGGTATTAAAGCGTAGATTAATGTTTTATAAACAGTTTTTCATTTAGCTATTGCTTTGGAAGATATAGTGTTTTAAAGAAAATTTTCTTTAGCTCTAGCGGGCGGACATAGAGATCCGTTAAAAAGCAGATATGGAATCTTGGCGTGAAAACAAATACAAATTCATATAATTGCATATTTTTACCATCTTGATATACGTATAGCTTAAAAGTTTGCATAAATATACTGAATAGTTTGTAGGACGTCCTATTAGACCATACAGCTTGCCGGAATACTGACTATTTTTTTTATACAATATTTAAATAAATCAATTTTAAGAACTTTTAAAAATGTGCTTTAAATTTCCATTATCAATGAAAAATATTGCAATATACAGTGTTTTTTTTTCATCTCATAAATTATATCATATATATTATGATTTGCATACAAGTACCTACGATTTAGTCACAAGTCTTTTACTTCAAAGATGTTTTTTTACTTGCATTTATTAAAACAAATATTTTGGGCTATTTTCCTTGATAACAAATCAAATCAAAATTTATGTAAAAAGATGAAAATCGTTAATTCCACTCTTGAGTAGAACCCCTCATAGTTCGCTTGGTGTTGCGAGACGAACTATCTAAATAGTTCAGCAGTTTTCTACTGGGTTGTTAATCACTTTCTAGAAACTGTCTTTGCTAAGCGTGTGTTTGTCTCGCTCTCAAACTCGCACTATATGCGCCTTGGCAATGGCGATAGCAGCAGCTAGGCGACTTTCGATCAGTTTTAGAAGCATTGAATGAGCGCGGTCAAGGCCGCATAATGTAAGGGGCAGGCAAACTACAAGTTTCTTTAACATGTAACGATGCCTCAGACCCAGGCGATCTGCTACAGAAGTTTGTTTGCTACTGGTGAGCTGCTGAATCTCTTAAATAAACGATAATGTTAGCGTTTCTACTTCATATTTTATTATATTCCCAAGAAGTTTTCATTAATCTGGAAATCCCTCTACCAAGGTATCATAGGAAATGAAATGGCCGATGAGGCTGCTAATTGCGCCACAAATGCAGCTCTAATGTTCTTCAATACATACAATAAAAAGTACACCGAAGAATTGAATCGATTCAATCACTGTTATAAAAAACCACATATGCGACATTATGAGTACGGATCATATCTTAGGTACGTGCCAAATCTTAGCGGGCGTAACTAGTTCAAAATTTCACATCGTCCAATCTTTTGTTAGAATCACGAATTAATAATAGAGAGGAAAGACAAATCTGTTGCTCTCACACTGTTTGCGTGCCTTTATTTTATTCTGCTGGGAACGCCAATGCGGAAGGTTGCGTCCGCGCATATGTATGTATTGCTCGATGTTTGCAACTGTAATACACTTAGTGCATGAATGTTTGTCTTTTTGGCAGATTCTTCCTTTTAACTTGCCATAACAACCCGTTAGCGGGATTATATTTTCCTTATTATTAACATTCCATGATTAGAACCCAGCAAGAAAAACGTTAATTAAATACCTAAATTATTGTATTATATTAGTTCGAATGTTTTATAACCATGAAGAAGTATGGCACAGCAGTCATTTTAGGTATAATACTATAACTACCGGATAGACTACTTTAAAGACCTGGGAATTATATTTAATGTCAGTATTCCAGGGTATTCCAATTTCGGTCAGCGCCTCGACTGTACAAATATTTATAGCATACACTGCTGCATTACATGAACTCCAACACTTGTTTCTACTCATTTAAAAATGCGACCACAAATTGATTAAATTAAAATTTCAAATTAGTTTAAAAGTTTGCATTTTTCACTCAAGCCACACACACACAGACGCACACCCACACACATGCATGCACTAGACTCTTATGCAGGGTGTTTTCATTAACGTGAGTCTGCGAGTGTGTTAAATTTGTTGATTTTGCTGCCTGGCAGCATTTTCACGCACGTTTAAGCATTTCCACACACACACACACACACACACACACACACACACACACACACACACACAGACACACACGAACACACACGTACATGCCAGGTTGTGCATAATTCAAAGCAGCAACGGAAAAAGGCGCAGACGCTCCCACTTCATATGCTTTATATAGCAGGTGTACAGTGCCTATATAGGCAACACACACACACACACACACACACACACACACACACACACACACACACACACACACATATACAAAAGCGGCATTGCCATAAAATTGATTGCGCCTAAACAAATATTTCTGGTTATTTGCCGCTTGAATTTCACTACGCCCGCGCCTAAAAGTATACTATGCAATGGCGCAACGCTTTTATGGTCTAGAAAGAACCCTTTGCTCTTTGCTGTTAAACCGTGTTTACTTGAGTTGCGCTTCAATGCCTGGGCCTCATTGACGAATCCTTTTCGTCCTCGGCAGCGGCAGCATTGTTTTGATTACTCAATTTGGTTTTTGTTACCCTAAACTCGTTTGTCAGTTTAAAGCGCAAAGTTCAGGCCACTTTTGTTGCCTATTTCTGGGCGTATCCAAGAAATTATATATTTTTTTTATATTTTACATTTTCTAATTATGCCAAGCCTATTGTTTATGCTTGATTACCTTTACGAGCCATTCGTGCGGCAATATTTCAATTCATCATTCATGGTTTCCTTGGCTCGCCCCCTCTCCCTCACTCTATCACTACGTCGCTCACTTTCTAATACCTCTATACTTTTAGCTCGTGCATAAAATTTGATGCATTGTCTGTTATTAAATTTTGTGTGCTCATGTCGCGCACCTTATGCTCCTGGCAGCGGGTCAAAGTAGCAAATTGTCCAACAGAAGCTTACCCTTACACTAAGTGCCCCCCGGAAATGATTGATAGTCAGAGCAACGTGAATAATCTCTTTGACTTGACACACTTACACACACACACACACACACACACACACACACACACACACACACACACACACAGACACATATAACCTATCCCTAGCTTTGCAATAATGATGCTGGTCATGTTTGCACACCAAACATATTTCAGCATGGCCGCCGGCAACACACACACACACACACACGTGCTTAGCTCCATTGACAAATTCGATTGGAGACGGAGGAATGGCTGCAGCTGGAGCTCGTTCAGGTGTACCTTGGGCTAGGTGCAAAGGTTAAGTGAGGCGTGCAAAGTGCCAAGCATATAAATATTTGTGATGAATTATGTTTTCATCATTGGGCGAGTGTGTGTGTGCGTGGTTGTGCGTGGGTGTATGTTTGGCTGATTCTTTGAGTGCTAAGCCAAAAAGTAGGCAACGCCTTTGTTGACCTTTTGAGCCCTTAAAAGCATTTAATTTTTGTATTTTCCAATAAATACAATATTACATTAAAAAAGTAATGAATGAATTATGATATATAATCAGCCAGTTTCGTATTTCAAATCAATAGAACTACCGTTTCAGTTATTTTGCCAAATTGAAAATGAAATATAAGCTGGGAACAGGCCTAAATTTAATCATAAATCATCCATATTATTCTTTACAGAATCTGAAAGCTAATACTATGTTCCAAAGAAGGTTCTCTTTTACATTTCGGAAATTGAGAAAAATTTGATGTAGACAGCCAACCGGGCACCGTCTCGACCGACAGTGGAATACCCTGTAACCTTTTTTCCCATGAAAATCTAATTTCTCTGCAAATTTTTGTATTGAATCGTTGAAGGGTGTAGGCGCTATTAAAGAAACTGTACTACGGGAATAGGGAGATGATTCGGAAAAAGATCAACATTATTTGGTTTATAAGCCTAACATGAGTCTACGTACCAAATTTGGTGGCTCACAACAACAACTTCTAAGACAAAAGACAACCTCATTCAAGTATTCTAAAACAAAGTCTTAAGAAGAATCCTTAAAGCCCCCTGGTATGTCCGTTACTCGTAGTTGCCAATGGCAATATAAGACTGACAAAGAACATACAGCACGCATAGACTATTACGATAACCACCTCCTTTTCAACCATCTGGACAACAGCCTATATAGAAGAAAGCTTAAACGGCTCCACACAGTGGAGCTTCCGTTTAGAGCGGTAGTCGTTGCCAAGGCGTAGAGAACCAGAATCTTACAGAGTGCTTTCCGCTCAACCAGTTCAAGGAGCGTCTTATAGAGCGTTAGTTTCATCTGGCGAGAAACGTTCTACTACTCATCTGCCTATTGAGACCAAAGTACCTTCTATTGGCAAAAGTGATTCGCCACTTGATTGCCATGCTGACATCGTTCTTCATTATGATGCCAAGTTAAATCCTTGATAACATAAAAAGTATAGTTTTCAACTTCAATCTGAGAGTCCAACCGCTGTGTATCTCTATTCGAAGAAAGCATATACTTCGTCCTGCTCATATTAACCACCCGACCCACCCTGGCAGATTCTCATTAAATAGCCGCAAAGGCCCGGATAACTACTCGATTTGGTGTTCCTGGGTATTTGTCAGGATTTGACGTAGTGTGAATATCTGGTCAATGGTGTACTTGCCAGGCCTAAAACTATACTGATAACGGCTTTCACACAATACGCTCTATTGGACTTTATATGCAATAAAAAGAATGCTGATACCAGGGTAGTTGGCGCACACCGCGGCGTCACCCTTCTTGAGGACAGGGAAGAGAACACCAAGGTTAAAATCATCTCTCATCTAGCTTTCTAGTCTGTTCTGAAAAAGAGCTGGTGCTGCAGGGTCCGTCTATAGGCGGCGTTCTTCACTGCAGTGGCTTCGCGACAATCCTGATCGTTCTCCACGGTTGCACGCAAGGAGCGGGATATATGTTTTAAAAGTCCCTTGGCGCTATCAGATTTTGAGCGAGGTTGAGTGAGCTGCTCAGAGAGTTGAGCTGAAAAGGCTTCGGCAGTCTGATGTGATTGCAGCTTTATGATGTCCAACTTAATCAACTCAATCCAAAAAATTGAACGACCATTTGCTTCGAAGTACTTCGCAAGCTAGCTACTTGTATTGGATTTCGCTGGTCTTTAAAGACCTCACATCTATTGTGTTTCAGGCACATACGTAAAGTTCCAAGATTTGGCCTGGAGATTTTTGAAGAAAGCGTCTGTGATTGCTCAAGTTTTATTTGTACCGCATACTCTCTTGAGTACTAGTCAAGTATTGCGGTTACCAACGTGAACAAATCTTCTTCTTTGGCAGAATGAATGAATACTACATCCTCGATGACTTTCACAACCGTTAAATGTTAAGTGTCATATTGGCACGCAAACGATGGCATGAGATTGAGCGTCCATTTGTTGCTGTTGGGACTGTGTAGTTCTCAAATAATTTTTTTTTTATAGAAAAATAGCGGGCTCTGCCCCTTGCATGCTCCACTGGTAAACAACCGTCCCTAACTCGAGGTAGATTCTTCTTCCCATTCACGTTCGTTGACTTTCCTATTCCCCTTCCTATTCTCCCTCCCATTCCCCTTCCCATTTCCCCTTCTCCTTCCCGTCCTTTTGCCGGTCTCCTTCCTTTTTCACTTTATCCCTTTCTCTTTCTGTTTATCTTCCTCATACTTAGTGCGGATATTGGTAACAATATTTTCCAATACTCTTCCTCTTCCTTATACTACGTTCAGCTGCGGATATTGATACCAATTGTGAATGGTGTCTCGTGCATTGGCAGGCTTGTCAGCAGTCGAAATTGCAAATAGTCTTCAATTGCCTCAGTCTTCAGACCACAAAGAAGCGTTTGATTTGAAGGTTGATGTTTTTCTTAGCAGATATAACTGAGTTTTTGGAAAAAATTCTTCATCTTCTTCTTCCCATTAATACTACATCTTCCAACATCATGGCTTCATCGAGTTCTTGCATCTTCTGAACCCATTCAAGCACAAGTAATGAAACTCGAAATTCTGAGTTTCTTATAGATTCACTGTCCTCAGCCGAAGCTATTTTAAAAAGTTGTTTCACTCATCTCGTTGCAAAGTATTGACAGCTGCAGTATTTTTGTATTGCATTCAATTAAATTAAATTTTCAAAAGATTTCCCATATTTCGAGAACAACAGCGATGTCAATAAAAAACGATAAAATAATCATACATCGAGCTTTGACCAACTCAAAGTATTCCTAATCTGGAGTTAAGTAAATAGTTTTCGAAAAAAGTACGCTTACTGGGCGACAAATTTGTAATTGTATGATAAATGACAATAGTACCTTTGATTTTATATTTCCTATATTTTTGTGATAAACGTAAAACAACACACACAGATTGGGTTGGGGGCATTAATACGACACTGAAAAATTACATTGTATATCCCTTTGGCTATTCAAGCTCTAACAAAAGCGAAAGAAACACTAAAATTTATTGAGTTTCCCTTACAAGTGACACTCTTTTTCTGGCAGCAACTGTAAGTGTAACTTACAACAAAGTGCAGCAACGCGTAAAAGAAGAAGCAAAAGGTCCTAGCATCACTAGACGAGCGGGAAAACCTTTTTGTTGTCGCAGTGAAAATGGAAAAGTTAAAGCACTGACCAACAAAATGCTTTTAATTTTATGGCATTCTATGAGTAACAGCAAGTGATACGCATTTAGAGCGCAGGACTAGTGACTAAACGGCAACTACTGAGCGGCAACAACAACTAGATGCTAGTACAACAATAGCAACAGGATCTGCGCGTACAACGATGTTGTCCTGTGTTTATATAAATAAACATATTACAAACTTTCAAGGATATGAGCAATAAAAACATAAACCATACAAATACTCTAACACTATTGCCAACATACACACAGATACAAAGTGCGTTTGTATTGTATTTAAGTGCCAAGTGCGCGGGGCCATAGCAATACTCACACACACACACACACAGATACACACACACATACACAGATACACACACACAGATACACTTATGCACGCCTCATCAGACTTTCGCACTCATTGCCCCTTCTGCCCAGCCTCCGCTGCAATGTCTATGTGTATGTCTCTGTTTACGCTTATTTATTATACCCTGTACACAAAGTGTAAAAGGGTATTATAGATTTGTGCAATGTATGTAACAGGCAGAAGGAGGCGTAGCACACCATAAGTTCCAAGGGCAAAAAGTCTTATCAATGACTTGGGTAGTGATTGAACCATGTCCGTCTGTTCGTATGAGGGGATAGATCTCCGAGGCCATAAGAGCTAGAGACACAAAATTTTACCAAAAGATGCGCGTAATATAAGGAAGGATGAAGTTTGTCGAAAAAATCATCATGTCGATATCTTACCCCCTTCCCCCGTGACAGATTTGCGCGATTTACAACCGCTTCATTGAGTATATGAACTCGAAACTCCTTAGAGATGTGCGTCGTGTTAATGGGCATCTATGTTTCAATAAATATATAAATCGGATAAATACGTCAAAAGTTATAGTTAAAAATATACTAATTTCAGCCCCCCTCTTATAAACTGTGCCAAAACCCCACTACGTGTAGATATGGATACATATGAGCTAGAGTTACAACAGTTGGTGTAGAGACTCGTGTGACCCTAATCGTTAAAACTGCATCCACATTTTTTCAATGCAACCCCCCTTACCCCGAAATTGATTTACCTTAATTACTGACACCCCCCCCCCCCCCCCCAAAATATTGATTTGAAAATTGCCACAGACATTTGTAAATGTATTTTTGATCTATGTTACAAAATTCAACGATATTGAGCCAAGAATACTGGAGTTATGGGCATAAAAGTAATTTTTGCAACTATAATAGCTAACTTCCCAATAGGAAAACTTGCCAATTGGAACTTCCCAATAGGAAAATATTTTCAGACATATCGATCTTATGAGAGGAGTTATAAAAGTGGATACTTCCGTCCTCATTTTACTGTATTTAGTGTTTATAAAGGGTATAGGGTATTCCACTGTCGGGCAGCGTACCGACTGTCTGCATCAAATTTTTTTTTCTGTTACTGCCTATTTTTGTTTTGCTTTTGTTTTTTTTTCTGTTATTGAGTTTGAAAGCTGCGCAGCGCAGCGAGGCGAGCGTCGCGTCCTTTCTTAAGGGCATTATTATTAAGGTAAACACATACACACACACACACACACACACACACACACACCCACACACACCCACACACACACACACACACAAACACACACACACAGACACAACACAAACACGTCAACACTGAGCACAAAGACTATGCGCAGGCAAACATATAACTTTATTTTTGGTTGATAGCTTTTGGCCTCGGTGGCGTATACGCAATGGATGCCAGCGGCAACATCAGCGGCAGCAGCAGCCTTGTAAATTTATAACCACTTGTTTTGTCGCTTATTTGCATACACATGAGTATTGACGTGCATGTGTGTGTGTGTGTGTGTGTGTGTCTTGAGCATCTTTAATAGGCATACATATGAGGTTTAGGCATAACAGCTTTAGGTTTGAGTTCTGCCATCTTCAAAAACTAACAATGTAAAATACTCGCGACCCCAACCTAACCGAACCGAACCGATACAACCCAAAACGAAGGAAACCCCAGCGAAGCTAGCTTAACCTGTACCAGCTAAGCGCTTTGGGTTTTCTCTTTTGTTGACCTGCGGCGCAAAGGCACCAACAACACACACACACACAGTCACACTCACATGCCATATAAGAATAAGAGAAACCCTTATGTACATATGTGTGTGTGTGAGTGAATGTGAATAAGTGGGAATTCTATTATGCATATTTCACAGGAATTGGTCGCTTTTTCAATACGCTGCGTTAACTCAAGTTGAACTGAGTAATTTCTTTGAATTGAAAAGTTTAAAAACATTCTTTACTTTTGTAACCTGACAAAACTGTGAGGATGAGGTCTGAGGACAAACAATTCTTTCGAAAACCTGATTTGTTGCTACTTAATGGCAAATCTGAAACTCCTTTTTTTCTCGTTTATTCTCAGAAAAGATCAGAAAAGTTGCTTTGAAACAACTAATGGTTTATTAAGCGAATAGGTATTCATTTACGAAATTGCGTCCAAATCGTGTTATCAGCCTTAATCTGTATTCGCACAAATTTGCAAAAGCAGCAGAGTAAAGTGAAGTAGCAAATGCCTTCCAGGAAGAACCTTTGTTGCTATTTGTGAGAGAAAAGGTACGAATTTCAATTCGCACTAAAACTAAACAAACTTATCACACTTCGCCAAATCCTGGACAAACGAATACATGCTATCGAGACTCAATATCTCTTTGTCAATGATAAAGCAGCACTGGAGAGCGCGATAAGTGATTGCGTACATGCGAGTTCTGAGTTCGGCATACTTACAAAGTTGGGACGAGAAGTACACGTAACTATGGAAAAACCTGTTCAAACTTGTTCGATCACGCGAGGCAGCAGAAAAGGCGGCGCCTCTTTAACTTTGTCATGAAAACTGTGTTAAGAAGGGGGTTGCCCATTGAACTTGGCCTTTTTCTTTAAGAGTGTTCCCTTGCTCACCTACGAAGATGCATTGACAGTGCGTTGAGAAAGATGATTTTGACATTATTAATCACTGGTGGTAAATGAAAGCCAGAAAAGTATATGTTTTCTTTAATCGAAGATAAGCGTCGGTTACAAATTACACTTTAGATCTTGTCAACGATTTCGTCTACATTGGCATTATCGTCACAATAAAAAACAATATCAGCAATAAGACCAAGCGGAGGATCACTCTTGCCTATCAATATACCTTTGGTCTCTGTTGTTAAATGAGTAGTAGAGATCACTCTATCCAGACGAAACTAATGCTCTACAGGACGCCCATGGGTAACGACTGTAAATCTGATACAGATGCCCATGAACGATTCCGATCTCAAAAAATACTTGGGTGAAATTGTGCTTTTTTAATAATCTAATCTAAATCTTAAAAAAAAAAATTAAAATTTTTAATTTTAGTATAATGTGGACTACAGGAAGCAATGTGGACTACAGCATCATTCGTTATATCACCCAGCAGAGTTCTTGAATATTTCAAAAGTTTGAAATTTGTAGACTAAAAGAGCCACACAGCAAGTAGAGTTTATAACATTTGTATGATATAAGCGATAATCGGATATATACAAAAGCGATAATCGTTTATATGCAAAACATCTCATGCAAGCGCTCAACTTGTATATTTAGCTATACTTACGTGTAAAACGTGACGTAACGATTATGATCGATTGCATATATACAATAAATGAGAATGAGCTATTTTCATAAAAACGATTAATTTATTTTTGCTTACAAGCAATAAGCGATATATCACATAAGTGATATGTGATGTACATCTTTTAACGTTAGCGTTTGGTTTCACTCGTGTTTCATAGTTTAAGACATGCCACACGTGTCTCTCCCTTCAAATGATAAACAAATCCTCTAGCACAAATATGATAAGCGCTCTTTTTAATTTTTTCTGGCTCTTCCTCAGAACATTACCTTCAGCAAAAATGAGCAGTGAACAGTGAACAGCTGATGAGCCCAAACCGCATACAAAGTGAATCCGAGTCACGCACGATTCCTGCCCACCCTTTGTGTTAGACTACTGCCAGCATGAGCTCTGTTCAAAACAGGGATTCAAACCGTAATCGGACCCGTAACCGTTATCCAAAACAACCAATTGAATTTTGAAATCGTAACCGAAATAGTTTTTTTTAAGGAAAACCGATAACCGTTAACCGTTATAGTTTTTCCAAAATAAACGAATTGAAACCAATGTATTTATACGGTTTCGTTTTTTGTCTTTGCAAGCTTATATATTTTTCATTTTGTGAAGCATTATCATCTGCGTCGCACAGTGGGGCCATCTGACTTTTTATCGGCAAAATGCATAACTTTCGCAGAAGTGATATTTTCATATTTTAAAATGCACGTAGCATAGAATTCCTTAAGCTTCTGCAATACACTGCGATTGATTCAGCTGCTGCCATAAAATTTGCAACACTAGACAACACAATTTGTTTTTCGCTTCCTCTTCCTTTTTTAGTAGTACTCTTTTGGCACTGTTTTTGTCAAAGAGCATGATGCGGCCATTCCCAAAAAAGTGCATACATGTGTCTAGGTTTTCCTCTTTTTCAATTTTGGCTACGAGCGAGTCGATCTAACAGACACAGCAACACAGGCAGCATCACATGTACACTGCCTTGGAAATACACGTACACTGTCTTGAATGCATGTAGCAGAGAATGCCTTAAGCTCCTTCGATTGTTGTGTATAGAGGCCGCATAATAATAAGGCATCTGGTGCTTCTTCTGCTGTCATACAAAGTCATTCACCAGACAACACAATCTGTTTCACGCTAAAACTTCTTTTTTTTTTAGTACTCTTTTGGCACTGTTTTTTTGGTCAAAGAGCATAAAAGTAATAGAGTGGAATCCTTGGCCTTTTCATTGAGTCGGTTTGCTGCAAAGCCACCATTCCCAAGACAGTGCATACATGTCCACTTTCTTAGCTGTGAAATGAAAATGTGAAAAACTTTTCTGTTGCCACAAAGTGTAGGTCATTGCTGTGTCGACTTGTTGGCTCAAACCTGTCAGGCAATGCTTTTAACCATACATCATTGGGATTGCCTAGACTGTTGTTGCCCTCCATTGGTACTCAGCATTCAGCAGCTTGTTTGCTCCGAGTGTAATAACTCAATTACATGCTTGCTGGTTACGTTGGAAACCAAACCACTTTTTGCTTAAATTGTTACGATTTTTCTCCTCAGGCACAGGCTGGGCCTAAACCACGCGTTGAGCCTTGCTAATTGAGACCATCTAGAAGATGCGTTCTAGGATACATGGACAAGTAGCAACAAATATGATTGCGCAATTTTACAGAAACTGAGAGGCTGTGCCCAGGCCCAACGCTCTTGCTGGAAATTTCCCCACAAAGTTTAGCTTTCGTCTGTGAGTGTGTGTGTTTAGCTCTGTGAGTGAGTGTATAAATATTTAGCTTAGGGAGAATTCGCCGCGTTTATCAACATTTTCGCATGAACTAACTCGACTCGGTTTCCATTGAAGTCTTTCGTCCATTGTGCCGCGTGTTTAGGCAGCTATGCGTTGGGTTTCCCAACTCCGGGGCTCTTGGGGCCTCACTGCTATGCTGAGCTGTGAGTTCTTGGAGCTCGTTTAGGTTCGTTCGTTGGTTGCTTGCTTGGGCGTGGACTAATTTCAATTTAAATTGTAAGAAAATCAAACTTTGTGCACGGCTGCGCGTCATTTTCGCAAAAGGGTTGAGTTTGAGCTTTGTGTTTGGCTCGTTGTTGTTGCTGTTGTTAGGTGTTGAATTTGCTTAACCCAACTATCGCTGCAGGCATTCTCATCTTGATTGCGGTTTTTCTAGTCAACTCAAATTTGAACTTTCTTGTCAAGTTGCTTCCTTTTTTTTGAATTTAATGGAAATGCGATGTGAAAATATGCGAAAATGCAAAAAGAAAACAATGTTTTTTGGGTTGAGCCATAAAAAAGCTATGCATTTATAGCGCGTCGTAGGAAGATTGCTGAAGGAAGAAGACGAGTCCAATTAGTTTTAATTTGATGGCTAGATTAAGGGATCGTATAAAACACGTTTTTTCTAATCTGTCATTTTTTGTGCTCCCAATCTACTTAAGCACGGTGCTATGTTAAGAGTTAAATGATTTAATTTTCTTCTTCTCTTTTATATACGAATTGCCACAGAAAATGATTTTTCAGATTCCATTTATAAATTTCTGGACGATTTTGTAAAGGACTTGAAAGTAGAACTTTCAAATTGGCCGCACAAAGCCGGAACTCTATGCAAATATGTAAATGCCATAGTAAATGTTGGAAATTGTTAAAATCGTAAACACTACCGATATTGTGAAATGAATTATGATTTCGAGACGAAAATTGAGATGTCGATCTTCAGACTGGAAACTGTTTGATAATAGCATACAGGTTGAGGATCAAATGCAAAGGCATAACATCTATCGTCAAAGTATATAAGCAAGCCTATCTACATTTAACTAAAAATCGTTACCAATCGAAACCAACAGTTATCTGAAGAAGCTAAGTCTGCTTTATTGCTAAATTTTGATCTCCTCCCCCTTGTCACAAATAGTCACATTTAGACAACACCCCTCCCAAAATGTAACGACACAAACCATGCAACCAAAAAATCATTGCAGATTTATTAAAAAAGCGAAAGAAAGATATTTGAAGAGTCAATCATTTAAAATTTTATGCAAAATATTTGATGGATATGTTTCAATTCGAAAGAAAAGTTAACGCTGCATGACAGTATAAAGGTTTTTTCAGATTTCATTATCATTTTGAATGTGACGTCACGTATACGGAACACCCGTCACAATTTGTTGAACCCTTTCCCTTCCTCGTTGGGGACGTCATTTATCGATAGCCCCTTATTGATCTTTGAAGCCAAATCAGCCGTACATTATGACTATAATCCAATTTTTGGATTTCTGATTTTTTTTTGATGCCAAGCTTACGGTTAAAGTGTTTAGGTTTCACATAAGTTTTAAATAAATGTCAAAAAATGTTGTTTACCAAATTTAAATGTCCGATGATAGTTATTGAGAATTTGATTATTTTATAATGTTGTTTTTGTGTGGCGCACATTTCTATACATACAGACATTCATAGAGAATGTATGTTTATTCAAATATGTTAAGATTTATTATGTTGTTTCAGGCGCATACACAAGCGAACAAGCTCACAAGTCATGCGTGTTCACAAAAGACCGTTTGCTTCAAAGTTTGCTTTCAAAGTGGTCCTGGTAAAACATAAGCGAATAGAAACTGAAAAAAATGCGTTTCGCATTGACACTTTGAGCAGAAAATTGAGCTGCACGGATTTTTACCCTCTCTCCATTCATTGGTTGTCGGTTATTTGCAAACTCTGCTTCCAATCCAAATCAAAATACGGTACTGTCAGAACTCAGAAATTGCGGGTTGCAATTTTGACAGTAAGCCGCTTTGCGTAATGTTTTATTTTTCATGACTTGGTTTTTTTTCCAGAAGAAATACTAATCTATATGCTGTGTGTTTCAACATATCAAATGATCCTGCATTGCTTCAGGGACTTCATGTAAACTCGCAGCTGAACAGAGTATTTGCCAAAGGTTCCATTGGCATATTCACTAGGCTTATCCGCAGTAAAAGCAAAACAACATTGGATTGAAAGATCGCGATACCTCGCGATTAAGAGTTATCAACTTTGGGAAATTGAAATTAAAAATGTAGACTTATGTCAATTTGGCTTTTGGTTAACTGTCAAAAAATAGAAAATCATTTTAATAACTGTATAGAACAAAAGTTAATGTAATTTTGTTAGCGCTCTATTTGTAAAAATTAATGTGCCTTTTTTTCGGCATAGATACGTACACATACAAAAATATTTACTGTACAATGGCTGCTTCTCACTTATCACAAGAACCGGAATCATCAGTGGAACACACGGAGCGATTTTGCTGGATTTGCTTTCATATCGATGTGGATAACCCGGCCGCTGAGTGGGTGCAGCCTTGCAAGTGCAGCGGCACTACGAAATGGGTGCATGAAAGCTGTCTATTTCGATGGATAGATGAAAAGCAGAGGGGTAACTCTAATAGCGTAGTATCATGCTCGCAGTGTAAGACGAATTATAACGTTGTTTATCCAAAAATGAACTGCTTTGTCAAATTTTTGGAATTTGTTCATCGAAAGGCGTTAGAACTTAGTCCCTGGATGAGCTGTGTTGTTCTTTTCGTCATAGTCTACTGGGCAGCTATTACATATGGTGCGATTACACTAATTCAGGTTCTGGGCAAGGAGGACGGACTCAAACTGTTGGCAGAAGCCAATTATTTCTTTGTTCTGGTAATATTTCCTTGTGTACCCCTTATATTAATCACTAGCAGACTATTTTCGTGGGAGAATATAGTGTTAAGGCTAGTAGAGTTGACAAATGACGAGATCGAAGTGGCCAGATACCCATTTCAGGATAATGTAATATTTAACTTATCGAGCTTGCTTTGTGGCGCTCTGCTGTTGCCAACCATAGGCACAATGGTTGGCAGTGTGCTCTTTAGGAATTATGGTCCCCTGGTCCGCACGTGTCTCGGTGGAGCTTTATACGTTGGCGTCAATGGCGTAGTCAGGATATACTTGCATCAAAAAGAGTATGTGCGCCACAAGCATCGTCGTATTCTTAACTATACTTAGGATTCTTGGACAGACGGTAATCCAATCGAAGCAGTTGAATAGACAGCAGAGCAAACAAACTTTCCCAAAATATAAAAAAAAATTGTTATAACTAATTTTAATTAAAAACTTCATCGGATATTATTGGTGTGTCATATAAGATTTTAAGTGTACACATAGTGGAAACAGGCTGTATAGATTTCTGCAAAGTATGTTATAGGTAGAAGGAAGCGTGGCAGAACATAAGTTTCTTTTTCTCATACGAATTGACCAAAAGATGCGCAATTTCGGATGCAAATGGAATTCGTTTTCCTTCGTGATAGAGTTGCACCGTTAAGGCTATCCGATTAAGCATAGTTAAGACAGTTAAGCATACTGCTAAGTGCATGTGTGGTGTAAACACTGTGAAGATCAGGTAGAACCAAATTTTGAACCCCTCCTTCTATGAACTGCAATAAAATTCCCTTGTTTTGTTAATTTGATATGGAGACGCATGTCTCCAGCAATGTTGAACTTTCGCTGAATCACCCCTGCAGTACAGTTACCTTAATTTCGCCCAACTTTGTTTCGAGCGCGGCAAGTGCGAGTGTGTTAACTTTTCTCTTACCCTTTGGAAGCCCTGTCCACTAGCTTTTTCTCGCACAGAAACATGCAATTTACCACACTTTTCACATATTTTACCACAATGGAAGGTACGAAAGCTGTTTAATATGTCAGTGACGTTTTGAATTTCGTTCGTTATAACTTTAAATACAACACTGTTCCTGTCAACTACAACTACTACCAGAGAAAACTAAGTCATTAAGTTTGCGGTTGACTGTCATTGAAAGCAGACAACCGCTTAAATTTTCTCTTTGCATGAGAATAATCAAAGTCGAATCTAAGAAACTATGCACCATCAATAACATATAAGTAGTTAAGGAGCGGTTTACTGGTGTAACGGAATACCAGCACAAGTGACGCCCAAAAGAGCTCATCAAGTCAGAAAATGCCGAAAAAAACCCATGAAATGATATTGGAGGATCGGAGAATGAAATCGCGGGAGCTGGCTGCAGCTATAGGCATCTCAACTGAGCGGATGTTAGTTCTACTTGGTCGCTGCCAACGTAACAGTGCTCAGCAAGTGCCAACATCTTTGGTGCGTCTAACGGCCGCTCACTAAGACTACAGCGACGGCAGAGATTGGGTTTATCAGTTTGAGCCCCGACATATCGATTACCGATTGTAAAGCAGCATTTGACAGTTCGTTTATGTATCGTGTCATTGCAGCATTTTCTGGGTTTGGTAACACTAGACCATGTTGGAGAGTGCCTCTCCGAAATTTTCGATACTGCAATGGTTTTCAGACAAAGACTAACCAACTTGGTGTTAGAGAGTGCGTTGCGAAAGACCAGAGTGCATGGGAATGGAAGTGTTTTCTGAAAAAAGAAGCTCAATACAAAGCAAAATGTTACCAGAGCGATATGTCGTCTTCGCCTTTGAGCATATTTAAGAGTTAGGAGTTAATTTTAACTACAATTAGTTTTATTATATTTAGAAATTCTTTTGATTTCACTTAAAAAAGCTATACAACGACATTGACATAGTCTAGGTGCTGGGAGAAACTTTTTTAGGTTGGTTTTTGAAGGAATGCGGCAAAGTGGTAGGTCGTGCCTTCTTGGGAAGGACCTATAACGCTCGAGGGACAACTTACATCACGCGTTAAGTTGCCATTTTTTGAAGATTAACGTATTTCTCAAACACTTCTTTTTAGCTTTTTTTTTTTTGTGTAAAAGGTGTACAATGTCACATCGTAGGAAACCTCGCAACGTAAACGATTTTAGAAGCTTTGACAGTTTTTACCTTGTCCCTTTTGTGGACTCGCCCTTGCAGTTATGTAAGTGTGTGTAGTGTGTGCATGTATGTGCGTGTCGGTCGCTGACATAGATAGCGAATGGGGGATTCTATTCGATTCTATGAAATTTTTTTTTTATACTTATTTGTGTCTGAATGAAATCGAGAATTTTTCTACTGAACAATTATCGCAAGTTCATATTTAGGATTAATGTCGACAGCAACCAAAAAGTTATTCGTTTGTTAGTGTAGTCTGTAATCTTATTAGAAATGCACATAATATTGATATGAAATCTTTATTGGAGTGCTTTGGAGGTAAAACCGCCTCTAATGCCGTGACGGTAATGCAAAGCCTTTAAAAAATAAATCATTTTAAAGAATCATTTGGTACCAAGAAATCATTTTATAGCTCTTGAAATGAGGATGATTGGCTTGTGTTTTTCTAATGGTAGAAAGATGATCGAATCACTGAAGCAAATAAAAGAATCTGAGAGACCAATGAACAACGCGTTCAACAGGTAGAAGAAAAAAAGAGGAGAACGGCAACGGGACCGTAAGGTAAAGATGAAGAGAACCAACGAGAGGGGCTTGGTGGTTGGTGAGCGTAGTTAGCAGGGGACGGAGCCCCTCAGTTTTTCTTAAAAAAATTAACCAAGAAAATGAAAGATTTAGTAAAGTTACCATCAATTTCGATGTCTCACAACTGTTTCATAATTGTCATAATTGCGGATTCTCTAACTTTTCGACTCCCTCTGCTAGCGTATCTACGCCACTGGCGTCAGTTGAGGTGAGGTGTGTATACATATAGATTATAGAACGAAACACATGTAAGTCTCACAGGGCCGCGAAATTTTTGACAATTTTGTGCGCAGTCTTCTTTTTCTTTGTGTTGTTGTTGTTTTGTTTCAGTTTTCTTTTTTGGCAACAAAAATCTCTTGCGCAACATGGCCAACTCTTACAACCATCCACCCACACACACACACACACACACACACACACACACACACACACACACACACACACACACACACACACACACACACACACACACACACACACACACACACACACACACACACACACACACACACACACACACACACACACACACACACTCATATGGCGTAAATGTTAGTGTGTGTTTTTAAGCTGTGATTTTCTTTTTGCTCGTTTATTGGTCTACTTTTTGTTGTTTTCTTCTGCCTTTCGTATGCGTCTGTTGTTAGTTTTGCTTGTTGCTGTTGTTCTTGTTTATTACCGTTAAACCTTCCAACTAAACAAACAACAACAACAAGAACACCAACTATAACACTCCATCTCTTTCGCACATTTGCATTGTGTGTGCGAAAGTGTGTGTTTCGTTTGGACAAAAATTAGTTGAAAGTGAAGAAAGGCAACAAAAACTTGACAACGTCTGCGAATTTCTATAGAGCTCATCTCTGGCTCATTTTGGCTTAGTTGCCGTTGCAACTGTAGGCAAACACTTTTACAGTTAGTTTGCCGGCCTGCCACAAAGTGTGCTATCTCTGCTCTCTTTTGCTCGCTCTCACTCTAACTGTTTATTTGTGTTTTTGATTGCCTTAAATGTCAATCGACACTAATGAGTTTTCTTTTTTGACCTTGCCAAAATTATACACCAAACTTTTCTCATATATGTATGTGTCTGTTTATTTGTGTAAGCTTTTGCGACTCATTGCCTCATTTAAATGCTTGGAAATTGTGCTCTTAACTTGAGCCTGCCACTTGGCTTTGGTATAGAAGACTTGGTTCTTGGTTCTACTTGCTACTTGGATTTGGTGAAACTTTGCCTGCTTTTTGGTCATAAATCTTTTGCGCTTTATTATTGCTTACTTCCACTTATTGCTTAACTTAATTTCAAGTTCTTGCAAAGAAGATACATAAATATATATAAAAATTGTCGCTGTATAAAATTTAATTTTAAAAGTAATACAAAAATATAAAATAATTTACATGACATTATTTGCACGAATTTATGGAAATTCTTTTTGCCGAGTTACAGCAGCTCTCTCTTACACACACACACACACACACACACACACTCACTCGCTCTTATTCGCAAAGGTAAGAAAAAAAGTTTTCATGTTGCTGCGCAGCATTCATCATTACAATTTTTCCCAAAATACAGTATATAAATAAGTATGTAAGTATATATATGTTACTTACTATATAAAGAGTGTCTCAGGAAAAAATTGTAATAAATATAAGGTTAGGAGACAGGCAGGTAGTCGCAGGGGTAGGCTCTCAACTTGTAAAGAGTCTGGCAACAGAAATCTGTGGATAATGTTATAATTTTTATGGCCAAGAGCGACTGCCATGAGAGATATATGAAAGCGCCGAGTTCAGCATACTCTTACTTAAGAAAAAAGAAATGCTAAAATGGTGGCATTCACAAGAAAATAACCCAATCTGTTGTTATTGCATTAGATGTTATCTCAATTTTCAGCAATCAAATCCGCGCCGTCTTACAGTGTCCATTACAAGGCCAAAGAGAAGACGAGCAGAAATGCAAACAGGATCGGTGACCAGCGTTTATTGCTGAATGAATCGTTTAAAATTTAAACTTTAAATTATGAAAATCTGTTCTAGAGACGTTTGAAGTGAAAGAGATGAATCAAATTTGGGCGAGAATGATCTGTTAAGCAACGAGCCCAATAAGAAACATGCAGGTATACGTGTAGGACTAAAGGTTTCGGTAGCACCCTGAATTCATAGCACCATTTGAAAGCTTAAGGAAATCTGTGTTTCATGCATTTTAAATTTTGAGAAGTCCTTACAATTGATAATTTTTGACATTAAGGCAGTCAGATGTCTACACTGTGCGATTGTGCCGAAGGTAAATCAACGACATCGACTACATTGCGAACAGGGAAAACGAAAAGATAGGCGAAAGCAGATAGGCAGGCGAAGATTATTAGATGTATCTTATAAAAACCCTTCGTTAGGGTATAGCACTAGCGAAGTACTCTTTGGCTCTTACTCACTCGCGGTTTTTGCTTGGACTCTTCACAGTTATGTATGTCCTGGTGTCTATAAGTATCTGGTAAAATGTAAAGCAAGCAGCATTTTAATGAAAAACACTTGCGGGCACAAGCTTAAGCACAGCTCACGGTCTCGCTCACTCCGTTTGTAGCTTACTCGCTCTGTATCACACATGTGTTACTTCGTGGTACGGAAAAATCAAAAAAACAAAATACATAAAGCTTAATTTTTGTTGAAAAATCAACATAAAGTGTAATTTGCATTCAAGGGCAGTTTGATAAATTAGTGACAAAGAAGTATGCTTTCTCCTTTTAGTTCGATACATTTAGTGCAGTGTTGTTCATTGTTGAAACATGTCTGACCACCCAATAATTTGCATTCCGACACTGTCCAAAACTAGTCATCTGTGTCGGTATGTCAATTATAAGCGGCCAAAAATTGGTGTGTGCTTTATTATGAGCTAATGAAGACTTCTTAGGTTTTAACAGAGTTGTGTGTACAGTTCGGAACTCACCAATGAAAGTTATAAAGTATGCATCGTATATAACACATCAAAAAGTTAACTACTGGAAATGTAATCTTGGTTGATTATAAAGCAGCTTCAGATAGCGCATTTAAGAATAGCGTATACGCCTGTCTAAGCTCGTTATACCTGCAAAGCTGGTGCGACCTTGCAGAATGACATTGACCAAGACAAGCAGCTCCTTCAAAATAGGAACGAACTTCTCCGAAACAGACATGACGATTTTCTCTCCTGCGAACTTTTTTTTTTGCTTTGTGATGAATAGTGTATTGCAAAAGGACGAAGTACATCGGAAGGGGTCTAAAAGATATGCCTGTTACTCCGCTAGGCAGATGATATCGATAGAAAATCTACGAAGGTGGTCTTTATTTTCGCCGAGTAAAGAGATGCGCCGGTTCTACTCCTCAGATTGATGTTGAAAGCTTTATTTTTGATGTGACCAAGCATTGTGTCTACTTTGGCAACACAGTAACACCGAAAAAAGATGTCAGCATGGAGATCGAGCGGGGAATCAGTCTTGCCAATAGATGTCACTTTGGTCTCAGTTGGAAATTGAGTACTAGGGGACACTCGCCAGACAAAACTAACACTCTACAAAACGATCATCTTTCCCGTTTTGCTTTTTGGCGCTGAAGCATTGGTGATGTCGCAGTCTGATGAAAATAACCTAGTAGCGGAAAGTACTCCGTAAAATCTTTGGCCCGCTACGCGTAGGCAACGAGTACCGCTCCCGAAGGAACGAAGAACTCTATAAGCTCTACGACGAGAAGCGCATTAAAATCCAGTGCATTAAAATACGTATCCATGCGTATGGATGAAGATGCTCCTGCCGGAAAGGCCTTCAAGGCGGTTGTCGCAGGGGCAGACTATGTCTCCGTTGGAAGGACTATGTAGAGGGTACACTAGCTACTTTTGGTATCACAAATTGTAGAGGGCGCGTGCAAAGCAGAGAGGCCTGGAGAAGAGCTTTACATCGGGCCGTAACCCGATAACGAGTTGTTATATCAAGGTAAGTAATTAAGTTATGCAACTGTGTTGTATGAAAAAACTTATGCTTATTATTACTTACAACTCATTTGTTGGGATGCATCGATATTTCGTCTAAAGCTAAGAAACGGCGTACAACCTTGCTTGCGTTTAACACCGTTGCGCTTATGGTCGAGTGTTAGCCCGGATAGCTTGCTCATGTCTGAAGTTGATATGTCTATCCCTTCAGCGCTCTTACGCACTTTTATTCTCTTAACGTCCAATATCATTCGATAGATCGACGTTTTCTGGCATGAAGACCACTTTTAAGCGAGCTTGACGTTTGGTGTCACTACTGAAATTGATTGTGCTGTGCCCCCCAGAGCAGTTTTCAGCCTTTCCTTGGTATGGATGAGGATTTTTTTAACGCACTGAAACGACGCTAACATTTCAACTTTTTCGACGAACTTCACGAGTATGTCTGCTTTCAATGGCTGTCAAACACAAACAAATTGCCGCAGCTTGTCCGAATTTGACAGTACTTTATTAACAGTTGACAGAAGCAGTGTTGCATTTAACTTTCTCAAACAGCCCTCGTACATGCATATACTACTCATATATATATATAGGTACACGCTGAGTTTATATATAGTCAGATTTATATTTAGTACCTATATATAATGTGCACTGCCTGCTACTTAACATTTTTATTTGCATTTTATTTTATTTTCGTTTAGCAGCATCCTTTGTCGGTCTCTCGCTGTCTCCTCTTTCTTCCTCTTTACTCTTCTTTAGTTTGTTTCGTGTAGCCCTCTTTAAGGCGCTATGTGATTGACTGTACCTGAGCTGCACTTAAATCTCATGCAAAGGTAATAAAAACAAAAAAATCTCAACAGCATTTCATTTTGAGTGCGCACACTTTGTGTGTGTGTGTGTGTGTGTGTGTGTGTGAGTGTGTGGGTGTTTTTTTTTTTTTTTACATAAGTAACCATGGATAACGCCATGGAGGGATGAAAATCTTCAAAAGATACTGATGGTCCGTACCACCAGCATGCACGATTCATGACGTAATCCAACGACAATGCCTACGTACTAAAGACACCCCTTTACACCACCACTCCCCGCGGGAGGACCGCTAAGTATTACTTCGCAGGGGAGGGTTGCCTATTATAGGCACACACATCTTAGCTCTCTTTTGCATCTCTCAGATCCTTCTGGATGCCTCGATGAGCTGCTTCACGTTCTTTCTTCTGGCTATATCTCCGACTTATCACGCGCTCTCCGCTTCGCGCCGTGCCCTCTCGCATCGTCGCAAATCACTTTGTATGCGTATCAATAGCTGAGTAATTCCGAGCCAGTTATCTTCGCTGTCCATCATATATCTCATTAGCTCCTCTGGGGAGGGGATTGAGCCCACTAGCGTTCTGTACCGTGGGCATTGGTAAAGAACATGCTCCGCGTTCTCTTTTTTTGTTGGGCAACTCGGACACAGGGGGGTTTGTTCGTGTCCGAACCTATGCAAGTACTCCCTATATCCGCCGTGGTTGGACATGAACTGTGTAAGGTGATAATTCATGCCTCCTGTCCCTCGTTCTGTCCAATCCTTCAGTTTTGGAATTAGCCTGTGGGTCCATCTTCCTTTCGTTGAGGAATCCCACCTGGCCTGCCATGATGCCATTGACGCTTCCCTTTCCGAAGTTCGGATAGCACCTGTTAATGATCCGCCGCGCATCGTCGACCGCCATGCGTAGATCTCCTTCATCTCTCTGGCCAGCAGGTCAATGGGTAACATATTGGCCAAGACTAGAGCCGCGTCCTCCGAGATAGTGCGGAAACCTGATATTACACGCAGTGCGCTCAATCGGTAAGGCGCCGCTAGCTTCCTCCGCAGATCACTCCTCCCATCCAGTGTCGTCACCCAGATAGGCGCTGCGTATAATAAAACTGATGCGACTACTCTCGCCAGGAGCAATCGTACGCCAACCTTGGGCCCTCCTACATTGGGTAGCATCCGGGAGAGCGCTGCCTGCATCCTCGATGCCTTTTTGCTCGCATATTCCACATGGGGCCTGAAATTTAGCCTGTTGTCCAGTAGGATGCCCAGATACTTGATTGAAGTTTTTGATCTGATCCTCGCGTTGCCCACTTGCACGTCCATGAACTCCACCTTCTTCCTGCTCGTAATAAGGACGGCCTCCGTCTTATGGCCAGCTAATTCTAATTTTGCTTCCTGCATCCATTTGCTTATCATTAGTATGGCCGCATTAGTAGCCGCCTGCACCTCCTTCACTTCCTTGGCCACCACAACCAGGGCTAAGTCATCCGCAAATCCAATTAGAGTGCACCCGTGTGGCAGTTTGAGCCTGAGAACTCCGTCATACATTATATTCCACAGGAGGGGCCCTAGGACTGACCCCTGTGGAACGCCTGCTGTAACGTTGTAGCGCCTTTGTCCTTCTATTGTATCATATTCTAGCACCCTGTCAGAAAGGTAGCTAGCTACGATACTGCGCAGGTAGTCTGGCAGACCCATTTGGCTTAGTGTATCCAGAATCCTTTTCCAGCTTGCAGAATTAAAGGCGTTCCGAATATCCAGCGTTACAACGGCACAATACTCCTTCTCGCCCCACCTCCATCGGGTTCCTTCTATTGCCTTGGCGGCAATGTCCACCACCGCCTTGATCGCGTCCACTGTTGACCGTGACTTACGGAAACCATATTGGGAGTCGGAGAGCCACTTTTTTTCCTCCATTATCGCGAGGAGCCTATTGTAAACAATCCTCTCCAGTACTTTTCCAGTTGTGTCGAGGAGGCAGATTGGCCTAAATCCCGACGGGTCATCACTTGGCTTATCTCCTTTGGGTAAAAGGATGAGACGCTGCATTTTCCATATCCTGGGGAAGATTCCATCCTGTAGGCATTTCGTGAAGGTTTCTGCGAATTTCTCCTTGCAATTTAACATCGCTAACTTTAAGGCTTTGTTGGGAATGCCATCCGGTCCAGGGGCCTTTTTGTCGCCTATCCGTTTCGTTGCTGACATGACTTCGTCTGCCGTCACTCTAGGTGCGAACTCTGTATTGAGTGGCCGAGTATTGTGCACCAGTCGTGGGTGCGGCGGAAACAAGGTCGCGACAATTGTTCCAAGCGTAATGGGGCAGTTTTCCATTTGTGTGCACTGGCTACGAATCCTTTTGGTTACCACCTTGTAAGCAGATCCCCATGGGTTCACATTGGCCTCTTCGCAGATTTGCCGGAAGCAGGATGCCTTACTGTCTTTAATGCTCTTCTTCAGGTCCCGCCTAGCCCTCCTGAGCTCCTCCAACTTTGTGTTAAAGTCTGGGCGACCCCGGGCTCTTTGTGAGCGCCTACTGGCTAATAGGCAGATCTTCCTTAGTTGTTTAATCTCCTCGTTCCACCAATAGCAGGGTGCTCCACGTCTGCTCTGTTTCCTTCTGGGCATAGATGCGTCACATGCAACGAGTACCGTTTGCATCAACTGCTTCGCCATGCCTTCGGCTGTCCCCCTGTTCCATTCCGTAAAGCATAGGGAATCGGCAAAAATTTGCTTGTCCAGTCGGTTGTCCATCCATTTGGGTCCGGTGGTTTTGGGTCGGCGGTTTCCTCCATTACTCGTTTCCCGGATTTCGAAGTATATCGCCTGGTGGTCGCTAAAAGTAAACTCCTCCCCGACTCTCCACGTGGTTTTGTTACACAAGGAGGTGCTAAGGAGGGTTATGTCTATTATGGACCCGCTACCCGCCTTGCGGTAGGTGAGCTGGCCTCCGTCGTTTGCCAGGCCTATCTCCAGTGAGGAGAACGCCTCTAGAAGGTAGGTGCCTCTAGCATTGGTTTCTCTACTGCCCCACTCCACTGCCCATGCGTTAAAGTCGCCTGCTATGACAAAGGGTGCTTTACCCCGTGCATCTCCCGCTATTTGCTCCAACATTTCCTGGAACTTCCCCAGGCTCCAGCTCGGTGGGGCGTAACAGCTATAATGGGTCACCCCGTTGATTTTTGCCCTAGAGAAACCTTCCCTGCTTGTGTCAAACTCTCGCGCTGGCGTTTTAATGGACCATATGCATGCCTTGCCACACGTACTCTGCACCCATCCGCTGCCTGTAATTGGCTTATAGGGCTCACATATTATGGCGACATCCGCCCTTTTGTCCCGTATGGACTGCATCAGAAGAGCTTGCGCAGCTTCGCAGTGGTTAAGATTAATCTGAATGTACTTCATGATGATCTTTTTGAGAGTGCTCTCCTAAAGAGAGGGCATCTGCCACTGCCGGCAATGTGACCCGAATCCATTTCTGTATCTTTGCAGAACATACACTGCGGCTCCTTTTGACAGTCCTTTGCTAGGTGGTCTTTCACACCGCAACGTCGACACAAATTAGACCTATCTATCGCGCTCTTACAATGCCGCGCCAAGTGGCCAAACTCTAGGCATCTGAAGCACCTGGTTACGGTTACACGCTCCCTTAATCTGGAGCTAACCCATCCCACCTTCAGTTTTCCTATTGATAGTGCTTTTCGGGCACTTTCAGCTGGCAACCGCATGGTAGCAATTTGGGTTTGCCCATACGCCTTACGCAGACTGATGTCTTCCAAGACTAGGTCCGCTATTTGGAGCTGTGCTTTCGCGGCTTCCCAGATATCCTCCCTGGTCGTGACCTCATCCAGGTCCTTGCATTCCACTGTTACACGGTGTGACAAAGTTCGGACTTCCGCTTTCTCTCCTAGGGATTCACCGACTAGGTTCATAAACGCAGAGGTTTCTTCTCCTGATTTGTTTAGCTGCAAGAGAAGTTCGCCTTTCTGGGTTCTCCTGATTTTTTGGACCGCTTGACCAAGTCCGTTTAGCTTGTCGTCAGTCTTTACCTTCCGGAGGATGTCCGCGTAGCTGGATTCTCCTTTCGCTACTATGACTATAGCGTCATTCCGCGTTTTTACCTTTGGCACACTCTTGTTCCTGTTGCGGGTCTTGTTCTTTCTCGTAACCTTTTGCCATTGAGAGCCATCGGGTTTTTTCTTCGACGTCTCTGTATCCGCTGCGAGTGGGGATTCCTCCATAGGTTTCACTCTTGTGGCGACTTGTGTGCCTGTCGGCCCTTTTCCCCGCTTGGGCAGGGGCGTTCGGGCTTCCAGGTCATTTCGCCTTTTATTTTCGACCGCTACTCTGAACAGCGGTGAGGTCTGCGAGGACTGGTGCGTACGTATCACCGACTTAGCTTTGCCGTCGTGCAGCTGGATAGCTACCAGCTCATAAAGAGCTCTGATACTCTCGATGGAGTCGCGCATGGCTTGATGGATAGAGCGTCGTTTGCCGCCTTCAAGCATATCCACCAATTTTAAAATTTCCTCTCCGAGGTCGCACATTGCACTGCTGCTCTGCTGGGTCACAGGTACAGCCCCTGCGTCGTTTGTTGGGCAGGATGTTGAGCCGCCGATTGGTGATCTCGCCATTTTGCTGCTCCTGGAGAAGGCGCTGCTGCTCAACTCTCCTTCTCCTACTCCTACTTCTACTCCTCCTCCTACTCCTCCTCCTACTTCTGGGGGTGATTTTATATTGTCCATTCGATTGGGTCCCAACTCAAGGTCGTTATCTTTGCACGATGTGTAGTAGCGCCAAGATTCCACGGTTATCTATGAAAAGGTCAGGGAGGCCGTGCGAGGGTTGACAAGGATCCTTATGGGTATCCCTGTTCAGTGCCGAATCCGCTTTAGTCAGGCATAAATGTCATCCGAGCCTACACCGCCAACTGAATGACGACGTAACATTGAGCGTATCTTGAGTCCTGCCAGGGTTTTATCGGGACGGAGGCAACAGTGACATTAGCCTGGGAGCCATTTCAGCCAGATGTCACTCCGCTTACTAAGGTCCCAGAATATCACTAGTCGTCAGCTCGTTTCTTCTTAGTCAGTAGATTTTTCCAGTTTTCCATCCGTAGGTTTTCTACTGGTCTCGAAAACCCAGTGTCATTGTTAGTCGCCTCTTACGACAAGCTTTGACCTGCTGTGGTGGTATTCTCTAGCCCGCTCACCACACGGGTGGGAGTGTGTGTGGTGTGTGTGAGTGTGTGGGTGTGAGTGTGTGTGTGTGTGTGTGTGTGAGTGTGTGTGTAAATGATGTACGACTATTTATGCGTAACGAATGCCAGCCAATTAAATTAATTGCATAAGGCGAATACCCACACAGATATAAGCACACACACACACACACACTTAGTAATGTGTCTGGGTATACATGTGGGAGTGTGTGTGTGTGAGTGTGTGTGCGTGTGTTTGTGTGATGTTGCTTGGCAATTTTTGATTCATAATGCATCTTAGTGGCTAATACGCTTTTGTTCCCTGTTGACTGTCGCTCATTTTTGACAGTTTGCTTTGATAACTTAACTGACAAGCTTCAAAGTTGCCAGAGTTGCCACAAGTGCTCACTCACTATCGGAGTGAGTGACTTAGTCACTTGATATAAACTACAAACTACTGTCATTAGTTGGCTGACACACAAAAGCAAGCAGCCAAATTTATGCATACAATTTGTAGGAAAAGCGTTTGCTTATAAATATGCCAAGCTGTGGCTGCGGCTGCTGCGGCGCTTTTCCGCACCCAAACTCTCGTACTTTCTCGCACACTTTGCTCTTTAGAGTGCCGTACTTGGCTTTGGGATTTGCTGTTGGTCTAGGTCTTGGCTTTGGTTTCGGGTCTGGAATTTGGCAATTTAGTTTTCAGGGCCGCCTTACGAAATCTGCAAATATTCAAACATATTTCACGCACATTTATATACTCCCGCACACACACACACACACACACACATACGCACATAGCATGACAGAAATTTAATTATGCGCACAGCAAGAAAAACAAATTTTCTTTTCGTATTTTTTTTTTTGATGCTTTTGTGCTTGATTTTTATTGCATTTTTGCCTATTTGCCTTGCTTTTAATGACTTTCTGTGTTAACCCTTTTCGGTGTTCTTGCTGGGCAGCTCACACTCTCTTTAAATACGCTTTGACCTTGAGCGCGTCTGACAATTTTCTTTTATTTTATTTGCTATAGCATACTTTTTCGCGCAGCAAATAAGTTTATGTGACTCTCTGTGCCTCGTGGTTGTTGTCATTGTTGTCGTTGTTGTTGCCGTCCACCAATTGGGTTAATTGAATTTTCAGCTGAGCTCCGTATTTCCAGAAAGCACTGCAAAAAGTCAAGTGTAGTGTACGAGCAATCTTGATGCCAACTAATTTCATTTGTTGGCCATATTGTATGAGTCCAGCAGGACTCTGTCGACTTTGCCATTGACAGCGCTGAAGCAAAGTGGATTACGTATACGACATGTGGGCCGGTTTTATATGGCACTCTATGTCACTAGTTGTTACTTTTAGACATTTCTGACTTGGTGATATAGTTTTGGCAATCATAGCATTAAACTTGCACTATGTTGGCCTCTATGCAGCGTGGCTGCAACCAAAGTGCGCTCTTTCACATATAAGAGACTACGTTTCTTTTTCTAATTGAAATATGGTGAAACTATGCGTAAAACTTGTTGGAAACTTTGTGCGCTACCCAAAAATGAAACGCTTTGTGTATGTGCTTGTGAGAGAATGCTTTGCATTATGCAGCGTGCCAGAGCATTAGACCACAACTTAGTCCATCACATGAAACTATGAAAATGAGACAACAAGCTAAAGTGCTTCAGCATCTACAATAGAACATGCTTAAAAGATATTTCTACTATAAGAAATAAAGAAAGAAATACAATAAATTGTTATATACCTTAAAGCAGGGATCGGCAGGAGTGAAATTGCCAATGCACGACTCAAAGATGTATGATCAAATTTGTTTCAATCTTTAAAATACTATATGACAACACTCATTAACTACTTAAGACGCACGTTTTCATCCATAAATTAATTAAATAAATTAGTCAACAATGTTTTTGCTTAATTTCCAGCATGCTTTTATGTCAAACTGACTACTTCTATGCCCAATGCCCACTGTATGAAGGGACAGTTTTGCATTCTCACATTGGCGTTAAATACTGCTTTTGGCACGGATCCACTGGGCACGTGCTTTGCCGCCATTTTGAAGCCTTCGGCCTGGCACAACACACACACACACACACACAGTTACATCTGCCGGCTCACATTTACGCCTGTCCAAGTGGCGGCTGTGTCCTGACCCGCAGTTAACATTCATTTACATTCAAATTGAAACGGCAAATTTCCGCGTGTTTCAACTACAAACGCGAAACTCGAACAGAACTACATGTGCAAGCGTTTTACTCTGTGAGTGTGTATGTGTGTCTGTTGGTGCGTGTTGAATTCAGTGTAGAAACTTTTCATTCGAATGCCAAATTACCAGCAGCTGTTTTTCCTAGCTCCATAGCCTGTGCTTGTTGTTTTTTCATTTCTTGGCCTAATCAGTATGGCAAAAAGGTGTTAAATGGTTTTAAGTGAATTTGAGTGCTCGTGAATAGCGAATAGAATGAACTAAAGCTCAAGTGGCGCTTAAATGCACCAAAGCATTGACAAATTACATGCGATGAGTTTATATTGCATATCAGAAGGCAACAAAATGGCGAATAGCCAACTAGGAGCTAAAGAAAGAGCAGCGACACATCGCCATGGCGGATGTGGTTGGTTTTCTTGCTGCAACTCATCCTCTATGTATGGCGACAGCGAAAAGTGTTTGCTCGCCTAAATGAATTTTCCGGAAATGCGTTGAAAAATGTACGCAACGCAATGGCGAAATGCCAAACGGAATACAAAGTGAAGAGCAGAAAGTGGCGCAAGGGATGGCACACATTTTTTAGATATCAATTTGTAACAACTTTATGAGGTTTTTGGCAGAGCAGCAACTCTTTGCAGACTGTTTTCTTTAGTCGTCTCGACAGCTACAATTTTTTATCGTGTAATATGTCATAAGTTGTCAGTCATTAATAAGAGTTTTTTCTACGTTTTTCCAACAGCATGTTTTACAATGAGTTCTTTGAACCCGCACGTTTGCCATTTTAATTATACCAAATTTAATTTTGAGTCCATTTTTTGGTTGTGGAAGGGTACAAGATCCTTAAGTGTGCGCACGTGCTTGACTTTAATGCAGTTTGTATGTTCTAATTGCCTTTATAATTACTGCATTACTAATTAAAGAGGCAGCACTTAATGACCAAATAACTACTTTAAGTATGGTCACAACTGCTGTTAGCCAAATCCTAAACGGCATGTGATAAATGAGAGTGGCAGTAAATAGAACATTTCATGTTTGGTTTTTATACGGCTTTTCATTGAGGCTCAATTTTTTGTAACATCCAAAGACTATGTTAGTTGTCCAATATTAATGATGAAGAGTGACGTCATAGCACATTAGCAGCAGAATATGTAAGGTATCGTATTTTCCGCTACTTGCGTTTGTCCTAAGAGCTTATTGAGTTTGCATCCTAAGACTTATGAAGAGTAGAACTATAAACCAAGTTGTCCGACGCCAGTTTACCCTCAAGTCTACAGAGCACTCTCACCCGAAACATGCTGCATTGCACACTCCAATGTCAGCAAGATGCCAGGCTATCCCTCACGATTTTCGCCGTGAACTTCCTGCTGTTGCCCATACGGCCGTACTCCCTATTTTAATGAGGGATAAACTCTCAGTATTCCATACGGAGTCCGCGACAGCACACGCGAGACCGAACGCAGTCATAGGTGGTAGACCTCCAATAGTGGGGCAGTGAAGACCTTACAATTAGCAATGGTCGGCAATGTATTGATACAAAGTCAAAAGGGTCCATGACTCCTTGGCAGGAGCACAAGTTCACATGGTGTCTTATGTATATAAGCTGGAGTGAGTCTTTGTACGCGACTGGGAAAAGATTGGGAAAGCTAAACAAACTACTGGGGTACGAATAGTCCACCCTTAGCGTAACATGGTGATATTGCCTATTAGGAGATCGTCGATCGAATGATCACTGCCGCTTACTATTTTGTTTACTATTTTATTTTGCAAAGGGCGCTCCTGCGCGATATGTCTTCAATGCGGATGTGAAAGGGAGGCGACGAACGGGCAGACCTCGTTATCGTGGGAAGGTCCAGATAGAGAGTACACTAGCTACCTTTGGTATCACCAATTGGTGAAGGAGCGCGCAAAGAAGAATCTCCTAGAGGAGAGCTTTACATCAGGCCGTAACCCTGTAACGGTTTGTTATGGCCAGTTAAGATGAAGATGTTTTGGGCTTAAGCTTGTTTCCCTTCTATGCGTTTTGTTTGATAAGAACTCGTGTAAAATGTTACGTTAAAATGTTGTTCCATTCTAGTGAGGAAACTAGATTAGAACACTCTCATTTTTGATACTTTGTATTAGATGAGTCACAATTGCATCAGGTCTAAAAGTCCATCAAGTGTAAGTAAACTTTGCAAATTGTAAGTTCCAGAGGCTCATTTAGTACTCGTAACCAACGTTTAAACTGAATAGATATGGATAATTTTAGTGTCGCATCCTCACACTCCTCTCAGCGCCGATTCTATTCGCTCAGGTGGCAGCTGCTGTAAGTGTATTTGAATTAGAAGAGAACACTCACATATATATTGCATTTGAAAGTCGGCCCAACTCGAGTGTTTACCAAGTTCGTTAGAGCGTTTCTGTTTCGCTTTTATTTTGTCATTAATTTAATTTCCCTTTAAATCCTTACTGCCTTGCTTAGTTAAGCTCTTTTTTCGCACTTCTCGTGCACTTTTTGATCTATTTTGCACTCAAGTTTCATTCCCAAACTTCAATTCTAATTGTGGGCTTCAAGTCATGCCCACTACTCACGGCTAACCCCATTTAACCCACTCAATTTGCAGGATTTCGTTTAGCTCTTCTTTCAAGTTTTGCGTTTCCTCTGTTTTTCTTTGAATTTTGCTTATACGCAAATCTTCAAGTAAATGAATTTTCATTGTGTTTTCTTTTTGGGTTTTCTGAGAAAGTGGCACAAAAAGAAAGAGTTTGCGCTGACCCTTTGTACACGGCGTCTTTAACTTTGTTGTTTGTTGTTGTTGTTGTTGATTCCTGCTTGTTGTTGTCATCGTCGTCGTCTTCGTCATCGCTTCTTACCAACTTCCTATATCCTTAGAGTTTCCTAGTTTCATTCATTGTTAGCCTGGCTTGTTTATTACGTAATTGTTGGAAAATGGCTGCGTTGCCTCGCTGACTGAGTCTCCCTCTCTTCTCTCTCTCTCTCTCTCTCTCTCTCTCTCTCTCTCTCTCTTTATTTCATTTCGTTTCCTTTGCTCTAGTTTGGTTGGATTTTGAGTTTTTTTGTTTACAGTTACGTGAAATTAAATTGTTTGTACTTTGCCGTTATTGTTGCTGCCATTTTGATCGCTGTTCTCGATGTGGCCATTGTTGTTTTCCATGTTGCCGTTATTGCGCGCTTTTCGCTGTATTGGTTTGTATTTCAGTTAACGCTTTCCATTGCATTTTCATTTAGATTTTGATTACGTTTTGCTGGTCTTCCTCTTGCTCTTTAATTAGAAAGAATTTACATATTTGGCCATGTTAATTTTTGTATATCTTCATTGCCAGTTAAATTGGAATTTCATTTTTTACGAGCATCTTTCGTTCTTCGTTAGTTTCTGAATGCCGCTAATTAGACGCATTTAATGACAGACGCGCGAAGGACTTCAAGTGACCTCAAATTGGACCGCGAGTCCTGACCACAAGTCACAGACGCCGCGAAATTAGTGGCAGCCAAGGACATTTAAGACGATAAAGACGTTAACCACATTGTACAGTGGACGAAATATAAATATTAAGCTGTGTTTATCATTTTTTATATGTTATGTAATTGTAAATTCATAAATAACATAAACTCTACCACGTGTAACGCAGGGGATTTACCCCGCTAGTAGTAGCAGCCACAGTTGACATATCTCTGTGTCTTCTCTTCAGTGTGGCAAACGGTTACTTCTAACGTTTGAAAATCTCTATATGGTTTTAAAATCAATCAATCAATCAAAGTTTCACCGGAACAAATTATTTATTAATTTTGTATTAAATTACTTCTCGCAAAGCTAGTTTAAAATCAATTACTGAATTCTATATGGATAAGAAGGCATCTCAGTTTTGTTTTGTTGGGTATGCAAAAATGCAATTTTTTCTTTGACAAGGATTGTCTTGACTAGACGAAACAGTTGACTTTTTGATCTCTACAGACTTTAGGTTGAAGTCTTCACTTTCAGCCGCACATTAAAGAAAAAGCGCCCGCAATTTGAGGAAACCCACTCACTTGGAATAAAACACAGTTTTCTCGTCTCGATTCGAAAACGATTAAAAATCAACATCACCAATTGTTTAAAGCTTTAAGTTTAAAGTTTATACTCTTCTCCTACTGTAAGTTGTACGACAATTGCTAGCCAAAAATGCCTTAAAGACAGAAACAGCAATGCTTAAAATCGATGCTTGTGCCACACTAAAGTCGATGTTATCGGCTAGCAATTGTCGTGCAACTTCTAGTGGAAGAAGAATAATATGCTTGTTGTAATACACTTCGTCCACATTGAAAGCAAAGACAACTATACAAACAATCGATTACTATGCCATACTTAAGTCGTTGTTATCGACTAGCAATTGTCGAGCTACTTTAAGTGGGAGAAGGATAATATGCTTGTTGTAATAAACTTCTCCGAGTTGCACGACAATTGCTTGAAAGCAAAGACAACAATACAAACAATCGATTACTATGCCAAACCAAAGTCGATGTTATCGTCTAGCAATTGCCGTGCAACTTTCAGTTGGGCAACAAATTCTGTAAAATATTTGTCTTGAAAAGGAATGAATAGCATGTCATCTAATTATCACCTAATATCATATTATCGTCTTATTAAGAAAATAATTTTATATAATTGTTTGCAATTTCGCCCACTGTGCGCCACCATGTTCGCTACATATGCAATTAAGTAACGAAACAGCCATTTAGAAGCACCTGGTTGAAGCTTCAAGCTGATAAATCACAATTAGCGCCAACTTGATGGCGGCTTTTGCTGCCACTTTGGCTCATTAGTTTGTTGCCTCGCTATGGGGCAGAAATTTGAAGCCTTTCATCGCACTAATTCTGCCGAGCTGTGGTGCTGTAATTGCCGTGCCGCTGCCTGCTTTCCAAACACTGGACTGCTCAATGAAATGCCGGAAGATTAAGTTCCATTACGAGAAAGACAAATGTGTGAATATATTATTTGAATGGGTGGCAATTTATGGGCATATTCATTGGTCATTAAATCAATGCATTGTGTGATTTGCTTGAATAACTGTAGACAAGTTTCAGTTGGGCAATTTATGGCCTGCCAAAGGCAATGTGACTTGGTGAAAAAGTTTACGCTTTTCAAGGGATTTTCCCAGATTATTCAGTTCGTTGAGCACAGCGTTAAAACATTATTATATGGCTTTGTAAGCGCAATAGTTAAGAGCTGGTACAAATTGGTATATTTTTAACTTAGTTGTAATTATTGATTTTGACGAAACAACCAAAGTTTAAATTCACTTAGAGCATAACACACAAAACAAAAACAAGTTATTTTTGCGGCTTATTATAATCATAATTTTGTGCAGTTATTTATTGCGCAATAACACTCTGTTGCAGCTTAAATTAGCTCAAATTTTATGCATTGAAAATTTAACTAACACAAACGCACACACACACACACACACACACACACACACCCTGCAGGAAATCGGTCTTCTAGTAACAGCTTCAACTGGTTGTATTTACAGTTGTAGTCAAGTAGTAGCGGACTAGCTCAAAAAAGTATTATGGCGAGACAGTTACGGAGAGCGCGCTCTACTCTGAAAGAGTCTTAGCACGTTGGGTTTTTCAGCTCTTTACCTTTTGTATTTTGTGTAAATTGAAGAAATTTTGTGTATACACATGAAAAATAACAAAAAGAATGCTGCTGTACAAAATATGCGTCATTAGGCGTCAAAGTGCAAAGTGTGAAGTTGTGCGAAATTGGAATGTGCTGGTAGTATGTTGTGTATTTTGTGTTGTTTTATTCACGGGCGGAATACACTTAATTCCTACCGATATGCAAGATATTAGGAGCATTCCACAAGTACCTGTAGTGGTTTGCAACAATACACACCGAACTGGTATTTAGCCATTCCCCATTTACTAGTTTCATACCATTTGAAACCAGTTGCTATGACAGCAACTGTGTTAAACATACCACTTGGCTTCAAACAAAAATACTAGTAATGCACCATAATTACATACTCTTTTCCTGATTAAAAGTGATTAATTTCGTACTAGTATGCTTCCATAGCGCAAATACAACCCCAACTGGTAGGTTGTCTTTGTCCATTTACGAGTTTCATACCACTCGCAACCAGTTCCTATGACAGCCCCGTGTTAAACATACCACTTGGCTTCAAACAAAAATACTAGTTAAGGACCTCAAAGTCATCCCTTTTTTCTGGTTCAAAAGTGGTCTCTAACTGGTATACTTTCCTGCAGGGCACACACACACACACACATGCATAGATACCAATACTACTACACATAATTACTGTGAAATAAATAGCATCGTTTATCATGTGGCGCAACAAATTTGCCGTAAATTATAAAATTGAATTCGCTGACTGGCAAATTATACGCATATAGTATATACCGTTAGTCTGTGGAGTGCATTGTGCAGTTTACAGTTGTTGGTTACGTCACAAATAGACAAAAAACGAAATACAGACAAAAAACGCATAGAAATGATACCACACAAAATGGCGTTGTGGCTGTGTGTAACTTCGAAATTCGAATTTGCTGTTTTTCTTGGTGCTAATTTGTTGCTGTGTCGTATGGAAAGTGCAGCCCAAGTTGTTGTTGTTGCTGGCATAATTTCAGAGCAATGCAGCAGCGTAAGGTAGGTGTGAGCGAGAGAGAGAGAGAGAGAGTGAGAGAGAGAGTGAGAGAGAGTGAGAGAGAGAGCGAGAGAGAGAGTGAAAGTAAGTAGAAAGTGGGCGCAGTGCAGCTTTAAATCATATTTGACAAGATAAATTAGCACGCACACAGACACACACACACACACACACACACACACACACACACAGTGCCACAAATGGCACAAATGAAAACAAACAACACACACACACACACATAGAGTAAAATATGAGCAGCTACGCACTCGAATATAACATGTTTATGGGAATACAACTTGCAAATCACTGAGAAGAAGAAGCGTTTTGAAAGACAGCTGTACAAATTCTAAACTATTTCCAACTTCGATCCATATTTCGATTTATCGATTTGAGAATGCAGCTTATTGCAATAGTTACTTCTATTTAAGTGCTCGATGCCCACTGCTAAACAGCTCTTTCGGATCTACTCATCTTAATAGAAATCGGGATTGGGAAAAGGCATGAATGTTAAATGTGGCATTAATTTTTCATTTTTTATACCCTGTTTTTAAACTGGAAAAGTGCGTAAGACTATGTGCTAACACCAAGCTGCCTTTGGATTTCTTTGCAAGATCATCAAAGGCATTTATCCAAAAACGAGCTTCCCACTTCTCATGACTTTTTCCCCCCAAGATATTGTCCTTGATTTTACTTCTTTTAAAACGGCTCTGTTTCTTAATTTATAATCCGTCTTCTTTTTGTATATGTCGTTTTTGCGTCGCTTGAGGAGGCGCTGTGTTATTGGGTTTGCGTGGTTTTGTTCCTTTAGTACATTCTTAACTTAAGGCGGTTCTAGCTCATTCCCAATATCTGCCCCAGTTAGCATACGAAGAGTTTTTCCCTTGATTCGGATTTTTGTACTTTTTTTGACTTTGCAGGAATCCCGTACACTTGCGATCCATATCGCCAGCCAAGATGATTTATTTATGGTCACCTTGTTTGCTTTAGGGCACTTCGATTTTTTAAAATTACTGCCAATATCAATGCCTTTTCATTTTTTGTGCTTAATCCTAAAAATAGGCAGCATATCATTTCGAAAACTCAACAGAAACCTCTAAACGGTTTTGTCTTTCTTTTGTTATTACAACGCTCTCCGAGTTAGTTCTGGCTTATTATTTAGCTTTTTGGTTCAGCTTGATTGCTGTTGAAGCAAAAAAGTCGAAATCGGGGGAGGGGTAAAAATATCTTTGCAGTACTTCAAGATAATATTTTTATTCTTTCAACCAAATTCCAATCTATGGTTTTTTCAGAAACTATGTTTGAAATTTATCATAAAACCTTGTGATCTACTATATAACAAGGAACAATTTTGGACTCCTTTTTCACCAACTATATGGAAACAAATATGGGTGAAACTTATATTATTATGTAGGGAATTTTCATAAGTAGTGCAGATTTATCGATTTATGTCGATATCTCACCCCGTTTCCCCGTGACGAAATTTCGTGGTTTACAGCCACACCATAAAAGCTGTCGAATTGAAACTTGGCAGAGAATTTGCACACTATTACTGTGCATTTGCGGTGTAAAAATTATCAAAAAAAAGGTCTTATTTGGTGGACAAAAAAGCGTAAAACTATAAAAAATACACAAAATCTCAAAGCCGAATTTTATTATTTCCCAAAGCTGTGCACAAAGTCTGGCAACACCTACTAAATGCAAAGCTCCAGAAGGAGAAAGTGATGAGGAATGGAAAGACGACTATGTTATACCTAAAGAGGGGGTTGTGAGGGAAGCGAGAAGGGGGCGGAGTGAAACGTTAAATGGGTTGTTTCATTTTAAATCCCTATAAATCTGGATGAGGCACATTAAGAGAAAGAGAAAAAGAGGGAGGGAAATGGGAAGAGAAATACCTACAGTGGAGCATGGTGGTTGGCGAGCCGAGCAAGTAGGGGGTGGAGCCGCTGGTATATGTTAAAGCGTCTAGAGTATATAGTGCACGAGAGGTCAATCAAGGCGAAGTTATCCGTCATCAGTATGATTTTCGCGCACGCTCTGGCGAAGGGCAAGGAGTATGCGAACAAAGTTGCGCTCTAAGGTGGATAATATGCTGCCCAGCACATGACGTTAAAATTGTACTAGGCGATTTTAATCGCAAGGTTGGAAGAGAGCGTGTCTTTGATTCCAATGTTGGACAATTCAGCCTTCACGAGAGCAACACGTACAACGGTCTAAGGCTAAATACCCGATTTTATTATCATATTATCAATCTAAATTAGATTAATCCCTTTGCTATAGATCGCAAGGATGTGTTCAGTGTACTGAGTGTTCTTACGTGTAGAGGGGTCATCATCAACTGTGACCATTACGATGTTGCAACCAAAGTTCGCATGCGGCTAAGCAAATCGAAGAACCTACGATCCAACTCTCTGAGCAGCTCACACAACCTCCCTCAGAGCCTGATAGCGCGGAGGGACTTTGAAAGCATAGAACATTTGTTTCTAACCTGACCGTGTGATTTGTATCTCGCACCATTGGTAAACTCGGTAATATTGCTCGAAAGTTGACTCGCCTGCAAATCTATGCGACTTGGAATGCATTGTAATATATAGCGAGATTTTGTGAGAGATTTTCACTTTCTCACTTGCAAGTTACCATCAGAGTTGCCACACATTCTAAACTGCTGCCTTTTCGTTCGCGTAGGAAATAGAGTTATCCTCATGCTAAACTTTCGCGCTCATATTCATATTATAAGCTGATTCTTATACACAAACTTCTCGACGAAATCGTAATTTCGAACACATAAACTAAGTTTCCAAGATTCGCCGTCAAAGCGCCATGCGTTGAAAATCTTAACAAGGATTTTTCGTTTTTGTTTTCGTTTTGTCGCCGCCATCATTGCAGCTGCCGCCATTGCCGCTGCTTTTGTTTCTTCCTCTCCTACATCTGCTTTTTCAGCTCCTCTGCTTCATGCAGCATCTTTTTATTATTCTGCAAAATTTTGTGTTGCTTCTCTCTTGCAGCTGGCTTTACTCCGCTAAATACCCCGCCATTAAACCTCTCCTCTATCCTTTGCACTTGTCTGGATGGTGTGTACGCCATTTTGTTTACAATTCGGTTCAAATTCCTTAATGGGACATTCGAGTAGTTTGCAAACACTGGTTATAAGTAAGCACATATTTACAGTTCGATTTTATTCCATCATTTAGAACAGTAAAGCCAATAATTTTTTACAAATTTCTTTCTAACCCTTTTTGGTCAGTTAACAAAATGGCTGCCCTCTTTTTTGAAAAGTTTTGTTGTCCTTATGTGTATTTTGTTCATCAAGTGGCACTTCTGCTATGTGAGTGAGTGTTTTTTTTTCGCAGGTTTATGTATTTCGTAAGCGTCGGCTTTAAACTGATTGATTTTCAATAGCATGTTAAGCCACTTCTTATCTCATTATCCCTGCTAAGCTGCCTATTTTATTAGCTTATTTTGTAATCAAATGCCTTAAAACAGGACAAACAAACTTGAATGGGACTGGCTAAAGAGAGAAAATACAATTTGCTTCGCAAATTTGAATACAATGACGCTCCTTTACTTTAAGGGTTGTGATAGTTTTAAGTTTAAAAGTTCCCGATTTTCTTTCGAAAGTTTCCACAAAGTTTTTGCCGCCCTAGGCGCTTGCTTTCATTGCCTGTTCGGTAAATCCGATCATGGCTGCCGGATTTTCTGAAATCTATCAGCCATCAGTGCTCGTTTTCCACAGTTAAATGTGCTGAGACCCACGCTTTTCAACCATTCCACAAACAATTTATCTACTGGATCCAAAATCGACTTAGAGAACTCACAGGATATGCTCATCGCCACTTGTGCTGACTACACGTCCTATCCAGAAACAAATGTACCTACGAAGCAACGTATGTCCTATAGCCATATCGTTTTCTTGCAGAACCAACTACTGGAGCTGCACAGCAGTTACAAGTACTTGGTTATGCACTTGGCCAGGTTGGTTGGTAAACATATCTGTAGCGTCACAGGCGCCCTTAAGAAGAGAACGAGAAGACTCTGATGGCTCACAGACAGCAATAAGCTATCCATTAAAAACATGGTGATCTTTGAGAACTGCATTGCGCCCAGCTGTAGATATAGATTGCAAGCATATGGCTGGCCTGTGTATGTATGATAGGAGCAATGAGAATCTCTCCAACAGCAGCATTAGAAGTTCTAATGGATTTAATACCAATTCACATAGTTATTGAACTCCAAATGAAAGAAACTCTTCTACGAATTTCAGTGGAATGCATTGGTAGGGGACACCTAATTATGCCCGCGATGCCGATGCGCTAGGGAAGACACCGTTACCACCACAAACCAGGGACGAAATGGCCGCTGAGCACCACTTCAGACGGAATTCCAGTACTACCATAAGCAACACAGGAGCTTCGACAACTCAAGAGGAGATGTAACCTATTTGTCTTTGACAAATGAAGGCACATGTCAGATTATATGCGCATTAATACAAGCGTCTTTCAAACCGAAGTTTTTGCGATAGGCCGATGCTCGGGCACAAACCTAAACAGTAACTACCAGAATAGGGATATAGCAATACTACTCAGATAGTCAGGCCGCCATAAGGGCGGTTGCAGGAACCAGAATAAACTCCAAGCTGGTTCGGTGAATGAACTTGCAGATAATCTCGCAATAGACGGTGCTGCGTACCCATCAATAAGACCAGAGCCCTTCTGTGGTATTGGAAGACACACTGTAATGTTATAGAAATATATTTGAGGATTGTTAAACTAATAATAGAAAATTACAGAAGTTCTTTTTACGTACTGATACCGACGAAGATGTACTCTTATCTCAGGGAGATATGAATGCACAAGATAATGGATCTAGAGGTACCGTAGACTAAGACAGCAGTAAGTTAGAGATAAGAGACTTACTGTTGTGATTTCATACGTTTATTTAGTTTCAAGTATTATTAATATTTAACAATAAGCAAATTAATTAAGTAATTGTAATAACCGGCAACCTACACACTGTCAGTCTCTCTCGCAAATCAGCTGGCCTTGGTTATCGGGCATCTACCGAACATCGTATGATCGATAGATATCGATATGCCATGGGCTCGATAGATAGTTCTCTGTCTGTGTAACACCTCCGCTTTTAAATATTGTTTTCTACGACGGCACGAATCTGTCCACAGGTCTTCTGTGCCGAGGCGATCTGCGTAAAGCCAGTGGTGCATTCTGTTGTTGTTCGGTAGAAGCTGCGATTTCGTTGGAGCTGTCTGCATTGTCTTCAGAAACATCCTGATTACTTGGAAGTGGTACGAGTTGTTCTAAAACTACAGGTGTTGAAGCTCGGAGTTTGAAATGACGGTCACAGTCGACCTCATTGGAAATGCGTCGTCGAAGCTGATTAATATGCGATCTTATTATTCTGCCATTTGCACGTCGCACATTATACATAACAGCTCCTCGCTGCTCGATGATTTCTCCAGGTGTCCATTTGAAATGGTTTACGCCGTCTGGAACTCTAGCAAAAATCAAATCTTTCGGCTTGAAGTTTCTTTGTATAGCACCGTGTTTTTTATCAAATTGCTGTTTCATTTTTTCTTCGGCTGTGGTCATCTGAAATGAGTTTTTAGTGATTGGTTTTAGTTGATCCAGTGTGGTGCGCATTGGCCTGCCAAGCATGATCTCGGCTGGTGATTTCCTTTCGGGTGTGTTAGGATTTTCAGTGGATCGGTATATTTGTAGGAAAGTATGCATATTCTCGATGACCGTTCCCTCTTCGTCCATCTTTTTAAGTGCTCTTTTGAAAGAGTCTACAAATCTTTCAGCTTGTCCATTAGACATTGGGTGATATGGGCTGGTGCTCATATGCTTTATGCCATTCTTAAGCATAAATTCTTCAAAATATGCACTTTTGAATTGGGTGCCATTGTCAGACACAAGTGTTGTTGGCTGACCGAACCGAGCAAAAACTTCGCTTAACATTTTTACTGTTTGCTGTGATGAAATTGATTTGGTTTCAATTATTTCGGGCCATTTTGAAAATGCGTCAACGATCAATAAGAAATAATATCCGTCTATTGGTCCTGCATAATCGACGTGCAGTCGATCCCAAACTTTGCCTGGATTTGGCCATGGTTGCAGAGTTGACTTTACTGGCATTTTCGCTGCTGCTGCGCAATTATTGCAACTGTTTACTTTTGCTTTAATATCCAAATCGATGTTTGGCCAATACACATAACTTCTAGCGATAGCTTTTGTTCTTTCAATACCAGGATGACCATGATGCAGTTGTTTTAGAATTCGGGTGCGAAATACCTGAGGAATTACGATTCTATCCCCAAGCATAATGCATCCGTCCTTTTGGGTTAAACTTTCTCTCCTGTGAAATAGTATGTTGAGTTCACCGGTATTGCTGAAGTTATGTGGCCATCCCCTTTGAATGTGTTTTAATACAATTGACAGTGTTTTGTCCTTTGATGTCTCATGCTTGATCATGTTGAATGTAACTGGAAGATTCTTCATGGCATCACTGATGATTGTTTTGACTTCATTTTCCAGCTTGATTGATGCTACGACAAAATCCTCTGGTATTTTATCGTCTTTGTTGATTAGGCGTGATAACACGTCTGCGTAGCCAAAACTTTTAGTATTTATGAAGCTAATTTCGAAATCATACGCAAGAAGTTGCAAAGCCCATCTTTGAAGCCTGTTAGCTTGATGAACAGAAATGCCTGTTTTTCTTCCAAAAATCGCTAGCAATGGTTTGTGATCGGTGTGCAATTTAAAATGTCTTCCGTATATCATTTTGTGAAACTTGGTTACCGCGAAAATAAGTGCAAGTGCTTCCTTTTCTACTTGACTATACGCTTGCTCAGCTGGAGTCAATGAACGTGCTGCATGGCATACTGCCTTGATGGTGCCATTAGCATATTCATGTAGAATACATGCGCCTAGTCCGTATCCGGACGCATCTGCTGCAACAATGATATTTTGGGTAGGATCATAATGTGCTAGAATAAGGTTTGATGCCAAAACTTTCTTTAACTTCTCAAAACTTTGCCTGTGCTTAGTTGTCCATGTGAATGCCACATTATCCTTAAGAAGTTCATCTAACGGTCCTCTGAGCTGTCGCATGCTGCTGACAAACTTGCCGTAGAAATTGATTGCACCAAGAAATGATCTTAGTTCACTTATGTTGTTTGGCTCTGGCATTTTAGTAATGGCTAAAACGCGCTCGGGATTTGGTCTGAGCCCTTGCTGGTCAATGATGTATCCCAAGTAACTTACAGAGGTTTTGTAGAATTTGCATTTGTCAAATCTAACCTTTAATCCATAATCTTGGATTCTGTTGAGTACAGAATGTAGATTTCTGTTGTGCTCTTCCTCATCTTTTCCTGATATAAAAATGTCATCTATGTATGCAGCAGCTCCTGGTAAGCCTGCTAGCATTTGATCCATAATTTGTTGAAATATGGCAGGGAATGTTTTTACGCCGAACACCATTCTGTTGTAGCGGAACAGACCGACATGTGTGTTTATTGTAAGTAGGTGCTTTGACGCTTCGTCTACCTCAATTTGTAAAAAAGCATCCGATAAATCAATATGACTGAAATATTTTGCGTTTGCTAATTTAGAAAATATGTCGTCGGGTAATGGTAATGGATATTGATGTGATTCGAGGCTGTCGTTCAGTCCAGTTGAAAAATCTCCGCATAAGCGTATGCCGTCAGCTGCTTTCTTTATGACGACTATGGGTGCTGCCCAGTCGGAGTAGTTTACAGGTGATATGATATTGCAATCCTGTAGACGTTGTAACTCTGCTTCTACTAGCGGCTGCATGGCGTAAGCAACGGGTCGTTTTGGTCTAAACACTGGTTGAACGTTTGGTTTTATCTGCAAAACAGCTTTTGTCTTGTTGCAGAGTCCCATTTTGCCATCGAAAATATCTGAAAAACATGACTTTAATTGAGCAATGTTGTCTTCAATTGAAAATACTTTTGCACTCCCCTGAGAATTCTGTATCTGCTTGCAAACAGAATTTATTGGTTTGTCGCATAGTTGAAATGCGTACATCCAATCTAAACCCATGACGTTTAGATCCTTTATTGAAGTTACTCTGCATAAAACTGACTTTTCTAAATCTCCGATTTTGACTGTGCACCTGAATTGTGCAACGAGGGGTAGCTTCCCTGTGGCGCTACTTGCTGATTGGTCAACTGGCTCTGTTCCTCCCTCGATTTTGAGACTGTTGAATTTTTGTTCGGAAATTATGGTTATATCCGACCCTGTGTCGAATTGTAAACGGCAAAGTGTTCCATTGATGCAAACATTGATATATTTTCGTTGGCTTGCAACTTTGTTTGTGACGAAAATTGAGTTTGCATGAACACCCTGTTTTTGCCTTTGCTGTTTTCCATACTGCTGATATGGTCTTGAGTGTGGTTTGCGGTCTTTGAGGTTGTTAACAAGTCTTTGCTTACAGTATCCTTCCTTGTGTCCAGTTTCTTTGCATTCGCTACATTTGTGGTTTTTGTATGGGCAAAATCGTGCGTAATGGTAGTCTCCGCAATACCAACATGGAGTTTTAGGTAAATTCTTCTCCTTTTTGTTGCTGTTGGACTTGACTCGTACTTTGTTTACAATCTTCTGCTGAGTTTCTATTAACTCAGTATCCGCCTTTAGATTGATCATTCTTTGGCACTCCTTTGCTAGTTTGTCCAATGTGATATTTTCCTCGCAATCCAATTTGTTGAGAATTCTGGTACGCAATTCAAAATCTGATGGTGATTTTAGTCCCATAACGAAAATCAAACACTTGAACTGGTCAACTGTTAATTTTCCCAAATTAAATAATTCACATTGTTTGTTGACAATTCCAGCATATGTAATTAAATCCATGCTCGATTCCTTAGTTATTTGTAGGCAATTGTAGCGAATATTGAATTGTGAAGTCTGCATGCCAAAAAGTTCTTTTAGCAATGTCACTGTTTCTGCGAACGTTTTGTCTCGCGGTTGCTTTGGAAGAATGTAGTTTACGTACTTGCTATGTACAACTGTGTTTAACTTTCTTAGCAATAATCTTGTTTTTGCTGCATCGTCCAATTTATTTGCATCTTGTTCGAATAAGTCTTCATAACGCGCAAACCATGCGTCAAAAGTTAGGTTATGGTCAACATCGTAGCAAAATTCTGCTATGCTTGCTCCCAGTGCCTCTATAATATACTCCGCATTACCCGCAAACTTGACATCATTTTTAGAATTATTTGCAGGGATAATTTTAGCGAGAATATTCTGCATTGCTACATTGTCCTGATGTTGCTGCTCTTGCATTTGCAGTAATATTTTAGCTAGCATATCTTCTTGTGGTTGTTGTTCCTCTTTTTGTTGCATTGCCAATCTTTTTCTTTTGCACGTGCACGTATTTTTCACTTTTGTTTTGTTATGTCGTCACCTTTCGACAAATTATGTGTTTTTTTTTTTCCAATTATCCTCGTCGCCACTTTATGTTGTGATTTCATACGTTTATTTAGTTTCAAGTATTATTAATATTTAACAATAAGCAAATTAATTAAGTAATTGTAATAACCGGCAACCTACACACTGTCAGTCTCTCTCGCAAATCAGCTGGCCTTGGTTATCGGGCATCTACCGAACATCGTATGATCGATAGATATCGATATGCCATGGGCTCGATAGATAGTTCTCTGTCTGTGTAACACTTACTATAAATAAACTTGTCGACATTGTTCAGTTTCGTCTTATTTTAGCCACTTCCTTTGTCTAGGTTCTTCACACACCATTAAGCAACTTCTGAGAGGAGGGGAAAAACTGAAACAAACCGTGAACTGGACAAATATCCAAGGCCTCATTCTTACGATTTAAAAGGGTTCAAGAAACTAACGAAATTTGGAAAGAACTCTATTAGAATTCTGACAGGTCTGCTTACCACCAGCATTTGCAGGTTCTGCGAACTTGAGGAGGAATACGCTCCCAGCACATCCTACCTGAGTGTGATGCCCTGGCGAGAAGAAGGTTGTCGCTTCTCGGGAGATACGTGATCTTGCTGACTGACACGACCCGGTTGGAACTATCCAATATAGTTAAGTTGCTAGCAATAGAAGCACAAGAAAGAGATTTCGGAGGTTGTATCCGTTCGCTAATAGCAACTGTTCACAAATTGTAGCATACTTAACAGAGCTTATGTTATTTTACATATATTTGTGCAACTTTGTTGGATGTGCTTTAAGCTTTAAATGTTTTTAAGGCATTGAGAACAGCTCAAATATTGATATTAAAATTGTTTTTTTTTTCAATTTGTACATGAATACAGCACACAATCAATTAATTGCTAAGTAAACCGCTTACATAGGTAAATAGATGTGTATGTATGTACATATTTACTCATGTACGCATGCAAAACATGTCTATTTAAAAAAATATTATAGAAAAAATATTTCCAAACATGAAAATTCAATGCGCACATATGTAATCGCATAAAATATTCAAATACAATTTATTTCTCGTATTTGTTTTTATTTAACATTTTTTAGCTGCTATTTTATTTAAGCCCTTTAGCAAACAAAACGCGAACCCTTCAAAAGTAACGCACAACTTTTGCAGCTTATACAAAATTTAATAAATGCTTTTGAAGTGATTCAAAAAAAAAAAAAAAAAAAGGGGGGCAAAATATTTTTGTGTGTTTTTGTGCTTAAATCCAAGCATAGTATAAAAAAGTGTTAAGCAAAAGCTTAGAAAAAGGTTGAAAATCCCAAAGAAATAATTAAAGTACAAAACGTGGCTGTGCTGGGAACAGGACGAGGTTCAGACCCAGCAAAAGACCTCGCAAAACGAAATTAACATAATTTTTGAAAGCCGCTTAGGCCATCATATAAGAAGCGAGTCGAATTGAAAGACAGCCGACAATTCCAGCAACGACTTTGGTGCGGCCTTTTGATGCCTTCCGACTCTTCATTAGCATTCAAGAGGCGTTCCTGATTCCAATAACGAGTTTCTTTTGAGAACAACAACAACAGGCACACCAGAACCACAAGCCCTATAATTCAGCCCGGTTCTTTTGTGGCTGTTGCCTAAAATCAATAGCTCATTCCTATGTTGAAGTTGTTGCTCTTTAAAGAGAACATGTCAGTGCATGTTTATTGTGTGTATCCAGTGAACTGCATACAGTTTTAAGTGCTCTTAATTGCGGCCAAGAGGCGTTTTCTAATTGCAGCCCTGCTAAAAGGCGTTTAAGCAAACACACACAAAAGCTGGATGCTGCGAAACCTCATGAAAACGAATACTTAAACCAGTACAGTTGAACTTATATCGCAGTTTTCAATTCAAACAATCGACTTGTTAACCTCTATAACTACATCAAAGTTCGACAGAGCTGCAAGCCAGTTTATTACAGAGATATTCAGATATTTTATATTAAATATGGAGATTATATTTGTGGTGGTGTGATAGCACAGAGTACTAGTTTGACCCATCCCATTGGTAGCCCAGTATGAGAGTTAATAGGCAGTTGAAAAGCGATTAGGTTGACATAGGCGTCGCCCTCTAAAACAGTCTTTCAGACTCCAGTATGAATTCGTGAAGCTTGCGTCAAATATGAGTATATACCTGTAACGATTCCTGTGCTTGCAACATTGCAAGTGTTCCGTCGATTCGGCTTTAAGACAAACCGCTCAAGTTGGGCCATCAATGAGTCCCACATAGACCAGGTGTTGAGCTACGACTAATCCAATCACGATGTTAATATCATAGGCTGGACAGCGGTCATAGACAGACTCCAATCTATCATAGAACGCATACTTAGTCGCGTTGTCATTTTCCTCCGCCGGGGCGTGAGCACAAATCAAGCTGAAATTGAAGAATTTGGATTTTTGCTAGCCTTTCGTTAACTGGGATAAGACGGGAGACATGGTCGCTTAGTCGAAGACAACATAAGCATGCACATAATGTGGGGTAAAATGAAGTTTGTCGAATTGCGTTGATATCCACCTCCCAAAGAATTACTAGGCTTTACATATGTGTAGGTGAAACACTTCACCTGAAACTTGATGGGGTCATGCGTCATGATTATGTGCATCTGTGTTATGAAAATGTTCAAAATTGCATAAATGCAGCAGCAGCTATGCAAAAATCAGTACAAATAGCACCACCACCACCTATAAATATGAGATATGTATATATCTTATAAGATAAATTAGCTAGAGTATAAAGGGTTGAAAGGATCTAATCGGTACATCCTCGAAAACGATTTATCTTGACACCGCGCAATACAATTATTAAGAATTGTTAGCAGTCTCTTTTCGAACTATGCCTAAGAGGTATAAATACTGGCGTTACCCCTTCATCCCACTATCGCACACCTCTCCCACTCTTTTTATGGCATCTATTTTGTTGAAGCTATATAGTACCCATGGAAGTAGTAGTTCCAAGCGAGGTCAAGATTTCAATGTTCAATTCAGTTTATAAATAGCTTAGATCTTCTGGTACACCTTATGGTGGTGTCGTTTTATGTGTATACCCACCAAATATTTATAAATCCAAACAACACTTTTAATTTAAGTATTTTTAATCACAATGAGGTAATAATATACAAAAGAAATAGTGCATTAATTTCACGACATGTTGTCGATCGCAGGCCAAAAAGAAGAAGAAGGCAGTCCTCCTCTAAAGTGACCAGAGTAATTTTTTGGTTTTGGTGTGGCCGGACTTTTGACCGTGCGTGGCGAGATCGGTCCAGTTAGTGCATTGCCAGATCGCCACAACCTTATACCAGGACTTTATTTATGTTTTTAGGATTTGGGTAATTGACGGAGATTGTTTTTAAATAATGTAAAATGTGTTTTAGGTCTATTGCGGCTTGTCATTGAAGGCAGAATGGAAGTACATATGTTATGGTCTTAGTAGTGTTGATGTGTAAGTTTTGTGTGTTCTTGGAGCAGTTGATGCGAATGATGTGAAACGGTGTGTTTTGCCTAGAGTTCGCAAATAACCGTCAACCTTTTGAGCGCGTCTGCAAAAAAACAGTTATTGCAAGACACAATGATTAGAGGGACAGTAAAACCGGCTGTAGTGGCCGGTTAACTGCGCAAAAAGTCAATGCTCAACCAAAAACATTTTTTTTTCGTTTTCTATTCTCTCATGTTTTTCCAGGACCACTTTGAAGATAAAAACCTGGCCAAAGGTCTTTTGTGTAAACACATGACTTTTGAAGCAATATAAAAATTGTGAAAGTAGTAAACTAAACATATTTGAATATACATACATAGTATATGTATGTCTCGTGCCTCGCCCGCGGTGAAGATCTATTACTCACTGCCACACAAAAACAACATAGGAAGGAACTTTTCGCCTTCCCGTTTGTTCTTTTCGGTATTTAACGAATACATACTTTGTGTGCGCGTGAAAAAATAGTTCCTGTTAAGCTGTATCTAAAGTTTTTCAGTGAGCAGGGCGCATTGCAAATATGTGTTGACTTTTATTTGCGAACTCTGCCGAACTTGGCCAATGTGGCGCCATCTATCGCGGTCACACAGCACACACATACATAACACCACACGAACGTTGCTCCATCCATGTCGGTTTTATCCACACTCCAACCAAATGATCGTATTTTTAAAATCCATCGTGTGAAAGTTCTACTGTACTAATCACGACTAAGAAGCATGCACATATGTCTTAGCTTCTATGCGTCAGATTTGATTAAAATTTCTTAGGCAACACAAATAACAACACAAAGAATTCTGTATAAACCAACAGAGAAACAATGAACAAAGCACAAAATAGCAAGATGGCAGAAAAACACAAGTTAAGGTTAGTAAATGAATTCATTTCAAGAACTAACAATACAAAGAAAAGCATATCCATACGTTTACATTTAGTCTTCTATTTACATTTACATCTACAGCTATACGGTGTCATTGATTTGTGCATTTGTGAGTGAGTCAGTCAAGTGGTGAAAATGTAGCATCTACTCTCTGCTGTCTTCTGTGTAATGATTACAGAATGACATTGATGTGGCTCGAGTCGAGTGTTGCCTGCAAACGTTGTGTTTTGCCTGAATATCAAGTATACGCATACATGACTTTGTTTGCTGAATTGAAGTGTGCGGCACACATAGAAGTGTGTGTGTGAGTAAAAGCGTGTGTATTATATTTCAGCTTGTTGTGCTGTTGCATGCCGCAGCGCTACAGCTATGTCAGACTTGAAGTCAAGGCATGGCGGAAGTTGTAAAAAGCAGCGAAAACAAGTGTTTCGCTTGTCTCCTAGTAGCTCTAGTCATGTCTTCCTGTCAAACATGAAGCGCGTTGGCTTTTACAATGCGAAAGAAAAAAAGAGGAAGCCGACGAACAATCTAAAAAAAGCGACGAAAACTGTGGCAACTCTGTGAGCGCCATGTTGATAGGCCGACATTGTGCGCCTGAACGTGTGTGTGTGTTTAGTTGAGTGTATGTGTGTGAGAGTGACTTAGTTTTTAGGTAGATTTATGTGCTGTATGTGACAGGGCTTTGAGCAAAACATGACAACAAGCCCAAATAGGGAACGAAAATAGGCTAAAAGCGTTAAAGCCACATTAATATGAAACACTGAGCACAACTGTACACAATAAAGTTGGCAAGTTAAAGACTATATGCACACTTCTTCAGGGCTTGGCTTTTTAATCAGTCGCCATTTTGAGCGCATTATGCATTGATTAATGGCTCATAGCCATGAACTGACCAAATGTTAACAACCAAATGACATGCAAATTGTTGTATGTATAAAAATATATTAAATTTTATTCTTTCTATATTCTAATTTTAACAATTCATATCTGGATTCCACAGAAAATATGTCCTCTTGACTTTTGTGTGACTTTGCAGCTTAATTTTTGCGCGTATCTTTGTGTATGTGTGTGTGTTTCATTTTTGTCAAGTGGATTTACTGCCTCAAGTGTTGTTCTCATCTTTGTTGTTCTTTTCCACGTCGTTGTTCTTTCTCATAACAACTTAGTTGATGTTGTTTTGGCTAAGAGAGATACAAGCCAACAGTCACATTCTAAGTCGCAGTTTCGTAGCACACAGCTTACGTCAGTCTTGGGCGATTTATGTGCATATTTACTATGTGAAACAGTTGCTGTGAATTATAATATTTTGCGAACACTTGGCGATAATTTAAATGTGCTGCATTATTCATGTACAGTAGACACTGGCCAAACTATAACAGGTTTTCGGTTTCCTGTGAATGCGAAAATTGCTTCATTGCGTCTGAAAATTCACTCACTGAATATTTGAATATTTCTTAAAAAAGGGTTCCTGACACTGTCTCTTTATCTATGGGCATACACACAAAGAATGGAAAGGAATAACCAATATAGGGAAATAGCTATATAAAACTATGCAACAAAATTGAACTCAAAGAAAGGCCTATCACTAAATCATACCTTTTCAGGTAAATTCGAAAACGGTGCTAGAAAATCCAAAATGCTTTCCGGGTCCAAATCAGCGATCCAAAATTGACTGAAAATGGTATGTTTTAGACATAGGCTTTTTGTTGTTGCATAGTGTAATCGGACAGTCAAGCAGCAATAAAAGCGAACTGGATCTTCAGGAAAGAAGAAACAAACTAAGACTTCGGCGGGTATCCGGCCACACCAACATTACTGGTAATGAATTTGCGGACGGACTAGCAAAAATGATGCTGCAAATCCCCTGATGAGACCTGAGCCACAACTCTAATAGGTTCAAGGAAATTGTGCAACTAATCAAGAAAAAGCTTAGAATTCACTGGACACTGCAGACTGAAGGGACATTTAAGCAAGCTGCGTATAACGACCTCCAACTTTGAATAGACGCCAAGCAAAGAGATACATTTCAGAGATAGAACTATTGGAAGAGTTTTAAGTTAGATAGGCGGTACAATAGCTACTAGAGTCGCACTGTACTACTCCCCATTAATATATAAAATGATCATGACGGTATTTGAGTTACGAAAATTGGTGATAGTCATTTTATGGCTCCCGATTTGAAATTAAGATTTGGTTTCGGTTAGCATGACGGATTCGCAATTGATTGGTTTTTTCAATTTTTAGCATAATGCTCTACAGTACCACTTATAATATAATGTATGTATGCATTTTCAAACAAGTTTACTTTCTGGAATCCTTATGAGGTATTTGTAATGATGCTTGACCCAAAAATTTTAAACGCTCATTCCAACTACTGTGCGCAAAATCCAACAGCTCTATTTCTCAAAAGTTCTAGTACTTAACGGTAGGTGAGGTTACATTGAAACAGATGCCAGATTTTAACCGTTGGATCTACTCCTTCATCCACTACGGATAAATGCTTAAAGTGAGGACCATTCAGATGCTGATATAAAATCCGCTATCCGTTTGGAGTTACTTTTTGACAGATATGGCAGACTGTTTGTGAAGAACCCCAGGGACCTGTATCAACTTTTACAAAGGGCTGGGCAAGAGCTAAAGGAGTGCCGTTTCCCTCTCCTGTTCATTTAGTCGTCTAAATTCGTTCGGATCTTGTTTAATCCAATTGCATCAGGAACATAGGCTCCTACTAGTCCTCTGCCTCGGCATACCACCACTTCCATATTTTTTTGATCTTGGGTGGTCTTATGACATTTGAATCATCTCTTCCACCTAATTCTCTCCAGCCTATTAAATCGGTCGCTTGATAGTATTTTCCATCCCCATAATTTCCCATACAACCAATGACTGCAGAACATAGACATTTCCATAGCTGACATCTGAATGAACCGGCAAGATTTTTGACAGCCAAACAAAAAAGTTTTGTTTTTTACTCTTGGTTTAGCAGAAACACATGTGCCAATTTTCCAAAAAATTAAGTTTTGAATGAAAGCTCCATATTCGGATTGACTCCGAGAGCTTTGTTTTAAACTTGGCTTATTTGGCGGGTAAAGCTTGCCGAGGAGCGGTTAGAGCTGAATCAAATTTCATGTCTTCCAAGGGTGTAAAGTCAAAGATAACGTCTTTTAAACAAAAGTGCACTTTATAAAACAGGGATAATTCAAGAAATTTGGTATGAGTTTGGATTGAATACTCAAGTATTGTCGAACATTGAAGTAATTGCTTTAAATTAAAAAAGTTTATGTTGTAAATTGCTAAGTAAACAGCTGAAACATTGAACATTATTTAGATTTCTTTGAAAAAAACGCTTAAAATAATAATTGGTTACGTTCGCAGAGCTGTTACACAATTACCTAGAAAACAGCTGCAATATTGAAAATGCAGCAACTGCATCACGCGATTGCAACAGTATAAATCGGCTTTGTTGCGATTTCGATAGAAAAATTTCTGCAAATCGAAAGGGAAATCGTAATTGGAAAGATTCGCAGAGCTGGCATACAACGATTCTTGCAGAAACTCGCTTATTCCAAGAAAATGTACTTAGGTTTTGCAAAGTTCCGAGAAGCATTGCCTAGCGTAGCCGCGTATGAACATGTGTACACTTTAAGCAATGTATCCAATAACCGAGTGTTTGCTCAAAACGCATATTCAACATACAACGGATACGTGCAATAAACTCGTAAAAGCTTTTGGCTTGACATCAATATAGCTTAATATTAGTAAAACCAAATCAAGACACCGAAAGACAAAACTCTATAGCCTACTTACCGGCGTCAACATCAACACGCGCTCACTTGACGTATGTCCAATCAACAGCAACACATATGTGTGTGTAAGTTGCTCTTCCTGAAAATAACTGCTTGTCTAGTGGGTCTCTAGAGTGGCCCAGGCCTAGGCCTCGATCTCGTTTCCGGCGTCGGCCTCGGCCTTTGGCTTTGGCTTGAGTGGCACGGCTTTGGTTTTTGGCACACACGTACGCACATACAAGACACACACAATCAAGCAGAAATCCTTTTTGCATGCGTGTGTGTAGCTGTAGGTGTTGAAGGTGTCTTTGTGTACTCAATTAATACGTTGAATGCTTGAACCGTTTGACTTTTGGTTTTAATCAAAGGCGTTGCCAGAATGTTTCGTAATTGTATACACGCACACACACGCACTCTTAAGCTAGATGCCACTGAGTGTCAGGTAATCTTAGACAGGCTCAAAGTTAGTCCCGTAAACTAAGCGCCTTTTGGCAGAAAAAAATCAAATTCCAAATGCCTGCAACACCAAATTTAACAAGTTTATAACGGTGAGTGTGGCTGTAGGTGTGTGCGTGAGTGTGTTTCTTTGTGGCGGCACAAATATTCGGCAATTAAACTGTTTGCTGCCACATTGCGTATGAGTGATGTTTGCTAAAAAAGACCAAGTAAGTGCCACAAACCCAAAAAAGAAGCACAAAGCAGCAGCAACGACTTAATATAAACAGGCGACAGCCGGCTGTCGTGTGTCGACTTTAATGGCAGCCGTGGCGACGTCGACGACACAAGAAACTCACTTAAAATTGTTGCTGAGCTTTTCCAGAGGTATGTCAATGTTTTTCTGCTTGTTGGTGTTGTTGTTGCTCTTTGCTGTGGCAAATTGTTTGGCAAAATGGTGAAGCATTTAACTGAGCTAAATAACAGTTGAATGGAAATAGCCAAAAAGTTGTAGACGAGAAATGGCTGAATAACTTGTCAATAGAGTTTGTCGCTTGACAAAACGTCTGCAACCGAAATTCGCGATCGATTTCACCATGTTTTTGCATAAGTAGCCGAAAACGTCTCAAAAACATTCAGAGCGAAAAATAAAACAATTTGCAAAGAGTGATTGAAATTCTTACTTGAAGAGAAAATATGTAAGAACAAATGTACGCAGTTCCAACAGATAAAACAGTGATAGAGCGAAAATGAGGAACAGTGCTCAAGAGCGGAGACCCCCAAGCAGCCTGCGTGAATAGGTTTCAAACAGAGCTCGGCAAACAGTGGGCCTCGAAAGCTTCATATTTTGTAGAATCCAAAAAATTACACACTTTTTAACTAGTATCGCTAAGCCTAAGAATCACTTGAATATAGTACTAACTCGGGAATTTCACAGTGCAGCGACAGGAAACTTCAAAAACAAGAATATTCGTTATACTTAATACAATTTCTTGAGTTTAGTTGATTTTTAGTGTTAAAACTCTGTTTTTATAAAGTTTGCAAAAGTTTGCTTAATTTTGTTGAAAAATATTCGCAAAACTGTCTTGTTGATAACTTTAGATAATCCATGGAATGTATGGGTACAACTGACGAATGGTTTACCAAACAGAGCAGTCGCTCTTAAATGGAAGAAAGTCGGCCAATCTAAAATTTGTAGAATTGAATCAGTATGAAAGTCTGGAGCAGGATCGGCAAAGTGATCAGAGAAGTTGCAACTGACAACAAAAATTTGAATACCAACAAAGTAGTCGCTCTTAAATGGAAGAAACTCGGGCAAAATTTTTTTTTTCAAATTTTCCGATTTCTCGTACTACACTTAACGCTCTTGAATCAGTATGAAAGTCTGGAGCAGGATGGGCAAAGTGATCATAAAAGTAACCAACTGCGATTTTTATATGCACTAGTATTTTTCTTCTTCTCGTCGAAATTCGACGACCTAATAAAAGCTGATTATCAAGAGGAGAACAGAAAACACAAAAAAACAACGTTTGTGTGTACAATGAACAAATTTTTAAGTTTTTTTTTCTTTAAATCACTTTTTACCGCAATAAAACGTAACGTATCTCGGTGAAACTTATATTATGCAAACCGCAAGCGTTTTATCTTTCGAATGGTATAGATTTCACCTGAATACGTTGCGTTACTGCGAAGTAAGAGGTACCACACTGAATTTTTTCTTAGCGTATTTATATCTAGATGCATTCAACACATTAACAGCAATTCTCTGCTGACTCACAAACACTATTGTAAGAACTTTATTTGTGACCAACAATAATAATAGAAAACGTTAGTGAATACATGCATGCAAATGTTCTCAACACATTGACAAATTTACGCTGCTGACTGAAACTCTGCCGACGTCTCTGCTTACTTTGCCGACCGTTGGTCCAAAGCCGTGATTTCGCAATCTAAATAGTCAGATAACCCAATCAGATGATTTCTAACTCGTAAAATGCATCACAATTCTTTCTGAGAAACTGTGTAAGAAATTTTCTGAAACAAAATGCAATAGATGCAAATGATTTGAGAGTAACAACTCGCTGATATGTTTTGTTAAGTTATTCAACAAAAACTATGAGCTCAATTTGTAACTTTTCAAACTGATTAATTGCAACAAATTGAAATAAATGAATACCGGAGGCGGTAGTCACTCGACAGTTAAGTTTTCAGAGTGAACTGTCCAAACTAAAATCAATGTATTTGACACTTTGTTGCTACAAAATAAACTTTTTTTGTTCTTATACCTCGCGCATGCTGAAATAGTAGGCTATCTTGTTAATCGCTTTCAATCTTTAGTAGCCCGAAATCAAAAAGGGCTCTTATAATTTCGTTAGCAAAAGTGCCTACTCTGATTTCTGAACACACTCATATTAAGTCATCCTTTTTAAACCATTAGACTAGTTTGAACAACTTATAAGCTCATTTCATTGGCTGCATTTCATTAAAGCGTCCCAAAAGTAGACAACAAACTAGCTAGTTGCATTACTATCGAATTGAATTTCGAATTTCGACTCAACTGTCTGGCCTCATTAACACTTCTTTTGTGCATAAGTTATTAGTATGCCAGGCACGCCTTGGCTTTGCCTATTCACTGCCATACTCAATTGCCGCCATCTTCGATTCATTCATAAAAAATGCCTGCACACGCACGCACAAAAGTATGCTACAAAACTGTGCCAATGTTAAAGCTTGAATTGTGTGCGCCACACACACACACCCACACACACACACACACACACACACACACACACACACACACACACACACATGCACAACAGCAACAACTTAAAGTTGCGGCACTCGAAATTGAGTTGCGTTTGCTTTGTTTCGATTTCGGTCCTGACTTTATTTTTGTAGTTGCTTTGCACAATTTGCGGTTTGTTGCCTACTTTTCTGGGCCAGCGTTATTATCAAACAAAACAACAACAAATACAATAATAGCACGGCGACGACGATGACGACTGTTTTGCTGTTTACAAGCAGCAAAACAAAACGCGAAACAAAAATGCGACGTCAGACAACCTAACGCGTTGAGACTTGCACGGGAACTGAAACTGAAATTGAAACTGAAACGCGCCACAACTTCCCAATACGAAGCCAACGACTGCCACTGCGACTGCGACTGCGACTACGACGACGACGAGAACAGCACAGCAGCCAAACGAAAGTGAAACATAACGTATACGCAACGTTGGCCCGCACTGTGCCAAAGCTTTTGAAGTTGTTGCCATCGTATTGACTTTCGTGCGTTACTGTTGCAAGCTTTTGAGAGCGGAAACGAGCGTGCGAGCGGACGCTGCCGAAATCTTGTTGACAACAGCTGATTTTTGTTATTGCCAAGCGGCACAGCGACTTGGCAGCTGCTTAGTGAATGATTATAGCTGCTGGCAGCTGCACATTCAGCTCTGTGTGAGGCTTACTTAGTAATTGATTATATTAGGGCCGCTGATTTGGAGACTTGGTGGTTACTTGTGGGGGCGCCTCGCTACAATGTGCCACTCAGACTTTGTATAAGACTTAAACAGCTTATCAATGATTCGATTGGATTGTATAGGTTGCCGTATGAGCAGGCACTTACTGCAACAATTAAGCAAGTAAAAGCTTTCAACACACACAGACACATGCTTGTGGCACGTGCCACACCGTAAACCACAACCGCAATCAATTTATGAATGCACGCTTACCTCAGCCAAGCAGCTCGCTGCCTCTACAGTATTACGATATGCCCAACGTTGTGTTTATAATTTGATTTCCATTGTCATCGTAGCTTCTCGACTTTTGTGCTTAATGTGCTCTGTGCTGTAATGCTATTAGAAGCTTCATGACAAAGTGGTTCAAGCATTTAATAAGAATTTAATTAAGTATTTGTGCATACTCAAGTTCTGCTATGATGAATTAGCATTTGGAATATCTACTAAATGTTTGCAATGAATAATCTAAAACAAAATGTTGGTACACTCATTCACTTCAACGCCATTTTGACTAGAAATAAATCTTTTGCTTTTGCCATTTCTAGCATAAATAATGAAAAGCGTTTTAATTACTTGAGTAGCTTGGAAAGTGACTTGTAGGCTTGCCTTGAACTCGAAATGCTGAGCCACTGAGTGTAATTCAATTAGTTAAATGTGCGGTAGTTTGCAAATAAATTTCTAAATTTTGGTTTAAATCTTTGGCAGTTTTTCTGTTAAATATCTTTTTGTATTACTGTAAACAAAATACTCAAGTACTATTTAAGCGATTCCACTTAAAAAACATAGTCATACAAACAGCTTGTTACTCCGCTCAACCCATTTAGAGCCAGGAAAGACTGCGCTTCGCCCATTAGCTCACTACTCCAGTTGCCGATTAGGGAGCACCACGTAAAGGGCATTCGTTAACTGAGTTAAGGTAGAGATTTCTATCACCCTGACCATTCGCCAGTGAGTGGCGATCAGAAGCTTTCACCGTGTTTGCGCCAAACCGCAGGACAACCCTATCTGTCAACATGACCGGTGACACGAATTCTGATGCAAAAGCAATTCGAATTTGTCGCAATTCAACTTTCTTGGATTCCTTTCTTCAGCGACTACCATTTGGTTGATGCCTAATCGGAAGTGGTTGTATCGATGTATCGATCAGACAACGAAGCCGCCTCCAACACACGCCAAGTTTTGATGAGACCGTTCATTCTATGGTTAGAGATTGTCATACCAATCACTTCGTCCCCTAGATGTTACAAAAGTTGGGCTGGTGCCAAAATTTTGGACTGCCAGACTGGCACGGACGATATAAGAAGTCTAACAGTTAAGAGCCTCTGTGGTTGCACTTAGTACTACTCCATTTAGTATTCTGTGAGTTTGCAGCACATCCCACCACTAACAATAACTTTTTAGATTCCACATATTCAACAACTTCCCGTAGCTATCTAGAGGGTGGAGGGAGCAACGATTGTTATGATAGGCTGAAACAATTATGGTTTCGGTCTTTCTGCCCCCTTGTCGATAAGTTATTTTAACTGCCACGTTATCCTGAGGGCAGAATTGTTTCAGTACCGTGCATTCCATGTATCTCGGCACCATTATGCTTGCCCGAGGTCTGTCGCATCTTTTCGAGTGAATGATGCTACCCCAAACCAAGCCACCAAGACGCCAGATGCGCTTGTGCACACATGGTTCTTGGATAAGTATGATTCGTGGTTGTGTTTGCAGCCTGGCATGACCACTGCAGCGGTTAACAGTGGCCGATTTGCTATGCTGCAAGTAAATTTGTGTCAAAAGGATCTTAGTATCATACATAATGATAGAAAAAAGTGGCACCTGTGGGAGTGGCAAGCAAATAACTCTGTTGTCTCCCATGAAGACTCAAGAGTTACTTGCTCACCTCGTAGTCGCCTTTACCGAGGACGCGAAACTTGACTTATCCCAAATAAAGGCGAGAGCGCCTTCCGTACCTTGTCCGGAGTACCTTCAACGACTCAAAGTCTATGCCCACCGCAAACAAACAGACCCCAGAGATTGATGGCGATTCATTTATGGTCCTACAGGAATATACGGAGTCGTATTCAGGATCGGGTTTATTGTAAGCAAAAGGGAGAGGTATTCCTGTGAACGCCAAGGCGTCCCTGGTTAGCATTCTCCCTCCTTTACCAGTTGAAGGTTGTGCACCCGTTCCATCGGGTGCGGTATTCGTATCCAACGCGTAGAGGGCCAAACATCTTGCGGAGAACTTTCTGCTCAAACACTCCAAGGGAATTTTCATCAGACTGCGTCACCACCCAGTGGCAAAAATAAGACTTTTGTCTAAAATTATATCTAGATATTTAGCCTTGTTGTCCAGAGTAATGAAAGAGTTATTAAAACTCAATTTTGGGGGAATGCCACGCTTTAAGGAAAAACATACTTTGAGGCATTTACCAACATTGATCTTAATGTTCCAACACTTTGTCCAATATAATTGGAGTTACAAGGAAATAGTGTTTCGTTCGGAGAAGAACAAAAACAGCCATCTCATCAGCATAAGTACAAATAATAGTACTAGAATAAATTGTAAAATCATCATCATCTATCTCAGAATTTGTGTGTAAAAGGTGAACAGTAAAATACTTCCCTGAGAAACACCATCAAGCATAGAAATTACATTTTTAGTCTTAACACTAAATCTTCTGCCTTCCAACTAAGATTTTAAGAGAGGGAAGTACACAGAAGGTAAAGATTGTTTAGAAATAGTGCTAAGCAATAATGACGCGCATCAAATGCTTTCAAAATATGATCAGTGTCTCGATGAAGTAACTCTACGGTTTCTTCTAAAAAGAAATTGATGTATAGGAAAAAATTGCTCCACGACAACAAAAAACCGAACAAAAAGTAATCTTTCCCAAGCTTTGCTAAGTGAACTAAGATCTTAAAGTTTTGATACGAATGCGAGCGTTGCGTGAACTTATCTAGTTATCCCCACAGATGCAACGATTGCCGTACAGCATGGCCCGATTGCACAGCAAATCTACTACATTTTTTTTTACAAATCTTCAAGTCGCTTGAGACCACCAACTTCAATGGTTAATTCAACAAAAATTGCATTTACAAATGTACGTGTTTCAGTAAATCTATAACATCGAAAATTGAATTACAATAAAATAGGTGTATAAGAGTTACAGTTATATTCTTTAGTGTCAAAAATAGTTTGGACATAAGAATCAAAAATATGTTCACCTTTTGCAGATGCAACGTCCCAATAGTTCGCAAATGATATGGACTCAAAACTTGTCTCGGGTATTTAAGAAAAGGTTATGCGTCATATGTTTCGTGCCACAGCGAAATCGATTGAAATTAAAGAAGCTATCGGTTTAAAACTTCTTTTCTCCATTTTGGCAAACTTGTTTACTAGCAGTGGCTAGTTCGATTTCATACATTCAGATCGCAATTTGAAAAAAGGAAGTAGGTCCAATGAAGGGAATCGGGTGTCCACTTTACAGTAACTGGTATTTTTATACTGTTCAACTCTTTTTTCATTATGGATGCAAAAAAAAGATGCTGTGATCTACATTTTCTATATTTGCAAGAACTTTCAATTACACAATTACAACGAAATCGTATTCAGCTAAAATAAGATTATTTTCATAGCAACGAAAAACAGCTGTTTGGCAAGGTATATACATAAATATTTGGTTGCAGCTGCTAATTATCATGAGCAACCTCAATGTAAACTCACTATAAAATTGCTTGTAAACTGTTGCTGCGATTTTGCTGCTTCCTCTTATACTCATTTATAAGGCAACAATATACTGTCCTACGAGCTTATTGGAAAGCTTAAGCGCAAGTTTATAGTAAGTTTGCCTAAAGCTTTAAGGCAACATCCAAACCTTCTTTATAGCTCCAGCAAACAACGAAATTTATAGCAGCTTTTCCAAGCTTTTCCCAAACGCAATAAAACCAAATGAAAGCGGGAAACGATTGGCCTATATAAGCATATAGGGCAGCTTTGGGTTATAGTTTAACGTGTATTTAAAAGAAATTACACTTAAAAGTTCTAATCAAAGTTCGGCCATCTGAAAATACAAGCTTAGTATTAAATTCTATTAGCGTTTTTCAAAACATTCGGGTTACCGAATATGTAAGTAATGTTGTGCTAGTTTGTATCCTAACTTATTAGTTAACACGCTCCCATACCGCAGAAATGCGATTCGGAACAACTTCAGGAACCATAGAATAAACATTCCTTGATCCATTTATAAACCTTTTCCTGCATTCCTTCAATAAACAAATTAAGTTGGTCCAAACCAACTGTTTCTGGTTTTCGAAATCGCCATTGCTAAGTTGCTCTTGGGCCTGAGACTAACATTAACGTTAACCTGGTTAAGGGACTGATTAACAGCGGTTATATTAGATTACTTGCTTGCAACAACAGCTCCGGAAAGTATAAAAGGGTATCGCTTAGCGTTTGCTCATCTGCAACGGTGAAAATATTGATTTGTTCCGAAGTGTACCCTGCAATGTCAGCCAAAGCCCAGACTTCTTCAAGCTGCAGAATTGTGGGATTAGATTAAGCGGCTAAATGTTATTGCTCTTCCGATGAATCATACAAGTTATGAGTGGGGATGTCTTTGCGTTGTCGCCTGTTTATTATGTTAGATATGAAACTGTTTGTAATTTTATTTAACACATTTTAATTGGGACAGTTAAAATTTTACAGACTGATCCAAAAAATTTGTTTTGGTAGTTCTAAGTATATTTTATTTCACTGACTTATTAGAGCTTATTGTAACGATTATTTGCAACAAGATTTAAAAGAGGAAATACAACAAGAAAGCAACTCACCGACTAATTTTATAAGAGAATACGAATAAAACCTTAGGTAAAGCCAGCTAGAGATTTCTGTCACACATGCGGGTAAGTCAAAAAGAAGCTTGTCTCTGCCTCATTCATTGTCTAGGTCCCAAAGTGCATTCATTTCAGCCTCTTTCCTATTCATGTCTAACTCTTTATTTTGGGAATATTAAGGAAAATGTTGATGGTATTGGTAAAAGGAACCCTCTGAATCCATATCGATTGAAAATTTCATTCAGCATTAATCCATGTGGGCGTGGCTTTGACTTTTAATACGTCACAAAAGAAGGACATATGGAAGAGATGTCATAAATAGTATTGCCAACTTACAGAATAAAAAAATGTATTCGCTTCAAAAATTCCGGGAATTTTAAATTATTTTTTCACCTTACAATTCACAAATAATAAAGCACTTTTTTACACTTTTTATTTTTCAGCTCACTTTGACATGTATAACTCCAAATATTTTGGGACTTGGTGCGATATGCGGTATTGCATAGGTCAATCGATTTCTGACATCATGGGGCATTAATGGGTTAATGGGCACACTAGAGCAAAAAAAAATTTTATTCAGAAAGTTTCTTTGCAAATTCATGTACCGATGCGTTGAGGAGAATGGTCGAGACTATGAGGGTAGAGGTGATGATTAGGAAAATGGTCAATATTCTTTGGTTTAAAAGCCTAACAAGAATCTATATACTAATTTTGGTTATTCTAACATAATTCTTTATAATTATTATACAATATATGCGCAATAACAGTGTGCATAACTGTGCCAACTTTCAATTGTATACGATTGTTTTAGTCAAAGATTTATAAATGCTACCTAACTTTCTTCCGCATTATGCTCTTCAGATGTCTGCTCTCGTCAACCCAAAACTAAATGCTACTACTAATCCACTTCTGCATCACATGCTGCGGATGGCTATTTCAGTCCATCGAAAACCATTTGACACTTTTACTCCAGCTTGTCATCTTATGCTATGCATGATGGCCTTGGTTTGGCTGTAGTCAACAATCAAAAACCTAGCGCTACTCCATCAAATCCTCTTCTGGATCACTCAACGGGTTATTTTGCTTACTTTCGCACTTATTTACTGGGTAACAAAAAGTGCTTGTCTTGCCATCCAGTTTTACGTTGTGAATAACATTGGCGTAAGTACTTACCCCCTCATTTACCAGTAAGTAGACGTTGACGGTAGCTTTTGCACTCCCTTTTACAAGTAAGTAGCGAATATGGCAGCCCCTTCTTAGTAATGAAGAACTGACAAGTGATATGGCGCTGCACTACTTACCGATCTACTTACTGATAAGCAGTTCGCTGTACAGTAATAGGTGTTCACTTCTTCTTCTTGACTGGCCATAACAACAAGTTATCGGGTTATGGCTTGTTGTAGAGCACTCTTTCGAACACCGCCTTCTCCAATCGGTGATACCAAAAGTTGACCTGCCCCTTCGTCACCTTCTTTCAACATTATCATCATCCATACCCACATGATCAAGCTAGCGCAGATGCTGAACTATGTCAATGTCGTCGTAGAGTTCATCGTTCTATCGAATAACGCAGTCGTTACCAACGCGTAAAGGGTCATCTTACGCAGTACTTTCGGCTCGAACACTTCAAGGGCATCTTCATAAGACATAGTCAGCATCCATGTTTCACCGCCATAAAGCAAATCGTGAAGGATTACAGCGAAGAGTTCTAGTTTCGTTTAGCGAGAGTAGTCTCTACTTCTCATTTGCCTACTAAGACCATAGTAACATATATTGGCAAGAGTGAATCACTGCTTGGTTTTCATGCTGACATTGTTCTTCGCAGTGACGGTAGTGACAAGGTAGTCACGTTCCTTGACCATTTCAAAAGTATAGTTTTTTGACATCAAACTGAGAGTCCGACCTTTGCGGCTCTGCTCGAAGAAAACATATACTTTACCATGTTCTAATTTACAACCAGATCCTCCCTGGCCGATTCTCTTTCAATAGCGGCAGAATACACATCATCTGCGAAGGTCAGCAGGTCGACCCTCTTAATGTCAATATTTAAGCATTCTTATATACTCTCCGTCGCAAAGTTGAAGAAGTCGCAGGAGGGGGCAGCGCTGTCTGAAGTTCCCTAGGTATCGAAAGGTTTGGAAAGGTTCCTGTCTACCTTGACGGAGCTGCGACTGTTGATCAACGTCATTCTGCAAAGCTGGGATACCGAACTCTGACAATGCGGCATATGCGCAATCACTCAATGGGCTGTCAAATGCTGCTTTATAATCGACAAAGAGATGATGTGTGTCGATGCGGTATTCGTGGGTCTTTTTCAGGATTTGTAGAATGAATATCGATGGTAAATGGTAAACTTACCAGGATTAAAGCCACGGTGATGAGGTTGGTTTAGTTCTTTCGCGAATATCTTTAGTGTCTTACACAAGCGCATACCGTGGGTTCAGCCTTCCTGTCGAAAGTTTAGAGGACACCATTTGTGTTCACTGCCAGAGGAAAAAATGTATTAAAAAACTACCTCTAAAACTACCTCATCATCGATGAGGATTATTCGATAAAAATTAAGGAGAAGCGTACCACAAGCTGCCGCTCTTCTGATGACTTAACTTTAGAGTAAGGGAAGACCATTCGCGAAAAAGAGAGTAAACAAAAGCTGAAGACGTATTACATACAATGTTTTTATTTTTAACAGTAAATTTTAATTTTTGACCCTGACCCAAAATTTCACTTGCAGCTCCCTTAGCTTATCATTTTCTTTTGGGATGGGATTTGCGCAAACTTTTATGGTGCTTTGAGAGCCAATCATCAAATTGTATTTGCAAAGCAAGCGATTGCAACCTCGGAGTTAACGAGTGTATTGTCTCCACTAAGTAAGGCGTGAGTAATGGATCGATCTCTGTCTGAGCCGCAGCCCATTTCGGTACAACTATCGTGAGAATAGTTTTTTGGTCTGGACGAGTGCCAGGCTTAGAGGGTATTGCAACATCGAAGCGCACATCTGTGTTTGGCGCACATACAGGGGGCTTCCTTATGAGGCAGTCTGAAGCGGCCGTGGCGGCGGGCGATGCTTTGCTGGTGCTGTCTTCAGCTGTATCGGTTGCATCCGTTTTGGCTTTTGTTGGTGTCGCTTCGCCACTAGGGGCTTCGGTACTCAGCTTCCCCGCGCCACATGACACCAGTTTTGTGCCACTGGCTGCTTTGTCGCTAATGGGGCTGGCCACTGGTGAATTGCTTTGTTGAGCATCACCTGCGCCGGTTGCATCCTGATTAGTTGGTTTGCTCTTATTTTTTAAGGAAAACTTACCTGCTTCAGGTGACAACAGCTTGTCGCAGTTAGCTTCGGCTGCTTCCGCTGCTTTACTGCTGCTGGCCATTGGTGAATCACTCCGTGGTAGGTTTTCTGCACCCGTTGCCTTCTTTTTAGATTTTTTGGTCGTCGGTTGGCCCTCTAACGGGGGGCTTTCAGCAGAATCGGAGTCAATTTTCACTGCGTGCTTGGACAACATATTGGCACGCCACAAATAACTAAATTCTTGTAAAATCGTTTCATTGGCGCCTTCATCCATGAAATCTTCACGCACATTGTCAATAACATCCTTAATGATAGTATTATAAGTTTTTATCACGACTTTTTGGCATTCAGGCACAAATTTTTTTTTTTTCGACATTTTTTCTCACGGAATAACAAGCAGCAATGCCTGTCCAATGTGTCACAATGCTTGTGTACAATCTGGCAACTCTGCCAATAATCTGATCTTTATCAAGGGACAATAAAGTAAATACTTCTATGAAAGAGTCACCTTCAGCTTTGACGGCATAACTGTCTTTTTAGATATATTAAGGTCAAGGAGTTCAAATAGATTGACCGTTAAGGCCGTAAAATGCCGTGAGTATTTAAATAGAACGGGATCCTTGCCGTATCGTTCGATTTTGATGAATGGTTGCCATTTGATTTGTTTGTATTTCAATCATATGGCAACGTTGCTCATAAAAGTTATGTTATAAGTTAGTTATACACTAAAAACGCAAATATAAAATTGTGCAAATAAGAAAATTTGCAAATATTTGTTTATTGATTTAAGAGTATCGATCCTGTTTTATTACAGTAAGCAAGTTTTAAATAATTTACAATAAAAAACTGGAAAAACAGTTTATTTTACAAATGAAATAAAACAACAAATAACTAAGTAAGCATTTACCCAAAAGTCAGTATCACTCAAATTCTAAAAAAAAACTATGCCCCATCCATCGATGAGTTCAAAATAAAAGGATTCATACTGAAATAGAGAGTAAGATTGAAATTCGCTATGCGTCCATTAACATGCAGGAACAAAGGACGCAGTTTCTCAAATGGTCGAGGAATTGCAAGAGTTACAAGCGATTTCATCAAAGTTTACATTGGGCGACAGCCATTTTGCTGCGAGGAAGATTGTCGCTGTTTTGTTTTTGTTAGTAATTTGGCTTCGCTGAATTAAAAACTGGCCACCATTTTGTTCAATCGTATTTTAACCAGATATCTATGTCCGTATCATTGCATTCTTCTTATTAATTATTCTTTGTTCTTGTCATCTACATCTACTTGGATCGTAGGGTCTCCACCAGCTCCTAGTTATCCATAATCAAATCACGCTATGCTATTCTTCTTACAGGTATTGAGATCCTTCATCTGCTAGAGTACTACATACTCCTATCCAATCGATAGCTTAGCCTCGGTTTAGTATCGAGGCGTCTAAAGATGCAGAGGAAATCTTCGCTGGCTTTTTCTCGAGCGACGACACGAATAATGCGCCTTGCCATGATGCGTTTAGGATTATAATCAAGCGGCTCCAAAGTAACAAGCTGCTGGTACATGCGGCCTGCCTGCTATGTTGGTCAAGACTGGCGGTAATAGGTAGAGAGTAGAGTGCTTGGAGCCTTGGTGTCCTCTGCTCTGCTCTCAAGAAGGTTAAACCGACGGTATACGCTAACTACCGAGGTATTAGTCTTTATTCTATCACATATTTTAAGGCTCTATCGGGCGTGTTGTGTGAAAGACTGAGTACATTAGCGAAAGATCGGACCTTATCAGTGAAGTGCTTGGTAACTCCACCCGTGACCAGATGTTCTTACTACTCCAAATCGTGGAAAAGACCCACGAATACCAAATCGACAACCACCATCTCTTTGTCGTTTATAAAGCAAACATATATTGCCGCATTTTCAGAGCTCGATATGCCTGCAAACTTGGTGTGATATTGCAGATTGACGTTGAGCAACACACGCAGCTACTTCAAGGTAGGTGCGAACCTCTCAGAACCTTTATATACTAAGCGGGGCTTAAGGCAAGGTGATGACATCTACTGCAACTTTGTGATGGAGAGTGTTTTGCGAAAGGCAAATATTCATTGGCAGTGGACCAGAGTTGCTCTCCTACGTAAATGATATTCATATCATTGGTAGTACAAAGCGGGAAGCTACCTGGGCTTTTGCACCATTTGAAAGAGAATCTGCCAAGGTGTAACTGGTTGTAAATGAGAGCAAGACAAAGTGTATGTTTTCGTCGAGTAATGATTAGCGGCGGTTGGACTCTAAGATTGATGTTGAAAACTACACTTTTGATGTAAGTAGGAGGAGGAGTTTCGTCTACCATGGCACAACCGTAACAACGAAAAAGGTCAGCATAGAGAACCAGCATAGAATCACTCTTGTCAATATATGATACTTTGATCACAGTAGGCCTCTCCCGCCAGATGAAAGTGAAACTCTAATCTTTCCTGTTTTGCTTTATGGTGCTGAAGCCTGGGTGATGACGCCTTCTGATGCAGACGCTTTTGTAGTGTTTCACCGGAAAGTACTCAGTAAAATCTTTGGCCTTTTCCGCGTTGGCAACGACTACCGCATTCAATGGAACGACAACATGTCTTGGAAGGATCAGGTCACACTGCACACCTTTGGAGTGGGAGTTAGCCAAGCAGAGATGGAGAAGAGCTATACATCTGTAACCCACTTACGGTTTGCTTTATCTTTTGCTTTCTTTGCCTCAACTTTCTCTTTCTGCTTCTTCAATGGCTACCTTTTCTTATATAATGATGATTATTTAAATAAATCATTATAATATTTTTCCTTAAATAGATTTAAGTAGGGTTGATTTTTTCAAATTAAGGCACATATTATTGAGAGACTTAAACAAATGCTGCAGATTCTTATTCAAATTCGTAATTAAACAATTTTCTCTTTAATTTCCAACTTTTGTGTTTACTTTATCGCAGTTGTAAACCGTTTATATTGTAGAGGATTTTCCAAGAAATCTCTGAATACTCTATTAGCGCCTTTTTTTAACACTTTTAAGCGAATTCCAGTGTTTAGCGAATCATAAACACAAATTTAGCAAAAACTTTGCTCTCAAACAATGAAAACTCAACTCAACGCTTGACCTTGCCCATTTTTCGTTATAGGAAAAATACATAAAAAAAAGAAAAGGTTGCCAATCCTTTGGAAACTTTGCACAGCAGCATTTTTTGTTTTAATTTGTTTAACTTTTTATTTATACTGCCTGCCACGTCAACATTTATTGCTTAACTTGTTTTTTTTTTGTGTTAGCTGCCCCGCCTCTGATTTGGTTCAAGTGGGCGTTTACTGACCCTTGTGTGTCAGCCAAGCGACCTTTTGGTCAAAGTTTACATAGGTCAAAGAAAATATTTTGAAAAACAAACTCGAACACACACACACTGACACACGGCATACAAGCGCATAGTCGCATATGACATGACAAGTTTTATGGCTCACCTTTTTGGACAGGTGCCACCCAACTGCCAGAGCTCAGCTTTAGATTCCAGGGTCAACAATCCACAGGGTGTGCCTCTTCCGCTCGTTGTGGTCGGCCGGAAACTTTGCCAAGCAATAAAGTATTGAAAATTTAATTTCTATAAAGCTACCCAAGCCGCCATTAGCAACATGTGAAAAGTGCAATCCAACAACAAGAGGACCCAACATTTTTGGTAAATAAGGACTACTTTTAAATAGTGGGGATGTTTGTCACAGAGTTCCTGTGGGATTCAATTCAAGATGTGGTTAGTGAACTTGCCAACCAAGTTGCGTATTTAAAAAATAAAGGATACAAAAAGTTTCGCATATGAAGAGAGTATCTAAAAAAAAACAAGTATTTTTTCACTCAAGACCAAAAAAAATAATTGTTGCTTGTTTTGAGTTACTCTCAAAACTCCTTTTTCGCATGGCTACCGACGCTTCCTGCTGTAAAAAAAAAAGTCTTCAAATTGAAAGGGACTCTGCACAATACCCTATTCATACAATAAACATGTACAATATATTGCAAACTTAAGTATGTTAAGCCATATCTCGGTTTTTTGGTTTTCCCAGCTTTTCCTTTAGACAGCTGATACAAAAAACTACTTAAATTTTGCAGCTGCGGTTGACCAAAACGCTTAGCAAAAAGCGCTGCCATCTGCTTGATTGAATTCTATTTCACTTTACCTCAGTCTTAGCGTATTTTCCACTTATGTCCGTGTTTTGTGCTGAAACACACCTGAAGTGTGGCCAAGGTTTCGCTTAAATAAATGGAAATTGTTTATAAGCTTTGTTAGCGCAGCTGCCAAAAAAAATAAAGGTAAATCTAATTAAATTGTATGTCCGCCTATTTTGCTGGCTCAGAAGCCAGCTGCTAAGTTGGTACAGTTGCGTTGTGCCTAGTTTTTCAACAGCTGCGCATTAACATGTTTACACTTCTGGCGGATTGAGGGTACTCCCCATATATGTATCAGCAAATTTGTGTGCAACTTTTGTGTTTATTTTTTGTTTAGCCAAACAAAGTTTCAGGGATGCCACTTCCTGTGCTACTTACTAACTTGGTAGAAGCGACTTTCCACTGCATTTTTGCATGCCGGGCACATAACTTATTTGCAGCTTCCTGTAGCCTATAACTGTAACTGTGTTTGTTTTTTACTTTAGTATTGGTGTGTGCTGAAAAACTTAACACGTTCATGTTGCTTTTGTATAAATAAAGTTTCGGTTTTTCTGGTTTTTTGGCTTTGCGGCCTTATCTATCTCACTCCCTCTCCCTCCGACGGCGCTTTAAACTTTCCATAAAAAAAAAACTGCTCTTTTGTGGGCTGCCTGTTCATAGCCGAAGGTTAGCCCAGAACAGGTATAAATTTGTTTGCCTTGCTGTAGAAAGGACGCCGGAGCATAGCTGGTTTTTTATTGGAAAACTTTTCGAAATGACTTTATTAATGTGCCAATGAGTTTGCTGGCTGCTAAAATTAATGAATATTTTGCCATTTGGCTGGCCACATAATGCTGATAATGATGAATTTATGTCAAATTTAACACGAAACTGGGAACTGATTTTGATTGCGGGCCACTTGAAACAAGCTAAAACCAACTGCCCGCATAATTCAATTAAGTTGTCCCTAAAATTTAATCAATTTTAAATTGTGTGCACAGAATTTTAATTATTTTGCTACGTAACACTGACGACAAGTGGCCCAAATCAAAAATGTCAGTGCAGAATAAGCGTTTTGGTCAACTCTTTTTTATGTGCTCACACATTAATTTCATATAAAAATAATCAACATTGTGGAATTTTTATGGGCGTGTCCTTGTCCAGTAACACATTTATTGCTTTGCCGCTCTTGTCATTTAAATTGCGCCAACTGGGGCCAACAACTAACCACAGCCCCATTGTTGGCAGAGACTATGGTCAACGCCAAATAACAAAAAACCAAAAAAATTGCGCCTACACGTCGTATGCGTAATTACGCATACGCCATGTGCGCTACGCTGACAGTCCAACAACAGCCGACAGTTAACAGCCCCTGAAAACTGAAGGGGTGAACATTGCCGAATTCATGCACGTCGCACACGCCTCAATAATTTACACCAGGCGTTGCTGCAACTGTACAAGCCATAAAAATGCTTGAAACGCGGACGCAATTTGCTTTGATAAGAGGGCGAGCGGCTGCGGGGTGGAGCGTAGTGGCAAGGGGCGCCCTGTGAACGCTTGATGTGTATGTTTGGCGCATTAAATTCCAAGAAACTGACAACAATTTGTCTGCGTTCCTCTTAAAGCCATTTCGATGTCAATTGGCAGGTTGAATGAAAGTCGTACAGTAGAGCTTGACTTTTGATGGCAAGTCAGTAGTCACCGCAAGTCTGTACCGTTCCAACTAGCTACATTTTCAATATGCTGCTTTAGAAATAAGTGAGAACCTCATTTGAATCGTAAACAATAGAAGTCAGAGCACGGTACGCACGCCTTTCTAAAAATCCTAGACAAGCTAAGCAATTTGCTTATGCAGGTTAGAGCGAGGCAGTGATAGTAATTTGCTGGCAGACAAGCGGTGAGCACTATAAAACGCAGAGCGGTTGCTGCATACAAGTTCACTTGATCGCCGATCGCCGAACTCACAGGTCTTACTTCGGTAAGTGCCCAAAGTTGTTAACAATATTCATTGGCCCTTGATTTTGTTTAGATCATTCGAATCAAAACCTTGTACTCCTTGTAATCATTTCAGATACAGCGTGTGCGAATGGATTATTTGGCCTAAAGCTATGTGCATGCTCCACCTCAGATTCAACGTAGTGCAGAAGAAGAATCATTGCCGATCGCCGAACTACTTACTCCGGTAAAAGCACAAGGTAGTTGACAACAGCTTGTCTACACAGGCCCGAATTCCAAGTGGTACTGATTTTATTTGGATCTATTGCACCAGAAACATGTGCGATATCCTTCTAATATTCTACAGCATCACATGCAGCGGTTGCGGCTGAATCAGTCGGTCCAAAGCCATGTGCACGCTCCACTTCAGCTGCCACATGGTACTCATTTATCTTGGATCAATCGCATTAAAATCATATGCTCCTTCTTATCCTCATCAGAAATTCAGCTGATTCTCACTTCAAACACGTATTGCTTACGTTTGTCAGCTACGACATTGAACTGAAGTTTTAACTTGTTCTGGACTTTGTGCCGGGAAAACAGCTGAATAGGAGGAAGATGAGGTCGCTCTACGTACTTCTCAAATACCGATGCCCAAAATAACGTTTTGTCATTTGAAACAAATTTGATATAAATCCGTCCACTATATCATATAACTACTATACAAATTATCGACAATTTTGAATACGTGTCGTCACGCTTGCTCAGTTTCAACATGTTTGAAGAAATAAAGAATAATATACATGCTCATTGCGTGAACTCGCATGGGTTCAAGCTTATTAATGCTCTATCAACACGGCATATATGCGGCATACAAATAGGTTGCTTTATAACGATCCATATTAAGCGGCTTATACTTATAAATAGAGTTCAATCTTCTCGTCTCTACAAGTGAGGAAATCCCGACATGGCTGGGTGAAAGCATGCCTAAGAACACGGCACGACAAGGGTTTACAGCCACAAGCAGAACATAACTGTAAAGAATTACAGTCTGCATCTATAAACCATCATGTACTTTGGCCCTATGACCTATGAAAAACTTTCAAAGTCAGATGAAATTCCTTATCGTACTCAACTATACTGATGTTCTGAGTTCTCGCATACAGTGTAGTATTAGAATTGGAAAATATTAATTATCTTTACACCTGTCGAAAGGATTTTACTCAAAATGAGGAATAAGCAAGGAAGGAGCAAAAAAAGTGACTGCTATCTACATACAGAGTTACCAGCGACAAATCCGGCCTTGTAGGAAGACCAGATGCTTGGCGACTGATTTTGACTTATCCTCCATTGCTAGGGACTTTTACCCAACAGATACTACGAAGAGCTGATTGACAATCGAAGGACCACTCCCTCTTATTTACTGAATTTGAAGAATGCTCGTTATCTTTTCACAACAGTCAAATGATAACTGAACACTTAAAGAAAAGCAAATGCACTAGTAACGGTATCCAATTTTCTTGTGGAAATTGAAAAATGCTTCCTAAGAAAACATTCCTTGAATATATGAGCACTCCGTGTTAGTAATCGTTTATTTCTGAGTCTTTCGTTAACTACTACTTTTATGGAAATGCAAAAATTTGTAACTTATGTCATGGGCAACATTACAAAAACAAAATATGGAAATCAGCGTTAACTCCAAAAGAAGCCATAAACGACTTCAGTTGGGCTGCAACTTGGAATTATACGCAAAAGGAATTCATCGCAAAGAAGCGATACTCGCCATCATTATCGCTAAAGCAACAAATGTAAGGTAGAGACTGTATATAAGAAATTTGCATATCCAAACCGCTTGCTAGGGGGAACTTTTTACCAGTTTTGGCTTTGAACGCATCTATAAATGACAAAAGTTAAAAGTCTACTTTATTGGCAACACACATTTTCCACTTACCCTTTATTTCGTCATATGTAATACTAGTACTCAATTTGTTGGCACCGGCCTTTTCGAGCACATCCAATATATCATCACCCAAAGTCGGGTACTGACAGCCCAATTGAAAGAAGTACTCTTCCACCGATTCAGTCATGGTGTTTGTACTTGCAAAGCCAATTTATTTCAGATTTATTTCAAATAAGTTTATTTCCGAATTATAAGTTCTAATATATTGAAGTATTTCAAACAACGTGTTATGCTTGCTTTGATGACAAAAACGACAGCACACATTTATATAGAGCTCTATCGGTCTGAGATTTTTTCAGTAAATAAGCCTTAGGCCTAGCAGTTCGGGGAGGCGACCCGACAAGCGCATTCGACCGAACTTTTTCTTAAGAAGCGATTCGGCTACTGCGTATAAGTCGTACTTGTTTTACACTCATTCATATTTCACACACAAATAGTTTTCTGGTCACCAGAACAGCACTTTTCATATATACTATTCCGATTATCGCTTTCGTCCTCTGAGACGGTTGAGAACCTTCCAGCATTTACTCGCAAGCTTCGGCACATCGAGAAAAGTTGCAGCGCGCAGAATATCAACAATGTCTTCCGTATGCAGACTGTCCGCATCGGACTTCATCCACGTATAGACTAACTCAAACCCATGTGGTGATAACATGGGTGAGTTGAAAACAGCAATACTCTCGCTCTTAAACTCACGAATGCGTTTCGAATGCAGAGCGATCACATCATAATGGGTGTGAAACTCCTTGCCACATACCACAACCAACGGATCTAAGTGCTTTTCATTGTAAAATCAGCTGATTATTTTGCCTGTGGTGTCAGGAATTGAAGTGGATTTAAACATAATTTGCAGTGAATAATAGCAATTGTTTAAATCACGTAATACCTTTATTACTAACCTTAGTAGCAGCCTGATATCGATGGTATCGCTGGTATCGATCCTCGCTGTTACTCGTCAGCATCGATCGCAACTGCGTTGCCATTTCCATTTGCATCACTGCTAGACACTTCAACTCAAAACATCAAAAGTCATACCAGCCAGGCGGCACTGTACCAATTTTTGTTTATATACATAGCTGCTACTCTTTACATTTTCTTGATTTTTGCTTTATTTCCTTTTTCCCCTGTTTACCTCTCTCATTCGCTTTATTCTTGTTTTTGTTCTGTTGCTGTTGCTGTACTTGTAAAATTTGTACAAAGAGCACGGCAGCCGGGAATGAAAATGAAATTAACATTTGTGTCCCATACCAGCTTCTGGTGCAGATTCCTGAAACCGAGTTGGCAGCTTTTGTGTGCTTGCATATTGACATGCTGCCTTGGAAAATGTTGCTCTTGGCAAGTGCTTTATGGCTCTTATTTGTTTAAAGACCTGCACATAAACACACATGTTGTGCTTGTAAGCTTAAGCGTTTAGCTTGTGTGCAAGAAGTTGTCTTAGATACAATCTTTGTTGGCCATAACTTAACCCGGCATAACCCTGAGCTGCGCCAATCTACAACCTTAACTTAAATGAAATCATATATCATACAATATGTTAGAGTATTTGTTTGCTTTGGGCATATTTAAATGATGTTATATTTGAGCTTAAGCCAAATGCAGCAGCAGCGGCGCAGCATCAGGAAAAACTTTGCCTGCAGCAGCGTTGTTCCACACTTGACTTGACGACACTGTGGCGCCCCAAAAGCAGGCAGCAAAACACAACAACAACAGCGCCAAGTACCGCTACAACAACACAACTTGCCACTAATTAAACTTTAAAGCACGTAGCACTTGACAGCCAAGACGAGCGGCGTTTTTTCCGTTTAGTTTTATTTTGCTTTTGCCTTGGCATTGTTTCATGAAGCATGGAAAATTGTATTTCCATTTAATGAGTAAAAATAAACTCCATTTGATATTTATGACTTGTTAAACACAATGCTTTTAATTTAGTTTATAAAGCTTACGGTGGTCATGCATCAAAAGTTCATTCATAAAAATTAACACAAATAGCTAAAGGCCATTAGACAAGAGCTTTGCGTGCAATTCAAAGGCAGCCACATAAAATTTCCCAAACAAGCCTGAAACCGTTATTTAAGAGAGTCAGCTGCGAAGAGAGTTGCTGCTGATTGAGAAAAGAACATTATGTTTGAATCATAATATCAGCATGAATGATTTTTTCGATGAGTTGTCATATGCCATATCCAACGAAACACGTTAGGAGAGTAAGAGTAAAAGTTATGAGATGATGTGGCAGTTCCACTTCTAGCCAATCTTTGCGATACCCATAGAGTGTCGTGAAGACCGCACAAAGGTATAGTAAATACCTCACTCATGTGACGCATTTACATAACCTCCAAGAATGCGCATTTTTGTCTTTGCAAAAGGTGGACAGTGACACAAAAAGTGTTCTGTCGAATCGTCCTTCAAGATAGGCCACGCAAGTTGAGCATTCAATGAGACCAATTTTGTATTACGACTCGTAAACAACCAAACTAGTGCTTGCAGATATTTTCTCTTCCTACGAAGATGACAGGTCTTCGGTTCCTTTACAAATGTGTTTCGTAACGCGACATTCATTGGAGGATATTCAGGGTTCCTTACAGATTCTGTCGGCATGGAGCGCTATCCGTCGAAGCAATACTGCAGGGTTGATATGCTCAATAGGAATACTAATTAGAACCAGGGGGTTCCGTCGCCTGCTCACTGTGCTCGCCCACCACCGTTCTGTATGAGACTATATCAATATCCATATCCATTTAAATCTCATCTCCTCTCATCTCATGTCATTTCATTCCATTTTATGTCATTTCATTCGATTTTATTCCATCTCATCTCCTCTCATCTCTCATATTCTCTTCTCTTCTATTCTCCTCTCATCTTTTCTTTTTTTCGCTTCTTTTCTTTTCTCCCCTCCTTTCATCAAATCTTATCTCCTCCCTGTCATCTCATCTCATTTCACCATATATTACTTATCTCATTTTATATTAATCACATTACTCCTTGCTCTCATCATCTCATCTCCCCTCATCTCATCTCATGCTCTTATGCAGTTTAAAAATGGACGAATTTCGCAAGAAAGTAATATTTACTTTGAACTGCAGGATTTACACTATCCTACTGCCTTTACGCAATTCTTTTGTGCTTGGTTTGTCAGCTTTGTTTTGTCAGCTTTTTTAGGGAGCTGTTTACGATAGCATATCAATGAGCTTGACATGCCGGCACAATAGGCCAAGTCAATAATGCGTAGGTCCGTTTTTCGTCATTTTTCGTAACGCAGATTTCCCATTTGCTGATTATTTCTATTGCAGCTATGTGTAATAGTTGACCGATTTTGATTAAACCTGACACTAACGTGAAAACACGCCATACTGAGTCTTAGGTTCATGGTTAGTACTTATCTCCACCCACCTAACTGTGTCACAGTTTCAGGTACAGCCACGCCCACCAATTATATTGAGATACGACACAGCAGGCACATAAAATCTGTGCTTATAACTTAAGCTTCACTTTATTGTTAGCCACACCGGAAGTTCAGCCCTTGGCCCTGCAACAGACCGCAACAATAGCTTTTTACAGCTATTCAATTAGCAAACATATATAATGGAGATATTGGCCATCCCTCAACAACTCTATTGCAGCCAAGGACAGACATGCCCAAATTGTGTATTCCTACGGCGGGTAGGCAGTCGCCGGAAACTGAAGTTGTAATAATAACAATAAAGAAAATATTTGTGTGCCTCGTCTGTTTCGAGGGTGTTGTCCAGCCGGTCAATCAACTCGAAGTGAAACCCAAACGACAATTGTTCCCTGGTTTTATACACGCCTGTGACATTAGCACGCCTAACTCAATGAAAGTTCAATGCCTTAGAGGCATCGACACACACACACACACACACACACACACACGCAGATACAAGGATATACGGCAACAATTGAATTGAACTGGGAGCAACTTGGTCAGCACTGTTTGATAAGGCGAAATTCGATTGACATGCTTGTCAAATTGGCAGACTGTAATAATCTGCCATGTGCACAAAGAACGATACCAAAAAATCAAATGGATAAGGTCTGTTTATACTCTACAAGGTAATGAATAGTTTGGTCAGCTATTCCTAGCAGCCTCTAGTGTAGATTCAAGAAGTACTTAATATGATGAAGTGATCAGTTGATTCTGTAAGACCTTTGACAACAACTATCGCATTTGAAGGTACGACGAACTCTATGAGCTCTACGACAACATTGACATAGTCAAGCGAACATCTGGTTGGGTTATGTTATGTGTAAGGATGGGAGAAAGATTTTCATTGAGGCTGCTGAAGAAAGGCGAAGAAGGAGCAAACTATGTCTCCGTTAAAAGGACCGTCTCCGTTGAAGGACCAGGTCGAAAGCACGCTAACTACCTTTAGTATCAACGAATTTGGAAAGCGCGCGCAAAGCAGAGGCACTTGGAGGATTCAACATTTAAAGTTCGCATTTATTTAAGACTAAACTCATATAGGTAGAGAAGATGAAAACATAGCAAAGATGGCCTTCCAGTGGAATCCGCATGGCAGCCGACGTAGAGGTCGCCCATGACAAACATAGATGCGCACTGTACACAACAAGAGTAGTTCCAAAGCCACCTGGAGTGAATTAATACACCTATGTAGCTGCTAGGAATCGTTGGAGATCTTTTGTTTCTGCCCTATGCTGCGACTGGCAAATAGTATCCGGGATGACTCCAGAGCTAACATATTTGAAGAACCCCTGACGGCGAATTTTGTTTTCAACTCAAGAAATAACGCACAATCTCAATCGCAAGTCCTCAAAAGCAAATTTATAGTCGGATTCTAGCTCCTTCTTTAAAAAAGTCAGCTAAAAGACATGTGTTAGTCCAGTTCCAACTGGAATACTTGTAAACAATGAACCTGCAGTGTATGATATCGATATTGCAAACCTATTTGCAACTTTTTTCCAAACTAACTACTCTTCATCTTCGCCGCATGTGACCGTCAACCAATAATGGGTTAGTTGGTGGTTACAATACACCAAGAACGGTTTTTGACGCCATAGTTCAAAATTGCCATTTTAACCTTAAATCATCATATTCATATTGTCCTGATATGATTCCCTCTGCATTATTAAACCATTGTTCTACGATTATGGCATTAAATCTCAATATATGTACGCTTTACAAAATCGATTAACTCTGTCATATTCCCTAGTGAAGCAATAGGAAATTTTGCGAAACCAAGTTTCATCGCTACACCTTTTGATCATTGACATAATTGCTGAATAACTGAATCTCGCTTTATCAGCAATGGAGATCAATGCACACGGACCTTTTGTCGTTTCCAGCCAAGATCATTGATGTTTTTTCATATGGTCGCCAAATTATTGTCAAGTAAAATGGCTTACTAAAGTTGCATATGCTTGAATTTTCGAACTCTTTAGTACACCGCATCAAATCTACTATGAATGAGAAAATCAACAGGTTGCTTTTCAAAGTGCATTTTCCAACGTGACCAATAAAACTTCTGGAGTTCCAAAACTCTTTTATACTAATATTCATTAACGACTTGCCGGTAGTACTCCGATCAACAAAAATCCTGATAATTCCAGTGTATCTGACATCAGGGTTTAGAGTAACCTTCAGTGCGATCTTGATAGTTTCTTTGAATGGTGTGCAGCTAATCATCTCAAAGGGAATATTACACAATAATGAGTTTTTCAAGAAGACTTCCCACGTTACCATTATTCCAATCACCACATTCAGACAAGGCGATGCCTTCTTCTGCGACCCCGTCAACTTTGTGAATAAGAGTGTAATGCGAAATGCCAAAGGTGAGTCTGTTGCTAAGTAAGAGCAAGACAAGGTATATGTTTTCTTGCTCTCAGTTTGATGTTGAAAACTTCACGTTTAATGTTGTCAAGGATTTTCTCTACCTTTTCACTAACTTCACAACGAAGAACGATGTCAGCCATTACCTTGGTCTCAGTATGCAAATGAGTAGTAGTAAATCTATACATGACGCCTTCCCGTTTTGTCTTATGGCGCTGATGATGCAGTCTGCTGCAGTTACCCTTGGAGTGTTGGAGCGTAAAGTGCTTCGTAAGTTCTTTGGCCTCTTACGCATTGGCAACAACTAACACCACTCGATGAAGCGACGAATCATATGAGCTCTACATTGACATAATATTAATTATGTTAATATCCAGCAGTTGCACTGGCTAGCTCATGTTGGGCGTATCGATGAAAAAGCTCCTGCAATGTAGGTCTTCAATTCACCTATTGAAGGAAGGCGACTAAAGGACATGAAGAGTACATACCAACTATCTTTAGTAACACCCATAGGATAAGAGAGCGGCGTCTGAAGGAGCACTTTACATTAAGACGTAACCCTGTAGTGGGTTATTATAACCAGTCAATAAGAAGAAAACCATTTAAATTTCTTTAAAGACCTGGGAAAGCTAAATCTCTTCTGGGATTCATAAATTGTTGTTTAAAAGAATTCTTGTATTATATCTCTTAGTCGCCCGTTCTTAGAACTGTTTGTTAATATGCTATGCAGCTTTAACAAAGAAATCTCTGGCGAGCTAAAGGCAAAGCTTCTTAGTATTTTATAAAGCCATATAATTAAACTTGAACTTTTTTTGTACAAATAATGAAAATCTAATTTTGTAGTTAAATGCAACATTATATTACTTTTAGCTCCGTCCAAACCTAATTGAAGAAAAGTCTACTTCAGTTCCGGTTCTTGACTCTGTGCAAGTTCACTACAGAGTGGCATGCAACCTTTGTGTAGCATAAGCGGTCGCCAAGGTGATACCACTACAGCACCAAGCTGAAAGACATTTAAAGAGAGTTTATGTCATAGTTTTTATTAAAATTAACTTTAAATTTAAGTTTTGATTTATGATTGCATAAAGAGTATTGCAACTTTGTTAGAAACGAAGCCAGATTTCTGTTCTTGGTCTTATCTAATGGTGGCTTTTGTAACTTGATACATGCGATATATTGTGTGTGTGTGTGTTTAGCTGCGTGGGCAGTTTTTGCTGAGAAGCCTATTGCATTCAATATCCACGTTATTCGCATAAAGAAATTGAATTTCAAGAGTTGCCATATTGACATAAAATAAACAGGTAATGGAATCTAATGAGTATGTTACAGTTGAAGACTATTTGTTTTTTTTTTTTTTGTAGTTTTTTGTCGCCTGGCTGTCTGCCAAAGATAATTGCTTCCTTTATGCATTTTCAGCTGGCAAAATATTTACAACTTTTCTTGGAAGTTTTCAAAAGAAACATTTCCTTTTGGTTGCATCAGTTTGTCGGTAAGTTTTTATATTTTCATCTTCCGTTTACTATTAAAGATAAAGTAGCAAAAAGCAATTCTTCTTATGCATATTTCACGGTGCTGTTGAACTGCACAAATTGCCTTGACTCAACACACAGATACACGCACACTCCCGCACACATCATTGCTCACACAGAGTATATGCACATATCTTTATAGCTCTTTGTCTATGTGAACCTTTGACATTGGGTGGAATCTCGACTATGGCTATCCTTTGAGTCATCAACTTTTCACTGTCATTTGGCTGATTGCTTTTATAAAATTATTTCCATTAGATTTTTGGCGAATTTCCAATCGAGCAAACTGCACTGATATGTATAATAGCTACATGATATTTAGGCAAGCCCTAGTTTTTATTATGCCTTTACACAAGGTTTACCAGATACCAAAATCCACTTTGGAGTCAAAAAGTTTAAATACTCTTCTAGATAAGAAGAAATTCAAAGGGTTACCAACTTTATGAGCTCTACGACGAAATTAGCACAGACAAGTGGATTAACATCCACCGGCTATGCTGGCTAAGTCATGTTGTGCGTATGGGTGAAGAAGCTCCAGCGAGAAAGGTCTTCATTTTGGCTGTTGAAGGGAGGCGACGAAGTGTCTGACCTTGTCTCCTTTGGAAGGTTCTGGTAGAAAGCATACTTACTACCTTTGGTATTACCGTTTGGAGAAGGCGCCCGAAAAGTAGTGATCTATATCAGTAGCCGTAGCCCGGCAATTAGTTCTTACGACCACTTAAGAAGAGAAGTAGCTACCTGCTTTTCGTGTCGGTCTCACGAATTCAGACCCGTTTCTAAAAGTTTCTTAAATATTTAAGCTACGCCAAAGGCCACTTTGAGTAACAAGCACGATAGGTCTTCATGTCATCTATTGAAGGAAGGCGACAAAGAGAGAGTTAGAGTACATACTCAACACCTTTAGTAACACGCATAAAAGAAAAGAGGTGCACCTGAAGTAGTACTTTATAACAGGCCGAAACTCTGTAGCGGGTTAGTATGACCAGTCGAAAAGAAGAAGACAATTATAATATTTTTAAAGACCAGGGAATTTAGCAAAGCGATATGTCTTATTGGGTCCATAAAGTGTTGATTGGAAGAATTCTTTGAACACACCTCTTGTTCGCCCAAATTGTCAATAGACTAAGCAGAAAAAAAAATAGGTTACTTAAGCTTTAAAGCTATAAAAAAAATACTGAGAGTCTATAAAAAATTAACTCTCTTTTGGCTCATACTTAGTTCGAAACTTATACTGCCTGCAGGAGACCATTCCAGAAAATAATAAATTTTTTGAAATTGACTAAAAAGTTGACACTAGAAAATTAAGAAAGCTGCCTATATGAACACAAATTAATGGAAAACGGAGATCATCCTGAATAACTTAAACATTTCTTTCAATCAGTTTTAAATAAGATAAATTAAATACTCAGAACAAATTTTGTGTTCGAAATACGGATCCATGAGAATATTGTGATAAGAACAGATTTTTTAAAATAAAGAAAAATTCTTTTTTGAACATGCCAAGCTCGAAGAAGGACCGAAATTTGTATACTTTTGATATGAAACATTAAATACACATACTCACAATTATATCAATAATAAAGTGAACAGCTATTTCGATGTTCCATTGCTGCCACAACGTCAAGAGTTACTTCAAGCTTACCGTCCCAAAAACAGTTACCAAAATAAACACTCTATTTGAAACCGTTTCTCAATTTGGTTACGTATTCCCATATGTGTTGTAAATCCAAACAGATTTCAATGAGAATTTCTGCCAAATTTAGTCAAAAGTTACTTACGTAACGCTTATTGAACAAAACGTAACTGCCAAACTTTCCACAATTTGTTACAAACTACATAACAAAGTTTAAATACGACCTGTAAGAGTACACAAAGCTTTAAGAAGCGCAAAAAATGAGTGGACAAAAACTTATGGCTACTTTTTTGTTTGCAAGTATGACCCTGACTTTGATTTTCTTGCCGATTTTCAATCGTTGGCCATTACCATTGTATCTGTATCTACATTTGTAAGGCGCTTGCTCTTAGTCCAATTGAATAGCAAATCCTTGCTTAGCTCCGCTCCGAGCAACTCAGCTGTAGTTTACAAGCTAAATCCAAAGATATGACAGCTTTTCAGTGCAGCTTTGACGAGAGTGAGGCTATAATTAATGGCCATACTGTTACCTGGCCTTCTTGGCTTATAAATGACTTGAGTTTTATTTCGCTTTGTCCTTAATTTGTCAACAATGAAAAACTTAAGGATTGTGGTTATAACTGTGCACGAAAAAGGTCAGCTAGCAAATTGAAGCCACTTTTGGCCACTCTGTGAGTTTTTCCTGCCCTAATTGCGTGCATAATTAATTATGTTTATTTGCAAATATATTGCGAATTGTATTTTTCTGTGTTTGCTGAATTTTCCTGTGATTAAGTTAGAGTCAGAGTTTTGTTGATTTATTTTTGTGGCGTGTCTACACTGGATTCACCTGTTCGCAGCAGACGTCATTAATATTCATACATATTCATTTGCTGCTTTGCGTGCGTTGTGTCAGCAGCAGCTACGTTTGGGCAACACTGCAGGGTTGCCACGTGACCGACTGAAAATATAACAAACTTGCCGCAAGTTGACGAATTCTGAAAGTTTTCAGATAGATAAATTAATACTTGCAGCTAACGCTACATAGAAAGGAGATTCTCACAGTGAAAGATACATATGTGGCAACCTCATCTGGGCAACAGCAGCGCCCTCTGCCTCATCGTAGTAGGCGCAAGCAAATGAGATATTTTTCCTGCAAAGATTTCCCAACGCTAACAGATATCGTCATCGATAACTTACTTCTGAACACCCGCCATAGGCACACACTAAAGTAAAGATCTTATAATTTAAACCTAAATGAAATAAAGGAAGCATCAACTAAATTCCACAGATATACTAGATATACATATATATATAGATATAATGAGAAGTGAAAAGGACAATCGTTTTACTTGTTACACGAAGCGAATTTTTCTCACAAAATATCGCTCTATACAAGGATGTATAGGGTTGCAGGCGAGACAGCTTACGGGCGTTATAACCGTGCGAGATACAGCTTGAAAATATTTCTTCGTGTAAGAGACGCCTAATCCAACCCAACGACCTTGGACTGTACAGATGATAGATGCCCTTGTGTCACTTATAGTTCAGTAAACGCTCAACAGATTGAGCGTAAGGTTGTAGCTTTAGGCGGATACAGCTGCGAAACTTCTCCACACTGCTGGCAACTCAAAACAATGGAAAACTTTAGGATAAAAAAAATTTTTATTTTACAGCGGGGGGACATTGGCACCTGCTCGCTACGCTTGCCGACACCCCTTGCTCCAAAGATGTCTCCTCCGCCTTTTTTAATAGATACATTTTCTGTTCAACGTCATTTGTCCCATTTGTTCCTGCTGGCTTAGGTACGACGTATGAGAAGCGAGGAGGATAGCAGACGGGCAAAAAGTTCCTTATATAATAGAGCGAAATACCATAACCATTGTGAGGAATCGGTTACGTATCAGTTTATATTTATGTTCCAAGTTCAGTTAAGATCGAGCCACTATATCCACAATATACAAACGAATCCTTGAAGTAAAGTTTCACATAGAAATTTTGTTTTTTTTGTTATACTTCACTAATTTAACTTTTACTTTATAACCACTTCTTGATGGAGCCTTACAAAATCGGTTATCGTCGGCTTCGAGTTACTAACTCGCTTAGGCGCTTGTTGGACGAAGCAAGATTTCCAAACGAGTCCTTGCGATTTGACTCTTTTATTGCTTGCAGATGCGCTCATATTGGGCAATCGGTTGGGCAACCCGCGATGTAAAATCAAAATATTTTGCTTTTCTTGCAACTGAAATGTATTTCGGTTGGCCAACCGATTGCTTTGTGTGCATTGGGCCATAAGTTATCTCGCCTGCGCTCCATAATATATTACGCTCTAGTATCGATCTAGTTGAATGTGAAAAGTGCTCTAAGGAGTAATTGAGTGAAGTGATTGTTTTAAAACACAACCTCTCGGCACATAAAACTTCGCTGGCGCCTAACTTGATCCGAGCTTCTTGTTTTTTCCATGTGTTCTTTTGCACAAACATACAAAATTAGAAGTATAGCATTTATTTGTATTTCTTAACACTTTTATGAGGCAGTGCTCTACTTGGGGATATGAAGTATTGTAAAACGCGAGGAATGTGCTGTCAAATATGTTACCAGCAAGGCTTGAATACCATTGTAAGTTTGCCTGCAACGTAATGTTGCCTTGCTACTGGAACCCTGTGGTCAGCCACTCAAAAACAGTCGCAGCCCATATAATGAATTGACAGTTTGGTAGAAACGACTTTGACGCAGCGCTTAGTGGAGCACGCCTACTGTGCTGCTCTCCATATAGCAGAAGAGGTGAAAAATGCAATTGGTCCCTACCCAAGAGGGAGTGCATGCCGGACAGCATGACAGCATTCTGAAGAGGCAACAGCTTCGGTTGATGTTCTTGGAAGGTCGTTAGTTGGCGCCTTGTATCAGGCTCTTTGTGGCCTTTGTGTGATTTTAATCTAACCTATGAAAATGTCATGTGTTTAGGTATGGGTGCTCCTGCTGACTGCGTTGTAACTTTTGACAGCGACCCTTAATGCTGGTACACTATGCAACGATGTCAGAGGTGAGTAATGTCAAACGCTCAAAGGGGTTTTGCAGCTCAAGCCAAACTTTTTATTGGTACTTTCATAATTCTCCTCAGGTTTCGGTTTAGAATGGAGTACTCGGTTAGTATCAGGTTGCAGAGAGTTCAGTTGCAAGAGGCGGGCTATCCCATATATTCGTTGTTTGGTTTTAATTGCTTATACTAATGATTGAAAGAATTCCATTCTTCCATAATATCGGCTTTGAATACAATTATAATTTGTGCATCACTTTGAACGTCAGGTGTGATCGTTCGAAATAAACCTGCTTCCTGGCTGGGGAACCACAAAAGTTTTGTTTTGTTTTCTGACGCATATAAAACTTTTGGATTGCCTTGTAGCGTTGTGTACATAGCAGCAGCAACATATTGCCAATCGTTCATTACCAATCAGTTATTTAATTGTGATCAAAGAGAGTATATCAAAGGTACCTCTGGGCTTTAAAAGTATATGTATTTGTATCCTGTTTACGTACTGGTCGTGGCTTCTGTTGCACTGTTGCTGTAGCTGTCAACACGTCTAACTTTGATGCGCTTTAATTAACAGAGAAACTATAATAGGTTGGCAACATGGCGTATATGCAAAATTTAATTAAATTGCACTCGCCATTTTGTGCGCTTTCATGCTGCAGGTTTACATTGTCGACTTTTTAATTGAGTAAACTTCATAAAGCGGAAAGTTGAAATAACAGGAAAAAACAACGACCGGAAATGCAGTAACTTTTTCTATGCTCATATTTTTTATCATTGAAATTTCATTAAAATGTATTGCATACTTAGTAGCGTTTGGAGCACACAAAAGTTGAACAGCTCAATTAACGCGCCTACATACAACATAAGTGGCCAGGAAATTGGACTTGTTGCTTAGGCTCAATGAACCGCAGCTACTCTCAGCTGGAAGGCCACCACAAGGGTCTTCACAAGACCAACGATATGCTAACTAACTAAAGCTAAGCAATTCATTACTTAAATTAATTGACAAGAGCCTGACGCTGGCTGTGGCGTCGACGCACAGTGTGGCACCTTAGACCGAAAATGTGTCAAAAAATCAAAATTTAATTGGAAACAATTTTTAGAATCTAAAGGATTTCCAAAGTTGATCCACAATAAAATGCAAAATGATCATGATTGCTACTTGGGTGACGTCAAAGAGGAATATAAATAGGTAGAACATGCTGAATATGAACGTAGAGGAAGGGAAATATGTCCGAAGAAGAAGGATGATGAAGATGATGAAGATAATAATACTAATGATGTTGATGATAATGATGGTGATAATGATAATGACAAATAGGAAGATTTAAAAGAAAAGAATGAAGATGACTGTTAACAAACAATGATGATGATGATGATGATGATAATGAAAATGATAATGACAAATAGGAAGATGAAAAAGAAAAGGATGAAGATGACTGTTAATAAACAATGATGATGATGATGATGATGATGATGATGACGATGATAATGATGATGATGATAATTCCAAATAGGAAGATGAACACGAAAAGGATGAAGATGACAAAAACTGATGATAATAATGATAATGGTGATGATGACAAATAGGAAGATGAAAGAAAAGGATGAAGATGACTGCTAACCAACAATAATGATGATGGTGATTGTGATGGTTATGGTAATGATGATGATTATGATGATGATGATGATGATGATGATGATGATGATGACGATGATGATGATGATGATGATGATGATGATGACGACGATGGTGATGATGATGATGATGATGATGATGATGATGATGATGATGATGATGATGATGATGATGATGACGATGATGATGATGATACTGATGATGATAATATTTATCTTATATTTATTTAAAAAATCTCGCTTTCACTCGAAAGTAGTATCATTTTTGTCGCACAACAAGTCGGCTGAGGCCAGTGTGCGCGGGCAGTTGCGTTGCGGGCGACGTCGAAGTTGGCGTTAGCGTAGGTTTTGACGCTGCTGAATGGACTTGGCGTAGCTTAATTGGGTCTTATTTATAATTTTGTTTTCCACGTTTTTGGTGCGTTTTTTTGTGTTATTTATACTTTTTTCTGTGCGCATTTTGATGATTACGTGTTAATTAAGCGTTTGCACGCTCAGTTGCACAGTCAGGTGGCAACGCCAGCAGCAACAGCATGGCAACAACAGCATCAAAAGCCAACAATATGCTCCAACCAGAAGCTAGTATGTGAGCGTTGTGTTTGCTGGCATCGTTGCAGGTGCAGATTTATGTTGAAGCCACCTGGCGTGGCACTGGCGAAACATGGCGAAAAGCCACAAGTGTCTGTCTGCATGTTCGAATGTCGGCTGACACACTCACACCTACGCACCATGATATTGACTGAGCTCAGCGTCTGAGCATATGTGTGCACTACTACACGCATACATAAGCACAAGTGACAGGTAATTTGCGCATAAAAGCAGACTATAGTATGTGAGTGAGTGAGTGAGTGAGTGAGTGAGTGAGTAAGTGAGTGGCTGAGTGAGTGCCTGAAGCAGCACGCCAATAGTCCATACATTATTCATTTCATTGCCAGTTGGCAGCTCTTTTTTTGCTTTTTTTTGGGTTACAATCTATATTTTTGTTGTTGTTGCTCTTGTTTTGGCAGCCAGCAGCCTACAGATGTCGTTGTTGCATTTAACTGCCGGACTGTCCATTGCCATGGCAGTTTTCAACAGCTTGTATCTCTCTATCTCGCTATCTCTATATGTAGTTCGATATGTGACCATTATTGAGTTGTCACTTGGGAATTGGGTGCCACTGATGTCGCCTGGCGAGTGTGTGGTATTATGTTCGTAATTAGCTTGTGAATGTCTTTCAGAAAGTGAGAGTTGGGTGTAAATAAAGACTGAATAAGTGTATGGTGTTCAATATTCGTAGCACGGCTCATATGAAGTTCATAAGTTCAGTGACACCTTGAGCGAAAGCCGCTGTAACATACTGATTGCACAAAGTTCAATTTCATGTACTCCCTGGCAAAGCAGACAGAGCGAAAGACACCATTCCAAAATTGAGTTTCCGAGTATTCAATAGGCGAAGATTTTTGAGTACAAATTTATAGCTAAATACTTGATATGAGTAGACTTTAGAGTGAATTAAAAAGTTTGACTAGAATAACTTTAATTAGGAGAAAAATAAATACCTTCTTGAATTTGTACACTGAATCAAATTATATGATATGAAGGATAAAAACAAATGTAGCAATGGTTGGATTACAAAGATGGATATCTAGAACACTAGGCTTTATCTAGCATTTATATGTAGAACCATTTTTATGGAAAATCGCTAATTCACTTTGACTTAAATGGCGCAAAGTAAGCAAACAAAAGCTAAGCTTCTTTTGCTTGCGACCTGCAACTCAAAGAGCATGAAAGTAATAGAGTAGAATCCTTGGCCGTTACATTGAGTTGAGTTGCTGCAAAGCGACCATTCCCAAGACAGTGCTCTTTCGCCATTTTTCCTAAAAGTGAGTCCGTATAGCAGAGACAGCAACACAAGCAGCCTCACAAGTACACTGTCTTTGATATAGTCGCATTTCAACAAAAATTTTGTATTTTTTAACGGTCCACGATTCCACTTTCTTAGTTTCATGCTCTTTGCCAGCAACTTAAGGGGTTCAAATTCAAAATGCAGTTCTCGCAATTCTCATTTTGTTTAAATGTCCGTAGAAAAAATTGACACTTTTGTAAAGAAATCAGCTGTTTTGGCCAGTGTCTCCATATATTATTTTTGCTACATTTTTGATTAGGTGGCAACGCCAAAACAAATTATTTTTTCTTATTTGTAAAACAAACTCGTAATCTTTGGCAGTTGATAATCACAAATCACTCTAATCATTGCTGACTATATCCATGAGACATTTCGATTACAGTAACGACTAAAACTAGGTAGGCATTGACCTAAATGTCACTTAAATTACGCATATGAAATTTCAATTTCATACTTCACAGGGAAATTTTCTGCAATATGTCTTCTTTAGATGCAGATAGCGATGATGGTGAAACTAAACGGTAAATATTTCAGTTGAGAGTATGATTGCAATTTGTTATTCCTCCATTAACAAACATCACCTTGTAGTAACTCAAAGAAAACACTTTCTAAAATGGAGGAGGAGTTACAAAAGTTAAATCTTTGCTGCATAAAAGATTACGGAATAGATAATAAGGAGGAGCAAGCCATGTTCAAATTACCTGCAATTCCGGACACCACAGGCAAAATAATGAGCTGCTTTAACAATGAAAAGCACTTAGATCTGTTGGTTGTGGTATGTGGCAAGGAGTTTCACACCCATTATGATGTGATCGCTCTGCATTCGAAACGCATTCGTGAGTTTAAGAGCGAGAGTATTGCTGTTTTCAACTCACCCATGTTATCACCACATGGGTTTGAGTTAGTCTATACGTGGATGAAGTCCGATGCGGACAGCCTGCATACGGAAGACATTGTTGATATTCTGCGCGCTGCAACTTTTCTCGATGTGCCGAAGCTTGTGAGTAAATGCTGGAAGGTTCTGACAGGCCCGTTATTCAATGAATTTGGTGCATTTGCCGTTATGCTCGCTGTTCGTGACGCAGCTGATTTGACATCCTTATCTGCATTTATGGCAAGCAAGATTTCAAAATGCATTTTGACGTTGTTTTTGAGCTCGGACTATTTGACTTTGAGAATAGAACAAATAGTCTCACTTATCAAGTCTAATTATTTGGCCGTTAATTCTGAAGTAGAAGTATGCTTATCGAGAATTCAATGTTAATTATCGTTATTTCAATTACAACTATTTCACTTCAGGTATTTTATGGTGCTCTCATCTGGCTAGATCATATGTGGCCAACACGTAAGATCCATCTTACCACCTTACTGCAACACGTACGATTCGGGTTTTTCTCGGTGCCCTCGCTCAATAATTTAAAGAAAAAAGTAAAAGGTTGCCTGGGCCCATTCGATCATATTGTGGAGGCAATACACGAATCTGCGTTGCTGGTAGAACTAATTTATGATGGTCTCTTTTATAACACGCATATGATCATTGCTCGCTCCGATATTGTACGCTTGAAGAAGGCCATTGAGCGAAGTGAACTTACATTATTGGAACCGCGACGTTGGATGTGGGATGAAACTTGTAACTATCATCGCAAAGTCAGTAAATACTTTCCAAACATTCATGCCATTTCATATGATGAGGTCTGGAAATACTTCAGCTCGTTGCAGAAGTACGACAGCAACTTTGAGAAAAACATGCACTTTGCTGACGTAGATGATGAGGTGGAAGTCGGCGATTGGCACGCGTACCCGCAAGTGATTACTGAAGAAGACGAGGAAAGCATGAATGATGAGTCGAATTTCAAGCAATGTAAAGACTGAGTGGCATTGAGTCGCGCAAGCAAGTTTTAGAGCCATAACGCTATGGATAGCGATAAGAAAACCGTACTTCTTTGAGTCCAACTGAATCGGTAGATAGAAATTTTTCTTACTACTTTCATACTTATATCTATCATGTATAGCTACTAATGGTGTTCAGTTTTCATAAAAGCTACTAATTAAAATCTTGTGAAAAGTTTCAAATTTGAGATACTTCGTATGCCAACACGAAATTCCCAAATACTCTACAGATTCTCACCGAAAAAGCGAAAAGTGAACGAAACGCCATTTCTTCCGGCTTTCTGTACATTTGTCCAACAGTGTCGCTTTCCCTTTTACCCTTATGCTCAATTTAATTTTTGATGTGTCGCTCGATATAAGAAAAACTGCTATTTACCTTACCTGAGTGCATACCGTCATAGAGAGCAACAGCATTTGGCACTTTCCACTAGAGCTTAACCAAGTAAAGTGAGACATTTGAAAGGTTTTGTATGGGAATTTCGGTATCACAAATGCTAAAAAGCGTGGTCCGTCTAGCTCTTTCCTCTTCTCTTAGTATCTGTATTAAAAATTATTGTTTTCGATTTAGGTCTTTATTTGGAAAGGTGTGTTCTCAAGCACAAAAGTCGACAGTCACGATGATTCGCCTTTTTAAAGTCAAGTCAGCCATTTTATATTCGTTGAGACGCTAGTGTTGTGAACGGCCACTTTCGCATTTATCAGCTTTTGGCGGTCATCGGCCATTGTGCAGCGTTAAGCAGGACCCAAAGCGATTTATCTCAATGATACGTAACTCCTCCACGCGGTTTTACACTGCTGTGTACGGGCCTTTAGCAAGGAGTGCCGACCAGAGCGAGGAAACTGGTGTAAAGGCCGAAGCAACTGACTTTGTCACCCCGGCTGCGAATGTAATATCTTCACATCTTCTGACATAAGGGCGACCGTCAGGAGGACAACCAGTATTAGCCCGTATATCTAGGTTTGTGGTGATTGTGATAAAATCTAGCAAAGCTTGGTCCAATTGGTCCAGTGACAACATATCAGCAGTTGCGTCGACTAAGATCCTTGGATGGACCATAAAGCTCACGGTCCATGACAGCACCATTGATCGACTCATCTATATGACCTTGTTGACAGTAACGCTTCCCTCAATGCAGAAAGCGTTTCTTTAATCATATTCTAAAATAGTTTACTTTTTAAAATAGTTTATGCAAAAAAATAAAAATGTTTAGCTGGTTGCGTGGTTAAGAATATAAATCCTCGGAGTTTAGTATTAAATGATCCAAAGCTTTTGTGTAGATGAAGTTGTCGCATCCTTTACCCTTGAGCACACTTTAGTTTGTTTTTGCTTGGCACTTAAAGAACGTTTGATAGTTAAAAGATACTCTTTGCTCACTATTGCCTTACTATTTCATTGCCTAAGCATATAGTCTTTTGCTCAACGCTCATAAATAGTAAGTATTAACTCAATAACTCTATAATTTATATAACAAAACCTCTTGCTATGCTTTACTCTGCTTAACTATTTACCACTTTCATGAGAGTTTTTAGCTTAAGTGTAAGTTACTTCAATTGAAAATTGCCCCAAGCGAATTACCTCATTGAAGTGGCTTATCTAAGCCGAACATTGTTAATTTCAATGCATTTATCAAAATGAAATGCCTCTGTTAAGGCTTGTTTAGCTCACTAACCTGTGTATGCTGGCCAAAGCAATTTATCAAGCAGACAATTTAAACTAATTACCTGTCTCACAAATCCGGGCAGACTCAAATCGAATTAAAAACGCTTTTACTGCAGCTTTTTGCACACACACACGCAGACGCACAGATACTCTATACTGACGCACATAGCTATCGGCCATTACTATATGCTTTCAAAATGAAATCAATTAAATTCACTGGCAGCCATGCCACAAGTGGCAGTGTCTGTGATTGTGTTTGTGTCAGTTTGTCAACAAAAATTATTCAGCAACAACTGCAACAACTAACGAACTTAAGGCACACACACACACACACGCACACACACACACACACACACACACACACACACACACACACATATGTGTGCAAGTGCAACGGCAATTGACGGAAAGCGTATGGCGGTGCTCTCTCATTCTCTTTAATTCTCTCTCTATATCTAGACAACTTCCAAATAGGCAATGACAAATGCAATTTATATAACGCAGCAACAATCAGTGCCGGTTCAAGGGGTTAAATTGCACAAGGCGCTGCTTCGTGGGGCGGCCTCCAAAGAGCGAGCATCTGTGTTGTGTCCAAAGACTTTCGCATAGTTGACTTCGAAACTTTGTGAAACCTAGATGAATTATGTTATTTTTGATTGGCAATATATTGAGAGTGATTTGATTTCTTAATTTTTTCTAAAATAAAATCTCTGAATTGCTGAAGAGATGTGCAAAGTTTTTAAATTAACACAAACCAGACGATTTAGGAGATATCCATTCCTTGACAAAAAAAAGTCAATATTTGCATACTTTAAAATTCCAGTTATCTTCTTTTTAAATACTTGTTTCGTGTTCTTAAAATTTCACCAGAGAAACCATTAAATTTGGTGTCCTCAAGCTTATTAGTTCTTCGGTTTCTATTTGGTAGATATTAACATAGTTGCAACAAGAGCAAGACAAAGTTTGTGATTGATGCTAAGATGCCAATTGCCGTAGAGCGTTTAAGCGGAAAGTACTCCGCGGGATCTTTGGCCTTTACGCGTTGGCAGCAACTCTGCATTTGATGGAACGACCAGCTCTAAGAGCTCTACGACTTACTTAGTCCAGCGAATTAACATGCAGCGTCTACGCCTAATATAAACAGAGCGTATGAACGAAGACGCTCTTGGAAGAGCTATACTCATTGAGTTTTTTAAGGATATCAAAAGGACGTGAATCCGTTGAAAGGAGCACGCAAGGTCGTGCACGAAGCAGAGGCGGCTAAACTGGTTACCTACAAAAGGCCGTAGCCTGATGTATGGTTGTAATAGCGAGTCACGAAGACAAAATATTTGATAGAAACCCTAAGGAACTAGTTATCAATCTACTTATCCGAAAACATGCACACAGGGTGGGGTACTATCTCCTCTTCTATGGAGTCTTTTAGACGACGAACTTTTGAGAAGACTGGAATGCGAGAAAATTAAATGTAAAGGATCCGCTGATGACATTGTCCTCGTCATGGTGGGATTTAAAGACACTCTCTTAGAATTCTGACAGGTCTGCTAACCGGACAAGCTGGGCATCACTAGCTCGAGTACCGGCAGGTTCTGCGCACTTTAGGAGGAATCCTTTCTAAATAAGGTTGTCACTTCTAGGTGGTCACAGTGTCGCACAGCACAGTTGGAACCATCTTATATAATTCAATTTATATCAATGATAGAACCGACAGGAGCGCTGTAAGCATTTTGGTGTATACTGAAGAACACGGTTAACTTCAATTACAATTGTTACAACTGTAATGCAGCCGGCACTGGCCGCAACTATGTATAGTACAGCCACAGCAAAACAATAACTATGATTGTGCAATTAATCATAAACCAATTGTATACTTTCAGGCGCAAATGCGACTTGAACCTTCAATAACTAACATAACGATATGTAAATTCAAACAATTTGCTGCACACACACAAAGATGCACTCCATATGCTTCATGTTCATTCTACTATACATGAGTTTGTTTATATGGATATGTAAACATATATTTGTGGGTGTTGGTGCATGCCAAATTGCCTGGTTATTTGATTTTGCTAATCAATAGTTTAGTTATTGGCTAAACCGCCTATAACTAAGAATAAATGCCTTTATGTCAATGATTCGCAAGGCATTTTGTTGACCTTTAAGTGGATATACACACTACATTTGGCGAGTCAAGTGGACATTTGGCTCAAACTCTTCACTTTGGACACACTCGAATGACTCATCTTAAGTGTGTGTGTACACTCGATAGTCAAGTCGCCGCAGTTTTCTAGCTCTTATCGCTCAAGAGTCTGTCAACAAACCAAATAAAAGAATATCTAGAAGAAGCAGCTGTAAAAAAACTGAGCCTTATATTATATGCTTTAATAGCCTTGTGTTACGAGTTCACATTTGGTCAGCTTTTGTTGCTAAAATTTATGATGTGGTCGTTCAAATATTGGCTCTCTTTTTTTTGTCTATGTGTGCACTTTTTGCCGCTATAGTTGTTGTTGTTGTTATTGGGATCACAAGTGAACATGGGCTATAAATTTAAAAGCGTCCATTTTTGTGTTAAAGCAAATTACTTTTAAGCTGCATCAAATTCATATGTTCATGTCAGAAGACATTAAATATTAGTTCAACCCAAAACCACATTCAACAATTTTACAACAATGTGACTGTCAAAATGTATTTACCACACCTTCTAGTATTCAGAACTCCTCCCTGAGGTCCAAGCATTGCATAAGCGCGATACATTCCAGCTTTCACCGGAAATTCTTGTATTTACGCTGTGTGACTATGAAACAGAGTATGTCATAGACTTAAAGTCATTAAAGACTCATTGCCCTAATATCTTAATATATAAAATCGTTTGGGCAGTGTTAAGCGTTAATAAAAGTCGAGAACCACTGAATCAAATGACTTCACATTTGGACCATATATTCGTTTGGTCTGCAGGAAGGTTTCTTTCCAGTTTATGTCCAGTCGGTGGACAGCTCATACATAAGACAACCTACTGTAACCTTTGTCAACCTGGCAGCCCAGTCATGGTTCAACGAGCCAGTGGTGGCGACTATGACGTGAACGCAGGAGTGTAAAGGAACTTCCTATGGACAAAAATTCTGTCGTAGGTGAATTGAAAGCGTGAATAAGCCGACTTCTATTTGACACCACTGCTGACATGACTTAAATGCTTCGACTGCTATTTCGTCAATTCATCGGGTGCGTTAGTCGTTGCGAACGCTTAAGGGGCAAATATCTTACCGAGTACTTTTTGCTTAAACACTGCAAAGTCATTTTCATCAGAATGCAACATCACCCATGCTTCAGCGCCATAAAGCAAAACGGAAAGGATGAGCGTCTTGAAGAGTGTTAGTTTCTTCTTTCGGAAGTGGTCTTTACTACTCATTTGTCTACTGAGATTAAAGTAACATCTATTGGCAAGAGTGATTCTCCGGTTGATCTAGAATCTTGGTAGTGTCAAGGTAGACGAAATCCTAGTTTTCACATCAATCTGAGAATACTACCGCTGTGTCTCTCTACTTGAAAAAAAAAACGTATACTTTGAAGATTAATTGTTTACTTTTTCCAATAAAAGTTCTCTCCATGCATTCCAAAATTCAAATTGACTCATATTCATACACATACCTTTGCAACAACCCGTCCTACCATTTCACTTTGTTTAAGTGTCTAAAATATCCAAAACGATCATAAAAAGTACCATTCCCTTTGGTACTATTACGAAACAGTCACATTAATTGTCATTGAGCAACTGAAAGTTTAGTGGCGCCACCTATGAACCCTACTAGGTGGCAGTAATTTATGTCAATTTCAAGGCAATGCCAATAACTCTCAATTGATTTGTGGCGACAAAACGCAACGAAGCTTGAAAGACGGAATCTCAGTTTAAGGCCTGCTAGTATTAACGCTACATTGATTCGCCGCTCATTGACAGAGACAAAGAAAAGGTCAGAGACGGAGACGGAGACATTGGCAATGTGGGCCTTGTCGACTTGCCTACACGAGTCAGGCGACATGCTGACAACGTGGCGTATGCGTGTTGACATCTAAAGCATTCTCATGTACGCTGCATAGTTTGTTGAAATATTAATCATACGCCGTTGGTGACATTGCCCCAGGCAGCAGCAGGTGACAACATTTTGACAAGTTTTTATGTCAGAACATGCCTTTTTTTTTTTGTTTTGTCCTACTTGTTGGTCAGTGTAACAATGAATAATAATGGTATTTTGGTGCTTAGCACCTGAGGTGTTTTTTCAGGCTTTGTGGTTCCATTTGAACTTTTTAAGCTTGCTTAATGCCATTGAATATGATGATGGATAGTTGGTGTAATTGCTTTTCAAGCTTCAATATCATTAATTAATTGGCTTTATAGCGCCGTGCGAGAGTGTGTGCGGAAAGGCAATGTCTACATCATTAAGAGTTATATGACAGAGCAATTTAAATTTCATAATTGAAAATTTACACACTGAAAGGCTCGGCAGTCAACCATATAAAATGCTGAGCAGTTTGCAATATGAGAGGGCAAAAAAAAGGAGCTACGTTGCGGTGACTGAAACATTTCATCAGTTTTTCATTAAGCGGTTATACAGAAATGTGCTTAAAAGCACCCACAGAGAGAGGGGATTGAGAGAGTGGAGCAAACACCCACAAAGCCACACTGACAGTTTTTTATTAACTTAAAGTTGGTATATTCGTTGCACATCAAAATGTTTTCATTGTTCATTGTTGTTAATTTAAGATTGAAGCTTGAATTAATGAATGAAAGAAAAAACGACCAACAAATTGAATCACATTGGTTGGCATTCATTTTTAATGCGCTATATGTGTGTTGTAAAATGTATCTCAGTGTATTTGGAAGTGCTTAAGTGTGGGTGAGTATCTGTGTGTGTGTGTGAAAGGTAATAAAGTAACAAGCGGCAGTGTTTCTTGCCAATATCCAGTTTACGACTTTGCTTGTATTTATGAGTAAATGAAAATGTCTGAGTATATGAGTGTATCTGTGTGTTTTGTCTGAGAGTGTGTGTTGTTTGCATACAAAGCCGCTTTGTGCGTTGGTGCTAATGCAAATTGACATTTAATAATTTAGTCAGGCGGCAACAAAGGCAACAATATATGCTACATATACACAAATTTCTAAAGCTTTGTATAGCTTCCAATGAGTTTAAAGATACACACTTTTGATAAGAAATTCACAAAGACTGGTAAGAGTTAAAGCTCTATACGAGTCATAACAATGCGACTTTAGAGCTCAAAATTTAATGAATTTATGCAAATGTTTGCCAATGACAAGATTAATGAATGAGTAGATGATCTATTGACTAAGCAAAGACTGCAAGTGTACCGATAAAACGTAGTAGCTCTGTTCAAATTTACGACAATCTGCGGGATTGTCATATAAATGTGTTTGGCAAGAAACAAGTTAAAGCTAATTCTGCCTTAGCTTGGTTTAAGAACTTTAAAGTTGTGATGACCGCAATAAAACTGGATTAAACTTAACGAACTGTATTGTTTTTTAAAGTAGATCAACTCTCTTACCTTTCTTAGATCAAAAATGACTAGCCTCATAAGTCTCTCTCAAGTATAGCTTGCATATTTGCGGCAAAACGAGAGCGTCGAAAGCTTTAATGTGCTCCCATTTCGCCCTGTTCTAACTAACACTAGACTTCAAGAAAGTGACAGTTATTATAAGCGAGAAAAAATATGCAAAAATCAAAATCCGTTGACTTGCGCAAACAACGGCCACATTGAAGGGCTGAAACGCCTTCAAGCGATTGGCAACGGTGCAGGTTTGTAAACTCCGCAACGATATGTTGGTCCATTAGTCATCACTATGTCGACGATTCTGATGACCCCACCCGCACGGCCGATTAGCCACCACTGCGGTGACGACGATGAAGAGAACTCCATCCGTGACGTTCGGCTGTTGTTGCCGCCATTTGAGCCGAGTTGCAGCCGAATATCCGGGACCATCTGTGCGAATGTTGCCTGTGCGACGAAACAGCTCGCCTTCGCTTCAAACAACTGAGATCCTGGTAGTCCGCGTTCCGGTCTGCTGGAGGTGATGTCAAAGGACTTCCTATCAACAGGAGCGCTGGTGTTAGCGCCTCGCCGTCGTTCGTATAGTGCCCAATTAGTCTACGTTCAGGAGTACGCCTCCCACCGTCCGTAGGAGTAGGACATCCAACAGATGTCGGTGAGCTCCGACAAAGTTCGTTGCATTATCGCAATGAACGACTTGGAGAACGCCTCGATGAGCAACAAACTTTTCAAAGGCCATTAAAAAAGTGATGGTTGACAAATCGGTAACAAGTTCCACGTGAACCACTTTGGACGCAAACAAGCAATGCTATGTATGATTGGAGGCCTTCTACGAAGTCGTACTGATTGGGCCGCAAAAATTAACGCCACATATGGTAAATGGGCAGAGCACTCGGAGACGATCTACTGGCGAATATTGCCATCAGCATTTAATGCAATAATGTCTTAAATGCTCACGAGAGCTGCATGGGGCCTGCATAGCCCTTTGTTTGAAGGACCTATCTGACATAACTTCAAAAGAAATGTGAGCTTTTCAATGGAAAAGTTTATCTACAATTTAACGTGGCGAAAACGAAAATATTTAATTATGATCGACAACTAACTTTGCCACAAAACTCTCTTAAGCCTAGCTTACATTATTGCGGCGAAACGGGGCGAAAGCGCAGAGACCACGAAAAGCTTTATTGTGCTCCATTTCGCCCTATTTTAACTTAAACTAGACTTCAAAATGTGATAATTCTAATAAGCGAGAAAAAATATGAAAAAATAAAAGCTCTTGACTTGCGCCAAGAGGAAGTAAGACTGATTCCCTAGCATATAAGCACGCTAAAACCGTCGTATACCAAGTTTCGAATGAATCAAACAATATTTCTTGAAATTATGCCCACCACCTTATTGAATTAAAATAAGTTAAACCTATTTTATACGTAGATGCACCATGAATATTCAATTTCACGAAAACTTGAATTAAAATGAATAATTAGTCAGTCAAGTTTCGTCTTCGAGGCGACTAATAATGACACTGATTTCTTTCGAGACCAGTAGAACCACCCCTCCAGAATATATTTACATCATGCCGTAACCCGACAACGGGTTGTTATGGTCAGTTTATAAGAAGAATTGGTGAGTCAATAGTCAATTTTACTTGCCACATAGAATTACTCAAAACGAATTCAGACTAAATCCGACGAAGTTTCAAATGTTATGCTTATATTATAAAATTTTTCGAATATAGTGAAAGTATTAGAGCAAGCTTTTGAAACTTTTGAAAGTCAAAATCCGTGGTTAAACATGATTGACGATTTCTAAACCTGTAAAAAGAGTAGAAAGCACGGAAATCGAACCTACGACCTTTCGCATTGCAGGCTGACGGCTTAACATTGCGCTACGTCGGTCAGCTAGTAGATCCGTGTCATCTATGATGTAAACATTAATCCCAACTGCTAGACCAGCAAGCTCGTAGGGCACTAATACCGTAGATCAGGATTCAGCTTGTTCAATACCCAGACGAGGCAACACTACTAATATAGCACCCGAGTCCAAGAACCCAAATCAGACCACTCGAATCACGTCACACGAATCAGGCCATTCGAATTACGGCATACTAATAAGGAAACCCGATGACTTACGTGCCGGTTTCACACACTCATCTTATTTTCCCGAGGATCTTACTTTGTCCAGAGCTTCTGTTGATTGGGTCGATTTTGCAAATGGTTAACAACGTTTGCTTTATCAGCCTTCACCTTAATATATTATTAAGTGTCTCTTTACCAAAATTTGGTGGCTCTCGCTTTTAAATCAACATATCTATATATAAAAAGTAGACTTTGATCTAAAATTGGTGCATTGTTACCCATTTCGTTTAAGATTTCCAGCGGTGGTTCAACTCTTTAACCAACCTATAATCTATCTTTGGCATCCCACCTATTGGCATTATGATCGCATTTCTATGACCCAAACGTTCTATTCAATTTCCCCGAAGCTGTTCAAACAGATTGAGTAAATTCCATAACTCTAGCAGCTGAGCTGCCTCTTACTCTAGCATAGCTTTGTTTGCCTTTATGGCAATCAAAATGTCTGCAATCTCTCACACACACACACACATCTATCTGTATCTTCTACGAAATATAGACGCTCCATATGCACGCGCAAATATTTACTGTCGCAAACCATTGTCTTTGGCCGCAGCGATATGGTCTTAGCGGGATTTCAAAGCATGCAGCAAGTCCGGGTACCTGCACCATGTGGCACCAAGCAAATAATGGCTATGCTCATGGGACATCCACAGACACACGCTCAAGTTGTATCTCAGCTTGCTATCAAGTGGCATGAAGCAATCAAACCTGTGTGTGTATGTGCTTGTTTTTTATGTCGTATCTCTGGGAAAATATCCGCGCTTGATTTCCGTTGCTGACACATGACACCAACAAGATCGCATCGTAGCTGGCACGGTCGCATCCACATGGCTTACCTTGTTATCTGAGATGACTACAACAACAACGACAACAATGTGCTATTGGGCTGAGCTTTTGCCACGTTTGCGGAATTGATGCCCTCATATTGGCTTTTAATTTTATGTGAAAATTCTGTTCCACAACAACAGCAACAATCACAACAACCACTTCGGGTTGGGGCATATGTGCTATCAGCTAAATTGTTACTGGGATTTCACGACCAGGACATTGGATGATATGTGGTGTTGCTTTTTTCTTCTTTAATGGATTGCTAATTTTGTATTCAATTTTCCTTGTCAAGGCTTCAAAATGAAAGTAAAAGTTTATGTAACAAAAATTGTGTGTATTTAAATAATACTTAGATGATTTGAGCATTTTTTAGATAATCAGTGGAGGTTGAACCATTCCTAGCACTCAGGTATAGTGCCCATCAGGCGAAACCGTCAGTTTTGCTCACCATTTTGATTTTCCCCCATAACTTAGGCGTAACGTGGCTGTAGCGTAGCGTTTCCACTGGACAAACAGTCGCAGTTGGACAGCTGTGTTTTTCAGGAGAGGGATAGCTTTCATAACTATTACAATAGAGCAAAACTATGAAATTGTAGAGCATTGGCAAACACTGTAGCTATGTTAGTGCTAGTGAAGCGTTTGTGAAAGCGAACGACAATTTAAGAGAAATTGAACCCTGTCTTACGGGCATTAGGTAGGGCAATATAGGCACATACTGTTCTAGATACAAGAACATTATGTGCTTATATCAAGCACAAATCGTTCATGAAATGAGCATAGGGTGTTCTATATACAAGAACAGAATGTTCTTAAATCATGTACAAAAGGTTCGCAGATTATGACCAAAACGCTCTTAATACCAGAACGGCAGTCTTAATGATTCCGTGCTTAATTTCGGAAGTTTTAGACACCTCTTTTCTCTGTGTAGGTTTAGTTTAGCGCTACCTATTAGGCGGGACTTTGCTGCATATATAAGGTACGTACGTTTGCCAGTCAAGGACGGTGCAGTTGACTAACCGCCCTGTTCCGTAGACGAACGTGTTGCCACCATTAAAGTGCTGGTTACAAAGATATAGAGCTTGCTGGCTCAAAGTGTCTTGTTAAAGCAATAAGGCACTTGGTGTCCTTTTGTTTACTGCGATTGCCCAATGCACCACTATGACCAGACTGAGGACTTCTGGGTTAGCTGTATTGCGTAAGGACGCGCAGCGGCGCACGTAGGCGTTGGGACGCCAGACGAAATATACTGCTTAGTCTGGCATAGTCGCAACACAAGGGAAAAGCTGCACAAAGGACGAAGATCCCAGTACCTTTTATTTGGTCTTCTGTGAGTAAGCGAAGTTGTTGTTTGAACTAAGAAAACAAGGCAAAATGCTCACACACGGCCTAACTGCCGACATCGCTTTATTGCTAAAACTGACTCGTATGCCTTGTACATGCCGTGATGCCAGCACATCACAGAACCTGATACGGCGTTAGCATAGATACATGCTTAATGGAAGCACATTATGCGCAGCATGACGACACTGATGCGCACTTTATGCAGCGTGTATGTGGGGTGACTATATGATGTAGTTGACCGATTTTGATCAAATTTGCCTCTTATGTTTAGACTAGTAAAAACTGAACTGACTTGAATTTGAGCTATAAACACTTCTAAATAAGAAAGATAAAATAACCATCAATTTCAGCCCGTGCCGGCAAAAGTTTATTTTTCCAAATAGACCACCTAATTGACTACCAAAACTACAACCAGTTTCAATAACTGCGGCCGCATCTGTCAGATACATAAAGTAGATTGCAAACTGTATATTAATTACGCTGCGCATTTGCGATTTGGTATGGACAGCAGTATCGCTTTTGTACGGCAATATTGTTTCTATCCCAAACTACTGTGAATTCCCAGTTGCCGTGATAGCAAACTCCGACAAGCTGAGATTTATTATCTTCAACGAAATGTTCATTAACAAGCTGAATGCGTTATTGTGCCTCTTAATTGTTGTTCTTGTTGTAGATGCCGTTGTTATTGCCGCCGGATTTGCTTAATTTAAGTAGAGCGCGTGCCTCCAAATGAAATTGAAGTGAATTTGCACGTGGCTTTGCACGGCAGCAGCTGCTAATGCGGCGCGTATCATATGTCTATGGCTTGGAATTTTTAGCCGTAATTAGATTTTCGTATACGTATTTGGCAGATAGTGGATTTAAATTTAAGAACTGCTTTAAAAAAACTCAGTAGCAAGACAGTTTTAGCTGCTGACAGTTATAAATGTTTCATTGCAGTTTGATTGCCATTTTGTAGCTGTGAGTGTGATTGCGACTGTCATCTTTGATGGACATCTGGCATTGCCTTTGTCTGGCATTTGCTGACAACTTTGTGCAAGTTTTACAGCTCTAATCAAATCAAGACAAGCAACGTTGTCAGCTGTGTAATGTCAAAATCCATTAACGAAATGCTATCAAAATTTGCATACGCATTCCAAGCATCGACACACATTGTATTTGCATGCATATATGTATATAAATAACTTTTGTTATCGAGTTTTTGCGAAAGAAATTCTTTATATCGATTAATGTTAACAATAAGAAGAAAAATGGGCGTAGCAAAGAATATTTGAAGAATGGGAACCATATAAAGAGATTAGAGCTGGTGTTATCAATACACAATACCATTTTGTCCACAATCACTTTTCGTCCGTATCTTGACAGTATCTGTGCTTCTACTCCCTGTAAAAGGTTTCAGTCTCCCAAAAAGCCGAAGCAAGTAGAAACACAAAACAGAGCGCTGCGTTTGGTCCTCTTCTACGAAATCGGCAGGTATGCCATTAGTTTATTATAAGGGGATCGTCCTTCTTATTTCAGCACTAGTTGAGAGGTTGATGTCAATTCCCCTGGAAGTCCTACTTATGCCCAGCAATTGATAAGGCACAAAGCTGCGCCTTCCACCTTCGCAATTGCTCTACTAGCGACACTAAAAGCTCGCCGTTGGTATCCAGCACAGGGTGGTTGGTGCTACTCTCTTGATCTGTAATGTTCTTCGAAATTTTTCAAATCGTAACAATGAATTCAAACTTCTGTCTTTTCCACTGCATAAACGTCATATATCTGTAATTGTATGCTTTTAGGTCCCTATTTTCATAATTTCACATACCAAGCACTGGAATGTCATGCGCCAGTCACATGTGGCAAACAGACTATCTCACTAGCTGGAGGCTGTGACATATGGCAAAATCGAAGCACCAACAGTGACACAAAAACTTCCACTTATGCAAATTCCGTGCGCTCTGAGACTGTGACTGAAACTAAGCATGAACATGAGCAGGGGGCATACCCTAGACGCAAAGCGCCTCAGCTGTTGGCTGCAATAAATCGACTGGGTAACAGTTAAATAAGTGCAGCAATGCATTCAGACGTATATTTGTAACTTTTTCCAACAAACGTAATTTAAATTGAATCAAAAATGAAGTGAAAAAAGCATGCCATATGTCGCAGACATTACGAACTTTTTGATTGATATTCATTTGCCGTATGAATTGCACTCAAAAATATGAAACGATGAATTTTGGCAAGGTCAACAATCATGTATGCAAATCTTTTAATCACTGCAAAATCTTTATTGATATTTTAAAGTAATTGATATATTGCACATCGTGGCAATCCAACAAGGACAGCAAATGGCCATAATTACTTTTTAATGGAATAACTCATCAACAGTTGAGAATTCCACTCGATGCACAACTGCGAAAAACCCGTTCCTTGCACAATAAAATTACACTTTTTTTATTGTCCATCTAAAAAGCAATTTTGATTTAAAAATTTGATTATTACACAAGGCGGTGGAAGAATGCGAATTTTAATCCAGTTGAAACTTATTTTCTGCAAACCGACTTATTTTCTGAAATACCATTTGTCTCTCCCATTTACCACTACACCCATCATCAAAAATTCTCTTCGAATTTGATGTAAAATATTGCGTAGGTTTCAGGTTTAAGGGTACCCGTCTTGTAACCCTGGTGTTGGGTAGTTAAGTCTAGTGATCTTTTTGGACCTAGTTAGACGCTATAAATGACGACGACGCCATATGTTGTCCTCGCATATCCTCTATGGGCTGCACGCCGCGTGATCTGGTAAGCCATCTGGCCACAACTCCATATAGCTGCTCAGCCCATATGCATTTTGGTGCCAAACAAACTCCTCTTTGGCTCTGTATAGCTCGCTAAGTATGGCGATGTCCACCCCTTACCTACTTACCCTTTACCGTTTGAGCTAGCAGATCTTGGGCCGCTTCAAATGGTTCAAGTTTAGTTGAAGGATATACCATTTTTAACGGCTTTTAGTGCCTTCTAAAATTCTGGGCAAGCTCTGCTCCGTACCGTGTGAGCTGCAACGTTTGCACTTACGCCCAGTCTGGTGCAGTGTAGGCATTTCACCATATTTTTGCACAGGTTTTGGCAGTGTCCAGTCTCACTGCATTTGAAGCACGTCTCTTTTGAAAGGGATTCTTCTTTGATTCGTGTTGAAGTGTGACCAAAGCCCATACATTTGAAGCATCGGGTCGGCTTAAGTTTTTGTCTGATTCGGCAAACTACCCATCCAATTCGAAACATCTCTAACAGCTTTAATATGGCTGTCTGCGTGCCACCGAAGCTCTTTCTAATGTTAGGTGCTGTCTCGCATGGGATGTCACTATCCAGGGAAGCGAAGAGTGAATAACATCTTCAACGGTGGGACCGTCTCCTGCAGGACCTTTACCTCAGCTTTGACACAGATCACTGCACGTATAGCACTGTGAAGTTGTTGCATCGCAGGATCTGATGCTTGTTGCATTCTGGGCAGAAGCTCCCCAGATGCGGTCTTCCTTACCCACATTATTCTTCACGATTTGCAGCACGTTAATTGTACTTGCCCTTAACTCCACTTTTGCTTTGTTTCGCTGCGATTTGGTAATGATTTAAGCTCTTTTACAATACAATTGTAATATGTGAGTGTTGTGTGTTACTGTGCCGCACAATTAATAAACGTCAATAATCAAGACAGTGTTTTTTTACTGCTACGAGTTGAATTGCTTTCCTTTTTGCAATTTTAAATAAAGCAAATGGTTTTACACAAAAATCTAACAGATTGAGCCTTTTAAAAGGTTTGAGTTCAATATATTTAGCTTTTTCATTAAGCGAAACTCATTCTAAGCAAATGATTGTGATATCATACAATATATGCGAATAGCTGCCCATTGTAATCATTTGAAAAAACCTAGATGCCACAATGCAACAATTGTTCAGCTGTAGAATGCTTAAAAGCTTTTCAATTCAAAACAAGTTGATTTTCCAAGGAATATCAACTGCCATAGGCCTCGCTTTGTTAATTAACAATGAATTGGAAAATGTATGCCACATCTTTTGAAATTTTCACAAGCCATTAAGTTAAAAGCTTTGGCTTATTGTTTGCTAAAATTAAGTATTTCATAATATCAACACTGTGTGGAGCGACATTTGCCAGACACTGTTGATGATGACCTTCAAGCTGCTAATGAGCCGAGCGAATGTAAGAATCTAAATTGAAAAGTGTAGCGGCAACTGTGACACGCTGAATGGCAACTAGTGTAGGGCACACACACACACACACACACACACACGCACACACACACACAAATAGGAAGCAATGGAGTAAGAGCGAGCTGTGGGGAGCAGCTGTGTGTGGCCGCCATTGAAAACCAAACAAAAAGTCTGCCAAGCGTTAAATGTTTGCTCAATTTTAAAGCTGTTTCCAACTAAAATGGCGTTTTCCTGCTAGTGCCTACATAGTACGTATATGCAGCTGTGTGAGTGAGTCAGTGTGTGTGTGTGTGTGTGTGTGTGTGTGTGTGTGTGTGTGTGTGTGTGTGTGTGTGTGTGTGTGTGTGTGTGTGTGTGTTTTTTTTTTTTTTTACGTAAGTAACCATGGAGAACGCCATGGAGGGATGAAAATCTTCAAAAGATACTGATGGTCCGTACCACCAGCATGCACGATTCATGTCGTAATCCAACGACAATGCCTACGTACTAAAGACACCCCTTTACACCACCACTCCCCGCGGGAGGACCGCTAAGTATTACTTCGCAGGGGAGGGTTGCCTATTATAGGCACACACATATCAGCTCTCTTTTGCATCTCTCAGATCCTTCTGGATGCCTAGATGAGCTGTTACTTCCGTCCTTTTTCCTTCTCAATTAAGACTCCCTTATCCGTTCCTCTTCACGACGTTCTCTCTCGCAACGTCGCAAATCGCCTTGTATGTGGATAATCACCTGGCTGATCCTTAGCCAGTTATCCTCACTTTTCAACATGTACCCGGTTAGCTCCTCCGGGGGAGGAAGTATGCCCGCTAAATTCCTGTATCTTGGGCAGTGATACATGACATGCTCCGCATTCTCATTACAGCTGTGGCAGCTCGGGCATAGGGGGGTTCGCTCATGCTTGAACCTGAACAAATATTCCCTATACCCGCCGTGATTTGTCATGAACTGGGTCAGGTGGTAGTTCATACGTCCTGCCCCTCTCTTTATCCACTCCGTTAGATTCGGGATAAGCCTGTGCGTCCATCTCCCTTTAGTTGACGTGTCCCATCTGGCCTGCCAACTGGATAATGATGCCTCCCGTGCCGTCCTCCGGATTTCTGCCAGATCTATTCTTTCGCTTGTAGATGTCCGCCTGACATAGATTGCCTCCATTTCCTTTGCCAGAATATCCACTGGTATCATTGTCGCTAGGACCAGCGCAGCGTCGTCTGACAATGTCCTGAATCCTGAAACCACCCGCAGAGCGCTGAGTCGGTATGGGACTGAGAGCTTCCTCCGCAAATCCTGCGTCTTCAGTGCTGCAGCCCATACCGGTGCCGCATATAGCAGAACGGAGGCTACGACTCTGCAGAGAAGCAGACGTCTGCCCGTTCTAGGTCCTCCTATGTTTGGTAGCATTCTAGCGAGAGCCGCCTGCGTGGTTGATGCCTTCTTGCTGGCGTATTCCACGTGTGCCCGGAAGTTGAGCCTATTGTCCAACATGACTCCCAGGTACCGTATATTCGGTTTTGACCTTATGGACGCGCTGCCCACTTTGATGGTCATCCACTCCATTTTCTTCCTACTTGTAATAAGCACTGCTTCTGTTTTGTGGCCAGCTAGCTCAAGGCCAGCGCTCTTGAGCCAATCACCTATTGTTGCAATTGAGGCATTAGCAGCCAACTCTACCTCTGTGACGTGTTTGGCAACCACTACTAATGCCAGGTCATCCGCAAATCCGATAAGCTTGCATCCTTGGGGAAGAGAAAGTCTTAGAACCTCGTCGTATGCTACGTTCCACAGAAGAGGTCCCAGTACTGACCCCTGTGGGACTCCTGCTGACACTTTGTAGCGCTTGGGGCCGTCGTCAGTTTCGTAGACGAGCACTCTATCTGAGAGATAGCTCGAGATTATCCTCAACAGGTACGGTGGCAGTTCTACACGGCAAAGAGCCCTCTGAATTAGTTGCCATCTAACTGAGTTAAAGGCGTTGCGTACATCCAGTGTGATCACCGCGCAGTACTTCTTACCGCCCCATCTCCAGCGTTTTCCCTCAATAGCCTTCGATGCGGTGTCCACGACTTCTTTAATTGCGTCTATCGTAGATCTTGCCCTCCGAAAACCGTATTGGGACTCAGATAGCGCTCCCTTTGACTCTATCACAGTCAGTAGCCTGCTGTATATTATCCTCTCCAGAACTTTTCCCACCGTGTCGAGAAGGCAGATTGGTCTGTACCCAGACTGATCATCGGCCGGCTTGCCTCCTTTTGGTAATAGAATCAGGCGTTGCTCCTTCCATGGCTTTGGAAATACTCCATCCTGTAGGCATCGCGTAAAGATCCTTGCGAAGCTTTCCGTTTTGTAGGCAATAGCAAGCTTGAGGGCTTTATTTGGGATACCATCCAGACCCGGCGCTTTCCTGTCTCCTATTCGTGCACATGCTTCTGTTATTTCCTCCAGGGTCACGGGATCTATCACGTCCGTTCCGATCGAAATGTTGGTCACCTCCAGCAGGGGATGCCGTGGGAACAAGGTCTCCACTATTTTGCGGAGAGCCGCTGGGCATGTGACTCTCGCTGTTGATTGACCCATCATCTTTTTTGTTACCACCTTGTACGCTGTACCCCACGGGTTAACGTCTGCTTCTTCGCAAATCTTCTTAAAGCAGTTTGCCTTGCTACTCTTTATGGCCACTTTCAGTGCTTTCCTTGCCCTTCGATAGTCTTCGAGTCTCTCGTAGAAGTCAGGGCGTCGTCTCGATCGCTGAGAGCGTCTACTACACTGAAGGCAGGAACGTCTCAGTTGGCTGATTTCATCAGTCCACCAGTAGCACGGGGCCCCGCGTTTGCACGGTTTTCTCTTTGGCATCGAAGCGTCGCATGCTTCTACCATATTGTGCATTAACTGCTTGGTGGCCAGTTCAGTCGATCCCTGTCTTTCCTCCACTAGATCCAACGTAGCCTTAAACGTTTCTTCATCGAAGCAACTATCCTTCCACTTTGGTCCTGTTGTCCTTGGCCTTTGTTGCTTTCTTCGGGTGTGGAAATCGAAGTGGATGGCCTGATGATCACTAAAGGTAAACTCCTCACTAACTCTCCATCTAGTTGTTCTGTGTAGGGAGCTGCTTAATAAGGTAAGGTCAATAATTGACCCTTTACCTGCCTTTCGAAACGTGAGCTTTTTACCGTCGTTTGCGAGGCTTACATCCAGTACCAACAATGTTTCCAGCAAGCACGAGCCTCTGGCGTTTGTTTCGCGGCTGCCCCACTCCACTGCCCATGCGTTGAAGTCTCCTGCGATAACCAGCGGAGCTCTATCCCTCGCGTCTGTCACTAATTCCTCCAGCATCTCCTTGAACTCGTTCAGTTGCCAGCTTGGAGGTGCGTAACAGCTATAAAACGTTACGCCTCCAATCTTTGCTCTTACGAAGCCATCATTATTTATATTTGCATCGTAGATCGGAGATGTGCAGGACCAAATAGCTGCCTTTCGGTTTCTGCTGGTTATCCAACCATTCCCTCTTATAAGCTTGAACGGTTCGCAAATTAGGCACACGTCGGCTCTTCTTTCTCTCACTGCCTGCATCAGCAGGTCCTGTGCCGCCTCGCAGTGGTTAAGATTTACTTGGGTAATCTTCATGTTTGGTTAGCCAGTGCTCTCTTAAAGATGGGGCACCTGCTACTTCCAGCAATGTGTCTTGCGTCCGTGTTTGTACCTTTACAAAACATGCACATGAATTCCTCCTTGCAGTCCCTTGCCAGGTGGTCCTTCGTTCCACAGCGCCTGCAAAGATTTGAGCGGTCCGTCTCGCTCTTACAATTCCTTGCCTGGTGACCAAACTCCAGACAGCGGAAACATCTTATGAGAGATGTCCTCACTCGAAGTCGGGTGTTTACCCATCCTACTCTAAGGCATCCCACTCTCAAGGCTTTTTGGGCGATCTCTGCAGGAAGCCGTATTGCGGCTATCTGCGTGTGACCGTACGATCTTCTAAGCCTGACATCAGACGGTGCTACCTCCGCTACCTGTAACTGCTCCTTTATAGCAGTGCAGATATCCTCGCATGTCGTTGACTCCTCTAGATCTTTGCACTCGATAGTAATGCGGTGTGAAAGCGATCGCACTTCCGCTTGGTCTCCAAGTGACTCAACCATAAGAGTTTGAAACCCAGCCGTAGCGTCGCCAGACTTGTCTAGCTCCAGCAGAAGTTCTCCTCTCTGGGTTCTTCTTACTTTGGTCACTGCCTTTCCCAGCTCGTTCAGTCTTTCGTCTGACTTGACCTGCCTAAGTAGATCCGCGTAACTTGCCTCTCCTTTTGCAGTGATCAGAATCGCATCCGGTCTAGCCTTTTCCTTTTGGGCAGCTCTTTTCCTGTTCTTCGTACTTGGAGCATTACGTCTTTTCTTCACCACCTCAGTCCATTTCTCACTCCTTCCTAGGCTTGGCGTCTCCTGTGAGCCTGCATCTGTTACCACTGGTGATGTTTCGAGACTTCGCTGGCTCTCGCCGCCTGGACCTTTGCCTCTTTTTGTCTTGGGCGTCCGTGCTGCTGGCCCTTGCTTCCTCTTTACGTCCACTAGCGAGCGGAACAGTGGCGAGGTCTGGGAGGACTGGTGCGATCTTATCACCTCCTTGGCTTTACTATCATGCAGCTGGATTGCCACCAGCTCATACAGCGCCTTGATGGTTTCGATCGAATCCCTCATTGGTTGGTGGATGGACCGTCTTTTGCCATCCTCGAGCATTTCCACGAGCTTAGCAATTTCCTCTCCTAGCTGGCAAAGAGATGGACTGCCAAGATTTTTCTCTGGTTGGCTCGATTTCGTCCTCAACTCCTGTGTTATGGCTACAGCACCACCGTCTGGTGATCTCGCCATTCTGTTACTCCTCGAGAAAGCAGCGCATTCCTCCTGTGAAGGGTTCGTGGCGCTCTCTCCTATCATTTGGGGGGTATGTTCTGTATTCATGTCTAATTGGGTCCCAACTCGTAAATCGTTGTCCTTGTCCGTTGTACAGTCGCGTTTTAAAAATCCCATGGTTGTCTATGCAAGCAGTGAGGCCATGCAAGGGTTGACACCCACCCTTATGGGGTTGGGTGTACAGTGCCAGATCCGCGCTAGTCAGGTATGTGGCATCTGAGCCTGTACGGCCAACTAAATGGCGACGAACAAAGGAGCGTTTTTAGAGACTTGCTAGGTTTTATCGGGACGGGGGCGGCAACAGCATTAACCTAGCAGCCATTTCAGCTAGATTTCACTCCGCTTACTGAAGTGCTAGAATACTGTTAGCCGTCAGCCCTGGGGTCGTCAATTCATTAAATTGTTATCCAGTATTCTCTCCCTAGGACATTACTGGGCTCTGTCCTAGTCGCCTTCTCGTATTAGATAGGCGTCACACGGGTGTGCCACGCCTGTCCGGGGGATACCTGGCCTACTTTCGGCGGTTACGAGCTGCTTGAACTGCTCTAGAAAGGGATCAAGGAATTCCGCCCAAAAAGGGCACCTCTCTGAGCATCAACATCCCCGTGTCATTGTTAGTCGCCTCGTACGACAAGCTTTGACCTGCTGTGGTGGTATTCTTTAACCCGCTCACCACACGGGTGTGTGTGTGTGTGTGTGTGTGTGTGTGTGTGTGTGTGTGTGTGTGTGTGTGTGTGTGTCTGTGTGTGTGTGTGTGTGTGTGAGTTAGTTTAGCTGCTTAGTTGGCCATATTGGTCTCGGCTTATTGCTTTTGTTAACAAATTGTTCATTCATGTGCAAAGATTAAGGTCAAGCAGGCAGTAATAATAGTCGGCTCTTGTAGTTAGTTTTACTTCCAGTAATAAAAACGTTGGGAAATGCTTTAAACTGTATTTCACAGACTTTAAGCTAAGATTTAAGTTTGTTTGCAGAAGACTTGCACAGGCTTACACACAGATACACACGCACACATGCAGACGCCATTAGCATGCTTAAGCAACCCCAACAATGCATGCATAAAAGCACTTAATTGTGCTTGGCCATCAGCTTGGCTCTTGAGGCTAGCTCGGGGTCTGGCTCGGGGTCTGGCTCGGGGTCTGGCTCGGGGTCTGGCTCAGGGTCTGGGTCTGCTTCCCGGCTGTTATTCTGCGTCTATGTCTGTGTGCTCGCAGGCGTCTGAGCGTCAAGCTGTGCATAAACGCAGTCAGGCGTTGTTCATGTTTTCGACGCAAAAAAGTATGCAACACAACGGAGCACATACTAGTCACAGCCAGCGCAAGGACACACACGAATGCCTTTGAGTGGGTTGCTTAGCGCCTGAAAACTGTAAACTACATCACAATAGCAACAAAACCGTGTGCCAGGCATATAAATTTCAAATTAAAACTTTAAATATACATGCAAATGGCCGTAGGACATGCTGTCCGTTTACTTTTCTACATTTTGGCTAACAAAACTTGTTTATAAACAATTTAATTGCGTTTACATTTTCATTTAATTAGCATTTGCAATGTGCATTGGATTTGCCAATTTGCTGTCGACTTAAATAAAGATGACTCGACAACTTTGCCAAACAATTTCAATGCATTGAACAGCAACCAAAAGGTTGCGAGCATTCGATACTCTGAACACAGAACTGCGCAAATTTGCATTTTTGTGCAATCAGCTGTAAATTTTGATGCAAAATTTAATACCTACCTGCGCTTCAATGAGGCGTCAAAACAACAAAACGCTCATTCACTCACATATGTAACAGTTTTATTTACATAAATCACTCATACGTCATGTGGTACGCCCCAGTTAAGCACAAATGTAAGCAAAGTTAACGATAAATTTAAGCATTTTGTCGCCTTGGCAACACTGCACAGTGTGACTTCTACTGAATGTTGATGATTTAGAAAACTGTCTGAAGGAAGTTACTTGCTGCACAAGTGTTGTAGTTGGCCTCAGGGACACTGCATAGCATATTGAAGCTTATTCAATTGCGACTACATAATTTCAGTGAGTGATAGGAATAACTATAGTGACAGCTTCCCAAAATATGTCTTGCACCCTTTTCACTTATATTTCGTTTTGTATCTCAACAGGGAAAACCAATCTTAAACACGTGCTGCCAGAACTTTCGACCAAAGTCTCAATAAAAATATAACAAGCATTAAACCGGAAATGCATTAAAACAAACTAGTCGCTTCTTGTGTACCCTTTAAATAAAATGCACAACTTTACTGTTAGCAAGGTCTTGTTCGAAAACTGGAGAAATTCTTGCCGTCACTTTTTACCTCGCTAATGTGAAACATCAAACTTGTTGATTACTGAAAAACATTTTTGATGTTTTGAATACCAAAGCACAAGATTGTAGTTACACATTTTTACAAGGTTTAGTTAAGTTACAAGCTTGCGCTTGGCGTGACCCCTTATTATTCTATCATTATTTGGCGTAATGCGGCACCATCTTAAGTTTGCATACGTTAGAGCCAGCTCATGCTGATTGCTGTTATACTATCACGGCATGTAAGTGGCAAACGAGACGGTTTTACCCCTTATGTACGCCGTTGGATGGGTCATATCATAAAAGCTTGAAGTTCTTAGCAGCAAACGAAAAGCTTTGGAATTTCTGATACATCAATCAAATAATTTTGGCGAAATATGCCAAAAAATTTGCACTTTAGCCGAAATTTCTTATCGAAATGAGCTGCTTTTACTGTCAGCTATACGCTTAAGAGCTTCTATACTAACGAAACACAATTTCGTCCCACTCAAAACTTACTACTGTGTACCGGTAGAATTTTCCGTACATTTAATAATTTCCATAATTTGCCTTAGTCCTCCGGTACCCACCAATGCTTTCTGCTCCTTCACTGGCGGATCTGAGGTAGATGATCGGGTGGGAGGTGGGGTATTTTCAGAAGAACTCAATATAAGGCATAGTTTTAAGCTTCCGGATCACTGCAGTGTGTTCCAGACGGAAGTTCCTGCAATAAACAGCGCACTAATGTAGATCTAGCTTTGGTCTTAAAAACCAGCTCTCTGTGTAGTTTTATGAAAAAAACAATTGAAAGACTTCATAACTTAGTGTTTGCGGATAGTAGTGCGTGGTCTCTCTTTGCCAATTGCAACCTAAATAACACGAAATGGCTCATCAGTTCGTTATAAGCCTGATATGGGTACCAGGATACCGGGGTATCGAGGGCAAAAAACTGACGAGCTTTCCAGACAAGGTACTACCACTCAATTTCTCGTGGAAAGAGATGGAACAATTAAAATATCTGGTGTACTCTCTACCTGGTCCTTCTGATGGATACATGGTCTGCCGCTCCGTCGCCTCCCTACAATATCCGTATTAAAGACGTTTCTCGCAGAAGCTTCTTCATCCATACGCACAACATAACCTAGCCAGCATAGCAGGTGGATTTTAATTTGCTTGACTATGCCAATGACGTCGTAGAGCTCATAAAGTTCGGTGTTCCATTGGGTGCGGCAGTCATTGCCAATGAATGGAGGGCGAAAGACCTTACTGAGTACTTTCCGCTCAAACGCTCCTAGGGTATTTTTAGCAGACTCTGTCATCACCCTTGACATAAAGCAAAACGGAAAGGATGAGCATCTTAAAGATTGTTAGTTTCCTCTGGCGGTAGTGGTGTCTACTACTCATTTGCCTGCTAAAACCAAAGTAACATCTATTGGCAAGAGTGATTCTTCACTTGATCTCCATGCTGACATCGTTTTGGATCGTGATGGTGGTGCCAATCTGAGAGTGTATCTCTCTTCTCTTCTTCTATTCGAAGAAAGCATATACTTCGTCTTGCTCTCATTTACAACCAGAGCCACCCTGGCAGATTAGATTAGTACGAGCACGATATCGATATCATTTGCGTATGCAAGCAATTGGACACCCCTACACTGATAGAAAAATGACGTTCGGAAATTATGCACAACTGGGCATGATTTTTCTTATTTGTGGTCTTAATTTTGTGGGTATAAATCGAGACCGCTGGTGCTTGATTTTGTTCGAAAAATGTACCCACATGTTCTAATTTTACCGGAATAAGCACGTCATTCTTGAAATACGAACAATTGTGTACAATTTTGGTAGAATTTACAACAAGAATAAGAATTTTTATTTCTTTCCTTTGCTTTGCTTTTAACTTACATGTTAATACTTGGGAGAGAGAGCGAGAAAGAATAGTATATCGTATTGCGCATCAGATGAGAGGATTGCGAAAATAATAAATTTGTGATGTTGTTGTTGCTTCGCATCTGCGTGAGGACTTTATTAGAACAGGCAGAATTCAAATTTTACGCTAATTAATACGGTAGTTGGTCCGATTTTAAATCAACTTGACACAAATAATATAACTGATCTAATTTTGATTGCGCTAACTAAACTCGCTCTTTAGAAGCTAGTTTCTATGACTATGTTATTGGATTTTTGAGTTTGTAATAAGTTCTGCAATAAATGTTTGTACATTTGAACGATGCATACTAAGACAAATTTAAAATTAATAAATAATTTTTATTTATTATTCATCTATGTATTTACATAGATAAAAATTAGGAAAATTACTTTTGTGCTGAAATGCAAAGACTAAAACTGTGTTTTATGTGTTATTTGTATTTTCTACAGTATCGCCTTTGGCATACGTCCTACTCAAGTTTGTATGTTTCTCTATTACATGTTTGTTCTCGGTACAGTCACACCTGAGAAAGTTGGACACCCTTACAAGTTAGCCACCTGCATATGTTAGCCAAAAATTCTTCAACAGTCCGTGGCCAACTTAACCATGTTTGACTGTATTTGCGTATTGCATACGCTCTTTCAAACCAATACATACATGACCTTTTCGTGATTTACTCTCATTGAACTTTTGGCGAGAGAGATCAAGCTGGCTCGATATTTCAATGCGAGCCGCATTGATTATAGTCGCTGTGAAAATTGTGAAGAGTGAGGACGTACAGTGTGTAAAAATGTCAAGCCCAGTACAGTTTAATACATGTGAAACAAAGAATTAAAAAGTAAATTTGACGCCAGTGGATCCCAAAATGCTGGATTTTGTAAAATTATTGGAAATGTAGGAAGTTTTGCTGTATTTAAAAGGTAAGTTCAGTGGATATATGTTGCATTTTACAAATTTTTTTACACACACACACATACATGTGTACATGCATTAATGTAAAATTTAATAGCATACATACATAAAATAGCTATTTCCATCAAATACATACATACTTACACACATGTGTATGTACATACAAATAAGTTCTGTGGATAACAACAAGAAAGTCAGCCGACGCGTCGGTACAGTTGCGTATATTGAACATTGATTTTGTATTAGCAGCCAAAAGTGCAAATAAATATCAAACGTGTGATTGAATTGGTGAGCACTACACTGCGCAAAACCAGCATCAACCACAGCGTCACAATATAAGTACAAGGAAAAGCCAAGCTCGACAAAAGAATGTGTCAAACAAATAAAAGTAAGCAGCAAGCATTTGTACACATATATTTTCTGCAGTGCATAGCTAACTCATTTACTCTCGCACAAGTAGTGAGCGGCGCCACCAGCTAGTTTTTTTTTTACGCCGTGCATAAGACGTACTAAAAGACCTAACGCCTGAATGTATACTTTCTCGTTTTAATTAATAATACTAATTTTAAGTAGTTTATTTAGTTATTAATTGATAAAAACAGTGTTTTCATAACCTTCATTAGTTTAATAAAAAAGTGTCCTATTGTATGTGTGTGTATTATTAGCGTATTTTATAATAACACTTCGGCGTGCCAAAGTTTGCATTGACTTTAAAATTTTTTCTTTAATAGATGCGAAAGTGACGTATAATAGCCTTCGCTACATTGACAAGGACGATCTGCGAGAAATTATTCCACCCATAGGACTCCGAATTGAGTTTCGAGAAAAATTATTCGAATGGAGTAAGATTGAGGTAAATTTAGGAAAAACACGCAAATATATATATAATATACAATAATTTTAATTACTGCATTTAGCTTGCAGGTGACGACACCATATTCACGTCGTTTAAACTCAGATATCATTGGATCGGATCTAAACAGAGCCAGCTCAAATTGGAATGACGTATGCGACGAATGGAAGAAGACATATCACATGTAAATTCTTGATTGGACATAGAGCCGGACAAAGCAGCTATAAATTTATATTATATATATATATATATATATATATTATAAAAAAAGTATGCACAACTTAAAATAAAAAAATAATTTTAAAAAAAGTGTTTCAATTTTTCATGAAATGAGCACATACTGTTCTAGATAGAAGAACATTATGTGCTTATTTCAAGCACAAATCGTTCATGAAATGAGCACAGGGTGGTCTAGATCCATGATCGTAATGTTCTCAAATCATGCCCAAATCGTTTTTGGAATAAGCCCATGCTGTTCTAGATAGAAGAACATTATGTGCTTATTTCAAGCACAAATCGTTCTTGAAATGAGCACAGGTGGGCCTAAATACAAGAACATAATGTTCTCATATCATGCACAAATCGTTCATGAAATGAGCACAAGGGATCTAAATACAAGACCATAATGTTCTCATATCATGTGCAAAATGTTCTCGAACTATGACCAAAACGTTCTCAATATCAGACCGGCGGTCTTAATAATTACGTGCTTGATTTGAGACCGACCGGTCACGGTATCAAGAAAATGCGTACATAACAGACTTTCGTCAACAAATGGGCATGATTTCGGTAGTTTAAGACCGCTTTTTTCTATCAGTGTATAGATCACAGTCCCGGTCCGATGTACTTCTGTCTTTCGCAACACATTTTCCAACAAAAGGTTGAAGAGGTCGCAGGAGAGGGCAACGCCTTGTCTGGAGCTGCTTGTGTCACTCTGCATAGTCATACCAACTTTGCAGGGATTCTAAACTCAGACAGTACAGCATATACGCGATCCCTTAACGGGCTTTAAGTTGCTTTGTAATCGACAAAGAGATGATGGGTGTCGATTCGGTTTTCGTGGGTCATTTCCAGGATTTGGTAGTGTCAGTAGTGTCAATATCTGATCAATGGTAGACTTATCAGGTCTAAAACCACACTGATAAGGTCCAATCAGTTCTTTCGCACACGGCTTTGGCCTTTCACACAGTACACTCGATAGGACCTTATACGCAAAAGAAAGTAGGCTGATACAACGGTTGTTAGCGCACACCGTGAGGTCACCCTTCTTGAGAATAGGTTAGGGGACACCACCTCGGCCAGAGCGAGTTGAGTTCAAGCACTTGAAAAATGGCGGTTTCGGCGTCGTCGTCAGTCGATTTTGAATCGCTTGCCCAACTCGAATGTCGCAAACTTAAGGCCCAAGTCAATATGCCCAGTGTAAAACACAGCAAAACACCAAAAAAAAAAGAGCAGACTAAAAATTGACATTGACCAAGTTCGCAAGTTTATGTAGGAGATCGAAAAAGTTTTAAGCTTTGTAGGGGCTTTGATGCTGTTGCTTTATTGCTACAGCTTTTGCTTGTTTATTTCGGTGTAGTTTACTCGATTCTTTTAGTTTCGAATTATTACTTTATTTTTATTTTATTTTATTTTCTTTTTTTTGGGTTTTATGCAGCGTTTTATTTTTATGTAAAAAGTTTAATGAGCATATATGTAAATATTTATTTATGTTGTAAAACTTGCAGGAGCGTAAATGATGCTAGGAAAAAGTAATATATAATATTGTAATGAAATTGTTGTAAAACAATTCAACTCGTGTAAAAATACAACTTTTTTTTTATATGGTTAGAAGCGAATGTTGTGTAAACATTTAATTAAATCTGCCTGTTAGCAAACATGAGCTTGTCATTCATATATGTATGTGTGAATGTGTTTGAGTTTGTGGTTGTGTAGGTGTCAGCTTATGATGATACATGAATGTCGGAATGTTTTGTTGCTAATTACTGGTCAAGTGCTAAGACAGCATATGATAATATTGTGTAACTCGGCAAAATGTTGACAATTGCAATTTGCTAATTACACGAACACAACAAAAGCCAACTAAAATGAAAAACCCTTCGGAGTAAATGAAAAATGCTTGTGACATTGTCAAGACAACCGCAACATTCATGTGTGGCTGCTTTGTCCTGCTGCACAAGAGTGTGTTGCACATGCCACAGATAAACCATAGTTTAGTTTAGTTGAAATTGCTTGCGTGTTCCGAATGTTGACGCAAAGATAAAGAAAACGTAGTTCGGAAAAGTTCTAAGAAAAATAGCTGCAACAAAACCATTTCTCAGCTACATTGTTCTTACTCAGGTATTGTGCTGGCCAAGCACTGAAGTTCCATTGAATTTGAAAATATCGTTTCATTATGTGGTCAGCAGCTTGTGGCACAACAGCTGCATTTGATTTACATTGTTGCAACACTAGCAAAGGACATATTAACAGACTCACAAGGTTTGCAACGCTTTGAAGATATCATCGACGCAGTTTAGCTCACTATTTTAGATCATCTCGATGAATGTCCAGATTTAGGCCTTTCATCGTGCAGCATCAAGCTTTAGAGACTCTACTGAGAGGGTAAATTCCAAGATTGTACTGAAAGTAAGAAATAGCTCATAGCTAAAAACTTATCAATTTGCATTTGTGGCAGTTCAGATTGAGATGATTGACTGCACACCATTAAAAAAAGTTATTAAGGTCTTACTGAAGATTACTCCAACCATTCCCGTCTAATATGTCGCAATGCAGCTTAACATCATCAGCAAACATAAGGATTTTTGATGAGCGTAGAATTAGTGGCAAGTCCTTAATAAACAGATCAAGTAGCATTGGTCCAAAGTGAACGTTAAAAAATGAAAATATTGGTAAAGGTTGATCTCCTTTTGACGAATCCATGTTGAAAAGGTGAGAGTTATGACCGAATAGAACATTTGGTATCTGGTATCCGATGATAAATTATATGAATAATATCGTTCTTTGTGTTTTTGTATTAAACACAAAACTCGCATGAGCATAAGCGCTAAAGTTTTGAGCAGTCTTTGAGAAGACTACAGAAGAGTCGATTTTTGCAGGTCTTGAGATATTTCACCTCACGCGTCATCCAAGTGTTTCTCATCGGATGTACTACGGATCTAGTTTTATTCTCTCCCAATCAACAGACCGTAGCTGCAGATTTAATTTTGACAAATTGGCAGCCTTAAAATTCCACTCCAGATTGCAACTATGAAACAAACTTTTAACTTCTAACTTTAAACCTCAAGCAACAGTCGTCAAATGTCAAACATTAAACATCAAAATTGAATCTTTCAACATTAGCCTCCTTATAATGAAAATATTAAAAATATTAAAAAAAAAAAAAAATAATAATATTATACTACATGCTCCTTGATAAATTGTTTCAACTGGCAGTCTGAAAAGGTTAAAAAATACTTGTACTGCCAATATTTGCCTTTCATACTTGAGCTTAGATTTTGTTTTTGGTAAGAGACCGCTTAGCTCACAGTTCAACAGCTAAACACACACATACACACACTTAAGCACAAATCCCATACAAAACATGGACATGCACTTAAAAAGTTTGTCATCAAGTACATAGTTGTACCTCAAAATTTGACCAAATCCACAAGCATTCCATTAGCCAGAGATTTGTGACTTCCATTACCATTGGCTTGGATCCGTGCTCTGGTATAGTAAGTAAATGCAATTTACCAAATGCTCTGCAAATTACAAATTACGACTACTACTATATAGTATAGTTAGAACCCTCTTGGCACTGCACCTCTCCGAGCCACCGAAACCATTGGTGTTGTGTGCACCATTTTGTATGCATTCACAGAAAGCTGGGCGTGCAGCTTAAAAAAACTACTAAAGATGCACCTGCAGGTACCATAGTGCTCAGTACACTGCCGCTCAATTGAATAGAAACTGCTCCATGTACATATTTATAAAGTAAGAGGATTATGTCGTTTAAAACTATGAAGGAAATTGCAGGAAAGCGCAACGAATTCTTAACTGTTTTGCTACTTATTTTTACGCAGCTTCTTCGCAAACATTTTCAGTTGTTCGATGAATTGATATACTCTTCGTGTGATGGTTGCTATCATACTATAAGTTTGCCTTGAAGTTAGTAACAGAACAAGTCGAGATGGCCAGGTTCGAGTATCTATTTGGTTCTTCGTAAAGTTTTGGTGAGGTATGTAAAAAACATGAGATAATAATTTTTGTTAATATTCTTGTAAAAACATTGAACATGTTTCTACATGTGATAAACTTTCTACACACTTTTGGTGAAATGCACAAAATGTGTGGAAATGAGACATCAATGGAAAATTGTCCAAACATATAAGAGGCTCCTATGTTTACACTGTGAAAATCTTCATGTTTTGTATCAAAATTAATGAACACTTAAAATTTCTTCCGAAAGGAATAAGAAAATCACTACTTTTTTATGTATTTCAACACTTTTACACTTTTTGTACATTTCCCCAAATTATGGGTTTAATTTTCACACACTCAAGTCTAAACATCATAAATTCATCATATAATCATCATTGTGAACTATTTGAGTGCATCTGACTTCACGCAGTTTTAATGAAAATACCAGGAATGAGCGAAAAAAGTCTTATATTACTCAGGAACTTTACTACCGATCGAGATGAACAGTAACTTGAATTAAAGGCACATCAATGTCGCTTCAAGGGTCTTCTAACAGTCTTCATCTATCTTTATTCTATTATGAATTGGAAGCCACTGAAAAAAAAAATACATAAAAGTTGAATTTCCAAAAAATTTGTCGGCTTTTTGATTTTGTGTCATTTTTGTAGTTTTACTCTTATTTGTCCCCCAAAGACCTTTTTTATAGTTTTTACACCGTACATGCACATAACAGTGTGCAAAACTGTGCCTAGTTTCGTATCGTTAACTTTTATGGAGAGGGTGTATACCGAGAAATTTCGTCACGGAGGAACGGAGTGAAATATTGACATGAGTCGAAAAATCTGCACTTCTTATGGAAATTCCCTAGACAATGATATAAGTTTCAATCATATTTCTTCTCATACAGTTGGCGAAAAAGGGTGCACACATTTTCCCTTAGGATATTTATAAAAAAGATAGATAACACTGCGTTTTTATGTTTCTTTATCACTAAAGTAACTCTAAGAACGCAAAAAAAAACAGATCTGAACTCATTATGTTGAAAACAAATTAAAATTGAAGTGAAAATTTAAAAAATTCCAAAATATCGCGATGGTAATAAAGACTACCACCAAAGGCTTCAAAGGGTTAAATGTATGTTTTGTGTGAATGTAAGTTTGTGCTGAATAAAAGACTATATCTGTAGAGCATACGAATTCGGGTGTTCGAGAAAATGTTTTTCTTACAAAATCAATTCGCGAAAGCTAAAGTATAGAAATACAATAGCAATTCGTGGAAGCTACAGAATGGACTTATCATTCCAGCTTCTTAACCATAAATTGCTTGCCATAATTTAAAGGAAATTTGAGAAAACCAAATGACATTAAATTTTAAATCGCCATCTAAACGTCAATAAAGCAAGTTGTTATCCTGCACATGACTATTTTGTTAGCAAGCGTCGAAAGTGAAGCGTATTTTCTTTTCAAACCCGTACAGCTATCTTGCCAAATGTCCAACTGTTCCTAATCCCTTGAACGGCATAGTTTGCATATGTACACCGCTTGTGGCTCAAACTTTATTAGCTACTAAAATACGGAAAAAGCTGTGGGCGTATTGTGGGCGTGACGCACAGTTTTATGCAATCCCATAAAGCAGCCAACTAAGTGCTGTAAATTGTCGCATCCCCAGCGTTTTGCATAATTTAAACGTCGAGAGCGCTCAGACATCAGCGATGGCTACAAAAACCCTTAAATGTGGTGTGCAAATGAACCGAGCCATAAAGCTGGTCTCTAGCAAGCGCCATCATTGCGTATACGTAATAATAATAATAATAATGCGGATGTTGCTGCTGTAGCTTCTGCATTTATGCAAGCAAACTAAAGCCACAGCTTGTCTTTGTGTTTGGGGCCGCATGCTGACATGCAACAAGCGGCGGCATGCTTTGTGCAACGTGTTGGCAGCAACTTGATGGCCAGCTTGCCACATCCATGGACAAAAGCTAGCGATAATGCCGCTTAAATGAGCTGTCGGCTGCTTGTTGCTGTTTTGCATAATTTGAAAAGCGCCACATTACGCATACGCCGCGTGGCTTTGCTGCAAGTTTGACATGGACTCACACACACACACACACACACACACACACACGCACACACTCGGTGTGCCTGCATATTATGTTTTAATAATAAAGCGGCAATTTCTAATGCAATTAGATGCCACAATGCCTTAGCCAACAACAATGCACACATTCCGGCCCAAAGGCCAAAGTCTTGTAACTGTAATTGAATTGAATCTTGTGGCTTGTTATATTGGCCATTGTGGCCTGTGCCTGTTTTTATCTAAAAGAGCAATAAACAACAAACAGCTATAACAACAATGGCCGCATAATTGCATTAAAGCTGCATAACATTCCATTCAACTTAAAACCAACTGGCAAGTATACTCGAAAACTTAAAATTGGTAATTTTATGGCGCAAGACTACAGTTAATAGCTTTTGTTGAGAAAGCTGTTACATAAGCTCTCAGCCATTTATTATTTATGGCCAGCAAATAATTTAATATCCTTACAATTTGGCTTAAAATGTGCTAATTAACAAGTTAACTTAATCCAATTAAGTGTTGTTCAATGGTTTATAATAAGGTTTTTAATACTACTAGTGTTCGCCTTGTCGTCGACATTCGTCGACTAAATACATGCTCTCATAACAGCTGAGAAGGAAAAATGAAATAACAACGTTTGTGAGTACAATGTAGTTTGTTGTTGTTTTTTTTTCTAACGCATACAGTATATTTTTTACTTCAAATCAATTTTTACCTAACTAAAACGCAACGAATCCAGTTGAAACTTATATTCTACAAACCACAATCATTTTATCCTTCGAATGGTATAAGTTTCGGCAGAAAACGTTGCGTTATTGCGAAGTAATCGGTACCGCAATTAATTTTTTGCTCAAATTTTTATATAGATTACGGTTTTTCAATTCCTTGTTGGGGGAGCTAAGGGGAACCTAGTGCATCCAAAACAATTTCTTCCAGCGATAATACGTGTAGCTGTAGTCTGCGGTCATATGGCATCACTGGCAGGAAAGGAATGACCAAGTGAGTCACAGTTACCTCGATGTCCATACACGGCCTCAAATGCTGCTCTGGCTCAGTTATATGCGTTTAAAACGGGTGAGGCATTGCAAACTGGCTTTAGTCTCTCATTATAAGATGCATGATCAAATATGTACCCTTTTTTGTTGGCCAATAGATTCAAATGCAGTTTGAGAACAGAACCGCTCTAACGTTCATCTATGTCGATTTGACCCGAATCGTATTCTACACATATTTTAGGTCAAATCATCTGCTCATCGTCATCGGAATCGAATCAAGCGAATTGAGGCAACGAGCTTACAAGTTTGTAAACTTTTTCATACATGCATTACTGCAATATTGTCATATTTATCACCTACATACAGGGCCGAATTTACAAGTTTTACGACCCTATGCAGTTTCAGAAATAACAATTAAAGCAAATCAATGAGAAAATACTGCTGCGATGCTTTGATATCTTGATCGAAGAAATTGATCAATTCTTAGATTTGGCACTTTCTTTTTCATACAAACAATGCATGAAGAACTTTCTTTGCCCATGATATTTTTTGTAATTCAGTTGAATTCTGTATGTTGAACTTTTCCCCACAAGCTAATTCCACTTTTACGCCACTTGATTCAAAACATCTGACTTTTCTCGTTTTTTTCTCGTCTGAGAATCCAATGGTACAATGAGAAGTGTTGCAAATATATTGCAGACAGCCGATATGCAATCTGTAAGATCGAGATGTACAAAAGCAGGAATGACGTAGGAGGTTAGTTCAAAGAGTCATAAGTTTGGCTTAAGGATATTAAAAGGAAATTTTCCTTTAGTAATACAGAGTAAAATCTAGTCTATTGTTGAGCGATGACTGGAATAATGATGCTTCCGGAGTTAACTTTCCAGCTACAATCAATCGGCTCAAAACCTAAGCCCGCAGGCGCAGGCAGCCTGCCCGCATAGTTGTTCAAGACTGGCGCCAATGAGTCGTCAGCTCTCTTGCTATTTATGAATGCCCGATTGTTGGAACCTTGGTATGCTCCGCCATATCCTAAAGAAGAGTGATACTGCGCCAAATACCTTCATATAAATCTGCTGTCTATTGTATATAAGGCCATGCGCGAAAGTACTAATCGAACTGTGGTTTTAGGTCTGGTAAGTCCACCATAGACCAAAAATTCACGCAAGTCCAAATTCTGTATTTTCGATTATAAAGCAGCAATTGATAGCCACTTGAGGGATCGCGTATACGCCACATTATCTGGATTCGGTGCGACTTTGCAGAATGACCTAGAGCAATACACGAAGATAGGAGAAGATGTCTTCGAACCATTTGATACCGTGCGTTGCCGTTCCCTCCTGCAACCTCTTTAACTTAGTGTGTTGCGAAGGGCCGGTGAATATTAGGACAGGACAATATTCTATAAGTGTCCAGTCGCTCGCCTACATAGCGTCAACTTTGTTAAGGGAGAGAAAGGCATCACACTGGCCACTCACCTATGAAAGTCGATCAGATTCTTTCACCCTGTTCCACCAGAATCGAGGCCCAACCGCCAACAAAGATGAAATGAACTTACTCTCGCTCCAATTCTAATGTAACACACTATCCGAATCAATTTTAAGAACTATTGCCCATGAAACTTATGGTCTGCCACGGCTCCTTCTGTCGGTTATACATATAATATCGTTTTACACTTTGAATACAGGTACAAATTACAGTGCGGTTATACTGCTGCCTATCCATGACGAAGCTACGGTTGCCAAGTGGCTCAAGAATGTCCGTTTGATTTTGTGGCCTCGGCCCTGTCCTCAAAATGGGTAGCGCCAAATACCGTGGTATCAGTCTTGTTCCTAACTCTTATCGCCCTATCGAGCGTGTTGAGTGAGGGGACCATATCAGTGCGGCCTTAGTCCACCATTGACCAGCTATTCATACTACGCCAAATAATGGAAAAGGTCCATGAATACCTTAGAGATACCCACAATCTTTGTATATGCCACATTGTCGGAATTCGGTATTCTTGCAAAAGTTGGTGCGCGCAAACGATCCGTCAAGGTAGGAAAGAACCTATCCGAACCTTTTGATAAAGAGCGAGGCTTTCGACAAAGCGACGCTCTTTTCCGCGACCTCTTCGACCTTGTGCTAGGGAGTGTGTTATGGTCTGTCAAGAAAAAGATATATGCGTGTGATATGATAAGACCGGGCTTCCACTTGTCTCTTTGGGTTATTTCATTATTACTGTCGCTATCAAAGTTTCTATGCGGGCTACCTTGAGAAATCAGGGCAAAGGACGAAAAATGTACAATTTTCAAATCTCGCGTTGGGTCTGCCCTAGCGGAAAGACTATAGCTCGTCTCATAGTTTTCTGCTGCTTGATGTTGCCCTCTTAGAAATATCTTAGCTTATGGGCTTTGGTTCAGAAATAGTGGAGCCAAAGCTTGTGCACAGAAGCAAGTAAGGCTGTGCACAAGCAATCTTAAAGATCTCAGCTCACAAGTTTACCTATAAAGTCCATATGTCCATAATTATTATTATTATCATTAGCATTACCTTCGGTTATCAAAGCTGCCATTTTCTTGACCTATCACATTTTAAGTCGAGTACTAATTAAAATTCGCATTTTCGTAGCAAGTGTTGTTTTAATCCATGCAATAAATTTGAACAACTTGCAACACATGCGTTATATGGAACTTAGTGCTTCTTATTCCACTCCTCGCGTTCCTCACGCTCCTTGACAACTTCCTTTAGATAGGGTTCCAAGTATTTAACATCTTCCTCATATTTTGTCCACTGTTCTTTTGGTAGAATGGTTTTAGTCATGGACAAGTGCAAGGCGCGCAATATGCGAAAATTGCGCTCGTCATATAATTTGCGTGGCAGACGGCGTACTGCTTCCTGGACGTCTTCGTTTTCATATAGACAGTCATTGTGGTGCAGCCCTAGTTCATAGATTATGGCATTACTTACATTATTAGACCATAGAAGAAATTACCATACCATATTGATTAAATCCAGACATATTGTATGCCCATTTCCCAAGAGCAGCTGCAATGTGAAAATTTGTTTTAAACATTTGGACAAACTAATATAAGAGCAGCAGCGTTCCGGCTTTTATGAATGCATATCGGGTTTTCAATAATACTTACAGAACACTAAGGGGCCCTTTCGAGGTATATAGCCCGACATGCTTACTTTATATTTTAATAGTCAGAAAAGCAACTGTTTTACGATTTTCTACTTTAATTTAGGTCTGACATCTGACAGTTTATGCGCTAGAGATGATAAAGTAGCAATACACAATAACATGTTATCGATAAGTACATATACGTGCACAGGGTGTACATAATGTACCAATTCATCGTTCACCTCTAATGACGAACAGAACAACGTGCAAAAATACTATGAAAGATCCAAAAAACATCAAATTTAAAAGAGTGGAATCCTTGGCCATTTCTAAAAAGTGACCAATTACAAGCAATGCCTTTTTCGAAGCCACCTGATGTGTGCATACTATCTTCTATTGGGAGCGTCTTACGCGATGAGCCCCTAACACTACGCACAAGCCTATTAAAGTCGTGAGCAGACTTGACTGCGTAAATTAGCTCACTGCCCCTACATATAGTGGTGATTAGAGAAGCTAACCAGAGGGCAGCACGTGGAGGTTTTTCGTCAACTTCGTAGAGTTATAGACACGGATCAGGGAGCTTTTCCCTGTCTTACCACCCAGGTGCGTATTAAGCCGGTCATTATACCAGTAAGAATGACGATTTGACTTACCCATCACTGTGAGCTTGTGTAAGAGATCGGTTTTGCAGCACTTGGACCCTACCCTACGCAACACCTTAAATAGGCACACCATTGGTGCACTTAGGCACCACAATATACTTGTAAACAAGTACTTTTTCGTCAAGAGTCAACTGGCTTCTATCACGGTGGGCCTAACGAGCTTTCTATCTTTCAATAGCAAGTAGCAATGTCCATGGCAATATACATACGTCCGGCAAGAAGCCTGTCCAAGTGTGCACGCAGGTATGGGACTTAAGCACTAAATCACCATGAATCATGCAAGAGCACGTTCTTGGACTTTAGCGATATTGGAAGCTGTCGCATCCAAAATAGGTAAATCGTTGGTGCACGTAAGCACTACGTAGCTCCTTTTGTGAAGAGTCAACTGGCTTCTAGGACTTTAGATCCAGTTGAGCTTTCTAAGCTTTGCAAGTAGCAATGGCCATTGCAATATACCCACGTCAGGTAAGACGCCTGTCCAAGGGTATACCCAGGTATGGAACACAAGCCACTTGAGGTATATAACAAGTTTTGTACGCTTACAGAAGGGCGAACGTATTGTCTGAACGAAAACCCGCAGTGCTAACTCTTGGTGCCATGGCCCGTAATGTTCTACCTGCAGGAAGATCTGGCACAGACAGCGCTTTTGCGCGACCGACACTGAGCTGGACACCCTCATCAAAAAGACAGTCTCATCATAGAGTTTGCTGCAACGGGCAAAAAAAATGTACAGAAAAGGTGCAAGGATGCTGCACTGTTGCACAGCTTATTTGATGCAAAAGATGTTCGATTGCACATACTGAAGACCCCAACAGCTTGAACCGCGTAGCTTAAAGGAGGGATTTGTCCTCGAAGTGCAGTCCTTTATGCGCTTCTTGTACATTCAAAAAGACAGCAGAGCTGTAGAGCCTATTCTCAAACTTCCCAAGAATATGTTGCACAAAACGATGAACCTGCTCAGAAGTACTAAGATGGTGCCTGAACCCAAACAGATGGCCTGGAATGGCCATCCCCAAATCCCCAGAATTGTTAAAATAAACTATTGGCCTATAATCTAGTCTAGGAGGTACAAAATTTTGATAAGAAGTATGAAGTTTATTTGGATGTTAGCGTAAACTCTTTTACGAGATGCGGCAACTTTCCAAGACAACGGTTCATTGAGCAATGAGCACGTTTTAGAACATGGAATTTCTCCGTTAGATGCAAGGAACTCTACACTACTTCATGCACCCTTGTCAGTTTTACGTTTTATTTGCATATCTAACGATAAATTTCGATCTAAAAATCATATGCTTAGTAAAGTCCACAATTCTCATTAAGCACACATGAGCTTTAACTTATGTAAACTTCTTAAAATTCAAAAAGATGCTTTCTGCATTATCACTCCGGGTATCAAAACTTTGCGAAATAAGCCACTCGTACCATAACAAAGGTTAAGCATCAGTTGCTTAAAGCTTTCAGCTAATTTATAGCACTTGGCTTACACATGTTGAAATTATCACACATACGCCCAGGTGCACACAGCTTAAAGCATATGGCGTTTAACAGCTTAATGCCCGCAGCCACATAAATTGCAAGTAACTTAGTGGCAAATAACTCAACCAAACTTGACTCAACCCGAAGCAACTGTACCCAGCTCACATTCAAATGTTGTTTTGTTTGTCTTGTTGGTACACTCATTAAACTTTGCTCATTTTTTACACAAATCAGCATGAACTTTTTAGCTTAAAGCCGCCGGCACGAGCTCGGGCTTATCTTGGCTTTTCTTTAAGAGTGGCGCACAAATAACGTGGGAAAAAAAGTCGAGCTGCTAATTGGCTCCTGCGGTTATGCTATAAAAGTTTTAAATGCTGCTTTACTTTTTTGAAAACATTTCTCGAGTGACATCTTTGTGGGCCAAGCAACTGACTCTAGCTCAAAAGTCAATGCGGCGTATACGTTATTGTTTTGGTGTGTAAAACATGATGGCTACTCTGAAAACAACCGTAGCAGTACCTATTTTATTTTATATGGCCAGAATCGAAACACAGCACGCACTCTAATTGTTGCGCATACGCCACATGGTACGAGCACAAATACTGTGACTTTAACGTCTTAAGACTAAACCCAATGCATGACCCTACTCAAACAAGTCCCAATGGCTGCGCTCGATGTTTTTGTTGTTGTTGTTGTTGTATTAAAGGATACGGTTCAATTTGTTGTTTTCCTTGTAATGTCAACCTTTATGACTGTATATTTACCCAGCCAACAGTAACACTGTCGCATTCAGAAGAGCAAATATTCCAGCAATATTTTTATGTTGCGCAATATTCATGCTCTCATACACACACACACACACACACACACACACACACACACACACACACATATACTATAGCAGTCTAGCGCCATTTTGTAGCCTTAATAAAGCGCAAATATGTGCTCGATTCATAAACTTCATTTGCTGTAGTGCATACGTTTGCTGTCTCTTTTACTCTAGCACTATCTCTATCTCTCTCCTGTTCTCTGCTGTCCCCCAGGCATTGGCCAAGCAAATTTTCCACTTGTCAACGGAAATTGTGTGCCGGAAATAATTGTGTGTATGGCAATATAAAAAGGAAATACGTGCGCCTACTTCATAAACTCACGCACACAGACAAATAAATAAACTCAATTTGTCGAAAGTGTTTAGGAAATAGTTCTTAAATTAAAATTTAAAACTTATTTCTGCTTCCTTTGCGTTATATAATAAAATTATTGGCTTGACATTGATTAAGTCGTTCAGCGGTCTCTTGTCCCTTTCCAAACTAATTAATTATTGTACTTATTTGTCTCAAATTGTGCAGAGTTAATTAGCAAAGTTTTTCGCCTGGCTAAAAGCTAGTCCATTGCCAATACTCAGAACTGGCCAAAAGTTGACAAAATAGCAGCAGGCAGCAGCAACAGGAGAAATAAGCCACGGAACTCCCAAACTTTTGGCTTTGTTTTGCAACAACCGAAAAGTAAGGCAATGAAATATTAAATTTTAAATAAGTAATTGCTTGCTATACAAAAAAAAATTTTAAATTATTCACTTAAACTTAAAGCAAGATTAATTTATCTTCGCTAATGTGTGACTTGTCACTAAGCATTAACATTATATTAACGCCAATGCTTCCAAGCCATCTGCCTGACACACTTTGCGCGTATTTCAGTCACTCTCTCTCCGTTTCCAAATAGATACAGGGTCAGAGTAGGAAACATCCAGATGCAGAGATTCAATCTGTAATCCTTTAAGATATCATTTTGTCTTTCTTGTTTCAGCAGCTGCTGCAAAATCATTAAAAGGGGCAAGAAGCCAAGCTTTTACAATGAATTTTCGTTCGTTCAACATTTCTTGAGGTGAAGCTTACAACTGACCATAGATAATTGTGCCCTCTTCCTCAAGAAGGAAGTGAGCGGTAGGATCATGTTTGGCAAGCTCTTTGGCTATACAGTAACCTCGATGACCCGAAGTACCTGTCCCGGTATCAGGCTAATAACGAAATGTCGATAAATAAAAAAGTCACATATAGAGATCTGCAGCGGTTTTATATCGAGCCGATCGATTTAATATCCGCATGGCTATCACTATAGATATTTATATTGCTCAACGTGTTGCTCGAGTTCTTTAGAAATTATAGAGCCATAGTTATTGCAAGGACTTCAGCCCGAAACAAACTGCAGTGATGACAAAATCTAAAACACTATCTATAATTAAGCCATTATGAGTCGACACCGCCTACAACCTGATCATCTACTGTAGATCCAACCATGAACAAAAAGGTTGCAGCGGCGGATTGTGGTAGACCAAGGAACCATTCTTCTGTACGTGGATTGAGGGCTCCACAGGTACAAAGTAGTCAGTTTTGAGTGGGGTGAAATCATATTTCGATAGGTGTGATCAGTGCTAGAGTTTGTCTAGAAATTTGAGTCTCATAAGCGTAACAGTAAGGCAGTTTCCTCTCCTGCAAGATGCAAGGGTGAAATATTTAAAATAACATCACGGTCAGCATTTGCAGCACAAAAAAACAAACGTTCAACCTTTTTGCTCTTTTGTGGACGCTTCTAACACAGCAGAAGGCTAACACCATTCGAGCGTAACACCATCCGAGCATAACAATATTCTAGCATCCTATTATAATACCACGCGAGCGTAACACTATCATTGAGCCACTTTTCAAATGCTTTACCTCTTTGATATGTTAAATACGAATGAAACAACAAGATTTTAATAAAGATGGTAATTTCCGATACGAAGTGATGGCGAAAAAAACTGTGGGAAGTAGTGTTCCATACGAAAAATATAGTAATAGTAGCATTTATTGTATATATAAATACGTTAAGCGCGAATTCGGAGTGGTACCGATTACTTCGCAATAACGCAAAATTTTCAGGTGAAATCTATGCAATAAGTTTCACCTGGAGACGTTGCGTTTTACAGAGGTAAAAGATTTGAAGTAAAAAAAAAAACAGCAACAAAATACATTGAACATGTGTAAAATTTTTGTATAACGTTTGTGCAAACCTTGTTATTTCGTGTTTTATTTTTTCTTCTTCATAATCCACACTTATGAGAGCGTGTATTAAGTCGTCGAATGTCCACGACTAGACTAGACTAGTATATATAATGGTGGGCTTGGATTCTGTTGGAGCAGAACGGAAGCTTCTTATTGCTATTGACCTGGCAATAGCTTCCTTTTACATCAGGCCGTAACCCTGTAACGGGTTGTTATGCCCAGTTCGAGAGTATATAGCTGAGCTCAGCAGTGAAGTAGACTACATTGAACCGACTTAATAGATTAAAGCGACTATCACAAGTACTTGCGGAGGCTTAGAACTTTATGTTTGACTGCTGTGGTGTCCGCTCAAATTGCTCAATAAGAATCGCAACCATGGACAAGCACAAAATATGAAACCTTTCCTACATTGCCACGAAAATCACAGAGAGAGCTGAACAGAAATTGTAAACACCATATCTATATAGGAATACACAATTTTCTTAACAATCCAAGTATAAGAAGACAATTAAGCAGGCTGGGCATCACCAGCTCTAACACCTGTAGATTCTGTGATTTGAAGGAGGAGTCGTCACGGCATGTGCTCGCCGAATGCAACGCATTGGCGAGAAGAAGAATGAACCTGCTAGGCACGCATGGACCTAGCCCAATTAGAACCATCCCAAATAGCGAGATAGTTAACAGGGATAGGAATAGTGGGAGAGCTTTAAGCTAGATAGAAGCACAATAGATCCTAAGGGTCGCTGTGCACTACTCCCCATTAAGTCATAAGAAGAGTCGTCCCAAGCAATATTTTCCTGGTTAATTCGATACAGCCCTATGATAGTATGAGAACGCTCGAAATGCTTTTACCTCCAAAACAAGTAAATAGAAAACATCTATTGCTAATCAAACAAAAGTTTGTCTCCGTTTTTCAATAAAGTTTTGTAATAGATTGAAAAACTAAACTCACTTCCGCCAGTTACAAATTACACGAAAATATAACTACGGTCTCTCTCTCTGTCCCAGCGTGTAAATAAAGCTTGAACATAAAAGTTCACATCACAAAATGGAACCCGTAACAATGGAAATCCGATATATATGTTCCTTTTATTTGCATGCACAGACACGCACGCGGCGAGAGAGAGTGAGCGAAAGCGTGAGAGTCAGAGTGAGAGATATGTGATTCCTTTTGTGGATGTGCGACGTGGAGCAAAACAAATCCCAAGGAGCGCAACAGGCCAAAAGAGAAAGCACAGAAATTAGACTTAATGGAAAATGTATTAAATTAAATTGTTTTTATAAAAAATGCAAAATGGAGAAATAATATCAGCGGTTGGTCGAGAGCAACAAGCTCGTTTTCTCATTTTCTCTAAGCCATTGAAATGTATAAAATCAGAATAAAATAAAAATTGAATACAAAGCGGATTGAAATAGAATGTATAATTGGAGTATGGAACGCATTCAAATGCAGCTTGTCAACGGCAATTTAATAGAAAGATAGAGATGGAAAATTATTGACGTTTTTTGTAATCCTATGCAATAAAAGCCAACAAAAAAACAATTAAGGTATTCTGTTGCACTCAAGGAAGTAACTTCAGGTACCTCTGTTTTCACGGAGTAAAAAACGAGTGCATGAAATAGAGGCGCCACAAGCAGTGCTCGACAGCAGGCTATAATCTGGTAACGGGTTGTTATGGCCAGTCAGGAAATCGAAAATGATTAGAATTAGAATGGTTTGGCAAAAGTCAAAGGTTTTCTGCAGCTTAAATACAATATTAAGTATATCGCATTTCTATGCTGTCTCAGTCGAATGCAAAGCTATGTACGTTTTTCTTGAATCCCAGCTATGAGAGAACTTTTCGATCCAAAACCATTTATACCAACTGTTTAATAGATTCATAATCCATACGAGATACTCATAAAGCCTGTTACCATTCCCATTTCCGTACCCCTTCCCGTTTCTCTTCTAGCTGCGGATATTGGTACCAATATCTTCTCATCCTCTTCATCTGCCTCTACCTCTATACTCTTTCTATCGTATGTAATGCCCTATGGATAAATAGACATCCACCATAGATGAAGTTAATGCATAGAAGATAAAGCAGCCTGATGAAAATACTATGGTCATGTTAGGCATATGGATAAAGAAATTCACTAGAGAAAAGTGTTCAATGCGGTTCATCAAGAAAGCCGATAGAGGGACAGGCCTTATCTTCATTGGAAATAACAGGTAAAGAGCGCAGGGAAAGGCGTTGTCTCCGTTACAAAGACCAGGTAGGTGGCGCAAAACTACCTTTGGTATCGCCGATTAAGCAGAAGAAGAGGAACTCAGCGGACTTAGTAATATGATCATGTATTCCAGCATCTGCTTCGTCATGTTTTTCTTTATTTTTTTTACTGCCAGTTAATCAGACAATAAATAACGCAGTATTCCCTGGTCATAATGGCCGATGCGTCAGATATATCTTTCAACAGAATATCGACGCAACAGCAAACGGTTTCTCCACTGTTATGAAGTCAAATCGGAAAACTTACATCAAGAATTAGGACACTGCTCAAGTACATTGCCAAAACTTAAAAAATACACAATATAAACATTGAAATGGATACTTTACTTTCACGATTATGAGACTATTTACAAATGGTTCTAGGTAAGTAAGTAATTGATAAAAAAGCGAAGGCATGAAAAAAGAAGGGATCTGCCCAGGGAAAGATAACACATGCGACAACAACAAATCCGGACTAGCTTAATGGCAGCCATTGTTGTTCTTGTTGTTTTCAGTAAGAACAACGGAAAAAACAGGAACTGAAAAGAAAGTTGCTAAACAAAGCCGCAGCTATAACTGCAAACAAGCCAAACAAACACACACACACACACACACACACACACACACACTATGCTGCACAGTGGGCTAAGTGTGGCTGAAACAAACAAAGCCATTGCTTTTAACGTCGATTATTAACTGCTCGATGTGAGCCACTTAAACGCAGCTTGTGCTCGGCTTTGTTGTCTACTTTTAGGCCATTTAGCACACAAGCAGCTAAGCCCACACTTTCCGCGCTTTTCCTCTGTCGCTCTCGCTCACTCTCGCTCTAAACAATTGCAAAATAAAAACTGCCAAGCGCTAAAAAGAGTTTAGACAAATCGCCAAAGGCGCAGAAACACGCAGTCGACTTGGGTTTAATGGTGCGTATGAGTAACGTGCCGCGTTTTGAGTTGCCAAATTAATGACGTTTTTCGTAAGCTGCGCGTGCTTCTAGCCATTTTCGGAGCTGTTGCTGTTGTTGTTATTGCTGTAAGGAAAACTTTTGCCGCGTTGTAAATAATTTTTGAGTTTAACTTTTACTCTTGTTTGGATATTAAATTTTCCGGCTAAAGTTGGCCAGGTTTAGTTGTTTTAGTTGTTGTTTAATGGTGTTTTGTTTATTAAATAAATATACAGAATAACTTTAAACAGCTTTGATTACGCTGAAGCAGCCCGCGGCTAGCTAAGGTAAACCAGGCGTATGCGCAATATTTATATGCAAATTGCAAAGCAAAGCTTAAAACAAGTATTTCTTTCTTTGTTTTGAATTATAAATATTCTTTTGATTATATTTATGGCAGTTTTTTTTTGTTTTTTTTTGTTATTATAATTTTAACACACTTAAAATGACGGCTATTTGACTTAATGGCGTTTTGTTTGTTTAGCCGCTTTTTTTATAACGCCACACACACAGCTGCACATAAATCTTGAGTATCATATTTTTTGGTGCAGAACTAAAAACAATTTTCCCAGAAAAGGACTTAATTGTAAGTGCAAACAAATGGTCTGCCTTGGTTTCTAGTGCTGCCATATATAAATTTCATAATGAAATTTTCACACACAGACAGCAAACTGTGGGCCACAAATGGCAAAGGCTTTAAGGCAAACAGACGAAATAGCCGCAAAACACCAAAATAAATAACAAGCACACATATGCTGGTACTTGTGTGTAAGTGTGTGTGGTGTGTGCGGTGTGAGCGTTGCCAGACGGCACAATAACAACCACCATTAGACCAAAAACAACCAGAGAAATGGCAACCAATTTAGCCAACTTAAACCCATTAAACGGAAACTTGTGCTCTTCTACCACATCAAATTGCTGTTGCTAAAATGGTTTTCAATTGAAGTCTATCATGTTCATGGCCAGCAAACACTACAAGTTCTTAGTGTACCTGGGCCAGCAGCAATACGCATACGCCGTGTTGCACGTTGAAAAGCGCTTAGTGCTTACTATTCTAAGCTTTGTTTCGTTTGCCATCATATTTTAGTTTTTTTCTATAAAACTTGTAGACTACGTGCTGGTTTTCGCCTTAAGCTACAGCCAGCAGCTGGCACGTGTCGTCACGCGTTTCCGGAGGGACGCAGAACACGGGGTTTTGGCAAGCAAATGTCCAAAATAAATAAATGGATATGCAATTGCGAGACGCTGCAGCCAAGCGCCATAAAATGCACAGTTCCATGTAGCGCAAATGCATATGCAAAAACAAACATTTACCCAAAGCACATATATCTCTATATATTCAAGTCTACGAGTTTTCGATATTAACTAAAAAAAATTGAAAATTTTTGGCAGCAGATAAGACAACGCGATTCCAAGAATCCATGAACAACAAACTCTTAGTAATCGAGCTCTTAAAATCTTTCAAGAGTACTTGCAGTTCTCTGATTTACATATGTTATTGAATTATAACGCTTTGCATACGACAAGAAGAGGATTTCAGGAAGTAATATGGGGTTTACTTAAAAAAAACTTAAGTTAGTTTAAATAGCAGTTAGTTTAATATATCAGTCATAATCTTATACTCCACCATCATAAACTTTTGATATTTCTTAATTCTGCACAATTTTGATAGTTCGACATCTGAGTAGTGCTGCCGTTGTCTATATATAGAAGGTGATGGATATTCTTTCCCCCTTGTGGTAAGCGGGTTAGAGAATACCACCTCAGCAGGCCAAGGCTTAACGTATGAGGCGACTAACAATGACACTGGGTAGAGCCACCTCAGTAGAGCAACCACAGGCCTTAAAAGGATTAAGTCAGCTTAGAAGAAGAAGATTGATATCCTCTTTGAGGGTCCTTGACTTTTGAACTCTACCACCATATACTTTTACTTTCCCTTGAAATTTCTCAAACGTTCATCCTTTCAAATTTCCTGCTTTACGACATCTATTGCCGTGCTTTGGGTATAAGACCAAGACATATGCCTTTACAGAAACCTGTTAATAGGCTTGGATCATGAAATAAGGAATACAAGATAACGCAAAGAGCTGCACAAGTTTCCGTTAGTTGTGCCCATCGACGTCATCAATCTATTAAAGCCGCGAATGATCATATGCGTAAAAGCAAGTGGACACGTCTTGCATCTCGCTCGATCCCATTTCCTTCAATCATTTGTTGGTAGCCAATCGCTGTATTCTTTTTCTTCTAACTATTTAATACTTTCTAAAATGTCAATCTCATCTCATCTTATATCATCTATTCTCATCTTATCTAATTATACATCAAGTTATGTCATCTTATGTCATCTTATCTCATCACATCTCAACTTATCTAATCTAATCTAATCTAATCTAATCTAATCTAATTTAATCTAATCTAATCTAATCTAATCTAATCTAATCTAATCTAATCTAATCTAATCTAATCTAATCTAATCTAATCTAATCTAATCTAACCTAATCTAATCTAATTTAATCTAATCTAATCTAATCTAATCTAATCTAATCTAATCTAATCTAATCTAACATCATCCAATCTAATCTAATCTTATCTAATCTAACCTAATCTAAACTTCTTTTCTTTTCTCTTCTCTTCTGCTCTCCGCTCCTCTATCGTTTCTTATACCACTCCACCCTATCCTCTCACGTGTAGGTTTCTTGCTTGCAATAAATAAAAATTGGGAAACCCAAAAAAGTGAGAGTTAGAGATAGGTTCAACACACAAAGCCAATGAAACGAAACCAGAGGTTCTTCTCGAGAATAAAGCAGATAACATATCGAAGCAACCAAAGGGAATTGCTGAGCTGAAGGCTTTTGAGAAGATGATTAAAGAAAGCCTTAAGCAGAAGTCGGAAGGCACACTTGGAGAGCAAGCTGTGGGAACTACTAAGATAAATTCGACTGCTGACCTGACGCTGCTTTTTGAATTTCTATTTTTTCCTTGACTCATTTCGCTAGTTCATTTTCATACCTAGCTTAAGCTTTAGCTTTTAAGTTCACCCCTTTTTTCATGCGTAACTTATCTTTTTCGGATTCCGGCTCCCCCATCAAGTCCTTGAATTTTTTTTCTTTATTAAATGGCAATTTTGTTCCATATCCGTTTTGCTTTCAGTGGTTCCTTCTGCGAGTTCCCACATTGCATTTTTTAATATTTGCTCAGCATGTCGTCATAGTTTGGATAAGCATCCCAATCCAATGAACCCACATTCATCAACGACTCCAAATTGGTATTCATCGGAGTTGTTTCAGCACATTCACTTCCAGTTTCAACGTTTTAGATAGAATTTCATCTAGCTCCGACGAATGATGTTGCTCGACCATATTTTTCTAGATCTGTACTAATTTTGGAGATGTTCTAGCCGAAATAAATTTATAACTAAATGAAAACCGCAGACCTGGCAGAGTCAAGGGCAGCTAGGTTTATCATTTCTATTAGGTATTTCAATAATTCAATCTCGTGCTATCGATTAATTGAATAAGTCATCGTGTTGAGCGACACAAATTTAATTTCAATACGCAGAATATTTAACATAAGATCGACCGACAAAGACACAGAATGTCAATATGAACTACAGGGTTAAAAAAAGACAAATTAAAACTCAGAAAGTGTTCGATCTTAGAAGAAGAAGAAGACGGAACCGCAATACCCACAGGCAGCAAAGCTGTCTACAGCGCTTCGAATTGTACTGATTATACCCCGTACAGAAAGTGTGAAAGATTTGAGGTTTAAGTGTTTTAACCCACACCATAAATGCTATCCATTTGAAACTTAGCACATTTGTGAACACTATTACTGTGCATGTGTATTGTAAAAATTATTCATATCGGTTAGGAACTTTAGAAGATAATAATGTTCCAATTTTAGGCCTCTCCTCCAATGAACTGCCTCATAATTTCACTTTTTACTTAAATGTTAAAGGTAACATTTATGTTAACCAAATGTGGTTCGTTAGGCTTATATACCAAACAATGCCCCCGTAGCAATTACGTCCATAGCCTTCATCTAGAGCTGGAAAACAATCTGAAAATCAAAAAAGGAAAAGACAAGAAACCTCATGGATGATCTGAAGCACCTACATCAGGATATTTAGATGGAGAACTAATAGCGACCAACAATGGATGTAACGAGGGCTTTGCTCGATAAATAGAGCTCGTCAAAATCAGTGATATATATGATTGCTTTAGATGGGCAGACATTTAGAATTGTCAATGATGAGGAGAGACAGAGAGAAAGTTGGTTCACATTTTAGGCCCAATATGCCAAAATGCCAAGTAAACACATAACCGATATGTGGTACTAGAGAAAAAACTATGATGATTTGCAAGATCACTAAAATATAACTTTGAACAGTATGAAGCATGTTGCCATTACCACCGATAGTTAGAACACAACGTCAAATGATGCGTAATGTTCAGGAGTAGTTCTATCGACTCTAAAACTTTAACGGCCATACGGCTGATAATATAGCCGAAGCATTGCCCATAGTTCTCATTGAATGGGACGTCTTTAACAAAGTATTGCAATAGGAACTGTCAATGACTCGACAATGAAAAAATCGTGTGAGCTTTTGGAAATTCAAAATTTACCATGTTTTTCACTCACCACATTAACTTAACAAGTTTGTCACCAATTCTGAGCAAATGCAAGCGAATAGTTGCATTCTTTAAACGCAGTACCCATATAGTGTGATTCAGGAGGTAGCGACAATTGGATTAGGGACTACCTGATGCTATACTGTTGAACATACCAAGGGCTCCTTAACATTTTTTGGCTCAAGAACTTTGTATTTTGAAGGACAGTCGAGATTTTATTACTATTTAATGACACAATACATCAAATTTCTGCAGATAGTACTATAATCGTATCTCTAATACTGATCATTTGTAAGCCGCAACAAAAGATGATAAATATTTTAAGATCAAAAGCAAAGTAACTGAAGCAGAAGAAGTTTTCAATAACAATAATACGAATCTGGCAGAATAAATGCTGAAAACTATAATTATATAGTTTAAAAATTGTAAGCCAATGCAGTGAAATTATAATTAAAACATCGAGTTTTGCTTTAAAAAGATCGAAAACATCGAAATTCGCGAACAACGATGGTTTTCCAGGAGAAACAGAAATTGGATTTTCATGGAAAAAATGGGTATAGGGTATCCCACTGTCGGGCACCGTCCCGACTGTCGGCACCTAGGGTGAGCGCTAGTGGTAATATTAGTCGTAATAGTCTCACAGTACATACCACTAAATATCTGCTTCCGTTTTAATATACGGAAGACAACTTAAGAGTGTATCCGCTTTCATTCCTTTTTGAAATACTAATACATATTGATTTTATAAGAAACCTTTAAACTTATGACTTAGGCCTCCACCCCTTGGATATGCAACCGTAAACCACAAGTTATGCTTACCTTTTTCAGAAAATCTACCTTCCTTTGCATTAAAAGGAAAACGAAACATCTATAGTTTATTCAATCGCGCATAACTGTAAATATATTTGAGGCACGTAAAACTTACACGCATGATGCAATAAGTTTTAGTCACACACACACACACACACACACACACACACACACACACACACACACACACACACCCACCCACACACACACAGCTTGAACAAATAAAAGCCAAGTCAATGCTCACAGCACGCCATTTTAGGTTGATTTCTGTTTTGTTGGGCTTTCTACTCTGCCTTTTCCGGCATTTCCGTTGCCTGCTGCCAATTATATTGATATTTATTTGTGCGTTTTGATTTCTCTTACCAATACGACTCGACATTTCTATTTAGACGCAAAAGTTGAGTCCAGCAAATCCTTTATGTGCTTAAGGTATTTCCATTAAAACCCTGGGTGAGACCCAAAAAAAAACCCTCTTAGGCTACTCATAAAAGCGACGAACACATGCACATATGATAGAGTTCAGACTGTCTGTCATTTTAGTAACGGTAGAGACCGAAATCTGTTCAAGCTATTAAGCCAAGTTTATAAGGCAGACCCAAATGATGTTGTTTATGTATTGGCTGAAAACCCATGAAATTCAAAACACGTACATTAATATTTTTCGTTGACACAGTGGATTTTATACCCTGCACCCAGAGGGTTAACAGTATTGTAGTTTTGTGCAATATTTGCGACAGACAAAAGGAGGCGTGACCGTCCCGAAAAAGTCAAATACGACGATCTATCCTAGATCTTGGAGTACTTACGATAATATTAACAGACAATAGCCAAAGGTTGTCGAACTGTGCAACTATCTAGGTTGCGAAAGGACAAACTGCATTGGACTGGGACCATTATCTATAAAAAGGTCCAATTACTTACCTAAGCTGAAGATATTGTCATCATTGATCGTCTTAAACGAGATGATACCAAAAACTTTTTTGGCTATTGAAAGAGTTTATGTCTGGTTGGGTCTGCCACTAAATAAGAGCAGGACAAAATATAGGATATCTTCAGGCAGAGAAAGATGCCTCTTTGCTCTCAGTTAGTAAAGGAGTAGTAGAGACCCTTCTCGCCAGACAAAACTAAAAACTCTCCACTCTCCTCCGTTCTGCTTTATGGTTGGAAGGTTATGGAGTCATGTGAAAATGCCATTGGAGTGTTCTGAGGAAAGTGTTTCGGAAGACGACTAACGCATTACCACTGAGGAGCGCAGGCTCGCTCATATTTTGCGTATAGACTATGAAAGTCCAGGGAGAAAGGTCTTCAATGTGCCGGTTAAAGTATGGCCAAAACGGGCTTGGCCAATGTTTACTTTGAAGGAGTAATGCTGCCGACGGCCCCTTTATGTGATAGTTTGAAAGGCAATATATATATACACATATGAACACGCCAATATATGGTTTGGTTGAAATCCATTGAAATTCGCAACAGAATGGAGAATAAACAAGGCAGGACCTACACTGAAGTTGGTTTTATGTGAACACCTGCCTATATGGCTTAATCTCCCGGTGTTATGCCACCATATAACACACGGATTAATGCAGTTCGTCAACCAACGATCCTATGGAGTTTATTGGAGGATTTCAACTCATATTATACGAATACAAAATTGTCTATGTGACCGATGTTACAAAAAACGGTTTAGTACCAATATCCGCAGCTATACTTAGTATGTGGAAGAGGAAGGGAAAGAGGGACAGGAGGAAGAGTCGCAAAAGGAGGATGGTGATGAAAAGGAGGAGGGGTAGGCAGGAGAAGAGAAAGAGTGTGGCATCAATATCCGCAGCTGAACGAGGAAGAAAAAGAGAAACGGGAAGGCGAAAGGGAAAGTGAACGGGAAGGGAAAGGGGATCGAGAAGGGAAACGGGAAGGGCATCGCGAACTTGGTTTGGCCCAAGGACTACCCAATTCTCTGCCGGTTTTTGGATTCCAACCCCCGTTTGATAAGGAGAAACGCCATTCCGTGAAAACATACTTCTCGATTTTGAGTCTAAGCCACAAAACTTTCCAAGGTTGAAGGGGATTGGGAAGGGGATCGAGAAGGGAAATGGGATGGTCATCGAGAAGGGAAATGGGAAGCGCATCGGGAAGGGGATCCAGAAGGGAAATGATAACGGGATGTTTGCGGATGGAGCGAGCAGGTGGCGGAGCTCCGTAGTATAATAATACCATATGAATTTCCAATTTCCATAAGTACCAATAGAAGGAGTTGAGTTGGACAACCTGACATCAAACTTGGTTTGGCCCAATGACTACCCAAATAATCTGCCGTTCGTTGGGTCCCAACACACGGTTGATAAGGAGCAACGCCATTTCGTGTAAAGATACTTCTCGCTTTTTAAGTCTAAGTCACGAAACTCTTCGAGGTGGGCTAAGCTGTATCTCCGTTGGTAAACCAGGAAGAGGACGTATTATGTACCTTTGATATCAAGGAGTCAAAAAAGCATGAGCGAAGCATTGCTGCCTAGAAGTGGGTAACAAGCATGAGCAACCCAGAAGATAAAAGTGCTTTTTGGCACCATAATAGTAAAACTACCAATTAGACTGCGAAAAGTGACTAAGACGCAGATACTTAGGTTACCAATTAAGCGTATACAAGAGTTTACTCTTTGGTAGGCAATAGGTAAAGGGTATTCCAACGTCGGGCACCAGCTCGAAATATTTTTTTGTAACAGCTTTCTATACATATTTCAATAGGTAGAAGCCCCAATAAGAGCAGCAACGCACGTTTCCGTAAATAACATTAAAAAATACGTAAACTGTTTGAATTCCTGCCTTCCCGACTAACCAAATGCTTGACTTGCCATCGACTCAACTAATAACCAATGATTATTTTTATTATATTTTTCGCTCCTCGCATAATTCATTCATAAACCAAGCACGACAGCATCGAGCAGGTCCCGCGGTCCTCCACTGACCACGTACCAAAGCTGACAGCGTGGCGCGCACATGGCGCAAAGGAGCACCACACACCGCAACGCCACGGATTAGCACAGCGACGCCACAAATTTCCCATAACAAAGCCAAGAGAATTTCCCAGTATTTGACTGATGGAAGAGAGCGCACAGTTAATGGCAGCAACCAAAGAGCAAGCGCCAAAGAGAGCAAAGACACTACAAAACGGAAAATTGCCAACATTTGCGCTGACTGCGCTGTCGACGCAGGCAGCACAGCTGTGTGGCGGCTGCTGCTGCCGCTCTTCACATTGGTTTTCAGCGCCTATGGACCAGTTTGGAAAATTCGCAAAGTCAGTTTGTTTTGAAATTCTGTCGCGTTGTGTTCGCCGCAAAAAGTGGCGCCTGCATCGAGTGTGTTTTTAAGTTTTTCAAAAAATTGACATCAACGAGCGTAAAATAAAAACAAATGTATTAAATGAAAATTTAGAAAATTGTGAAGTTCTTACCACATGCATTTACTGTGTTTAATTATTCAAAATATAATTCGTATGCATTGACAAATTCGTTTTGAAACACTTGCATTTAAATTAATAATTTGCCATGCAGTGGCACTAAAAAAAATTAAAACAAATATTGTGAAAATATACAAAATATATGCATATGGTTTTGTGTTATAATACGTTGCGCTGTGCATTTGCCAACAAAACAACAAAGACAACTATTAGTGCGAAAAATATAAAATATATATTACAACAATAAAAGGTAGTTCTAAATCGTTAGAACAGTCTGTAAATACACATATTTTTATAGCTTAGTTTTCTAAGATTTGACTACATAAATCCATGTTGTGTTTTATTCACATTCACATATTTTTTTTAGATTCACACTCTAAAGAACGTTAAATAAGCGTGAAAAGTTTTTAGCAAGAAGTTGAAGTTAAAATATTATGGAAATTCAAATACTTATACAAGTTTTACAAACGCTTTCCTAGAGATAATATGTGAATATATTGAGTTCCTTACATAATTTGTGCTTAATTTGAAGTTGTCCGAACCTTACATGAAATCTAAGCTTGACTTGTAATTAGATTGTGGTTTACCTTTACTTGATTTCTTGGGGATAACAGTCTACAGACTATGTACTTAAGAAAATCTTTCGAAAAATTTGAAATCTTGTAATTAAATGCGAATTTAAAAAAGGTCTTAAAAGCATATCTCTAAATCTTCTTCTTCTTCTTAACTGGCCATAACAACTCGTTACGGTGTTACGGTGAGCCCCAAACATTCGAGTTTCGGGGATTCAGTGACAAACGCAAATAACGTTTTGTTCTAAAAACGCAATATCTTGAAATCGTCGTACTAGAGCAAAAGATGGCATACAGACAATTGACTATGGAATAAAAACACTTTTTTACGTTTAAATTATTCTTCTGCTAGGCAGCTCAGCTGAGTGCAGGCGTTTCAGCCGTCTTCTCGCTTGATGCCCAGCTAGAGCATGAGCAAGCTAATTTGGATGGGAGCTAAGACGCTCTGCATGCAAATGTCCTAAGTGCCTTGGATTTGGATTTTGAGCATGTGGGATCTGGCGGCAATACCCCAGACCCGGATGCCATACGTCCAAGTAGGCACCACAAGTCTTTTATACAACGTGTTGTGTTGCGGCTAATGTCGCTCCACCGTAGCATTGAATCCAGATGAATTCTCAGATAAGGCTGGTATTTTTTTACTGGCATCGGAGAACCATTAATTAAAAAGGTGGTGCACTGTCGAGCCTTCAGGGAGAAAAGGACGCAGGTGGATGTTTAAACATAAAGCTGTATATTTCATCTTCCAGCCCATGTCCCGATTTTGTTTAGCTCGGCTTGCAGCTTATAGAGGATTCTTGTATGTTAGGAGCTGTAGTTAAAACTGCTGAGTCCTCAGCTTAAGTGGCTAGAAGCAGGTCTCTCTCAATTTCAATCAATCGCTGGCGATGGCATAGCAGCAGTGTACATAGTGTACAATAAAGTGGCGAGCAATGTACTAATAAAGGTACAGTCATCGCTGCGATGTAAGCAGCGCAGCTTCTTAACTTTTCATTCTCTTGCAAATTTCAATGAGTTTTTTTTTCAGCAACGAGAGTAAATTGTGTCTCTCTCTTTCGCTATTTTAGACGATCACAAAATTTAAGGAAGGGTCACTCAACGACGACGTTACCCTTATAAGTATACAATACAAATCATCTTTGACAGCGACTCTGAATGACTGGTTAGTCAGGTAGGATTTTAGAACCAGGTAGTTTGGCAGGTAGAGTCATTTTGAGCTTCTCAAGAAGCCCCTCATGCCAGACACGGTCGAAAGTTTGATTCACGTCTATAAAAGCTCATAAGCAGAATTGTTTTCTCTAGAATGCGTTTTCAATATGTTGCACTACACGGTGCACTTGCTCTGGTGTGCTGTGCCTTGGGCGAAAACCAAACTGGTGCTCTGGAAGTGTGTCCGACTTAGCTGCTGCTAAAATTCTGTCCAAAAGTATACTTTCAAATACTTTGGAGAATAAGGGCAGCAGGCTTATCAGCGTCTATGACGTTATGTCTGTTGCTGTCATGCATGGCTTAAGGATCATTACGATCTGGGCACATTTTCACTACTTCGGTAAATGAGCCCGAAAGAACATTTTGGTAAGGGCGAGGGTCCTCGCCATTGGTAGCGCTTTGGCCACTCTTGGATTAAGTTTGTTGTGTTTTTTTGGATTTCAGAGCTTGAAATTGTTCCATGAAATTTGGAGGCTGTGGGCAACGTCATAACTGTTATCTGGGCTTAAAGGCTTGAAACGTTCATCTTAATGCGAAGCGAAAGCTTCGAAAGAACGGGATTGATAGACCAACTGCCATTAGCAGCAAGGATGGTAGCACTAGTTACCGAGTCAGGTTCTAACACTAGTCTACAAAATTCAAACTTTTTTAATATTCATGATCATAAAATTTATGCCAAAAAAGGCTAAAAACTCCTGGGTCAAATCGAAAAGTGGTCTATGAAAGGATTATAGTGGCATTGATTTGCTTTAAATATAATAAAGAATTAAGTTGATACTTCATTTGACAATCAAGATAAGTGGAACCTCCTCTGAAATACCGATATTCGCGAGAATCTTGGAAGTTATTGAGATAAGTTTATTTAAACATGATCAACCATCATAGTTGTTGCATATGAAATCGTAATATGGAGACGTATATTTATATGTCGAATGTAACCTTTTCTACAAAGCATTTTAAATATCATTTGGTGACGCTAAAAAAATACTAAAGGGACCCATTACTTGCTGCATTACTTGATTTTAATTTGTAACGCTTTTGTTAGTTTTTTTGTCAAGTGTCAAATATGTATAGTAGACACGGACCAATTTTCAATAATGTATGAAATTTATTTGGTTTCATGTAAAATTTCGAATTTAGACAGGTTGTCCAATGTAGACAGTATCCAGATTAGATAGTTTTCACTGTAATTCCGACTTCGAAATCAGCGATCCCGAAATTACCGGAAAAGGCATGTTTTAGCCAAAGGCCTTTCGTTGAGCTCAAATTTATTGCATAGTGTATATTTCACATCACTCATGAAAGGCAACAATAAATTGCGTAAAACTTGTATGTATCTAACGCTTAAGCAAGGATAAGGATATGTCTCATAGGTAGATACAGAAACTCTTTGACCCAAGTGGCCCGGTTGGAAACATAACTGCAAGTTCAGTAGAAGCCAAAAAAGGTTTTTAAGGTCGCGTTGCAATACTCCCCAATATTATTATAATAAACTCTTAGGCTCTCTCAAATCTAGGTCTTCCCCTACGATTTGTGCCCTGGAAACTTATGGTCTGCCACGCCTCCTTTTGATTGTTGCATACATAAGCTTCAGTTGCCGCAACGCAAAATTAACAAAAACAAAAGCATATTTTCGCCCGGGATTTAGTATTTCTTGCCTAGTTTTGCAGTCATAGCTGTAAATTGCACCATTTTGAAAGCAAACTTGCTGCAAGCAAGATATCACATCTTTTTTGAAATTTGAAAAAAGCTACGAAAGCGCATGCTCATTTTGGGCATGAGCTAACGAAGTCTTCGAACGCTTAAAACTTTTGCTTTTACTACCATAAATACGCAATTTCGTAGCTTCATTTTGAAAATAACCTTAAACAAAAGTAAGTACAAAACCGTAATGCATAGACTACAAACTAGAACAAACTTGTCTCAAAAGCTTTTGAAACGTTTTAACAAACTTCTTTAAGTTCTAATCTCTTTAATGTTGCATTCGATGTTGTTCAAATTGCTATAAATGCTTATTAAAGAGTTTACGTTCTTTTCGACAAAGCGTTTGACGTATTTTTCTGCGTGGAACACTATATTCCAAACTCTTCTTTACTTAGTCTATTCCTGAAAATTTGTTGAATAAGGATTGTTGCTTTATCAAGTTTTTAGTCATTCTTTGTAGTTTTTTCTTCGAATTTTTGTGTCTTTCGGCTTTTTGAAATGCGTTCTGCTTAATTCCATTTTTCATGAAAAAGATTACAAGTTTGACAACTACTACAACCTTGGTGCATATTGCAAAGCTCTCATCAATTCCAAGTATTATTGTGCCTATTGTTACTGTATAGTTTAAAGCTTTTAAAGCTACTTTTTAGTACATTCAATCTTGTGAGTTCGAATTTTAACGGCATAATCCTATTTTTTCCCCTTATGAGCTCACATAACCTCAAAAAAGACGCACAACGGTTGCCCAGTTAACTTTGCACAATGCATAATTGCATAATATAATTGAATATAAAGAACAAAATATTATTAACAGTTGAGCCAACGTTTTTATCACTTTAATAAACTTTTAAATAAATCAATTTGTGGCCAGCAAACAGATTAAACTGTACTAACGGCATTACATAAGCATTTATAAGTAATATAAGTATGTTTAAAAGTGTCCATATTTTTTTAATACCCTTAAAGCAGTAAGCTTCTCAGAAATGTATAAATGTATGAATTACACAAGAGCTTCACAATTTATATTTCTTGTCAAGGGTATTAATGGTTTGCGCCAAGTATGTAAGAGGTGGAAGAAGGCTTAGCAGGCTTTAGGAACAAAATGAAGTTTGTCGAGTTGCGTTGATATTTGCCCTTCTTTGCTCTCAGCAGCCGTGCTTGTTGAACCTATTCAAATACAATTTGAAGAAGGTTTGCTTCATTTATCCGCTCATCTGTGTTATAAAAACGATCAAAATCGGTTAAATACATAACAAATATTGTCAAAAGTATACGAATTTCACCACTCTCGCCTATAAACTGCTCAAAAGTTACACTAGATAAGCTAAAGCTAAAGTCCTCTTTGGTGTGAATGCTCTTGTGAGCCTAATCATCAAAACTACCAAACTAATACAAGCGCCTTGATTACTACCACACGCTGCTACAAATTGATTTATAAAGTGCCTCAGATATTTACAAGTTTCGAGATTCAACAAAATCGGATCAGAAATAATGAAGTTAGATAGATAAGATACTTTATTGTCCATTTTACCGGGATTGGCGAAAAACGCTAAAGGACATCCCACTGTCAGGCAACGTCCTGACTGTTTTTTGGCTCGAAAGATATATTGATTAAGAAGGTAGATAGGGGTGGGGGGGGGGGTCTAAAAAACATTGAGAAGTTCAAAAGACATCCAATAAGATGGTAGAACTTTATTTTAATTTTAAAACCCACACTTATTTCGGTTACGGTTACGATTACGGTAGTACCGGTACTATTGATCCGGTAAATGGTTTTATTTCAGGTTTGTTTTTTTTTTAATAATTTCGGTTTCGATTCCCCGATATTTGTTTCGGTTTACCGGTTATACCGGTTTCTATACAAAATCCAAAGAGCGTGAAAGTAACAGAGAGAACCGTAAAAAAATTCAAAATGTTTGCATCAGAAGTTATGAATGTTGCCAATAGAAAGTCTGATGGCCCCACTGTACGACATATATGAAATTGCTTCACAGAATGATGGAATGTAAAACACAACAAGAAAAAAAAATTTTAAAACCGAAACAGTACTGTTATAAATATATCGGTTTAAATTTGGCTATTTCGAAAAAAATTATAAAGGTTAACGTTTTTGTTAAAAAGTAGCACGGTTACGGTTTAAATTCCTGGTTAAAAACTTTCGTTTCTATACTAAATAGATTTTAATTCCCATTCATCGTCTCAAAAGTTGTATCTTGTTTAAGGATCCTTATACCTTGAAATAGTTCGTTTCGGGGGTGGGATAAAATTTACAAACTTTTGGTGACGTCATTTATGAACAGACCCAAATAGACTTTATATTCTTTAGCATTTTTTAAGTATCCAAAATATAAAAAATATCAAAGATATCACAAAAATCTCGATTTGCTCAAAATGTAAAGTCACGTGCACGATCGAAAAACATTATTTGCCCTCAATTAACGACTGAGAGCAACAGCAAGTGAGTCAAATTCTCGTAATAAACAGAGTTTCATGCAAAGATTGAAGTTTTTTAGCAGTTGGTCACATCTAACATATAAAACATTTCTTTACAATATTTCAAATAGTTTAAACAAAATACAATTTAATTTTTTTGTACTCGTCCCGTTTGCTAAATCAATGAAATTTAATTTTCAATTAGGTTTTTTTTTATCTTTCCGTTTTTCAATCAGCTTTCTGTGGCAATGTCAAAAAAAAAATGCAAAGAATATGTGCTTATGAAAAATAATGCTATAAATATTATTAACTTTGACTCTATATTTAATATAAACTGAAGGAAAAATCTTTCGTTACGACGTATGTCACTTATAATATAATAAATTCAAATATATAATAAAAAATAATAAATTTCGTATTAAACAGTGTTTTCTGCAAAGATTGGGAAAAATTTGTCCCGTAATGTACATCACGTAATTGTGTATTAGAAAACTAGGGCGCTTTTTGTTGATTTTTGCGCTTTTATGACGGCCCGCGAATAGAATGAAGTTTTGTTATAGAAAAAAAAAATTAAAGTATACGTATAACTATGAGTATCAGCAGCTAAAGCACTTACTTCCTGTTAGCTTTCGTTCTTAACTATATTGGTAACCATAACAATGATACTCAACATATAATTAAAAGGTAATGATTTCAACCGTGTGGTGAGCGGGTTAGAGAATACCACCTCAGCAGGTCAAAGCTTGTCGTACGAGGCGACAAACAATGACACTGGGTTCTTTCGAAACCAGTAGGCTTTAAAAGGGTTGTGCGTAGGGTTTGGGACCCGCACGTAAAACCACAATTCCAATGAAAGAATGTATTTACATCAGGCCATAACTCGATAACGGTTCCACTCTAAATTATGACAAAGCATATTTAGAACAAATGAAATCAAATATCAAATGTAATTTCAGCTGCCAGCTATGCTTAGAATTTCAAAAAGTGCTGAGTAAGCGTTAAAGCATATGGCTTTACGTTGCTGCAGAGCTGCAAACTCGTTAACGATTTCTGGAAAAAAACTTGTGCATTAATAGTTCGATTTCAGTTAGAGAAACGCAAAACCGAACTACGCAGCAATCAAACAGAAAATGCACTTAACCAAAACTCTTGGCAAGTTAACTGTTAACCGCGCAACACACCCTTAAAGCACCACCCTAATAATGTCCTATAAACACTAGTCCTTTCGTGTCGAACTTTTGGCTTAAAAGAGCACAAGAGCACGTGCACAACGAGCTGTTAATCAAAGGCCATAATGAACTGGCAACAACGCGCCATTAACAATAACTAGAAGCACGCTAGACAACAACAGCAACAGAAACAACAATATAAGCGCAACAATTTTAAATGCAAATTAATTAAAGGGCTAAAAGACTTCGCTGTATGTGTGTGTGCAGCATTAAAGAAAATGGCGTCGCGCTAAGGGAAACGGAAGTCGGCGGAAATCAAAGCGTGCGCAAAACTAAAGCGTAAACTTTTGCAGCTCACGACTTGACGACAACCTGATTACCGAGCGACTGACTAACTTACCTCTCTCTCTCCCGCTTTACATGCTGCTTACATAATTAAGTGTACATTTTTTACGTCATGTTTTCTTTGTTTTTGCCTGAACACGAACAATTAGGAAATTCAAATAGGCGCAAATGCGTGTTATAAAGGAAGTCATGTTTTAATGCGGCAGGAAATGAGACGGAAGCCAACACAGGGCGCCCGCGCACGGTGCGTATGCTTAATGTGTAAATATGCCTTAAGCGTGATTGCATTAGATTATGAGTTGAGCGTTGATACGCGAAATACGCTGACAGACACGCAAAGTGTAAATTGTTTTACTTAACTTGCTTGCAAATGACCATTTCGAAATGTTGGGCTGTAAGTTTTGATTGGCCAAAATCCCTTTAAAAATAGCAAAGACAACCGCAACAAGAACAACAACAAGCTAAACAAATAAACCCCAAAAAACCCTAAATTAAGTCGACTATGCGTATATGTAAAGCCAAAACAATTCACACTCAAACACATAAACATGCAAAAACACACAGATATATATATATGACATGCTCCCACATATGGCAACATGTCAGCAGGAGATTTATTGCCAAGTAACTTTTGGTAACCCATCTAACACACTTTCAACGGCTTTGTCAAATGCTTGCTCTAGCTCTCTCTCGTTTCCACTCTCTCTTTCAGTCTATCTTTCACAGTTTATCTGCATCAATGTCACTTTTTGAGCACCTTTTGTTTTTTCTGTGCTTAGAGTTGTATTTCTTGCCTAAATTACTCCTTTTTATACTCTTACAAAGTGTGTATTAACGCCAATACTGAAAGAAACGCCAGAGTGTTTTGATTCAAACAAAGTTTAGATTTTTGTAGATTTACCTCACATTTAGAAGTTTACCCTTTTTCAACTTTTCTTTGCCTTGGCTACCGCCAGAGTAGAAAAGAAAATAAATATAGCTAAGAATAAGTGAAGCGATGACTTTTGAATAGTATCTGCTGGATTTTCTTATTTTCATAAAACTCTGCATGAATATTCGTTCAGACATTTCAAAACCTCAGTGAATCTTATCCAACACAAGTTAGTCATCATGATTTCCTTCGATCTACCCCGCTACCATTGTTTCATCTCTTCAATATTCTGACAAAAACATGCTCTAACATCTGCGAGAAACCTAGCCAAATGTGAATGGAGAAAGTGTTACTTTAAGCTAATCAAGCAGCCCAACTTTTGGCAGATTCATCTTGATATTTTTATCGTCGGTAATTTTATTGTTTTCTTGAAAATTCATTGAAGTCGCGGGGTATTTTCGTTGGATGCTGAAAAGACAATGTTATAAATAAGAAAAGAACGCAGCCCAATCGCTTACAAAGTTTCTTTGAAGAAAAAAAGAACTCAATTTTCTCGCATTCTTTTGTGATTTCGAGTTGGTTTTTTTTTTTAATTAGGGTTAAACCAAATCGTGTTGGGCCAATTCTGATGGCCGATTCGAATGCACACTTATTCCGATAACCGGAGGCTTTCCTTTTTCCTTTCCACGGTTTGATTTCGAGTTGCGCCAAGTATCAGTATCGAATGATTTGGCTGATGGAGAAGATTTTAACCTCGAAATAAGACGTCAAGTTATGGGTTGTTGCTGCAAAATGGAATCAAAAACTAGTTCAATTACTTCACAATGAAGCCATAAAATCTTGGCACAGACTGTGTATATAATGTATACTTTGAGGATGTTGAGGCAAATCAGATATAATTTATATATATAGTATGTAACGACGCTTTCCTCTTAGAACAGAACTATCGTATTTTAGTCCCCAGTATCGTAGTTTCTCACACTTCGCCGTTCGTAGTAAGGAAACTATATTATATAGCTTTGAAATTGTGAAGAATGCAGGATGAGTTTATTGGGAATTTCCCGTTTGGAGCGCTCCGTTTTATTTCTTAAGCTTAAAAAGGAATTAGCAAGCGAAAGAACAGTTACACTAGGCAAAAAATGTGACCTCAATACAATGCCCTTGGTTCAAACTTACCGTTTACGCTAAATTTGGAATCGTTGATTGCAAATGCGGCAAATGTTATGGCTATCTCTTTCGAATCTCAAAAAAAGAACTGAGTTCTTTGCCCTGTCATCTAAGATGGAGTCAAAGCAATTCTATTTCAATTCTATTCAATCTTTTTTAAAAGTGCTCTCTAATATGACTAACGATATGTAAAATTAGCTAATTGGTATAACGTACTAAGAAAACCACATCGTTTGCTGGATTCGAAAATGAGGACCCCAAATAGGAGGATAGATATGTCTTTGTCAAGGTTTTTGTTTTTGTTGTTGTTAAGCGCAATAAATATTTGATCAAAAGCTTTCTTTATAAACATATACAAATTTTAGTGAATGGCATAATAGGACTTACTTTAAAGAGTATGCAAATTATTACACCTCGAAGCCAACATTCTCTTTCAGTTTTTTTCAGTGTTTTTGCTTGTCTCTGTTTTTTAAATTTGATTTGTTCCATTTGCTGCCTTCAAACAGGAAATTAAACTAAGTTTTGCTCTTACGACTTGATGAGACATGCAGGCTCTGTGTGTGCCATATGTTTAGGTGTTTGTGTGTGTGTGTGTGTGGGAGTATGTGTGTCATTAAGGAAAAACCATTGCCATTTGGGTTAGGTTGGCATCGTCGTAGCTATTTCCACTGCCATAGACAAACTCAGAGAGATAAGTGACAGCAGTAAAAGTTTAGGTGGCAAATGTACATAAAATGCCTTTGATTACCTGAAGTTTTCTCGAAACTGGCACAGGTTCAACCTAACCTCAACTTGTGTTAAGTGCTGTCAGCCGCATGCCATAGGCATTCAAATTTATAGGTTTGTCAAGTGTTGGCAAACGCTGTTAGTTGTAGTAAACCTTAATAGCTGCTTGCTTTCTGGCTTAATGAAGTTTGTTGGCCCAATGAATTCCACAAGCTTTGCATAGCTGTCAGCAGCTAGAAATATTTGCAATCATCATATTTTTCCAAAAAGCTTAAAACAAATAAACTCCTTACTTATACAAGAATGTATACAGGGCATTTCGATTAAAAACAAAAAAACAATTGAAGCAGCGTAAATATTTGGCCATGAGGCAATATGGCATACGTATTCGTAATCGAATCGAATCGAATCGCAATCGAATTCATTCATAGCTGCCTAATGGGCCTAATCTTATAGTATAGTCTTATAGTAAAATTCGATTTTTTATGACGCTGCATGCGGTGATATGTACATAAATTTCATTTAGCTCGTCAGTCAGCTAACAAGTCACTCGGCCGTGCAGTCAGTCAGTCCGTCAATCCGTCAGTGAAGTCGGCCAACATGTTTGGCCACTTGCCGGCCACAACAGTCAATCAACTATCCAAATTTAAACACAACAAACTGCCAACTGAAAAGCAGCACGATAAACAAAACGCAAATGAAAATGCTCAAGAAAAACATATACAGCTTGTTAAGTGTGCGAGTTTTCCATGTTGCTGTGGTTGTTGTTGTTGCTAACATGCCTAATTGGCAACAGCAACAACAACAATAAGAACAACAGCGAAAACTCGCTGCCTTTGAGGCAATTACAGTTACTGACGCTTGTAATTAATCGCGATTGAGCATTTTGATTTGGCTTTTTGCCAGCATTTTGTGACTTGTAAGTTGCAATTACAGTAACTTCTGTTGACAGATTTAGCTAATCGATTTCTTATCACTTAATTGGCTGCGACTATCGGCTGTTAATGAATGTAGTATGTTTAAAGTGAAACAACTGCAAAACAGCTATGAATTATTTTTGACATTCAAAATACAGTAAATGCTCATAAATTTGAAATTAGAACTGTTTCGCAAAACAAACCATTGCTTTTCCGATCTGCTGCGGGTAGCAAGCGTCGATAACTCGATAAATTGGCTTTCTACTGATCAGACGGCCAATGTGACAAGCGAAACCGTTGTAACATCAACAACAAACATTACGGTATACTTTAAATCAGAGTTCGGCAACGTCAGCAGAGACGTGGCCAGAGTTTGAGTTGCTGCAATAGTATTTGTGAGTCAGCAGAGTAAAGTTGTAAAATTTCGTCGTTACCAGTCCTAACTTCTCTGCTCACTTTGCCGATACCTGCTTTAAACGATAAAGATTAGTTACAGCTGATTTTATATACAGTTTTCAACTTTTTGCTAACTTTTCGTTAAAACAAAACATTCTTCCATCTATTATTCTAATTTGTAAGCTGCTACTGTATTTACATTGAATTTATTTATATGCATTCAAAAAAAAACATCACGGCCAATCAACGCTTATTCTTCTATATTATTAGTGCATATAATTATTAATAATCCATATTAGCATAGCAATTAAGCTAATTGAACACATATAATTAAATGGCATAACGAAACTCTTATGTCTGTTTTACAAAACAAAAACAAAAATATCAATATATATAATATAATATATAATTAAAATAAAATTTATAAAACCATTTAGACAAAGTAAACCAAATTATATTTTTGATTAAATATGAATACTTTGGTTTTTTTGAAGCCTAATTTTAATAAAACGGAAAATCAATTTTTGGAATAGGTTATTATGAGCTTTATCACTTTGACTAGCAATTTACCTGTTCCAAAACAAACAAATGTAAAAAAAAATTCGAAAACTTTTACCGCCCCTTGGCGCTTGGCAGATGCGAATCATCAAAATTGATGGTTTTAGGAGAAATTTATAGCTAACTAAAAAATGGCAAATTTATGTCATAGTTTTTCACTAGTCTTCACATTTGTACCAAGTTTGATCAAAATTACTACGTGTTTTAGCACATCAAAAATAAATTGAATCATAACTTGGCCTATTGTGGCGCCATTTAGCGTGCATATATGACAACCGCATCTAAGCACATTCATCTACTACCATCACGGCATATACGCAGCATCAGAGTGTCGCTAGATGCGGTAATCGATTATGGCGCCATCTAGCGTGCATGTATGACAGCGCCATCTTAAGCTCATTCATCTGCTACAATCACGGCATTTTTAATTAGCTAATTCTAATCGTTTTTATTTGGATATTCAATTTTTACAAACTTTTTCGTATCGACAGTAAAGTTCAAATTCTAGTTTTACTTATTTTTCGTATGTGAGTAAGAATTCCTCTAGTGGGTCCCGTCAAGTTGAAATTCCTGAGTTTTGTAGTACTCTCAAAAAAAATAACAATTACCTCGTACCTCTTTTTCAAATTCCGATTATGTATCGAATTATCGATAGCATTGTCGCCTTATCGTCGACATTCGACGACTTAATACACGCTCTCATAACTGCTTTTTACGAAGTGGGGAGAAGAAAACACGAACTAACAACGTTTGTGTGTACAATGTAGTTTTTTGTTTTTTTTTTTCATTTTTTTTTCATCATTACTTCAAATAAATTTTTACCTGTCTAATACGCAATTTTTCCAGGTAAAACGTATATTTATTGTATATTATAGAGATAATTTTAAAAAAAAAACTTGCTCTGGTTACGTGGGCAAGATTACTGAGAAATTTAAAAAAATTTCGTTTGATCGCAAAACTATGGAAGTTATTAATATTATCGTGGTGCAAAGTAATCAAATCAAGATTTAATAATTGGAATGAAGTGATAATATGATGAAACTTGGTATGTTTTGGCACTTTGCGATGCCTCTCGAAAGCCTTTACCAGCCAGACTATCTCAAGATATTCCATGTCAAAGGTAACGCAAATCTGGTGTTTCTGACGCTTTCAAATCTTTTTTATATTCAAAAAAGTTTTAGAGCGTAAAATGCTCTACAAATTTGTTGTGTGGCAATATTTTCTACAATCACAACCTTTCTTGAGATTTAGCGCCAAGTGTGGAAAGTCGTGTGGCGCACGCAACCTGTCATTCCTACGATTTTCTTACTGCAAAGCTTTTCCCGCTCCATCTCAAGGAGAGCTTTTTTAGTAAAGCCGACTCGGCTGCTGTATAAGCAGTGTCTGCACGTTGCACCGAACGACACCATTTGGGGCGAAAATAGCATATACAACGAAAAATATAATTACTCTATAACAGGGATCGGCAGGGGCAAGCATCAAGCTGCTGCACTATTTATGTGTAAGCAGAGAAGCAGGCTTGTTGCGTCAACAGCGAGCGAGCAGAACTTCTTGAATTACTTAGTTACTCAATTGCCATTGGCAATTGCTCCGATTTCTCTGCCGAGAAATTATTACTTACACTTGTGGTTAGCTGGCGCCTCACACTATGCGGCCTTGAACGCAATCAATCAATGCATCTCACTGATCGAAGGCGAAAAGACGATACATTCGCTGCGGGTTTAGGTGAGACAAACACACACTAAGCAAAGGACAGTTAATGAAAAGCAACTTACAAAATAGCCCAGTAGAAAATATGGAACTGCTGCCTGAACTATTTAGTAAGAATGCCTCGCAACATCGGGCTTTGCTCATAGATTAGGGTTAACAAACCTAACACGGTAGCCGTGTGTGTCGAGTCCCGCTTTGCGCATGGAATCTCTCCTTGTGCTTTGTGTTTCTTCGTGTGAAGCTCAAGGACACTTTGTGAGTATTTTAAACATAACAAATTTTGAGTTCTTGCTTTATAGGTTTTTTGAACACTTTTTGTGCGTACTAATGCGTACATTACATTTACTCTTTTAGTATACGATTTAAGTACTGTTTCGCATTGTATATGAATTTAAAAATTTAAATTTATGCATTTATTTACTTTGCTCATCGCTTAACTGGCGGAAACTGTAAAAACCACTCCACGGACACCTGATGACCATCAAACATTCGGCGCTTATTCAGTGTCATCGTCATCGCAGTCGCAGTCGCCGTGAGCGTCGCAGTCTTTACTTTTTGCCTGTGCAAATATGCAAAATGATTGACAGCACAATTAAGGCACTAGCACACGTTGCAAAAAAAAAGAAAAAAAAAGCAGCGTAAAACATGAGTGAGAGTAGCCAGCGGGGAAACCTTATATGGCGGCAAATTTGAAATTTTTCAACATTGCAAAACATGTGTAACAAAAGCCGACAAAGTCATTCACAATAGAAATCAGAGAATTCGATATGCCTTTGTATATGACATATGGCCGAAAAGCGGAACAGTTGTGCCTCAATTTATAAGCGTGAATATAATATGAGTATAATATAAGTTAGTAAATACTATATAAATAGATGCCGTTTGATGACTGGCAAATTGAGGCTGTTCGCAAGTCGTGGGCGAGGGGGGTTTCAGCAGTATCAAATAGTCAGCATGATTATATATTTCGCGTTTGCTAACAAACAATTGAAGGAAGATGTATTGATTAGAACTCGGCAGCCAATAAATCAAATTAAGGCATGCAAAAACATGAATGATTTTCTACTATTATTTATTTAATTAAAGCAATAAATCAAATCAAAATTTATAATCAATTATGTACTTTTATTGTTGTATGCGAAGCAGCAAATAATTAACATAAAATATGTTTAGATGCTGACCTATAAAAGTGATATACGCGAAATACCCTACATGTGTTGCCAGGCCCGGATTTCAATGTCTGGGGCGCCAAAAACTGGAGGGCGGCAATTGTAGCGAAAATTTTGTGCTTTTAAAGAGCAAACGCTTGAAATTAACGTGCACAAAGACTATAAAATGGGTTCTACGCAAAAAAAGTCGAGAAAACTCAGATGCGATAAATCCTGAAACAGAGAAGTGTATCTTGTTGGCGGGAAAATACTAGAGTAAGAAGAATAAAATGAGCCATGTTACGAGCAAGTTATAAGGGTTTACAAGGAAATGCAAAAAATCACGAAAAAACTGAGTAAAGAGTCATATTGAGGAAAGATAGTTTTATATGATCACCCATCAGAGTTCTTTAATATGAACTCGTGTTGCCATTACATGCGTTTTTTAAAAAAGAAAGAACTTCGTTCCAGATATTTTGAATGGATTAATTTCTTCGATTAAGATATAGAAGCTTCGTTCACGAATGAGTTGATTTTTTTTTAACTTATTGCGTAATAGATTATGTAGAAAAAGTTTCCTCATTGATTTGCTCAAACTTTTGAGAAGCAACGAGCTGTACACTGTTTGACACTGCCTAGGTGAGCAAAATATCTAAATCCGGGGCTGTGTCTTCCATAATTGCTTTTGCGCAAATTACAAACGCTATTGAGATGAAATTACATAATTTGTTCTCTACAAACCCTTTCAAATTTTCAGGTACATATTGATCTGAAATGAGCAAAATTTGTAATTAATCAAAAATAAACTTAAAAAGCCACAAAAATACTAGAATCAAGGAAAAAACCTTTTACAAATATAAATGGAAACCCTCTTGATGTAGGGCACTACTCCAGGCTCTTCTGCTTTAAGTCCCTTTGTTGCCTCAGCTGCGTTAGTCATCGATGCTTTAGCAATAGGGGAAGAATGAGCGTCTTGTAGAATTTAAGTATCGTGTAGCAATACTAGACTCTACTAATCATTTGCCTACTGAGACCTCTGCTTGATCTTCTTGCTGGCATCATTATCTGTTATCATGGTAATGAAATAAAATCCTTCAAGAGTCGAAAACATGTTCTTTGTTTTGATCTCATTTCGCTCCTTCTACTTAAATCCATAGTTGACAGAACAGAAAGGAGGAAAAAAGTGAGAGAGATAAAAAACGGTCCTCTCAGATTTTGCATCTTTCATCTTCTTTTTTTAATTTAAGTTCACAAATTGTAATTGTGTCCTTTTTTTTGTCCACGCATGTCTATCACTTGTAGTACGGGTTTCGGTACGGAAGTTTATTGCCGATATCTTTCATTCGCATTAATTTCATTTATTTAGACATTCATTATACACTGTACACAAAGTGTAACAGGGTGTTATAGATTTGTGCAATGTATGTAACAGGCAGAAAGAGGCGTGGCAGACCATATTCATCCCCCAATTAATCCCATTACGTACATACCCCTTAAATTTGATGAATTCCATGGGAAAAATGGGAAAAACTGGCAACGGGTGTCTGCCTAAAAATTTTTTTACTTAATCAATCAATGCTTCTCACTGATCGAAGGCGGCCAGGCGATACAATCGCTGCGAGTTAAGGTGAGACAAACACACACTTAGCAAGGACACAATGAAAAGCATCTTACAAAACTGCCCAGTAGAAAATTTGGAACTGCTGGCGCCTGGCTAAACTATTTAATGAGTTTGCCTCGCAACATCTGGCGTGACTCTTTGATTGAGTGTTAAACTCCCAACACGATAGCTGTGTGTTTCGTGTCTCGCTTCGTGATCATCGCTAAACAAGTGAACTTTGTTCTCATTTTAAGTTCCTTTGTTTTTTTTTTTTCAATCAACAATAATAATAAGAAATAAGTTTTTTGTGGTATTAAAAAAAAATACTTGTACATATACGTATACGTTTTATTTCAAAGTAAAAATGGTCTCTGTATGAGCACCAAACACTTGACATGAGTTTAGTTTCTTCTTGAAATTCTTCTTCTTCTTCTTAACTGGTCATAACAACGCGTTACCGGGTTACAGCCTAATGTAAAGCTCTCCTCCGGGCGTCTCTGTTTTGCGCGCGCTTTCTCCAATCGGTGATACCAAAGGTAGCTAGTGTACTCTCCACTTGCTCCTTCCAACGGAGACATGGTCTGCCCCTTCTTCGCCCCCTTACCACATCCGCGTTGAAGACCTTTCTCGTAGACGTTTTTTCATCCATACGCACATCATGACCTAGCCAGCGGAGCCGCTGGACTTTATTTGCTTGACTCTGTCAATGTTGTTGTAATGCTCAAAGAGTTCGTCGTTCCATCTTATGCGGTAAAGGACCAAAAATCTTCCCGGGTACTTTCCGCCCAAACACTCCAAGGTCATTTTCATCAGACTGCGTCATCACCCATGCTTTAGCGCCATAAAGCAAAACGGGAAGGTTGAGCATCTTAAAGAGTTTTATATTCGTGCGGCGGGAGTGGTCTCTACTACTGATTTGCCTACTGAAACTGATTTGCCTACTCGCTCTCATTAACAACCAAACCCTTGAAATATGTTCTTTAAAAACACTTTAAAAGAAATTGATTTGAGTTTTTATAAACTTGCGAATTCGAATTTTTCATTTGCCTTGAAAATTTCTATATATTTTCATGCAAGGATGTGCTAAATCTGGATGCAATGTTTTTGGCTTTTTCGCTCTGTGTATAAGTAGTATATAAAAGGGTGTTCAGCCTTTCGTCAAGACAGATTATGAACTTAAGTAAAAAGCGAGTCTCTACGAATTGTATGTTTGTTTTTGTACTTTTTGTTACGAAACAAGAAGAGCGCTTAATAAAATATTACCACAATTAATCAAGTACAATTTTGTTTATAATCAACAAACTTCTCAGAGCAAGTGTAGCAAAGTAGTAGCTAAAAAATAAAAAGTAATTGTTCATTGTTACACAAAATGATGAGAAAAACTTTAATTATCAAACAAAAAACTTTAATAAGCAAATATAAGTTAAGAGGCAATACGTTTAGAAACTGTCCGACTGCAGCACACCGTATAAAGTATCAACTTCATGTATAGGAAGGCCTTTACACTGTTAAACAGTGTGTAAACAGGGTATTTGGGATTAGTACATATTGTGGTATATGTTGGTGACTGTACTTATTTTTCTCACAAATAGATTTTACAAAAAAATAGTTTTTGGTAGAGCTTGATGGCAAAAAGGTTTCAAATTTATATACAAACAGTTCTTAACAGATTTCAATGAAATTTAAACCTTAGTTGGATTATATCAACTGCGAAATCCCTGCCAAGATTTATATTTGCTTAAAAATTACAAACTTTTATCTATTCTGGTCTTCGAAAAGATGTTGGCCCGGACAGACGGCTTTAGAAAGACATACAGAGTGTTCTCTATAAGTCTGCCTTTTTGATGTGAAACGTCTAATGACGCGCGTTAAAATAAAACCGACTCATATGCCACGGGATTTTCAACTCTAAGAGCTCACAAAATGTGCAACCTTAAGTTGTTATCGTCTCACCGCGTGCCAAAACATGAGTGAGCGTTACGACTCTACTTCACATTTCGTACAAGCGGATCGATTCTGATCAAACTTGGCAGAAATAAATAAACTAGTAAGAAACTGAACTGATATGAATTTAGATTGCAAAATTTAAAAAAAAATAATCAAGCTTTTCAACTATCAATGTTTCCAATAATCATCAATTCAAAAAATGTCAAACATTTAATCAACATGCCGTGACAGCAATTTTTTGCTTTTCTTTCTTTTTTCGTTAGTTTTATATTATTAATGCTAAGAATTAAATCGACTAAAAGCAGAGTTGCTCCAAAAATACTTAGACTAACTGAAACAACTTTAAGAAGCACTGTTTTAACTGTAACTCTCTCGAAACAACTCTATTTAAAGCAATCCTTTTGCAGCTACTTAATTCGATCAAATTCCTACTTAGATGAACCTTTTGGGTTCGTTATTGAATGCTTAGTTTTTTAAGGTGTCTGTTGAAATTTTTTCTCTTCAGTCAGATTATATTTTTGGCAAAACATTTTTGAAAGCTAAGAATACAATATTTTCACAAAGAAAACATAAAAAACGTACTTCGAATGCACTATGAGTAAAAGTAAAAGATGACGTTAAAAAGATATTGTAAATTATGGAATGATGACACATACATCAAGAACAACTTATTATTTTTGAACTGACAAGTGTATTTCATCTTTGGGGAGTCAAAAGTTTTCCTATTATAATCAATTTTCAGGCATCATGGGACCAATTAGAATTGCACTTTCGAATTTGTCATATGCAATTCGTTTTATATGATTTCCCCAGACAATTTAAGCCTGGATGCGCACAAGTTATGAACACAATTCGTCGAAATACATATAAACTTTGTTATTATTTGTGCGGTTTGCATGCAGATTTATGTGGCACAATTTCAAAGAGCATTCTAAGAACAAAGCCACCTACAATGCCGCAGCCATAAAAGCAGGACATGATTTAGTGTGACCAATAACATAATAAAAAAAATGCAAAAGAAAAACTGCCGTAAGAATACTGCGCTTAGAGCGGGAAAACTGAAGAAAAACTGTAGGATAAAAATTGCAGTGCAAAGTAGTTCAAGGCAGCGAAAGTGTCGGCAAACGTGTGCAATTTTCCCTTTACGTATTTAACACATGATTTTAGAGTTTAGCATCTCGACTGTGTGTGTGTGTGTGTGAGTGTGTGAGTGATTTGTGGTGTAGCAAGTGTGTTGGTGAGTGTTAGGTAACACACTAAACCACTAAAACTTTTGCCAACTGCAATTGCAATCTGTTCCAATGCAAACTTTTTTTTTTGCACCACAGCAGTTTGGTAATATTGCACATACGTCACGTGTCCCAACCACCGCGCTTGCATGCATATAGCTAAGCTGTGCATACTTATATTGAGGAATGTTGCATTCGAGTTATTTGTATTTTGTTGTTTTTGTTGTACTGTCAGTCATTCATTCATTGGTTTGATCATATTTGTTTGTTGGCTTACAGCCAAGGTAAAAAGCCACAGATTCAGTAGAAAAATGGCAAAATAAATGAAAATATTATTTTATGTATATATAGTATATATTTTTGTATCTTCTCGTTTGTGGTTTACCCTTCAATTTTCCTGTGGATGTTTGTTTTTTTGGCATTTGGCATGGTGTGTACATTTGAATGTCAACGCCTTGCCAAATGTGGCAGCTTCAAATTAAACAAATTGATTTAACTTCTGATTGCATATTCAGACATGTGTGTTTATGTGCATAGTATATCATTTTATGTGCCAAAATTTATTAGCTTTGGCAGTTAACAGACAATTATAATCAAAATGGCGTATGACACTTGCAGCATATGAATCTAAATAGAGAACTGTAGCTGTGGTTGTCATCATATTTTTGATGTAGTGTTTGGCTAAATGGATTCATAAATGTTGTCTACCATGTAATAATATAAACTTCCAAACTGATCTAATCATCTAACTTCTAACAGAACTTAAGCCCTCATTAGGGTGTTAATATTTCATAATAGAAACCAAACGAAAAATTGTACATGCCTTTTGGAAAAACGATTAGAATAATGGCAAGTACCGGCACACCGCATCAATAAAAAAAACAACAACAACGCAGCCACAGCGAGCGTACAAACATGAACAAAGTGTTAATTCTTCTTTACCTTGCAACTATTATCATTCACTCAGACACTCAAACAAAAGACAGTTGAAACCATAGTATAAGAACATAAGGTAATGTAATACGGTTAACAAAAAAACAAAAGTGTTTATGCAACCTCACATATGTACATCAAGCAATACATACACATACACACGTTCATCATATATGCATAAGAATATTTGACAAGGCAATAACAAGCGAAGATATCTGTATCTGTATAATCTGTACAATATCTAGTCCCATCTTGGTATTGAGGACTTCAAATGCAGAGCAATATGCGGGGACTGAACTTACACGGAATTTGAGGCTCAATCCAATGGAAAGTTTTGGAACAAGAGGTTAATATAAAACACGGTTGCATTCTTTCTAAAGCGTAGATGCAAATTGTCATCAGAAAAGGAGACAACAAGTTTTACATCATCAACACACATAAGTAAAGGAGCGACTGATGTAAACTTAGAGAGAACACCGATAAACAAAACAAATACACATAGAGAGACATAATTTAGAAAATACTTGAAATTAATAATGAAGTCTCAATCGGCACACGAATGATGTAACCTTAGAAATGATATTGATACACACAACAAATACACATAGAGAAAAACTTCTTGCTCAAAATTAGTTTCCATAAGCGAGGGAAAAATGTTGAGAACAAATTGGTCTGAAATTACTTGAAATTATTACAATTCTTACTCAAGCAAACTGACAAAGAGTTACATTCGTAACACGTAAAAGATGAATAAGAAGTAAACAATGGAGAGATAGAGCTTCTAATGCAGCACACAAGACGTGAGTTGAATTTCTGCGTAAATGTTTAATGCGGCTGGAAATATCTATTTCTCTTCTTTCGTATGAATATCTTTGTCATTTTCCAGGGTATATGAAGGGTCAATTTGTATTATAGATTTTTTTCTACATTTTGAGAAACAATTACGTAGTTTGAGTACATTATATTCTTAAAAAAAGGAAATATTTAAAAAAATTTTAATTGAAATTCGAATTTTCAACTCGAAAATTGATTTTTTGTACAATTTGAGTACACTTTTCCTGGTTTTTTCTCTCTGTGTAGCAAATATTTTAGATGAATACCCACAATACTCCCCAAGTAGCAATTATCGATTTAGACTCAACCCCATTAAATTACCCATTAATTACCCTTTCTACACGATTCGAGAGGTCAGAAGGATAGGGAACCCAAAAACTGAAAGTTCCATAAAAAGAAGCTCATGTCTGTCGAAATCAAACGCCTTACTAAAATCCGTATATGTAACAAAGTTATCTTAAAATCGAGCACTTTAAGTACCGAACGGAATGTATATATATATGTATATATATTTATGATCAAAAAAACAAGGTGGAGAAGAGTGTGCCTAGATGTTTCTTAGTTATGTTCTCAATTATCTTCTTGAAATGACATAACAACTAGTTACCGGGTTATTGTCTGATTTAAATGTCTTCTCCTCTAGGCGTATCTGATTTGAACGCGCCTTCTCTCTATTAAGACCAAAGTAACATCTTTAAGAAAGAGTGATTCTCCTCTTGATTTCCATTGTAACGGCTGTGCCAAGGTAAACGACATCCTTGACAACATCAAAAGTATAGTTTTCAACATCAATCTGATAGTCCAATCGCTGTAAATCTCTACTCGAAGAAAGCATATGCTTCGTCTTGATCTTATTTACAACCCGACTCACCCTGACAGATTCTCTTTCAATAGGCACAAAGGCGAATCAGACCATCCAAATCAGGCCACACGAATCAGGCCTCTCGAATCACCGGTTTTAAAGCCACGAAGTGATGTTTCACAGCAAAAATATTCACTTACCCAATTATCGATAACACGATAAATAATCTGAATTTCATTAAAAATTTATAGCTATAAATACCAGCAAACATGTAAAAAAATGTTTCGTTTCACTTAATTTCGCGTATAAGTTAATACAACATTCGCATATCATATTATTATACATACTAATTCAAAACTGGAGAACAATTATTTTACACAACTATTCTATTTGAAAAATTACAAAGCACAATTTGCAGCTCTCCAAAAATAAAAAATAAGGCAAACTCAAATATTTATTTTGCAAATGTCATAGAAAACTCGCCAATCGCTCCCACAGCTGGCCCAGCACTCACATATATTTACATATCGATTGGAGGGAGGTCAAGTGCGTCTTGCTAACATGATAATACTTAGAATTAAGTACTCGGTATACTAGACGCAAATGATGAAATCAAACATCTGAAATTGATTGAGCTGCTCAGTCAAAGTCAAATAGTTTTTAAATTGAAAGCGAAATTAGATTGGCAATCATCAACTAGTTATAAAACAAAACTCAAAGCAAAGTCAAACTTGTTATGAACTTATAACACATATTACAAAATCTGTCCACAAATGTGTAGCTTCAACTACTGAACTGCTTTTATTCGTACAACAAAAACGCAACAATAACAAAAAGATTACTATTCTAAGCCAGCCCTGTGGGTTTGCAGTCCTGGGTGCTCTCATGTTCCTCCAAGGCCTCTTCTTGTTTGCTTTGTTTCGCTTAGGTTCGACATCACCATCTTGGCGGGCGTAGAAATCACTTTCCAGGAGTGCTCGCGCTCCTCCATTAGGGTTCCAGCGCGAGCAAGTAGCTTTTGGGCACCTACAGCGGGGGCAGTTTGGATCTTCATCTTTAAAGCCACTAAGGCTCTGCGTAAGGTGAAAGTTGATTTTGCCGTGGCCTTTACTAATCAAGAGGTTTTTGCATGTGCAGTGCCCATTGTCCGGGGGCTCCATGCTTCATTTCCCCTTGCTCGGCCCACATGAATGGTGCTGGCTTGATTTACTAACATGTATGTCGATGAGCACCACCACCACGATTACTTAGATTATTTCGTTACATAGCCTTAGCGCAACTCCGGGTTCGCGTTGCCGGACATCATGTTGCACTTTCAACATCAGTATTCCATCGTACATTCAGTTCCTCAGCAGGTGGCCCAGAACTGTACCTACAGGTGCTATACTATAGTGGCACCCGTCCCGTAACCTGGTTCCATACTCTAGCCACCGATGGCTCAGGTAGATCATAGTTTGAGCAGCTAGCTGGGCACGTTAAAAAGCTGTAGCGATTCCATTATCTTGGGCCATGGCGCAGAGTTGAGGTCGTTCATAAGTGGACCGAGACCAACCGGCAGTATTTTTATAACACTCCTATCCAGCGCTTCCCAGCAATGACGTCACATTTTAGATGGTTTCGTAGGTAGAGCGAGACTACTGCCCATTGAATTTCACTGTGATGGGGATATGGAGCAAGCAGAGGGCAAGTTCATTGGATTGAGATGTCGGGAGAGCTGCGACAGGTTGCGGTGATTCGTGCGGGATGGTTCCCATTTATAGAGCAGAAATCGGAATTGGTAAGCTGATCATCGATTACACCACCCATGGCATCATTCCCTAGCTCCGAGAGCCAACCATATTGGTGGGCATTGAAATCACCCAGTATGATGCATCGGTGCCCAGAGAGCAGAAAATCGATGACACGGCGGTAGACCATTCTTGTACTAGGGTTACTTTCGACGTCACCGGCACGAAGAAGGGTTATTCTGAGCAGCCAGGCCTGAGTTACCTGCTCAAAAGGGAAAAAAATATAAATAGACGGCTGAAGTGGCTGCTTGAACGATCTCAGCTGCGGTACAACCAACATATCTCTGTGGTTGCCACGGGTAGAGCGACAGCACTAACTACCTCAGTTGTCTAAGACCCTATGCAGCACCAGTTTGGTGTGCTTTAATTTTTTTCTAATTTTTTGTGTGTCCTTTCCCAAGGATTAGCGTCTGCTAACATAGATTAAGGAAACAGCGCCTCTTGCTTTCGCAAATGGCGTGTTTACGGTCTCTTAAATCCTCTTAAATCCAACGCGGAGGGCTTTAAATTCTGGCCTACGCCACATTCTTTGGCAAGCGCTTCTCGCACGCATGCGTGCGGAGCGTATAGAAGCTATTTCACGAGTCCATCAATATACCTGCTCGTGTCTACTAAAGATTTTCCATTTGACTGTTTGCTGGTGAAAGTATATATGTACATAAATGTATCTCGATATTCAGAGTGCATTGGCTGTTAGAGTCCCTAACAACGATATGCCATGGATATGCATAGTAAATTGCTGTACTAACAACTCTGTTTTTTCTGTTTCAATTTCAGGCTGGATTTTGTCCTAAAATATGCCAACATATGAGACAGACAGGCAACCTAACGTGCCATGAATATTTATAGAAAACGTGGGCGTTGACTAGGTAAAGTTCTAACTTTTTTAGAGTTTCTAAGCTTATTTATAAAAAAGTTATGGACTAGAGAGTAGTGAGTGTGTTAATGAGTACAAAAATCGGAAAATGTGAGGCTTGCCTAGAGAGAAATGATTAACGATCCTGCAAATCACACTTTTTGGCCCTACCTTGTAATACATTGTATCATGGTGATATTTTATATAACTAACCGAATACTGGGAGATATCCGAGTAATCAAAGTCGTTGTGTCAACTGAAAAATCCGTATCTTTGTACAGTCTTGTCATAACTTTAAACATCACTTCAGACCCAGAAAACGAGATATTTATAAAATTAGCACTTTTTTTGGTGAGCTTTTAATGTAAGCACTAAAACTCCGGTCTTCCAATAAACTAAGTTTTAAGATTCTAAATAAAGCTGCTCTTTAATGAATAGCTTTACATTTTGCGTCCTCCTGAACTGCCATTAAAACATATTACCAGGTTATGGCCTGATTGAGAGTGCTCCTCCAGGCGCCACTGCTTTTCAGACGCCATCTCCAAACAATGATACCCAAATCAGTTAATGTGCTCTCTACCTGTTCCTTTAAACAGAAACATAGCCTCACCTTTCTTCAACAGCCGTATTGAAGACCCTTATAGGCCTTTTGACCTAGCCATCAAAGACGCTGGATGTCAATTCGCTTGGATATGTCAACGCCGTCGTAGCGCTCATAGAGTTCGTCATCCCATCGAACGTCGAAGGGCATTTTCATCAGACTGTGCCGTCCCCCATGCTTTAGCGTCATAATGGATGAGCGTCTTATAGAGTGCCCCCAGAAGCTTGTTCCTACATTGACGGAGCTGTGTGTGAAGCTGGCTGTTCCACCAGAAACCTGTCGCACCTCGCATTACTTTTGAGTACAAAAACAAAAAATCTCTTGCCGAATTTGGATTTGGCGACATTTAATTAACCGAAAAAAGTATTTTGTTGCTAAGGGTAGTACATTGAAGTCCAACGGCTTTATTAAAAATGTCATTATATGATACCAGATGATACATTCATGCTTACAAAAAACACCTAGGATTGGCGGTTTATTATTTTTGCTTTAAATGCTAAGAAAGAACTCAAACACAAAGTTGAGTTCTCAAAACTCTGCTCTCTCCCTTGTGCACTGCTAATACAGCATCCGAGTCACAGAACCCGAATCAGACCGCTAAAATCAGGCTATACGAATCAGGCCACCCCAATCAGGCCACTAGAATCACCTACCCGATGACTTAGATCAGACTCGTGGTGGGTGCGATGGCTTTCAGAGAAGGTTGACCCATACCTAGCACTCAGGCAGGCTTGCTCGATGCCAACCCGATGTCTGATTTTTGACGTAGTTAGTGACATAGTCTGTAGTCGCCAATAGCCACTAGCCGACACTCCCACATCATGCGCCTATTATGAACAATGTAAAGCTCCAAGCCCCCCTCCAGGCAACAAAACGCTTAAGATAAGATGGCTACCCCGTGCACCATTTCTACTCTATATTCTATATAAGCAAACATGTCATATATGTGTGTCAAAGGTAACTTTAACTGCTGACTGCAAATTGGCGACAGTTCAGTTACACTTGAACTTGTTTTGCATGACATTTTTTTTTGCTTGTTTCACGATTTATGCGACTAACCAAAATAGAAGCTCCAGACAACGGGCAAAGCAATGCCCTGGCTGCAACCCAGACCAGAATAAGACAGCTCTTAAGAAATGTCAGACAAATTAATAGACATGCATATATCTTAAGATATGTTTATTTACAAGTACATTTTTCCAGACTCTTGGAGCCATTTTATATCACGGTGTTGGCATCACATTAGGCAGTGCGAGTTATTAGAAAAATGCGTGTGAAGGCATTTCCAGCAGAGAAAATATACCATAAAGAAAAACAACAAGAAAAAATAACATCAACACGTAAAAAACACAAATTTATTGAAGCGCACTTCCGCAAATGCCAACACCAACAGGAAGTGATATGTTTAAACATACAGAAGTAGCAACAAAATCAACAGCAACAACAATATCGGCAACAAAAATAACAGCGACAAGAGCTGCCAACTTGAGCAGCAGACATTTATAAAGCGCTTTCAGACATTTTTCTTCATTTACTTACAATGTAGCCAAAAAAGAAAAGAAGAAAGATAAGCGACAAAAAACCTTAACTTCGCCCATGTGAAAAGTTCAATACCCTCAAAAGACAAATTCAGAGGGAACAGTGAGTTTCTTAGACAGATGTCAAAATCCTCGAAACTAATTTAGAACGCTTTCTTATGGAATTTGAAATTAATATAAAGACCGAATTGGAACTTACCGCAAATTGTTAGGACACAGCCCCTTACATTCCAGCCTTGAAATCGTATCGTAAGGTACGACAACGTCATTAGAACATCGGCTTTAGTTTCGATTATGTTTAAAGTTCGATCCCCAGCAAAAGAGCATCTCTTTTTCTTTTTATTGACCTTATACGATATATTTATATTAAACCCTTATAATATCTAGAATGCCGTTGGAATGTTAGGGTGCTAAGGGGTTTCCTGCGTTCAATATAAAACAAATAAGCACAGCATCTGATCCGTTAAAAAAAACCACGCATTTGTGAGTAAGAATTTAAAACACTCTTAACTTTTAAAAATTAAATAAAAAGTTTTTACTAACGTGCGGACTCCAGCCCTAATTATCGAGTCTATATAGATATGTCAGTCTATACGTATGAACAACTACAACTAGGTTGACCATATCATAAAATTTTCGCGTCCTAAGATGTTGAGCTCATGATTACGCTGCAAACGTTTTTCTCTTGCTAAATTGGCTCGTTCTTCTCTTTATCGTTGAACATTCAGAGTATTTCTATCCATGTTACATCTTAAATTTTGGATCAATACTTCAAGAGTTGCATCATAACTTAGAATGATGTTTTGGGGTAGGCGAGCGGAGCGAATAGGGGGCGGAAAAAGTTTCAGTTCCAACGAAATTGAACAAATCCGAAACCCAATTTGCGTGTAATTGTGACAAAGTCAACCAATTTGCGGCGAATTGATGTATAAAATCGTACAGCAGCCCCGAACTCATTGAGAAAATGGCTGCGAACAACTTTTCATAGCCCGCAACTGGAGGTCAAGACGACGTCTTATTTTCTTTACTGAATTGAACAAGAGAAAGAGAGATGTATGAGAAAATCATAAACGGCTTTGTGTTCATACCCATTACAGAAAAGTGTCCCTAAGATCTTTAAATGCCTTTAGACAGTGGCAAGATTAGAGGATCAATTCAAACAAATAATTTGATAAAATCAAAAAAAAAAAATTGTCCTAAGCTTACATTAGTCTACATGCCTTCGGTAAAGCAATGGATATAGGATCGGTATGTGCCATCTGCCGTTCTCTGCGTTTTGCCACTTAAAGCGGGTTTCGGCTGAGTGGGGTGGAATTGAGAAACCAGCTTACCGTACTGCCACATTGCCTTTCCCAATGTTTCAGATGTACCGTGACCAATGCTATCTCATCGGCCAAGCCAAATAGAGTGCAGCATACCGGGACAAACATTCTACGAACTCCATCGTACATAGCTTTCCAAAGGGTTCGCCCCAGATAGAGCCTTGCGGCTTCTCTAGTCAATCTGTAAGGCTGCTGCTCTACTACATCATATATCATGGACTAGAATCCGTGTCTGCAAAAAAGCTATATAGCTGTTTAACCAGGTAAATTGATATTCACCACCAGCCAAATGTTTGTCCAACTTGCAGAGTTAAAAGCATTATTACGTCGGCCGTTCATAATTCTTGGGTCCGTCAACCCATCTCGTAACCCTATAAGCTGCGTAAATGTCTGTAGCTATTTTCTTTCGAACTCCAAACAGTCGGATAGCGCAAGATTGGCAAGAATATGTTATGAAATCTTTAAATAGGCAAATATTTGCAAAATTTCGACTTCAAAAGCCACGGGATCCATATAAGTAACACCAGACACACTTACGCCTCTAGCAGAGTATAGTATTTCGGTATTCCAGTACAAGACTGACACCTAAGACGGTAATGCAGCTATTCTCGAGTACTATGCAGCCTTAAAGTCTCATTTATAAGAATTGGAGCTCAAGAGGGATACTTGAGTATATGTATGATACTCTCTCGTGGTTTTTTCCAACTTGTTTGTGCAACCAGCAATTGATGGCCCTCCCGCTGCAAGCTACCTGCCAAAAACTTTATGACAAACGAAGCTTAAACAATTTATGTTGCAATCTTAAATTTTGCACAGCTTTGTCGAACATTTTTGCATGAACATAAAGTTTATGCACAATATTTCGGGACAGTTTATGGCCTGGCCTTGCATAATTGATGAGTGCCATCAGCCGAGAGCTTAACAAAATGGCCAACAGCAGTGGGACACTTTTGAAAAATGGCACAAAACCGAAGCATTTTCCAATTAACAACGCCCCAGACGTGCCTAATTAATAAAGCACATAAATACTTTTTGGGTAGAAATAAACTATTAATGGCTTTTGGTATTTGTGAGCCGCAAATGAGCAGCAATTAATTTTGACTGGTAATTTAAGCCGCCAATAAGAAGGAAGTTAATAACTTGCATTGCAATGTAACTGTTATTATGTGTGTGTGTGTGTATGTGTGTGTATGTGTGTGTGTGTGTGGAAGTGTGACAAGTGTGCAAGTGAAATTGAAGTCGAGTGCAGCAAACCGCAACAGCAGCGGTGCAGTGCCCCGTTAATAATTAATTATATAATTAACCGCAAAGTACAAAAACACATGCAAGTGCATTAACAACAACTTACACTGTACAACAGACAATGCAAGCTTATGTCAATACAGTTGCTGCCATAACTATTTGCCCAAATATGCAAACAACTTGAACAACTTGTAAACAAAGTGTTGAAAATTGCAATAATAAAAGCAACAATTTCTAAATGCCGCCAACTGATCAAGCTAAACAAGGCGCTGCTCTTAGCCGTAGTTGACAACTGGCTAAAACAAACGTCGCAGTCGGCGTTGCTGTTGACGTCGCTGCAGCGACTGCGCTGGCAGTGAAGCTCATTAAACGCAAATATTGAATTACATACAAACAAAAACAACATATTATTTTCCTGTATCTCTAAGTGTTGCTGTTGTCACACAAGGCCCATGTGTGCTTTGGGCCTTGGCAGTGAAACAGGCAGCACTTGTTGAACCAAATAGCACGCATACGCCACGTAAGCCATAGGTAAATGTGCAGCTGCACTTTTGACATTTGATACAAATTGCATGCATCATTATTTTAACCTTAGACACCGAAACTCAGCTTCGTTAGGCTCGAATACTCGCTTTTGAAAGATAACTTTTATTTCACTGTTCCCTTTGGGGCGTCCATTTTGTGACAATCCAAACTTAGAGATAGTTAAAAAAATGCTGCAATCTGTCCTTGCAGCTGAAAGCGACTCATTAAAGCGATGGCACAACATAAAAATGAAGCAAAAAAAGAGGCAGTCGTTGCTCTGGTTGACTTTTTGTATGCTTGCTCATTACACTGAGAGAAAATATTAGTAATTCTGATGTCTCTCAAATCAATCGAGGCAGGAACAAGCCTCTACAGAACTCATAAATTGTACACTGATCACATAAGAACGCTTAGGATCGTTGAGCAACTCGTAGAATAACGGTCGCTGCTATGCGTGTTCTTTGTAGACTTCGAGAATAATTTCGATAACCTATGCCTTGAAGATATCTAGGAAGCGCTTCGGTGTAAAGATTGACAAGCAGCATTGATTGATCTTGACGAATAAGCTCCCGCAAAAAAGACAACTTCGTCTCAGGGGATGTCCCATTGACTCAAGTAGGGAAGTTAAATATTGGGGGCTCACATTTGATAGTGAACTCAAATTTGACACTTATGTCGAAAACGTAATTAACAAATTCGTCAATGCATTGTTTGCGTACAGAAGAATAGCTGGAAAATCATGGGAAACGTCTCCGAAAATCATCCGATGGCTTTACCTAATGGTAATAAGACCGATGCTTAAAGGAAAAGAGTGGAGTTAACCTTAGTCAAAAATAACCTTATAAGAATTCAGAGGCTGGGCTGCATATACATGACAGGTGCAATGATCACGTGTCGTACAGCGGCTCTGGAAGTAATTATGGATTTTACAACGCTCCATATAGTCATAGAACTACATATGAAAGCTACACTTATTAGAATGACAGTGGAAGGGATTATCAGTGACCATAAAGTCAGTGCTCAGGATGCTAACAGAAAGACAATCCTGCCGCTTCAATACCCCAGGGATGAAATACTTTATACCATTTCAAGCGGGACTTCAGTACCACTATAAGTCTTAACTGGCCATAACAACCCGTTGTAGGTTTACGACAAGAATGAGTTTCTGAGTTTGAAAATTAAATTTTAATTGTTCATGACTCTTTTTTCCGACAATTTATTAGTGTATTTTTTAGTAAAAGTTTAAATTTCAATGACATCATTAAAGCGAAACTTAGTCGAACTGTGCAACAGCCGACATGAATGAGTGCATAGGAGCATATGTGTAAATGTATTCTAGAGATACTAACAGCTGTGTATGCGTGGGTGTGTGGTTGTGCTTAGAACTATAAAAGTAAGTGCATATGTGTGCATTAGAGGTTGCTAGTGGGTTCCACTCAAATTAAGTCGGTATATTCACTGGCAAGGCAAGCGCATAATAAGTATGTGCACAGCAAAGTACTGTATATATAGTGTACACCCACACATATGTGTACACGGCGTATAATACAACCATAGCTGGCACTCGGAAAGTGCTCGGAAAAGCGCTATGAAGATGTTGACGCGACTCAAGTGAGCGGCTAAGTTCTTCGTCACTGTAAATAAAGCTACAAAGCGGCGAAAACCAAATTCAAGAAATAACTTAAGTAACTTTGACTAAAAGCACAAACGCAACTGAAAACACTAGGAAAATTTCACACTACATATTAACCGAACGTCGTATATACTGTGATTATGTAAACTTCATTTTTAGTAGTTTTTTGGTAGTTACGCACTATGGCATTTGAAAGGTAGAAACGAATTTGTCGTGATTTACAAAAATAAAAACATATACCATGTTTGTAGCGTAATAGCATCGTTCTTGAAATTTGAACGATTTTGTTCAATTTGGCTAGTACAAAGAAAACACAGCTTCGCAGAAACCGAGCAGAACGTTTCTCATTTTGGTTGTAATCGGCGTTCATTAAATGAGACCAAAAGGTTGTTAATATCAGAACGGTTTTCTATAGTGTTTTTTTTTATACAGGAATTCAAAAAGAAATGGTCGATCGTGGCATTTTTTCGATATTCCCTAATAACTTCTCCATTTCGCTACTACAAATTGGTGTTCAAATGTTTGCAAACAATAATTTTATCAAATTCAAAAATAACCCATTAACATTTTTTTTTTAGTTTTTGATTTAATTCATTTGGACTAAAAAAAAGAAGACTTCGGTTTTCGGAAAAAAAAAGTGAGGTTCATTGCCCTGTAACATGCAATCGAATCGAGTTAGACCTAAAATTTACCGGAAGAGGTATGATTTAGGTCAAATTTGTAGCATAGTGTAATTACAGTGTCACAATAGGCTATTGTGAACGAATGGTCATGATTTCACTACTTTTCAAATTCTTGAAAAGGTTTTGACTAAAATTAAATGGTATTTGAAAAGGTTTTGATTTAGACTGATTGCTTAATACGCAAAGGTAAAGCTGTAGCCAATTTTCGTGCTAAATCTTCTAGATCTAAGTCGAAAGGTCTTATAAAAATATTATACTATATATAACTTAATTTCATGATTTGCAAATTTTTTTTTTTTACTTTCCCGTGATCGAGATCCATATGTTTTATGTTGAAACTTAAGTTAAGTTGTAACGGCCGTTTTCTTGGCAGGCCAAGCGTGGTTACAACGCGAATAGCTCGCGAACAATTTGCCCGATCGAAATGAATCCCGATGAGAAAACTATTTGAGATAGCAAAAGAACAGCTGCGGCATCTGCACCATCAGTTGATAGAGAAGCGCAGTCGTTATGAGAGCCACTACTGGATACTGGCTAGTTGGTGTCCATGCAGCTAGGGTTTTCGACAATGATTCCCGCAGAATTTTCAGAAACGAAGAGGATGAGGAAACGGTAGAAACATCTTCTGCTCAAATAACGCCCTCTACAAACGACGACATAAATAGGCACTTTTTCGACCGTCTGTCTAAAGTCAGCCCCTAACGGATAGCGGCTTACATATTAGCATCGAATGGTTCCCTATAAGCCTATATCCCCAATGGGCGTAAAGGAGAGGGGATAAGTAGATCCTACGGTATCACAACGGGCCGACTAGGTAGAAATTTGGTAGCCGATTTAACCTAACCTAACCGACTATTCGAGGAGAATATTTAATTAAATGGCATTGCGAAAATAATGGGTTAAATTTTATAAATTGTTGGTTTGCGCTCCATGTGGGTCGAAGGGTTCCAATTTGGCAGCTAAATGCAAAACGAAATTGTAAATTGCTTTAGTTAGACAAAAAAGAGTAAAACCAATGCCATATTTATTCTCATTTATTGCGTACTTGATGATTGAGTGTGTGTGTGTGCGGCCTGTGGCAAGGCGCCCAACCCAACATTGCTGTGTTGCGCTTGATTGGCCAAATCACTTGCATGCTGTTTGAATGTGGCGTTTGCTACTAACAGTACCCAAAGGCATGCCACACAAGGAAGTAGCGTCTACACACAGCCCACACTTAGCACCCGCACTGCCAACACTATATGCATACAAAATTGTTGAACAAATATTTTGTGATCAAAATTTTATACAAAATTTTTTCGCCTTGCCACAAAATTTGCGGTTGAAAGCATTCAACATATAACGTTTACAGTTTTATTTGGTACTTTCTGTTTTTAGTCCTTGTGAACAGAGCGTGTGTGTGTGGCATATTTGCAGTGTAAATTTAAAAGCTGGCAGCGAAATTGCTGCCACATTTTTGTGCCATAACATTTTGCCTGGCATTTTCAGTTGCCTCAAATTTAAAGCATAATTCAAATGCATTTATTTATTAACTGAAAACAGTGCGTACATATGTGCCAGCCGCGGGCAATGCCAACCTGCGGCACTTTCCAACACTGAATTGTGCAGTTTTATAAGACAGTTTGGCAGTAACTTGCCAGCAGCAGCTGTATAAATCTTGTGCATTTTTAATTAACTTTTTGTGCTGCCAACAGCGTGTAGGTGTGCATGTGTGTGTGTGTGTGTGTGTGTGTGTGTGTGTGTGTGTGTGTATGTGTGTGTGTTAGTAAGTTAGTGTTTGTGTCAGCTCATTATCACTAAAGGTCATATGCAAAGCAGGTACAGCAGGACACAAAAGCAACAAGAAGAACTGCCAAAGCAGTGAAAGCACACACACAAAAAAAGAGAAGAAGGGAAGAAAAGTAAAACAAAAACACGGAAGAAGCAAAACCGTAGTCGCTTCTCTAAGGCGTGGGTGTCGTTGCATGCCACATTGGCTTGGCTGGCTGCACAAAGCGCCGTTGCACTCGAGGCAATTCGAGACGCTTGAACGCCATTGCAATAGCCATTTGAGCCAATCACTACTGCGCATAGCTGCACTTCATGCTGCCTGTTCTTTAACGTGGCGCCATTTTAAATTTTTAAAGTGCACGCCAAATGGCGTTGCCAAGCGAAAAAATATAAATGCAATGAATGCCAGCAGCTGGTACATCCGTCCGTACATTGCGGTATTGGCAGGCAAACAGTTATTTCTAATATGGCGGCCTTATTGTCATTTCCGTAATTGTGGCTGCTAGTGCTGCTACTGCTGCTGCTGCTGTTGCTATTCTGACTAATTAGTAAATTCTTGTCATTTCAAAACCACAAAATAGTTTGGTCGGCAACCCGCATTAGTTGGTTGCCTATTTGTAGCTATATGTGTGTGTGTGTGTGTGTGTGTGTGTGCAGTCAGATTTGTTTTATGTGCAGGTGTATTACGGCTTAGCCCTTGTTATGAAATGAATGAACCTGCAGCAGGCTTCATGCTCATCCGAGTTTAGGTACGTGCATACAAGCTATTCTTTTTTTTTAAGCTAAAGCCATATGGAGGGGTTGCGGGCTCGAAAAAACCAGCTTTCTAAATAATGTTTCAACTTTATTTTGTAAAAATGTAAAACTACTTTAATTATGATAACGCTAAGGGAACCCGCACGCTCCGCTGCGCATTGAAGAAGCCGTTAATAAATTTATAGTATACATTATATCAGCTGCTATGCAATCACAAATGCACAAATAGCGTCTTCTAATTCATTTATTTCATTATTCAAAGGATTAGAGTATAGAAATAATTATTATTTTTTCCCCTTTCCGTCGGTGCCCATATCTTGCTATCCTATTCCCCTTTCTCATCTTCATTCTCTACCTCTACCGCTAAATCTATCTCCAAACCTACCTCTACCTTAATTCAATTGCATTTTTTACCTAGTCAAAGTTACTATATAAGTAAAGTCACATTTAGTATGTTTTATATGGAAAATCGTTTTTGTCGATATCTTTGGCGCCATTATTGGAATTCTCAGTTTTGCAAATAACACAGGTCTACAAATACCGGGGTCATGTCAGTTGTTGGAAAGCTGAGAATCATGTCCGAAGTAATTTTCAGCGTAGAATCCGAATCAGGGGCTAGAATTTTCCCATTACGTCAGGATTTTGACATATTTGAAGCTGTATATCCGAAAAACGGCGTTTTTTCTACTTTTGAGTGCAAATATTTTGTGTGGTCTGTCTCTCCAGTTACATCATTTAGTAACACTCTTACCCATTAATATAAGAGTTCATGAGATCAATTACGATTTTTTTTACGCAATGCTATAGCTATTCGACGTTACCAAATATATTCCTTCGACGTCATTAGCATTTGCATTAAGATTTTTAGACAATAGCACAGGTCAACATGTTTGGATTTTGAAAAGTTAAGGGTCATTTCCGGAGAAATTTGCTCTGTCAGAATTGGCCCATCGCGCCAGCATTTAGAAATAATCATAAAATAATTGTTTTGGTCTACCTTGACATGATTTTGAGTAACAGGGCAATGAAATACAAACTTTTTTTAATTTTGACTTGTTTCTGTTTGTGTTCGAAGGTTCAAAATACTTCGTGTTTCTGTTCTTTGTTGCACAGCCTCAAAAATATGGTAACAAACAAAAAGTGATACATTAACAGAAATTCAGTATTGTTTCAACTGTTTCCGTTCCTGTTCTTTGTCACAGCCAGATATAAGCGGCTAAAGTTAGGAAAGCAGTTTTTCCTGAATCCATAGAAAATGGAAAATCCATTGCTAGTCTGAGTGAAAACCGCCAATACAGCCGTTTTGTGAAAATCCCATCTATCGTCATCTGTTTAATTATGCAATGGTACTTAGCATCGGCTTACTTCATATGAGCCAATTGGACTCCATATTGAATATCAAAGACAATTAGCATGCGCATCAATTGGTTTTTGTTTCATGCGATACCTTCGCTCAAACACTCGAGAAGCATATGTATCAGACTGGCATCGATGTGACGATGGTTCCAATATCCTTGAAAACATCAAAAGTATGGCTTTCGATAGCAATCTGAGAGTCCAACCCCCCCATTTCTCTCTCTGGAAGAAAGCATGCCAAATATTAAACACTGCTTTAAAGCGGAAAGCAGTGCAACCACCGTATAACAGACAAACTCGGTTCAACCCAACATATCCAACTTTTCTCTTATAGCTGGCTTCTATTACGTTTCTTAATTGCTTTTCACATATGAACTTCAGAGCAAATGTTATTCCACAATTAGCAAAAATAAACAGTATTTTAGAAGTTCAGCTGCTTTATGATTTGTTTGTCTATTACTTAAACCCGTTGCCAAGTAAATAGCACCTTTTACCATTTGTGCAAGATAATTAAACGTATTTTTATGGGGCATCTGTAATTAGATCCTGACACACAGACATACAAACTTCATATAGACAGTCGGAGTGGTGCACGACATTGGGATACTCTGTAAACATCATTATGAAGATAGTCAAATTATATGCATGTTTTTGTGACTAACGATTATGAATGTAGTTGCAAAAATGTACAAATTCTTTTAATGGCATCACATGTATACTCGCCAATACAAATCAACTGTTTTTAAGTGTCTTGTGCTGCCTATCGGCTTATCGTAACATCGATACATTGAAAGTCTGTGTAACACTTAATTCGAACAGTTCGTTTACATCAAAATGTATGAAGTAATAGAGTGAATCCTTGGCCGTTACATTGACTCGATTTGCTGAAAAGCGACCATTCCCATAAATGAGCGATTTTGTTTTGTTCTTTTTCTTTTTTTTAATTTTGTCTACAAGTCAGTCAGTCTAACAGAGATATCAACACAAGTAGCCACACAGCAGCTTTTCAGCAAAAATTTGGAAGTTTTTCACGGTCGAGTTTTCCATTCTATTACTTTCATTTCATTTTGTCAACAAATGATACTATTCTAATAACAAGGCTTCCTATTAAGTGATCTATTGTGCTAAAATTAGCAAAAATGTTCCAACTGTAATAACGCTTTTCCATTTTCATAACGTACATTCATGTTTTATGCCCTTTCCTGCTAAGTCAGCGAGCAAATTTTCAGCTTTTTAAACGAATGTTCTCATGGCTTGTTTGTTTTATAAACAGACGTCCGCTTATTAAACACCGTTATTTTTCTGAGTGTATTTGATGTTGCCAATGTTTTGGTATTCCATAATAACTTCGCCATTTCGCTATCGAATTTGCTTAAATTGGTGTTGAAATGTTCCCAAAGAATCAATATACCGAATTCAATAATAAACCATTAAAATATTTTTTTAATTTTTGATTTAATGCATTTGGAACAAAAAAAAAATAAAAATTTGAGTTCATGGCCTCTGCAATGAAAGCGTCTGAGAGACATTGATTTGATAATAAATTACCTTTAATACTAGTTACAATTTATCTTCATTGGTAGTAAGATTCCAGAGTAATATGTGATATGCTGACTTCGCAACTCTCGATATATTGAATTTTTTTTGAATAGCGATAAGCCGAAAACTGTGCTAGAAAATCCAAAATGGTTGCCAGATTCGAAATTAGCGTCCCAAAATTTATCGGAAAAGATAATAAGATATTAGACATAGGCTTTTTTTGTTGCGTAATGTAAATTGCCGCCATGTAGCATGCTTCAATGCTCGCCGTTTGCAGTCACGGCATACAAATCGGTGTTACAACCAGGGTGCGAAAAGTATATCCTGCATTGTTTAAACGTAAGAGCTTAAGTGCCTGCGCCCACTTCTCTCTTTACAAGTCTAATGTGAAGACAACTTGCAACGCTTCAGGTGTTAGAGTACCATTGCTACATATATATAAACATAAGAAGATGTCTTCAACTACAAAAACTGTGCTTACACTTCTTAGAAGCTTAGCTTACACTACAACTAGTATTGTTTATATATTTATGGAATCAAAGTTAAAACGTCTGAACTCAGCTTAAGTATATAGTTGAACTATAAATATACACGCTGCCCCTATTACAGCCTTTATCTCTATTTTCCTCTCAAACAAAGTCATGCTCATTTCCTATTTTCTGGCTTACTTTTTTTCTTTTGCAGCTTAACTAAAGAGCTCGGCGCTGCCTGCCGGGCTTTCTATATGAAAAATGCATGCAACTAGATGTTGCAACACATAAAAAGTTACCCAGCCAAAACAACTGTAACGGCAACAACGACAAGTGCAACAATAGCAAGAACAACAAGAGTTATTGTTCGTATAGAGGGCGCCACACAGCTTTAGAATGAAATGGAGATGCATAGCGAGTCTGGTCATGGACCAATGGCAGCAACAACACTTAATACAGCAACAACACAGACCGCAATACATGCAACGTCCACGCCACGCGCCTTCAATTGTCGTTTGGCGCAAACGGCATGGAACAAAGTCTGGCAGCCCCTTATTAATTGTGCCCAGAACGAAACGAACTACAGCAACAACAACCACAACTACAACTACAACAACCACAACCACAACAGCAGCAACAACTTCATCAAAAATAACAACAACGGCAACAACAACAGCAAGAACAACACATTCCAATGCATACTCAACACATTCGATAGTGTCGAACAAAGTGCGCTCTATGCGTGTAGCACGGAGGCGCCACCAACAACAACAACAACAAGAACAGCAACATGCGTGCTAAGCACACAGCTATTGGGCGTACAAGTTGAACACGAGGCGTATGCGCAATTTCAACTGGCAATCAATGAGGTTTACGATGGCATTTGGCCATCGCTGCAAAGCGTTAGTGATAATGTGAGTGATACGGTTAGTTTAAGTGCAATATTGGACAGCTGCAGCGAGGACACAGCCAAACTGCTTTGCCAGTTGCCAAACCCAGAGGACAATAACAGCAAGCAGTCCTTCGGGTGTTACCTAAGTGACAATGGCAGCAGTCTGTCCACCACAGACAACAATGCAACGCTAGCTGCTGGCCATCGGCTGCTGGACGCGCTCAGTACTGACTTTCAAATTAGTCTGGGCGATGGTCTCTGGTCCTGGCTTAACTTTAGCGAGCTGCTGGCTAATAACTGTACCAACGGCACTGACAGCAATGTGCCTGGTCTTGACATGATACTGGCCAATTATACGCTGGCCGACAGCACAACATCAACAACTACAACCAGCACGGATGTTTATATTTCCAAGAGCTTTACGGACTATACACCGCGCGGCTACGATTGGCTCTTCCTCTTCGTAGTATTCTTCATCTTTGCCGGTGGTCTGGGCAATATATTGGTCTGCCTGGCCGTGGCTTTGGATCGCAAACTACAGAATGTGACCAACTATTTTCTCTTCTCATTGGCCATTGCCGATCTGCTAGTCAGTCTGTTTGTCATGCCCTTGGGCGCCATTCCAGCATTTCTGGGTAAGTTATCGTGCAACAACTTAAATTGTATAACTTAATAAATAAACAACTTGACACCTGACACCAAGGCTGCATGCATCATACGCACCGTTGCCGCTCGCTCTCACGTTAGCATGGAATAAATTTAGCTTATGGCCTTTGCTTGCCAACTTGCGGCTAATGCATTTTATATGAATTATTATGAGTTTTGTCCTCGACAACTTAATGATGACTTGCAATTTGTTTGATTTATGCCAAGCACTCTATAAAAAAGGGGTTAAATGTTTATCTTTATGTGGCAAACAATTTTATAAGTAATTTCGCAGTTAACACATAAATTTAAGAGAATCATGATTACTATTTTCAATCTATTTGCAACTAATTGCCAAGTTTAAGGGCAAAAAAAGTCTGCACCACCAAGTCTATCATAATAAGTTTAGTTCTATGTTAGGGAGTAGTATAACAAAAGTATTCTTAACTCCGCAACAGATCGTTTGATTTGTCTTTGTGTGCTACAAACAGAGCAAGTGACTCCTTACAAGCTGCTACAATTACCGAGCTCACTTTCCATTTCTTTTTACCATTTCGAAGCCTAAAGTGAATGTTTTATTGAAGCAATTAGGCTTCCGTTTTTTTAACATTAACTTCCTATATTTTGTATTTAAATTGAAAATTACAAATTTTGACTGAATTTCCATACAAACTTCACAAATAATTTAATCTTTATTGAAACTTTTTATGATTAATCTATATAGCACTTAGACAAAAGACAAATAATGTACGGGGTCCGTTCTCGAAAAACGAATACTTTTTAAATTTAGATGGCTAAGCTTTGAAAATAAAACTGTTTGATGAGCTCCTAAGATATCACTTTCCAATATGGAGGAGAGGAAAAGAAGGAATCTTCAAACGGTGCAGACTCCTGTTTTCAGAGTAGCCATGTAATCACGCAAGGAGCACTGCCTCCTCCTTACTCACCAGTCCCTGCGTAAGTCCACTTGTCTGCCTCGTTTATGGCCGTGAGTTCCCCTTCGCTGCCCATGTGGTCCAGCTCCCTCGTCTAATAAGAGACAAACTTTCCCTAAAACTGTTTGATGAAATGGTATTTTTTATGCTCCCCGGGACATCACTTTCCGACAAAGGAAAAGAAGAAACCTCCAAAAGATGCAGAATGCTGCTTTCAAAGTCAGAATCAGTTGCCATGCAATCACGCAAGGCCCTGCCTCCTCATCCCTCGCCAGTCCCTTCTTAAGTCCATTGAATCATGCAGTTAATTAGTCCAATGTCTGGTATATCTCGGCTTATCCGCCACGATTTGGCGGATTCAATAGCCCATATGGTCCAGCTCCCTCTTCTAATTAGAGACAAGCGTTCTCTACAAGATACCGAGGCAGTGGGGAATATTCTCCAGCACTCTCGACACAGCGGAACGGCAGCTTTCCAGGCATATGAGGTCCACCCTAGCCCAATTACGTTCAGGTTTCTCGAAAATCCCGGATGAATACCGATATTCTTGATGTCTGCCCACTCTGCAGCCAATGTCCCTACACAACGGCTCACCTTTTCAAATTTTAATTGAAACCCACTGATCTCACACCGTTATCGTTCTGTTTAAGCCCAGTCGAGGCCTCCTCGATCTGGACCTGAGTGCTGGCAATGTCTTGCAAGTCTTTGTCTTAACCCGACGTTTGTTACGTTGTCACGTTGTGCGGAAAAATTTTAAAAAAGGGCTGAAAATTTGTCAAACGGAAGCTTGTGGTATGTTCATAATCACATGATCCAAATCTGAAATAAGGTGGCGCAAGTCGGCATAAAGTAGGAGATGAGAACTTAGCTGAAGTGCAACAGCTTAGAAAAAGGGGCACGTCCAACAGCTAATTAGATGTCTGAGATGAATGAAAATCATATTCCAAAACTTGCTCTAAGATATTTGACACCACCAGTCAACTCTGCATCCTCAGAAAGGGTGGCACATGCTGTAGAACTTGTTGTAGAAACCAAAAGTAGGTTCTTACATGAAAATGTTAAAAAATCCCGTGTTCCTAAAATCGCTGAACGCAAAATATTGGACTTAAGTAATATTTTAAAATATTTTTGGCAAAAAATCGATCTATCGATATTTTACAATTGATATTATCGATACGGCTATGTTGTAAATATAACTATTTCGATATATCGAAATACGATATATTTTAAAATATCAACAATCCAAATGTCAACGCCTATAACTGGTGACAATAACAACTACAACATAACATAAGCTTGCCTGCTTTTCTTTTTGCTCTCACTGCTAACACAAAAAACGAATGCAAACGTGCAAACCTCTCGCTCTCCTGTTGGCAGTGCTAAACAGCATAGTAACAGATCTTTCGTGACGGCATACGTGCCGATCTTACTCCCCAAGACGCGTTGCGTCAAAATTCGAATGCTTAAAGCACTTGATTGACGAATTGTGCTGCATGTGTGATAACAATATCCAACAAGTGCTTCAAGACCAGTTGTCCCGAATTGACAAATATGTTGGACATTTAGCAAGCTTGAAACTCGTATGCTCTATATTGATGGTTTGTATTTCAAAACTCTTAAAGGCATAAGTTGACAGTTTGTTTTTATTACAACAAACGAATCATTTAAGATTAACGATTTTCTATTTACTGAATTACACACTTTTATTATTGTATTTTGAAATTGCACTGATTTATTTTTACTGGAATCACTTAAATTTTAATGCACAGCTGTAAAAACTTGTTCTAGTCACACACACACACACACACACACACACACACACACACACACACACACACACACACACGCCCACATGTGTGTATTAAGTGCGGCAAGCATAAAATGCTTTATGGCAGCTGTAAAAATATTAGTCTATGGAAGTGTTTTGTGTATTTAAGTTTATTGTTTCAAATTGTTGTGAATAATTAATTATTTTTGAAATTTTTTAGCCATAGGCCTTTGTACCACAATTACAGAAAGAAATACTTTAATTTTTATTGTATTATTCCAATTGTTGTTGTTGTTGTTGATACAACACATTTTTCACACAAAGTTAGCGCAGCGCAAAGTTGGCAAAGCGTGCGGCATTTATTATATAAATGCCACAATCAAGTATATTATGTACATATATAGGTATGTACATATGTATAAATAGATATGTGTATGTACATTTGCGGTATACCAGCCATAATCGAACATTTGTTTAATATTAAGCTATATCTATTTAATATGGAATTTATGAATTCTTGTGCTTTGTTTGATTGGCTCGTAAAACTTGGCATATTGCATGGGTTAATATAAAACAAGATGTTTATTTTTATGAACAAGCTATAAATATTCAATTACAACAAAAACAAACACACCCACACTGGCGTTTAGAGTATGTAAAAAGTACTCTCTATTCGGTTGAATCCTACAACTCACATCCTGGCGGCTAATTTGCATAGAACGCAGTGATAAGCCCCGTCTGCATATTAAGTCCAAAGTCAACGTAGCATGAACAGATCAAACGCCTGCATAAATTAGATGAACATATAAGCGCTACGAGAGTGTATCAGAGATAGCGAGTGCTCTGAGAGAGAGACGCACGATAGTCAGTAGTCACTCACATGGCCGAACAAGATAAACCTAACTCATTTTACTGCACACACAGTCAACACATTAGCTCATTTCAGGCCGTTGCTCTTTACAGTTATTTTGGGTTTATTTTCACTGTTTTTCTCAATTTTCTTTTCCAATTCTGAGGTGCAAGCAAATTGGCAAGAAACCAAACTCTAGCGAGGAAAGGGTCAAGTGAAATAAAGATTTGGGCAGTTTAGAAGAGAGTGAGTGAGAGAGAGAGAGAGAAAGAGAGACGGGAGGGGCAGCAGTACGTAATCATGTGCGCCTTATAGTCAAAACAGTGTTGACCATCTACTGCAAACCGGTTACCACCCCACGCAGTCAAACCTTCGTTATGCCTTCGTTATATTACTGCAGTGAAGACCGCAGCCGTTCTGTGCGAAATCACTATCGAGAGGTGAGGAGGCACCATCTCAGGCATAAATAAAGGTCAACAGGAGAAGCATGATCGAAAGGAGATTGAGCTGTGCAGCAGTTGGAATGACGTCAAGAGATTCTGTCAACAAGTCAAGCGTCTGAAGCAAGGATTTAGTAGGACACCGAGTTGCCCTATAGAAATGCAGAAGGGAATCTAGAAGTGGAAGCACGGGGTGCACAAGGGTCGCAATGAAGCGTCTCAAGAACTGGCGCAAACGGCCTGCCTGGAGAGTTGTTTAAGTTTTGCGGCAATGAGTTGGTAGGGTGCATACACCAGTTTTTAATTCGCATAATATAATTGAGTTACTTATGCACCAACTAACATGGCATGAGTCTTCTTTCCATTGCATAAAAGAATGTATCGAGCGTATTGTGTGAGTGATTGAAGCCATTCGCTAAAGAACTGATTCGATTTGTAGGTTTAGGCCTGGTAAGTCCGAGATGTTCACACTACGTCAAATCCTGCCATAGACATGGGTATTATAAAGCCGCACTTTCTGGGTATAGTAGTACAGTATACCTACAAAGTTTCTGCGACTATGTAGAACAACGTGGAGCAACAGAAAGAGCTTCGTCAAGGTAGGAAAGGAACTCTCCGATCCTTTTTGACACCGAGCAAAACTCCTGCAACCTCTACAATTGTGTGATGGAGAATGGTTGAACTAAAACGAAACGGGTCAATTTTGAACTATAAGAAAGTCCACAAGCTCCCATCTCCCGGTATCGATATCATTGATCGTACTAAGCGAGCACTTCCAGGAGCTTTTGTGACTGTTAAAAGATAATCTAAAAGGGTGTGTCTTCAAAGTCCCTCGGCGCTATCAGGTTCTGAGGGAGGTTGAGTGGGCTGTAAAGGCTGAGCGAGCGGAAAAGGCATCAGTAGTCTCCTGATTGAAGATTTGTGATGTCCAGCTTTCCCTGCTTAATCGCACATTCTTCGCTTTGCTTAGCCGTTTGCGAAACTTGGCTGCAACAAGGTAAGGAGTTGATGTTAACCCCTCTAAATGTCCTTCCATCAATCAAAACATGATCAACCTGGTTGCGTGTAGACTTACCAGAAGACAGCCATGTACCCTTGCTGATATCGGAATAATGAAATCTGGTACTACAGACTACCATGTTTAGAGGCAACATCCCAATCAATGGTGCGGACATTCCACGTCCATACCCTCAAATGGTAGTCCTTTACACGTTTGCGGAGTGTGTCTATCCGAAGCTGTACTTTCTCTCAGCGGGTCCCAAGCCCAGCACAAAACTCGTTTAGAGCCCAGGGAAGGCGCACATTAGCTTACTACTCCAACAACGGATGGCCCTTAGAGCAGTTATCCAGGAGGCACCATGTGTAGATTGTGTGTCAACTTGGTTAAGATAGAGACAGGTATTACCCTGGCCATTTCACTGGCTTTCACCCTGTTCCACGCAGCAACCTAGGCCTACGTTAGGCGAAACTAACGCTACATTTTTGCCTCCTAGAAGCCCCACTAACCACTCTTTGTAAAAAAGCTACAGCCTCCAACAATCTCTTATACTTTGAAAGTATATGTATGTATGTATGTCCATTTATCCATGGACACAACGCAACCATTTTAATAGAAAAAAAAAAAAAAAGACAAAATAAAAACTTCACCACAAAACATGGTGATTCTTTGTGTTTTCTGTTCAATCTCCCAATCTTTATTAAACGCTTCCCTCAAATAGTGTGCTTTAATTTTCTTATTACACAATTTGAAAGCTCTTAAGATGATAATTACGAGCTCGGCAAGCTCTCCCTACTCTTCTTTTGAGGTAAAACAAGCTGCAAGCTACCTCGAAATAGTGCACAAACTCAACTAAGCTGCGCTCTAAGTCCGCTGTCAGATTCTTGGAACATGACAGTGACAACTGCTACGTGATGCTCTCACAGTTCATGTCATATCTAGTATATACATAGCTGAGAGGTCATTTCGTTGACTTTGATTCAAGGACGTCACGGAAAAGTCTCACTTTAAGCGCATAATTTGCTTTCGCGCAAAGTAACCCAAACTAAGTATGCAAAGTTTTTAGCTGCTTTAATTTCGCTTACTCTTCTATTTTGTTTATTTTCACTAGAGGTTGTTTTATTTTTCCTATAGCACTTTTCTTTCGCAGGCGCCGAGCAGTATGCAACAGTTTTTTTTGTGGGTCTGTGTGTTACTGCGCTTGCAACAACTGCAATGGTTAGTTTTATTTTTGCCACTTTTGTTGTCGCTGTACAGGCCAAAGGCTTTGTTTTTGCACTCAAGTTGCTTGTAGACCGAAAACAACAACGAGGAAAACAACAGCTAGAAACTAAATGTAACTAAAAGCGTTAAGTGTGGTTTTAGCCACAACAAACGAGTGACTCCCGTGCCGCCTGGGCCTCTGGGCAACAATTAAGCTAAAAATGGGGCAAAACGTGCGCGTGTGTGTGTGTTAGTGAGAGTTTGAGTGTTTATACAAGTGTGAGTTTTGGCTGGTTTTAGGTTGTGTTTATCTTGTTGCTTGCCGCACAAACTTTTCATTTTGAGTGCCATTAACAATTGGTTTTAGCTTTGATTTAACTTGGCAGTAACTTAGACTAGCCGCAGCTACTACTTACTTAAAACTGCAGCAAACTTTAAACATAAAGCCATAAATGGCAAACGAGTGATGGACCCACCAAATACAACATTTTTAAAACGAGAGCGCACTCTCCCACTCGAACTGTGCCAAGTTTGGCATATAAATAATTGAACAATCTGAATCAGTGTCGTCACAAGCTCGCTTTTCGAACATGTTAATTTGCAACAAGCGTACGCATATACTATCGCCATCTACCATGCGTCAATGCTAACGCCATCTTATGATTATTGGTTTGCTACCATCACGGCATGTACGCAACATGCAAGTTTTTTTACCAGCCAAAGCGCATCATTAAACAAGTACATTAAATTCACAAAAATTTGAATCTAAAACATTTTTTTTGGCACATTCTTTCCCAAGCATCAAAATAAGCATTTTGATAATGCCGCTTAAGTAAGAAACTCCGTTGATAAAAATCTATTATATAAATAGGCTGAGGAATATTTGTGGACCGCCTTTTCACCAACCATATGGCAACTAATATATGAACTTTCATTAGAAGGGCAGAATATAAGTTTTATTCATATATTTTGCCAAATCATAGGTAAAATTAATAAAAACAAAAATTTATGTTAAAATGTCTTTATATGTATTGGTAACTGATCACGAACGTTTTCTCTGTCTCTGTCGTCGAGAGAGAATAGTTGTCAATGTGTTGACACATGCATGTGTTAACGATCGTTTTCTCAGTTTCTATTGGCATTACTCTCGCATAAGTAGTAAGCGACGGCCTGAGCTTGCACTTCGGCAAGGGCAAGTCGGGATCCGACTACCACTAGAATCGATACACGATATTCTTTAGCTCAGTAATAAACCAGATCGAAAAACACGGTCAGCTTTATTGCCATATATGTGTAGCAATTTTAAGTGGTCTTTCATTCAGCTAACGGAATACGTGGAGCGTCCCTAACGGTTAACGTGTACTAAGCACGCCTGCCCGACCTTGACAGAAGTCTATTAACAACTATTTAACAATTGGGAAATGAAACAAAATTTACCTTCATAAATGGCGTCGCTGTTGTAAAGTTAAAAACTGCAATTAAATAGAGGTTTTTGTGTAACGATTTGTGACGTGACACTAGGAAAAAAGTGGTTGCCGAAATGTAACTATTTGTGGAAAGGGATGGGGATGGGGTTCAAAATCTTAAAAATCTTGATGACGTCGCTTATGAACAGTTTTTTACTTAAAATATAATATAAATGTTGCTCACTTTTTACACATTTCTCGATTATTTGGCCTCGAGAGTCAAAGTGGCTAAGTTCTAGCTCAAATATACCGCAGCTATCAACTATTTCTCATAAAGAAAGAACTCGAAAAATACAGTTTTATGCAATTATCAACATATGCCAATTAAACATATTTAGCTCACTTAACAATTCTCTTAAGCTTTTTATCAAACTTGCGCACAGACCTTTAAATTCTCTTTACTTTCACATGATATAAGCAGTAGCTGACTAAAGCACTTAGACACACACACACACTTACTGTCAGTGAAAAGCAATAGAGAGACAAAGGCAAACAGTTAAATTGCAGCTTAAGTTGGGAATCACGACAGGCCTCAATGTATTTGCCCAAAGACTCAGCCAATGAGTACACTGTGTGACCCAATAGCAAATGGCAAATTCGGTATTAATTAGGACAAATTGCGTTTAAATGTGTTGGTGCTTGTTACACTCTATTAAGCGGGCATCATTGGTTTTTGTCTGCTAATTGTGCCGCCCGCACACAGACACACACACACACACACATACACATACACACACACACACACACACAAACACCACACACACTCAAGCGCACTCTCTCGAACCTGACAGGAAAGCCTGATGTTGTATTTAGTTTTATATGCTTGTCATTTACACAAAAAGCGACAACAACGATGACAATTTATTTATTACGTATGCGCCATGTTGTCTGTGTGTGCAGCTGAAGTGGCTGTGAGGCTGTTGTTGACACCTAAAAGCAGACGCAGACAAAGCCTAAAGTATTTATATGACTGAAATTTCTTTGAATGTGTCAAATTAAGCTGCCTAAGGAGCCAAATGACAGGCAGTAGTATATACATAAATACCTTTAACTCCTTATGACTTAAATGACAAAACAAAGACGTTGCAAGTCACTCTTCTATGCACCGTTGACTTGAATCGAAACACGGTGTCAGCAAATGGCAGCACTCATAGAATCAGTAAAAAACAAATCTAAGTAGTCTATAAGTTAATTTTCTTTCTTCTTGATTCCAACTTCATCTTTCTGACGCATATGCCGCATATATGCCGTGATGGTAGCAGATCAGAAAACTTAAGATTGCGCACGCTAGTTGGCTTGATAAGCAACTGCCAGCACAGAATCTGTATAAAAACAAATCTAAATAGTCTCTAAGTTAATTTTCTTACTCTAATTTTAACGCATATGCGCCATATATGCCGTGATGCACATTCAATTTAACTATTTTCTGTGAAATTCGCTTATGAAAATAACTTTGTCGTTAAAAATGCAAGAGTCTAAAACAAAATTCAGTTGCATAAACCTTTATCTGTTTAACTTCAAGTTTTATGTGCTACTGTGGTTTTAATAGAATTTCTTCATAAACGAAGCCAAGCCTTGTACGCAACCACAACCATAAAGAAACATGCAGTCAAACACAAACATACAAGTGCACATACACACCCACACACATGTGAGTGTTTGTCACCCGAGGCGAACTCATATAGCATTTTGTAGTTGGATGAGTTTCGCATTTTATAGAGCTACAGCAGAGAGCACATAAACCGCAATAAACAATTCCATTTCATTGCATTTTGCCATTTTTACGTTTATTTCGTGTTCTCATTTTCGTTTTTCCTGTAAGTTACTGGTTGCTTTCTTTTAAACGCCATTTTTTTTTGGATTTTCCAATTTCAATTAACCTTGATTTGCATGCAATGCTTGCTTTTTGCTACTCACTTTGTGCCATTTCATTTGCGGCAAAACAAACGTTTGAATAGAGCATCCTCGAAGCTTCTCTTCCGTCTCTAGTAGGTCAACTACAGTCACAAACTGTATTAATTTCCCGTTCCATTTTGTCTTTTTTTTGCTGCCATTACAGGATATTGGCCACTTGGCTTTACATGGTGCAACATCTATGTGACCTGCGATGTACTGGCATGCTCCTCGAGTATATTGCACATGTGCTTTATTAGTCTTGGCCGCTATATGGGCATACGAAATCCTTTGGGTTCACGATATCGTTCCACCAAACGCTTGGCTGGCATTAAAATAGCCATTGTCTGGTTAATGGCCATGATGGTGTCCAGCTCCATCACCGTACTGGGTAAGCACTATCAACACTGCGCAGTTATATACGGTATTTATCAAATAGCTTTTCACTTTTCAGGGCTGGTCAACACAAAGAACATTATGCCACAGCCGAATGTATGCGTCATCAACAATCGCGCCTTCTTTGTCTTTGGCTCCTTGGTGGCCTTTTATATACCCATGTTGATGATGGTCACCACATATGCACTCACTATACCATTGCTGAGAAAAAAGGCGCGCTTTGCTGCCGAGCATCCCGAGAGTGAACTCTTTCGCCGGTGAGTGCAGAACTAACTTTGACATTTGAATTAGAAAATACTGCAACACACAGATACTCACGCAGACATAGACCACCACATGCACACAACTAATTGCCATTAGTTGCTTGATTGGCGTTAGATAGCTTTGGTCGACTATTTGGCTGGCACCTTGGCTATAAATCGATATCAATAAATTATATATAATTGAAATGGATTGCAAGTTGCCAACAAAAATAGTCGACAGTTTTCCAGTTGAGAACATACAAAATTTAGATGGAAATTTGATGCAAATAAGAACCTCAAACGATTACTACTCTGCTCTACAAAGTCACTATAATATTGAAGTGTTTCTTTGAAACTACATTAAAATTAAGATGAATTCGTCTTTATTGCAAAAGATATAAACTGATGGACTGGCTAACGGTTTGAAACACCTCTCAATAACTAGGCATAATGTGGCGCAATCTAGTAAGCGTATACATTAGCGCCATCTACTCGAAGTTTTGGCAAATGCAGGAAAGGTGGAATGACATCACAAAGTATAGGGTCAACCTTAAAAAAGCGTGCCAGCAACATGTGACGCTGGAGAGGATTAGAAGAAGAAGGGTGTCCAGTTACTTGCATAGGCAGATGATATCGATATCGTCGGTCGTGCTAAGCGAGCAGTTACCGGAGTCTTCGCGGCTATTGAAAGGGAACCTTTCAGGTTGGGCTGCTTGTTAATGAGAGCAAGACGAAGTATATGCTTTTTTCGAATAGAGATACACTGCGGTTGGATTCTCAGGTTGAAGTTGAAAACTAGACTTTTGATGTTCTCAATGATTTCGTCTACCTTCGCACCACCGTCACAATGAAGAACGATGTCAGCATGGAGATCAAGTGGAGAATCACTCTTGCCAATGGATGTTATTTTGGTCTCAGTAGGCAAATGAGTAGTAGAGACCACTCTTACTCTGTAAGATCTGTGGCCATCTACGCGTTGGCAACGATTACCGCACCCGCGGTACCACGATCACTATGACCTCTACGACGACATTGACATAGTCAAGCAAATAAAAATCCAGCGGCTACGCTGGCTAGGTCATGTTGTGCGTATGGATGAGGCAGCTTCTGTGAGAAGCTGTGAGAAGAGGTCTTTAATGCGGATGTGGTAGGGAGGCGACAAAGGGGCTGAGCATGTCTCCGTTGGAAGGACCAGGTAGAGAGTACACTAGCTACCTCTGTTATGACCAATTTGAGAAGGCACGCTCAAAGCAGAGACCCCTGGAGGCGAGCTTTATATCAGGCCGTAACCCAGTAACGGGTTGTAATGGCCAGTCAAGAAGTAGAAGAAGAACGCGACCAAGATCAATACCTATGATTCCTACTAGTCCTCTCCAGTCTCTCTGTCGCTTTTCGCTCGAAACAACAAAGCCTTTTGCTTGGTGGCCTCCTCATGCTATAAACTATACTATAAAGCCTTACAAATAACGAAACTTTTTTTACTAAATTTGACCTTTCTCTTTAACGTAGTTTTCTGCAAGAGCTGAAATATAGTGTTTCCAGCCCATAATTCATCTTTGTACTCAAAATAGTCTATAGTTTCTGGATCTCAATTTTCATAAATCATTCGCAGGGGTTCAGATGCGAAGCATACGAGAACACCAAGATCGCCACTTTATATGCATTGTTGATCCTGTTGAAGATAGTCCATGGAATACATTAGCATGCGCACCCTCAAAAAGAGTAGTATATGTATATATAGCTCTGAACTTTAACGCTTTTATTCGACAGTGTATCCACTTTCAAGAGATTGTTCTAAAGAACAACTGCTTATTTGAAATGATGTAAACACTGTCTTTTGGAATATTCAAAGAGTCTGCTATACCAATCAACTTGAGTTATCTTGAAAACTTGTTTCTGCTTAATTTACCAAATTGGGATTCAGTACTATCAACACAAATAGCTTGACCAACTGGAGAATGGTTCCAAACATGGTTCTATACCAAGACAGTCCACTCGAAAAAGTGTAACACAAATCAAAATGAAACATTACCAGTGGGAATGCCCGAGTACAAGACCAACAATAAGTGAAGGGTGGTGAAGGGCATGTGTATGCTCAGAGAAACGTGGCAGCAGGATTTTTATAAATTTCGCCTCTGGGAAGTACTCTTCACCCGATTATTTAGATGAAAAGCGTGTTCATAAAAGTATGGTACATGGCAATTTTGTTTTTAATTTTGTTTTTAGTGTAAAAAGTTTTCTTTACTAACGATACACTTCATAGAAGCGTAAACTATAAGCAAAGTTAGCTTAACTACAGTTTGGGTTACTTACACCATATTTATTTTATGGTTGCAATAAGCAATTTCAACAAGTATATGATTTAAGAGTTTATACCAAGTAAATAAGAGTTCTGCCTGGCTGTCGAATAAGTAAAAATAAAAATTGTAATTACTGTTAACATATTGGATGTGTCGCTTTCTTTCGTAAAGTTAAATTGTAACTTAATTAAACTTTGTAAATTGAAAGTAAAATACGTTAAATGAACACCTATCATTAGCACACATGTCGTATGAGTAATGTAAAATGTCATTGCCTGCTTCTTGGCTGACGTCAGTGACTAGATACCCTTTGACATTGACTGACTGTAACTGATTGATTCAACAAATTAGCCTTAACTCAATCAAGTATACCTGCTGGTCCTGTGCCTCTCTCTCTTTCCCTCTCTCTCTCTATCTCTCTCTTTAACTCTCTTCTCTTGTTTCGCTCTTCCGCAGTCTGGGCGGTCGGTTTACCATACGGCCGCAACACAGCCAGCAACAGCTGCAGATGCAAAGCAGTTTTACAAGCAATAATTACAGTAACAACAAATTCATGGCTATGAGTGACAGCAATCGCAACTTCAACAATGCATCCGGTGCTTCTGGGGGCATGAGTTCAGGAGATGCTGCGGAGCGGCCATTGATGCAACAACGTACGACAAGCAATCGCAGCCTGAGTGGCGTCAGCTTTCGGAATGGCTCTGCATCTGTCACCAGCGAAGCAACTGCCAGCGGAAAGACAACAAATATGGGACGCAGCAGTTTCCGCCTTGCGGGAAGGAGTTGCACAACAACAACAGCTGCTACAGGTGGTGGCATACTGCGTCACTCGTCCAGCTCATCGGTGCGACTCAAAACGCAGACTAGCAGCTTTTGGCGCAAACATGGTGGCAATCCCAATCTGATGGACAGGTGAGTTTAGTTAACAATCTCGGTTAGCCTAATAAGCCAAATGCAAATTGTGTGTCATTGAAATATGAAGCATACGCCTGGTGAGCCAAAGCCAACGCCAATGACAGACTGTTTTAATTATATAAACCTTGGAACTGACATTCGACAACTCGTACCCTAAACATATTTGGTTACAAATTACAGGGCTACAGTCAGAGTGCATGAAATTAAATTGACTGCGGCTAGGGGCTCGTTAAGCTGAATGGCAGTTAGTTCATTTATTTTGGGACTGCCTGCCGACCAACCAATCAGTTGCCAATGACGAATCACAGCCACAAAATGACAATCCAGCTTGTCACATGGTGCGGCATTTGTTTGTGGTTAAACTCACTAAGTACTACCTTGCCCAGAGCCAAAATTGTGTTTCACACATTTATTATTTTGAAGACCGTACAAACTAGTACATTTATACCAAGAACCTTAGGACATTTTATTATCTCTGGAGCATACAAGCTTTTATATTTATTGCATTTGTTTTACACGAGCCAAAAGAAAGTTTGTCAACTCGGTTTTCTCGAAGGAAATTTGCATAATTTACATTGTAAGTGCTAAACGGTTTGGCTTTGTTTGGGTTTTCATCTCGAGCAACTACGAAAGCAACAATCAGTCGTGGCAAATGCTGCGCTTGTCAAGCCAACGTTGAAATACACTTACGCGGCTAAGAGGTGTTTCAAATGAAAGCAATATTTCATACTACCAAGGTTGCAATTAAGCTTTTAAATATTGTGCTGAAACATAAATACAAGTAAATGCAAAAAAAAACTTGTATAAATATCGACAATTTCTAATAAATCAATAACAGACGCTGCAGAGAGCTGTTGAGTTTTTGGGCTGGGACGAACGTATAAGTAAAGAATCGAACGACAACCGTCAAGTAGTCAAGATTTATCCCAAGATTTCGACAAATGACAACACTAAATGATGCATTAACAAATGAACAATTCCAATGCATCACAAACCGGCCCACCGCATAAAATAAAACAACAACAAGCACAAAACGTAAACAAGTTGAACTTTCTTCTTCTCCTCGATAGCCATTTATAGAACAGCGTGCCCTTGAAACTGAACTGTCTTTTCTTTTCTATCTCTACCCTCTATTCGTATTTACACCGAACAGCGGCACAGTAAAACAGGCAAATGGATCTTTCTATGTTTACTTATTGCTACACCATGTAAAACAAATAAAAATCCGATGAGTCGGATGGTCGCATAGTGTTTCGGAAAATAAAGCCATGCCTTATAATATATCGATAAACAGACTTAAACTTCGAACTACAAACGAAAAGTGTTTCGAAAAATATAGCCCTCCGTGATAATATATAGATAAACAGACTTAAACTTCGAAATACAACCGAATTTGCGACTAATCGTTAGTTGTTATTAGTTGTCTTGATTGATTGATTCGGCACAAAGTAAAAATGGTTCTCTTAATTACGCTAAAATGGGTCTACATACGAAATTTTATGGCAGTTTATAGAAGGAGAGGACCAAAATTGGCAAATTATTAAAACATTTTTGGACCATAAGTCCATGAACAATTTACTAGTACAAATACAAGTACAAAATAATTCCAAATCGAAATAAGATTAGTACGCAGATAATCGGAATTTTTATGATACTTCGAAATTTTTATTTTGAAATGAAATACAATGCTGAAATGAATGCAGTCATTTATTTCGTGTGTCTAAAAACTGCAAATTCCGGATGTTATTCTCTTGTGGTGCAATCGTTACCAGCCGCCAATAACGGCAAATGCTGAAACCCGTAATCAACTACACTCAAGAACAGATCAGAGATTTTACAAATGTATTCCAAGTTTATCGAGAAATCGCACATCTGCATTCATAGGACACACGCCAAACACGTGCAGCCAAGTTCTGCGGCGCAAAAGCAAGCAGCCTAATAGATTCTGAGGTTTATGTACACTTACTTTCAGTAGTACAATCCGCAAATGTTTCCAGCGTGTTTATTAAAAACTATTCATTCCAAAATGATCTCTTGTAACAAAACAAATATGACCGGCGCAAGAGTATATAAATTGAGTTTCCTTGTACCGTATGATAAGTTACCTTTTGTAAATATGTTGTTTTTCATCTCTTCTTTTTTGAAAACAAGTTTTGACATAAAAAGGAAAAAGGATTTTCGCTTGTCTGATTTAACAATAAAATGAATTGAGCTTGCAGCATGTATCTTACGGATACATGTGCCTTTATTGTCGGCCATTTTACCTTAACTCATGCCGCAAATACGCACCAAAAATGCAATCAATTATAAATCTGCAATTAAATACACATTTTAGTTGGCACAACATGGCGTATACATAATTTTTGCTTGTACTTGCTTGTAGCATCAACATAAATCACTCACTTGTCACACACTGTGGCACACACACACACACAAGGGAATATACATATAAAAGAAGCAGCTATTTGTTGTGCTTTGTGCACATGCCACAATGTAGTTAGCTGTAAAAGAAACGCTGGAATAAATAGCGCATAAAATGCAGCTGGGAAAATCCGCAAAAATGGCAAACCCGAAATGCATCACTCACCCGCTGCCCCCTACTCAGCTCAACTAGCCTCGTGAGGCGACAAAGTTGCCAGCCATAGTAAGCACTTCAACTTGCCACAGAAATTTGCAAATGCCAAAGCTTTTCTTTGTTGTTGTTGTTATCGTTGTTGCTGCTGCTGCTGCTGTTGCGGTTACAGTTGCCGCAAGTCGTGCATTAATTCAGCGACATGACCGTATCCGTTCTAGATCTGCACAATGCCACATAATTTTAGCATAACAAAAATGTATTCTTGCAACAAGAAATGAATCTCGAAAGTTGACAGTGCTGCCAGAGTTGCCAGAGTTATACGTTGATTGCTTGACTTCCGCAACATGCTTATGAGCAAATCGACGCATAAATAAACGCATTTCGAAGCAAGAAGTTCAGAATAGTTAGTTGCAACAACACTCAGGTGCAACATTTTTCGTTGCTTATAACTAGGCGCCCAGCAGGGTGTGCCAAGTTTTTAAGGTTGCCGAAAAACTTTTCAAGAGTTCTTACTAATTTTTTTCCAGCAAATTATTAGTTGAACATTTGACGCCACTTGGTCGCTTATTTAAAAGCGCCACCGTTGCCCTAAAGTGCGTTATGCAAATGGAAAAACTTTATGTTTATTTTGCAAATATTTTGCAATTTCATTGCACTTGAGTGAGAACGGGTAGTAGTTCCGATATGAGCAACTGGCAGCTTTCCAGATATTATAACAGGAGTGCATGCAGTTTCCTTATATAGTTGCACTTATATGAGCTGCATAAACACCTTACACTTAGAAAAAGTAATTAATTTAAATAAGCTTATTACCAAATTGTAAGTGTTATCAAGTGTTTTGAAAGTTATGTTGCATTAGCTTAGATTAGTGGCGGATGTGATGGCTCCTCAAGGAGTTGAATTCATCGCCAGCACTCAGACAACCTTGCCCACTGTGCCATGCCCGATAGATGTATTTTTAGAGTTCCACAAGTTTAAATCATAGTAAAAAAAAGAAATATATATTTAATATTAATGAAACGTGCTTTATTTTATAGAACATTTTATAACATTAATGTTTGAACACCAATTTTCCCAAACTTTCCCCAGCATTTGCGGATTTGATTTTCAGGTGTTCAATTATCTCTGGTCTCTCGACGTAGACAAGTGACTTTACATAGCCCCAAACTAAGCTAATGGGGTTAAATCCGACGATCTTGGCCAATTAGTTGGACCATTACATGAAATTATTCTTTCATCAAAAGTTTCTTTGAGTCAATCCTCCATCCTGTTGGAACTACATTTCAGACAGATTTATACCAGCTAAGGTACGGAAAAATTTCTAACCATGTCCCTTGACCGTCCTAACAAAGTCAGTCTATACTGGGTTCCTGGACAACGGGGTGTCCATGGCAATCAAATGGCGGATGAGCTGGCAAACAAAGGCTCGGCGTCACAGTCAATAGGACCTGAGCGGCCCACACAGACACTATCTGTAAGAAACGCTGGATACCCACCACTGGATGCCGCGCAACGAAACATTTTTTGAAGGAACCCAATCCAAAGGCATTCATCTTCGTCAGAAGAGGAAAGATCTGCGAGTTCTTATTGGATTAATCATGGGTCACAATACATTTGGCCAATATGGGCCTCGTGGACGACCCAACTTGCGCAGCTTGTCTTGAGGAAGCCGACTCAACGGAGCACTTTTTGTGTCAGTGTCCTGCCTTTGCAAGAAAACGGATGCGCATTTTGGGAAATGATACACTCAACATGAGCGAGGTGTATACCCTCCCTTTACATAGTCTTAACGACTTCCTACGGCAGTCGGGAAGATTGTTTTAAAAGGGATCCTTTCTCTTATTTCAACTGTCCTTTCTCTCTCTTAAAAAACATAAAATTATCCCGCTTTAAAAAATGGAACGAAACGTGAAGAATGAGTATTATATAGCCAATATAGCCATCAGTGGGAGGAGCCCCCTTTTAAGTATAAAAAACATTCATACCAAACTGCACAATAGAGTTCATTCTCCACCGAATAACATTGACTAAGCAAATTAGTCAGCAGTATCTTGCAGATTAATCAGTATGTAGGATGCACTTCAAATGCAATTTATAAAATGTATACAATAAGCTTAAACTAATAGCTAGGTTTAAGAAAGCAGCTTATCACAACAATTATTCGTACAAGTTTTAAGTGGAATAATATTCAAAGTAAAACACTTTCTTTTTGCTCTGCGGCTTGAACTCACAGCACTTTGTTAACACTATATATATACGTTGATAACTGACCTAATACTGATTCCAAGGAAAAGGCAAAAAAAACTGATTTGAACGTGACCAAAAATGAAATTCGTTTTCGTAGTCATCTATGGAAAGGCTGAGGCTATAGCGATTTGACAAAATGTTTAAAGTTACTAATTCTGCAATGTTTCACAATAATATTACTTTTGTTTAAATTTTATTTCATTAAAAATATAACTCGAAAGTGGCATATGCAGAACATATTTTTGTAACTGTGAGCGTAAAAAGTTATTGAGCATTCAACTTTCTTAATTTGCATTCGATAGCGAACGTGACCGTTTTGAAATACTGATTCCAAGGAAAAGGCAAAAAAAACTGATTTGAACGTGACCAAAAATGAAATTCGTTTTCGTGGTCATCTATGGAAAGGCTGAGGCTATAGCGATTTGACAAAATGTTTAAAGTTACTAATTCTGCAATGTTTCACAATAATATTACTTTAGTTTAAATTTTATTTCATTAAAAATATAACTCGAAAGTGGCATATGCAGAACATATTTTTGTAACTGTGAGCGTAAAAAGTTATTGAGCATTCAACTTTCTTAATTTGCATTCGATAGCGAACGTGACCGTTTTGAAATTTTTCCTTCTTTGCACTTGTTCTTTCTTTTTATTTACCCATTTTATGCACGAAACTCTGTTTAGCGGAAAGAAGCTTTTCAATAATGAAGTGAGATGAAACGATTGTTAGAACTAACTAACTAATTAACCTTTCCTTGGAAATACTCATTTATGTATGCATGTGTATTAGAAAAGATAAATAAAGCTTACGTCTTAAAAAAATTGAAAAAAATTAATAAAATTTGACCACTCTGCAAACCGGTCTAATGAACAATACTATATATCAAAATGCACTCCAAATGGCCAATTAACATGCCTAGTAGCATGCTGTTGTAGCTACTGATACACACACATACACATCCTTAGGCCAACGATTACCAAAGTGCTGCCAAAGTAGCAAATTTCGACCACTGTGCGAACCGATCTAATGAACAATACTATATATGAAAATGCACTCTAAATGGCAAAACAACATGCTACAGTAGTATGTTATAGTAGCTGCTGATACACATACACACACACCCACACACATACACCTCCTTAGGCCAACGATTGCCAAAGTGCTGCCAAAGTGGCAAGGACTAATCAAAGTAAAAACAGTTAACTCAAATTGCTACCAAACAGCTGGGCCTTTTGCCTTAACTAACTTAAATATTTTACATATGCAAAGCAAAGACAGGACAAAGCCGGAGTGTTAGAAAGACGGTAGCTGTTGAGGTTAGAAACGAATTTCTCATTACATTTACGTCTGCGCCAGAGCCGCAGCAGAGACACCGACAGCGATAGCGACAGCATCAGCCATTACATTAAAAGTCAATTTTATCAACTGTTGAGGTTTGTGTGTGGCACAATCAAAAAACTCAAATCTAATATAAAATAGCTGTAAGTAAGGAAAGCACCCAAAAAACAATCTAAATGTGCCCCCAACCAAGTGCTCCGTCTCACACTCTATTTCTAACGCTACTTGTTTCATTTTCAGCCATCCAAATCGACGCGCCTCGGTGCGCGTTAGCATCTCGCAGCCGCAATTGGGTTATACAACAAATGGTGGCAGTGGCAATGGCAGCAGCGGAGCAATCGCGACAACAAGCTGCAAAACACCTGGCGGAATCGGATCAAGCGCTGGCGTTGGAGTAGGTGGTCTAAGTAACGTTAGCATAGCCACCATACAAGGCAGCAGCAGTTTGGCGGGACAGGGTAACGGCAATGGCAATCACCATCATGCTCATCATCAACTGGAGCGCAGCTGTGAGTCTTCAACGGACGCACAAGCAACGCCCGATGCCATCAGCCGAGATGTGAGACGCCACAAATTGCGTCCATTTAAGTTTGCTTTAAATCGTGTTGCCACGCCGACGCTCAATTTACGGTGAGTGCGCCAAAAAGAAACAATTAGGCCACGTTGCGTTTTGGCTTTAAGCCAACTCACACTTACGAACACTTACTTTATGCTAACCCAGTTTGGTAACCATTAACAGCTTTCTGAACAACCGCAACAAACGGAACAGTCTATCAGCCAATGCCGTGGCCACGGAGCAAAAGGCTACCAAAGTGCTGGGACTGGTCTTCTTCACCTTTGTGCTGTGCTGGTCACCCTTCTTCATACTAAACATCATATTTGCCGCCTGCCCGGAATGCCAGGTGCCGGAGCACGTGGTCAACACTTGCCTCTGGCTGGGCTATGTTTCATCATGTGTGAATCCAATCATTTACACAATATTCAATCAAACTTTTCGTGCGGCCTTCATACGTTTGCTCAAATGCAATTGCGAGCGGTAAGTGGAGTAAGGGTTCGAGTGTCGGGCTTAGTTAAGAGTTAACTACGAAGTTATGTTTCTAGTATATAAGCAAGTGCAAAAGTTCGTTGGTGTAATGCTAGTTTGTTTCCATTTGTTTCACTTTTGTAATTTATAGTTTTGCGGTTGTTTCCAATTTGTTGTGACGTATATAGAACTGTGTGCAAGGGTGAAAGAAACACAAAAAAAAGTAGTGAAAGGAATGGCTGCTGTTCTGTGTTAAAGTTACGAAACAAGCTTGTTTGGCATTTGCTGCGGATTGATGTGCAATTTGACGAATGATTGATTTTAGAGATTTATATTTTGAAATTAAATATAAGTCCTTGGTGCAATCAAAGTAGTCCAAAGAAACAGAGTAGCAAAAAAGTAATGGTGCAAAAGATTTAACTTAAATAAAGAAGCAGTTCTATGGAAATGTTTTGCTTTAGTTTTTACTATTTGCTTTTTATTCAGTTTCGCTAAACTTCTCTATTGGAACAAAATTTGATGCAGACAGTCGAAACGGTTCCCGACAGTGGAATACCCTGCACAGTTTTTTTCCCCATAAACACAAAATCCAACATACGGCGAAACGGGAACGGAAGTATCTACTTTTATGTCTCTTTTTACAAGTACAATACATGTAAAAAATATGTACATGTAGTAAAGACATCCTATATGTTTTTTTTTATTAATTTTACCTATGATTTGGCAAAATATATGAATAAAACTTATATTCTGCACTTCTTATGAAAATTACCTACACGATGATATAAGTTTCACCCATACTTGTATCCATATAGTTGATGGAAAATGTGTCAAAAATATAATAAGTTCAATGACAATTTTCAAATCAATTTAATTAGTGTAAGTCGACTGCGGGACAAAGGGTGGCGTCTATTGAGAAAAAGTTAACACAGTTTTAACGATTAGGGTCACACGACACTCCACACCAAATTTTGAATTTCTAGCTCACATCCATCCATATCTACATGTAGTAGAAATTTGAAGCAATTTCAAGGCGAAGGAGATTAAAATTAGCATATTTTTGACTATAACTTTTGATGTATTTATCCGATTTTGATCAGCTCATGATGATACCGAAGGTTGCTAGTGTAGTCTCTACCTGGTACTTCCAACGGAGACATTGTCTGCCCCTTCGTCGCCTCCCTACTACATACGCATTGAAGACCTTTCTCGCAGGAGCATCTTCATCCATACGCACAACATAACCTAGCCAACGGAGCCGATGGATTTTTATTCGCTTGACTAGGTCAATGTCGTCATAAAGCTCATAGAGTTAATCGTTCTATCGGGTGCGGTAATCGTTGCCAACGCGTAGAGGGCCAAAGATCTTACGGTGTTCTTGGCAACAAAAAACACTCCAAGGGCATTTTTATCAGACTGCATTACTACCCATTCTTTAGCGGCATAAAGAAAAACTGTAAGGTTGAGCATTTCATTAAGTATTAGATTCGTATGGCAGGAGTGGTCTCTGCAGGGGAGAAACGGGATCAGATATCAAACCAATTCAAAAACTTAATCTTTCCCGGGGTTACGCGCATCTTTTGTTAAAATTTTGTCTCTAGCCCAGACGGTTCCGATCTGGCGACTCAAACAGACGTACGGACATGGTCCAACCGATACCCGAATCATTGATAAGTCTTTTCGCCCAGGTCTGCCACGCCTCCTTCTGCCAGTTACATACATAGCACATATCTATTACACCCTTTTACACTTTGTGTACAGGGTATAAAATTGAATGGACTCAAAGCGACGTTTGATGCATTCGCGCTAAAAATGAATGAATGCACGCGGCGCGCACATTGCATAATGAATTCGAGTATTTATACTAGGACTATCACCATGACAACTTTTTAATCGAGGTGGAAACTTTTCAAGTGAGTTACTTTACATTAAGGCATACTAAACCAGGTACTCTTATATCACTCTCTCAAGTAGACTCAATTTTTGACATTGTGAATGGGTGAGAGAATGGAAAACCGCACTGAAGTTCGCAACGAAACTGAACTGAGTCTACTCAACAGAGGTGTGCTTGTAACTTGAGAGTACCTGGTTTAGTATACCTTTTATTGCATAGTAAAAAGTTGTTTCAAATTAAGTATTTTTTCTTTGTCTGCTTTTTACAGCACTGAGAAAAAAAACAGCAAAAAAAATAACATCGTGAGAAGCAAAGAACCTCAAGCCTTTCGACGAAAACAAAAAACGAAGAGGCTCACAAGTAACGACGAGCTTTATGACGCCCGACAGAGGTAGTCACGTTAACGTCAATACAATCCATGGAATTATATTAGACGAACGGTAAATGAAAGTTGGCTGAGGCTGTACGCATCACAACTCTACGGGTACATTATATGAAAGGCTCACCGGGATCTTTGTACCTTGATTGCCCACACTTAACTATAAACGCAACCGTGTGACCACTTCAGAGAAGTGATTGACGATAATCAATCGCATTTCCAGGGAGGATCTATCGGCTAATAAGATCAAGGCAAAAGTTTTTTGAGATCAATCGATCAAGATCAAGCGGAGTATCACTTTTGCCAGTAGACGTTAATCAGAAGCAAATGAGTAGTAGAGATCGCTCTCGCCAGATGAAACCAACCCTCTATAAGACGTTCATCCTTCCAGTTTTGCTGTGTGTCTGATGAAAATGCTCTTGGAGTGTTTGACCGGAAAGTATTCCGTTAGATCTATGGCCCTCGATCGATGGCACGACGTTTTGTTGGGATTCAGGGGATCCAAGCTCTCCCGTGACAGCAGCAAATTTTAAATCAGCTTTGAAATCAAAATGTTTGTCGATTTGCTCTTTATAGGTTGTCTTTATGACAGCCTATCGACAGATTATGGCTATGTATGCCCCAAGCCTCTACTGCTAAGTGCTCGCTGCCATCAGAGGTGATTTCGTACACCTTTGAAAGCTCGAGGTTGTGATCGCTTTAGCTCACTAAGCTAACACCGTTTGAGTTTGTGTGTCAACTTGGTTCAGGTTTCTCGCTCCGTTCAAATGAATGACAGTCAGAAGCTTCACCCTTTTCCATTAAAAACGCAAGCCATGCCAATCAGTTAATCTATTCTTCCATCATCTTTCGGTTGGAAGAACCAGAAATGCGGCGAAAAGATAGCTGATTCCCCATAGTTGTGACAGTTTCTAGGGGCCACCTTTTTTGCCTTGAGTACTGAGACTTCTTTCATTGGGCATGATTTTCCTCTAATACATTCTGCCCGAGTGCTGGTGCATACAGTTCCCCCATAGAGAGTCCATCAGCGCTTACTTTTATTTGGTCATGTGAAGGTATATTTATGTTATAATCGATTAGATATTTCCGTATCCCCTTTTTACTGTGTGTCAAGCAGACTTAATGCTTAACAGATTAAGAGAATTATAGATAATCCTTACGAACTGTCTCATGCAACTTTTCTGCTTACTACTATCATGAAAGGCTATAAAGCGAAATATAATATAATTATTTCTTGGCCATTTTATTAAGTTATCTTTAAATTGATGGTTCACACTTTAGCAAACATTTAAGTTTTTATACTCCTTTAATTTATTGCAATTGCTAATCAAGTTCCTTATTATTCATCAATCACTTTCATTTCTTGAGTTACTTACCCCGAATAACTTGGTTCTGTTTGATTTTAGAAATCCGTGTTGTTCTACTTTGGTACCTTATTTGCCAACTCTTAAGATGTTCTAGGCGTATTCCTCCGGTTTTAGTTCCATATTAAGACTTTAGAATGTATGCATGTAGAATAGAATTCACTTATTATTTCATTCATTACCTCCTTTTCACTTATTCCATTGCAGCTCCGGTCGTCCATTACGCTTCCGTTCCGTGACCGAAGGGCGCAGTGCTCTCAGTTTGTGCGCACCATCGGCCTTGCCACTCGCTATCTCCTTTCAGGGGGCGCCACTGATGACACCATCAACAGTTAATGCAACGCCATTGAGTGAGTTTCGCGGTGGTTATTCAATCAACGATGACGAGTGTTAAGATGCGGAATGAGGAATGCCCAACGAATTTATGTGGCCGTTTTCAAGGAGCTAATCAAAACGACAGAATGGCCAACTGCTTGTGCAACTGTACTTATTATAGCATGTAATTAAATTGTCGAATACAGGGTGATTCATAACCAAAACAAAAACTTATAAATCAAAACATAAAAACAAAAATACTTACCATATGAAATGTCAATGAACATTTTTAAGTACCTACAAAAACAAAGCGTTAACTGTAAACTTGAAAACTCATTCATATCATTAGCATGAGTGTGAGTGTGTGTGTTTGAATGACTGAATGTGTGTGTGTCTAGCTGGGGCGTGACTGTACCTGTGCCATTTCATTAAGCCATTTTGTAGCTGTAGCGGTGTTTATTTAGTTGGTAAAACATTTGAAGCCAATGTTTAATATATACATATATAAATATATGAAAAGATTAACTAATTATTTTATGAATGCTTAGTTATATTTGTTTCATAACAATAAAAAGTAATAACTAATTAAATGTCATTTGTGTATGTTTGTAGCTGTGTTTATTAGACATATGCATTAAGCCACTGTGAAATTCTATATGTATATTTTAAATTTATGTATGTATATTTATAATCATATTTGCAGCGCATATATATGTATGTATTTTAAAGCAGCGTGTTAGTTGATTAACGTATTAATATTTAGGCTTAACATTAGAACTTTATACCAATTATAATTTACCATTTGTTAAACATTTTTCCGACTGCTTTTCCCTCTTCTATTGAGTGTAAGTGAAAATGTTGAGCAACTATTTTGACAAATGTCAAATAAAAAAAAAATGTAACTACTACTGTAATAAAAGGAAACATCATGAATAAAAAATACTAAACAAGAGAGCTTCTCGTTGTTGTACAAATACGAATTGCTTTGTTTCTCAGTAAGTATTATAATTTAAAATGTAAATTCTTTAATGTATGTAAGTGAAAAGTCTTGTAAAATCTAGCTGCGAGTCATAAGAAAGCAAGAAGGTAAAGATGATAATGATATACTTAGACGAACTTGGCAATATTTTCATTTTTATAGTCTATAAAAAAAGGTAGCAAGCAAAGGAAACTGCAATTTTTTCGACATTTGCGATAAACATTTCGAAACTGTTTTAATGCGAAAAGAAACAAAATTGTTGTTGTCTGGAATAAACACAGTATTTTCACTATGTTATTTGACGCACAAGTATATAAAGACCCTCATTTTATGGTTAGGAAAAATCTTGAGACACCATATCTATATGTCATTTTGTTAGTGGAATGTTTGTCATTTATCGCTATGAAGTGGTGAAGACCGCATTACGAATAAGCAGTCTCGCAAAGTGACTGCAGTGAACGCTATCGGATGAGGAAGAAACTGGAGACGCGACTTTTCGAACCTACAAAAAGTGAGCAGGAGAAGCGCGAGCAAGAGCTGTGCAGGAACCAGAATGTTGCTAAGAAATTTTCAAAAAAAAGTCAAGCGTCTGACGTAAGAATTTAGTAGTAGTTGAGATGCAGAAGGAAATCTTCTAGAGAATATAAAGTAGAGCTGCAAACTATCGAAAGTCGCTTCATGCGTTATATTCTATAGTTTTAAGCTAGAATATTCGATAGTAATGATAGTGAGTACCATCGATACTATCGATACCTTTCTACCTTCCTAACCTTAACCCAAAGAGCATCCAAGTAACAGAGTGGAAACCTGGAACGTTAAAAAATTCAATATTTTTTCTAAAAGGCGACCATTTCTAAGACAGTGTTCATGTGAGAATGCTTGTGTTGCTGTCTCTGTCAGACCGACTCCCTTGTAGGAAAAATTTACAAATAGAAAGAGCAAAAAAACGCGCATTTGTGCCCTGTCTTGGGCATGGTCGCTTTTCAGCAATTCGACTCAATGTAACGGCCAAGGATTCCACTCTATTAAATTTTATGCTCTTTGACTTTAACCGCTTAGAGTGGGTATAAACCATCGATAGCGAATCAAAAGGAAAAGTTGGATATATCGATAGTACTTTTTTGTAGTTTTCATGCACTGGGCTCACCGAGGTTGCGAAAGGTACCCTTCTCGCGTTTATTGTCTGGCGATGACGGGATTATGGCGCCTCCGAAGTTAAGTTCAATGAAGATGTGAGAACAACAAACTGCCGGCGCATACTGGCCGTACATAGAGCTGTTGAGATGAAAGCAAGCCTGATGATTGAAACCTCCGTGTTCACAAGAAGGGTGACCCCATAGTATGCGCCAACGAAATGAAATCCAGCGGCTCCGCTGACACGGTCTTGTAGTGCGTATAGTAGAAAAGCACCTGGGAGAAAGGCCTTCAAGATGGCTGTCGAAGAAAGATGACGAAAGAGCAAGTCTTCTTTACCTTGGTATCACAGATACCTGGAGAAGCACTCTACATGAGGCCCTAACCCGGTAACGGTTTGTTATTATAAGTCAGGAAGAATAATTATAAGAAGAAGAAACTATATGCCATATTAATAAACTAACATATGTCAAAATGTGTAATTATGTTACAGTTGATATAGGTAGGGGTCTAAAATTGATACTTTATTGCCTAAATACATATGTTGAACTGTCTATCCACTCTAAACAATTTTTACATCAGGTAGCATAACTAAGCGAAGTTTCGGATAGCTTGTATAGTGTGGGTGTGAGCCGAAAAAAAAGACATTAAGATGACAAACTTTTCTTTTGGTCAAATTTGCTGCTCCCAACTTGAGTAATTTCTGAGATTTAGATGTTTATACGGTTAGGCGGATAAGGCGATAACGATTCAACTATCTTGCAAAGGAACTTATGGTACGAATGCCACCTTGTTCCTGTTACATAGCACGTTGCGCATATCTTTAACATCCTTGTTGCTATGGATGCAGTATATAATGAAATTAATAAACCAAAATTGCAGCCTCTTTTAGGGAATTTACACAGTAGGCAATGCCTATTGAACTGCATGTATTAAACACGAACTGTTTTCCAATGGTGAAAACCCAATGCAAACATTCAAAACACTCGATAAATAACTTTAATTCACGTTTTGGAACAATAGATTCAGGGCGTTTCACTGTCGGGCAACGCCTCAACTGTACCACTTTTCTTTGTTTTGCTCATGCAATCAATCACACCTGAAAGACAACTGAAGATTTGCAGCACACCTACACTTTAGGCAGTACTGCAGTAAAAGCAATCTGTGTGTATTGCTGTTGTTGTTGTGTTTTCCGTGCAGGTTGGCTTCCATTTGAGGCAGACTTGGCCATTAGCAAAGTAAACAAATAAACTGCACAAGAAGCCAACAAAAAAAAAACACAAATTTCGAAACTATAGTCTACACAAATGCCTGGGGCGCAATCAATTTCACGCTTACTTTCTAAGCCAAACGGGAGTTGCACCCGTAAACCGCTTCATACACAACTTCCGCTATAAACAACACTGAGCGGATGCAACAACAACGACAAACAAAATGGCAGCCATTGCAACTTAATTGTACCTTTCTCTTTCCCAACTTTGTTGTTGACACGGTGCCAACTTGCAGCCAGAACGAAGCTAAAACCACAAAATGCATCCTTTGAGTATCAGTTACTTACTTCGACGGGTTCAAGATGGCGTCGCATTGGGCCATGCGTGTGGCGTCTAAGCTAAATGCACTTTGTGGCAGTCGCCTTAGCCTTTCCGTCAAGAGAGACTTAACCACGCGTTCCTCAAGATATGCAACATAAATTTCTCATTAAAGAGGGGGAAACTCTTTGCATGGCACGTTAAGACCATGTGTGTGAGCAAAGTGAATTCCGTTGCGTTGAAAGTTTTAGCTGAGTAAAGAAGCGTATAATAAAAAATAAATTTGACTTGCGGAAACTTTCAAGCGTATTTCAGTTTTAAATGCACATGAAAAGCATTTCAATTGCATTAAATTCATGGAATAACGCAATTTGCATGGAATTTATGAGCGAACACATACTAATACACTTACACACACACACACACATCCACAAAACACATAGTTGGATGAGCCGACATGCGGATTATTCACAATGGAACTTTGACATCCATGAAAAGCTAAAGTTTGGCATGTTGCAAAGCCAAAGACCGCGACTTCGTTGGTTGGTTAGTTGGTTGGTTTGACAGTGGCTGAAAGGATACTGATGGCAGGCAGTGTTTGCCATTGATTGCAGTAAATTTCACTAACAAGAGTCATATGTTTGTGTGTGCTCATGCGTGTCTGCCTGTGTGCATCTATGGTGTTGGATATTTCGTGGAAATGTTTGCTTTTCCACCACATTTTATATACTATATTGATGAAATGTTCGTTTTAAGTCGCAAAGTTTTGGGTTCCTTAAAAGTGAACGTTGTTCCTCTTCTTTGCTAAAGCATTCAAACATTTGAACAGAAAAGGTTAAAAAACGTACTGAGAAGAATTGACTTTGCACGGTCTGTGTGGACCCCGGGTACTCGAAAATCCATGTTTCGTCACCATTAATCACATTATCCAAAAGACTCGGATCACTTTCACTCCCCGTTGCATGAGCAGCCTTCTGTTCATCTTCGCGCAAATCTTCGATAAAAGTGCGATGCACATACATTAAGGCATGTCTATCAGTACTCTAACAATCAGACGTCGCATAGTGGGGCAATGCGACTTCGTTATAGGCAAAAATCGTATCTTTTTAAGGCGTAAAGATATTGTATATTGTAAATTTAAAATGCATTTTACAGAAACAAGGTGCTGTGAATATAGGTTTCTTCAAAAAACGTTATCAAAGTTCGATTTTATAAAGCGAACAACATATAGTATAAAGTAAATATTTTTAATCTTTTATTACAAATTTACGTTTTATATTTAATAGTGGTCGCATTTAAAATCCATAAATTTTGTAATTCAAATCATTTAGCATTTCTGATTTCTCTCTCTCACTAACTATGATTAAAATAAGCCACTGAGCTGTTAGACACAAATAGATATAAAACAATCATGTTCTTCCATAGCGACTACCACCACGAGGATCACACGCCACTATGGCACGCCTCGAGGTCGTCAGGGGTAAGGTGACTTAGGACCACAATAACTCAAGTAATTAATTTGTTCGATTAGGGACTTAGATAGAGAGAGTAGGATATCCTTTAGATTAAACATAAACATTTTATAACGTGATAACCAAGTGAAAAGTGTTTGACTGAGGCATAAATCCCCAGCAATTACAAATAAATGTTTCCGTAATAGCTCTGGCCCAATTGAGGACATCACCCCGGCCATAGAATTCCTTATAATATAAGCACATTTTCTAAAAATAAAAGTTTTCAAAATTAAAAGTCATTTCTAAAAAGTTTAATATTTGTGGACTATAATTTGATTTATATCATTTAATTCCCTTACTTGTTCTGGCATGCCAGGAGATGCCACAAAACCTATTAAAAAGATCCTCATTCTGTCTTATCTTTGATGTTTTGAACGTGTTGGTACTTCAAAATTTTTTGTAATCTTTGTTTTTTGCAACAAACAATGACCCGTCACAGCCTCACTTGTTGATCAAGACCACAGGCACTGTGGTCCATCAAATCCTGAAACTTCACTTTCGCGCTGTACTTATTTATGTCCTTAGCTAGAGGCACTGAATCCTTCTTAGCATATCCAATGTTTTTGTATTTGCGCAAATTGCAATACTTTTGCCTGGACAGCCCCTCCACAGAATCGGTCATTTAGTTTACCAAAAATCAATCTTAAAGATGAACTTTATTTCTATAAATTTCGAACTTGTTGCGGACAGAAAAATGATCAACTTTGAGCGGGTTCTAGCGTCTAAATCAATTATCCGAATTGAATAAATTTATTATTTTCTAAATCTCTGGACATATGTCACTCGCACGTGACGCACCGTATGGAACGCGCCTGTCGTTGATTAAGGGTCATAATTTTTCACGTGGAATGCACATTTCGCTGAAATCAGTTTTGATTACCACTTAGTCTAGTGCTGAGAATAAGTATATGTATCGTCGTACAAGACCATTTCACATATGTACATAATATGCAAAACTACAGACAAACTACATTGAAATTTCACAATAATATCGACGTATGCGTCTGTTTTGACTAGTTTGCCTGGATATGCCGTGATGGTGTTACATCAATGAGATGGCGTTAGCATAGATGCATGCTAGAAGGCGCCAACAAAAGTTAAGCTTGGCTGTGTCATTTAGATGTTTCATCTGTCAGGCGTCTCGTGACGGCAAACTTTTTTCATCATATTAGTATTTATTAACTGAATATCTTACAGCAGAATATAAGTTAAAGTGTTGCTCGGAAGATACTGTTAGGTAAGACTGCTTAAAGCTATGGCATTATGCAGACTTTCTATAACTTAAATTACACTCCACATTTCTTTACGTTATATAACGTTAGAAATAAAGCCACAATTATATAGAGCTTAAGCAAGCATTGGCTCAAAATGCTCTTAAAGAGCAATCAGTCTGTCAGTTTAACTATAAAGAAAAACCTTTATACAGCATACGCTTGAGCATCATTCATTTGGAAAAATCTAGCTGAAGTTACTATTAAATTGAGCAATCAATGGGCAAGTTTGTATCTAACGCGCAATCAGCATAGTTCTTTGGCGAAATTAAGCTAAAATTAAAATAAGATGGAGCACTCTTTTAAGCAATCAATTCGTCAATTAAATTGCACTTAAGTTTTTGCTTAACATATTTTTGAGCGTCTTTCTACAGAAATTAAGCCAAAATGACAATCAGATTAAACCCAGTGTGTTCCACCAAAGGCAGCTTGAAAGCCGGAATGTTTACTATCAAGTGAAACGCCACAATGTATGCTATGTTTGGGTGCCACACGCCGGAATTGGCAGGCTGCCCACTATGGGGCTGCACATGTATGTGTGTGTATGTATGTGTGTGTGTGTGTAACTGGCGTATAACTGGGAAATCCTTTTATCAATTACATGCCTAACACTGTTTGGGCTTTAGGAATTCGTCCTTTGGCTTTAATGATACGTACGGCTACTGACAGCGTACACAAACAATGCCAGAAGGATGAACAACAACAGCAACAGCCGGACCCACAACAAACAGCAGCTGTTGCCCCAAGTCTGCCTGCGGAATTTCTATGCTGCTCACAATCTACAGGAAACCATACTAGTGCGTAACTAGTTCCTAAACAGTCCAAGTCATTTGCCCTGTGGTTCATAACCAACTAATTTACATGAAGCAAACTTGTAAAGGGTACTATACCATGAGTACTAGTTGCTTATGGCATAGTTGCGCACTAGTTCGGTTTGTATGGTTTCATATTACTTCGGGTGCGTGTGTAATGCTATTTATATTCTGTACACTAAGGGTATTATTGTGCAATGTATGTAACAGGCAGAAGGAGGCGTTTCAGACCATGTGTTCCATGGGCAAAAATGCTCAGTAGCAATAGTCGAGTTGATATGTCCGTCTGTCCGTATTGGTCTCTGTTTATCAGAGACTATAAGAGTTTAAATTCAAATTTTAACCAAGAGATGCGCATTTTCCCGGATCAGAGCAAGTTTATCGCTTCATGTCTCACCCTATTTTTCCATGACAGAATTTCGTTGTCGTTAACTTTAAACGTTAATACGATTGTAGCTTGGCACAGTTATTAATACTTTCACTGTGCATGCATATACAACAAATTTCATATAAATTTGATTTTCATGGGCAAAATGGGTACAGGATATCCAAAATTTTTTTTTAAACCATCCTTAGTTTGGCTTAACAACGGCCTATGGCAAGGATATGTTGGGCTTCAATTATTTTTGAATATTTTTTAACTAAACCATTTTTGAGATTAAAGTGAGTACAAAAATTGAGTTCATATCAAGCATTCTGCCATCAAGCCGTTTTATGGATTGATTTGGGTGCGAAAGTCGATTTTAAATCATTCCGAGAGTAAAACAAATATGTCAGTTTTGTACTCATATCGATCCAATTTTTAAAGTTTTAAGGCTACACCGCTTGGGATTGTTTCTAATGTGCAAGCACTTAACCATCTCGCAACACTGCACTGCCCCTGACACCTAATGACGTCATAATGCTGTCCATTTTTGTGCATACCCAAATTTCTTCATTGTGGCAAAACAACAACAGACACATAGTTGAAAAATGCTACCTGCTAACACTCTTCCAGTACAATTGAGCGCGAACACAAGTTGGGAGTAAGAGCGTTGAGTACAGAGCGCTTGACCTAAACTCGTCTATTCTATTTTAGAACTCGTCTATTCTATTTTAGATCTGTCCGCAACTACTTAAGTTCAAAGTAGTGGAAGAAAGGACTAGAACACTTGCAGTCCTTTCACACGTTTCAACTCGAATGTGTACGTGTGTGTTTGTTGTGTGTGCTTTCGCTTTGAAGTATGCAACGCATGTTGCAAGTCTGTTTTGCTTTCGGCCTAGAGGAGACACTGACAGCAATCTCTTAGCCAGCTGCCGTTGCTGAGTAGTTGACAGACTACCCCATGTGAGGCTCAAAAATGACAGACAGCTTCAAATGGCATTTGTATTGTAATCATGTATGGCGCTGCCACTTGCCATTTGCCACTTGGGGGGAACTGGCACAAAAATCTAATGAAGCGTGAAAGTGTTGTATGGGAGTCTTCACTGTATGTTTGTGTGTGTGTGTGTGTGTGTGTGTGCTGTGCATAATAAATAAACATTACACAATGATTTTGTTATTTACAAATTTACATATACACGTAGGCCTGAGAATATTGCTTATGAAAATGTGCACAAAAACAACAACAATTACAGTAGAAACAAGCTTTAATATGAATAATCGGGCGATCAGCGTTACTTACGTACACTGTGTGTGTGTGTGTGTGTGTGTGTGTGCGTGTGTGCATGATTTGTGTCTTTATTTATGCGCCATTTTACTTCATTTTATGAGCGCCATTGTTGGCGTCGCATACATACAAAAATGCAAATAAATCATATTAGCTACTGCATACTTTTAGGCTTTGCTATTTTTTCATATATTCCTTAAGTCTGGAAAATTTACATTTTTAAAGCGTTAAGCTATGTTGCCATAGAAGTTAAACACCGCCGGTGTTACAACATAAACTTTTTAAGACAATTTAATTTGAAAATTATTGAACTTCTAAAGAATACGCTAGAAATCACAGGCAGCGGCCATACTAGAAACAGCTTCGTAAGACGTTTGAGCAAGTATTACTCGTTATACTATATGCCAATATCTGTCCCTAACGTTTATTGCATACCAAAGGACTTTTGTGATCGCATTTATAATGTTAACATTCTAAAACTGAATTGTTTATCAATAAAGTATTAATCAAGAAGAAGAAGAAGAAATAGGCAATGTTAGTGTGACACGGGACCCATCTAAGTGAAAGTTTATTTCGTCGTCCTAGAAGCTCCAATTTGACTTGGGTTTCCCGAACCAACTTGGAATTTATTCGAGTTCCTGCAACCGCTCTTGACTGTCGGAAAGTATTGCTATTGCCTGATAGATCCTGTTCTAGTTTATATCCTTACATCGACCTATGCCGCCAACTTTAGCCTGGTAGTCCCAAGTGTTCTGACACGCGAGTTCGCGGTCCAGCGACTCCCAGTGACCCATCTGTATACCAAAACTATGGTGTGCCTTTCCATAGGGTGCATCTCCTCCAATGTTGTCCAGGCTCGTTTGTTACTTGCTCAGTGGCCATTTCCTCTCTATTTTGTGAGAATATCGGAATCGTCTTTCCCAGTACATTAGAACTGCAATGCTCCTGTGGGACAGATTTTCACAGCATCTTCGTAAGGTCTTTTCTGACATATTACATTCACTCTTGTTCCCCAGGCGATTGCTCCGTAGGTGAGCAACGGCCTTATTACCATCAGGTACAGCCATCTTACGATGTTAGGTGAGGTTCTCCATGACTTTCCTGCTATTTTCCTAAACCTCAACAAACATAAGATTTATATTGTAAAATTGGAACTGTTGGGCCTATGGCTATATAAAGAACAATAGACTTAGTTTCTTGTAAAATATTTAATAGGCAAATGAGCTGCGATAAAGTTAAACACAGTCCTAAAGGCGTTTGTTGGAGCATTCAAATCGCATCCACTGTAGCCAAATCCTAAAACCCCAAGCAAGGGCTCCCATTTGGTGTGCTCTGCAGATTAGTTAAATTGCTTTTACTACACACAGCTGGAAATAAATTTGGCTTGGCATTGGTAATGACCAAGTTATTTACCTTTGGCGCAGACATTTACGCTACGGTTCCTTGATAAATCGTTGGCTTGGCAACATTCTCACGCAACATGTTGCTAAGTGGTCGGGAAATAACCTCTGGGTTGTGACACTTTGTCTTGCAACAACAAAAAAAAGGTAAACGCATAAATTGTTGTTTAAATTGAATTGTCCAATTATGCAAGTTGTGACTTTGACTTGTTGTTGTTGTAGCTGCAGTTGGCAATTTACTAATTGCCTTTAAATGGTTAATGTGCTCGACAGCTGTCAGGCAAAAAAGGGTTAATGGGTAGCCATAAACAATCACGTGTTGGCGACTGCCGTCAGGACTCCTGTGAAATTAGCATGGGAGCAACAAACGCCCAAATGGCCATTTTGTGTTAATGAGCTACCAACTTTTGGCTGCCTGATTGTGTAGATCATTGTAAAGTGTGGTTGTTGCCTAACTTTAGCTTAACCCTTTAGTGGAGTTATGTCTTGACTACTAACAGCTGGAGCTATGTTTTTGCGGAAATATAGAACAATCTTATGATAAGTGCTTCGAACATGTTTAGCCACTCTGTTTTAATTACAGATGTATCTAACCAACGGCTCCCAAGTCCCCAAGCGCAGCATCCTTCAATCACTCACATGCACAATTTGTAGTTAAACTATCGGTAAGCTCTGAAGGAAAAAAGTGAATCAATTTAAATCCCAAGCCACAAAAAGCTAATTTCCGTGCAACACTGTTGGCTTTTGCAACAGCTTCTACAGCAGCGACCCATTTATGTCCTTTTCCATTCAGAGCTGCCAATCAATCACAGAAATTAACAAGTGGCCAACTACATTCGGACATCACGACTAGAATACACCCTGCGCCTGCGATAACTACTGAGCTACATTTAATAGTTGGATTTTGCACAGTTTTATTCTAACTTTGCTGCGATTTAAGTGATCATTTGGCGATTCGTTCTTGCTTCTTTCCTAATTATAATTGTTTTTTTTAACAACTCTTAAGATTGCATTATGGGTTAATGGTTAATTGATGGCATTCTCTCTTATTCTAGGAACAAATGTTATCCTTGAAGAGTTCATAGATTTCGCTAAGTTGATGAAGGGTCCATTGCTTAAGCAGCAGATTAATTCATTGTAGACAAGAATATGACTTCAACCATATCGGTATGCAGGTTATGTTTGGGGAAAAACACCCTCATGGCTCGTACTTTCACTGTTTGACATACTATCAAAGATCATATCAAATTATTCTGTTATTTTATAGACTTCATTCCAAGAAGTAATTCGAAACCCGCTGTTGAAATGCAAATGCCTTGCTAAGAATCACCATCGACGGAATAAAAAAACTGTCTATTGAAAGAAACTTCGTAGCCAGATCAGTTACGCAAATAAACTTCCTTTATTTTACAATCACAGAAGTTGCGAAATATCATAAAATATCATATATCCGAAGATCTAGGGTAGTGAACAGATAAAAACATCATTCAAAGTTATATTTCTGAAGAGATCGCTATTAACTTTATACTGGGCTAGAACATTGAATCTCGTAGAATCATTGACGATTTTATTGAAAAATTCGAAATACATATTTACATATTCCTAAAAGATTTTAGCTAAGAAACTGCGAAGATCTTCAAAAACTAGCTCTAACTTTTACTACATGTTTCATCGAAAGAACTTTTAACGCGTTAAGCAGAGTGAGGAACGAGGTTCCGTTCATAAATGAAAACCGCTTGAATGGTAAATGACCGTTTTTAATACAATTTTTGTTCGAGGATATGCTGTTACATACTGAGTGTTCATAGAAAAATGTAAAAAGAGACTTATTCAGAATTATTGTATAAAGGTGACAAAATAATATAAAAAGGTGAACTTTGCTGTTATACAGGTATTTGCTTGAGCTTTTCGGAGCGCCACAATATTGATTGTTTAGATCAGTCAACGAATATACGTCCTTATTCGTGGTCTTCTGGCTTCAATCCTTCAATCCAGGTGCACTTTGTAAACCTTTATACCGTGAGAACGAGCCTGTGATAAGCTTAGTACAAATTAACTTTTCGAAATAGACAAGCCACAGACTCACAGCAGCAATATTTTCAGCTTTTCTGACTGTGTAATAAGTAGGTGTCTCCACAGACACAAAAGCAGCACGAGCTTTACATACGGACTGACATTTTCACCATTTTTGTAGCCTATTTTCGAATACTTGAAAACATCTTACGTCTTTTGTGATGCACACGTTTGAACACTTGTTTTTTTTGTTTTACCAATTTATACCAGTTTCTTATAAGAGAGCTTAACGATATACCAAAATTATGCAATTCTAATAAGCGTTTAATAGACAAATTTCGATCACCATAATTTAAATTAATAACGTTTTAATATTTTTAGTGAAAACAAAGCGCAAAATATATTACAAACTGGTTTTACAATTAGATTATGAATTTTTCTTTTTTAAATTTGAGGTGAAAAAGTGTAAAAGTTTCTAATCAAAGTACTGTATATTGAACACTAAGAACCCACAGGTCTAGGTAAGGTTCGACCAAAACGTAATGTTCAACCAGTTCAATGTGCAGAGTTAGTCACAACTTTTTCGAATCTTTCCTCTGGCAGCGACGATAAAGCATTTCAATTTTGGGGCAATCCATGAGTTGAAACATGTTAATATATAGTACTACATAAGTCGTGGTCAGGGCTGAGCATCTGTAGAAACAATACCAATTGTTTCAAAGCAGCAATATCCTGCCTTAAAAGCAGTAAACAAATATGCTGCTCTCCTTTTATGGCTTCGCAAAGTAGCAACTTTTAATAAAACAGGTCCTGCTGGTCCCATCAAATACAGAGCATAAGCATGTAACAATGGTTATAGTGCTTAGTTGCCGTTGTTGATAAATAGCTGCACCGCGAATTGTTTCGCTTCAGATTTTACAATTTTCCTGTTTTATACATGGAAAAACGGGTAGCAGCGACTCTGGACACCCAATTGCCTCACTGATGGTCCATTCCTTATACGTTCGAGTCGTTTAGAATCAAAATTGTTGAGACACTTTCAATGCTGCAAGCTCAAACGTTTCTGGCCTTCCTGCATGGTCCTTAGCCTCTAAGTTGAAGTCATTGCCTTTGGCGTGACTTGAAATGCAATTTGGTATTCGTGCAAATGACAACTGTCGAATTTGTGCGTATGCTAATGTATTACAAAGTTGTTGCTGTTTTTTCTCTATTTTCATTATGCGTATAATTTGCTTAGCAGCCCCAACACTGAGCTGTCTTCGCCAATTAAGTGCCCCAAATTTAATGCTTTGCTGCAGAGAAACGCTATGTATATTGTTTGAAATAATATAATATAAAAGCTTTTTCTTAAGAAAGCTGCCTCCTAAGTCAGTGCAAAGTATTCGAGGCAGCTAAGCACATTATACTTGTTACTTATTATTTTAGGACTTTAGGTAGGTTGTCTCTTGTTTGTTTAATTCTGTCGCTCTTGTTACAAATTCCCACCGAGTGCGTACTTAAGTATTTTTTGCTTTGATTCCAGTGCGATTACGGAATGATTACGCACAACATTTATTGTAGCCCGTCGCTTTCTCGGTATTTCGTCGATCGATGACCAAGCGTTCGGTATTCTCAGCTGCCTCACGTCCTGAGGTCTTATCTAATATGGCCTCGGCAAGTTCGCAAAATGCAGGTTCAATGTTTATATTTGATTTAGCAGATGTTTCCATAAAGCGTATACCATGTTCGCGTGCGATCTGTGAATTGTGTAAAGATATCTAAGTACACATTGCATTTGCTTCGATAAGTTGCTATACTTACCGCTTCACCACGCTCCTTGCTAACTACACGTTTTTCGGACATATCGCATTTATTTCCCAAAATCATCTTTTCTACATCTTCGTTGGCGTGCTAAATTGGCATTGAAATGAAAATGGGTTTTTTAAAAATTGTTTCAATGCACTCACCTCATCTATATTTCGCAGCCATTTAACAATATTTTCAAAGCTTTTCTCATTGGTTATATCATAGACAAGCATTATGCCCATCGCGCCACGATAGTATGATGTGGTAATTGTGTGAAATCTCTCCTGACCGGCCGTGTCCCATATTTGTAATTTTATTTTCTTCCCTCTGAGCTCAACTGTTTTTATTTTGAAATCAATTCCTAAAAATAAGCAAAAGAATATTTACTTAAATTTTATATTTATAGGCTGAAAGTAATAAAAATATCTGCAATGGGTTTATTTCGCGACCATAAAAATTGTTTGGATTATAAGTGATTTACTCACAACAAGAGAGAAGAAGCCGTGACAGACCATAAGATTTGTTTGTTTTTGTAATCGAGTCAATATGGTCTGGATCTCGGAGCAAAAGATCATCGGTAAAGTTTGTCGAATCATGTTGATGTCTGAACCCCCTTAGAGGAAAAGAATCCCGCTGAAACTTGGCAGTTAAACAACCTGTTACGAAGCATGATGGGCGATATGATTATCACACCTACAATTCTCTTGCCCTGATTATCAATCCCTCGACATATCGATACAAAAATTGGGCACCGCCCCAATTCTCTATATCATATGTCTATTCTGGATTAGACCCAAGTTCCAGTTCATTGCATTTTGACAGAATTTTGATAAGTTTAATGAAATGTTGAAGTTTCGCGGTCACCAGGCAATATTAGGCCCTATCGAAGCCCTGTCTGCATATTATAGCTTGCTAATTTGGGTTCGCTCAACTATTTACTTTAACTTTTGATATCATACTATTTGAATCGAACCAATATACAACTAATTGATAAATGCGAAATGCAGAAAAAATTAACCAACCACACCCAATGTGTACACGAATATCCTGTCTAAAATAGAGGTCGCGGCAGCACAGAAAATACAAAATACACTTTTATCGTAATTTAACCAAAACACAAACACATAAGTATGTATATTTCTTAAAAGCAAACATACATACGTTCGTATATATCTTAAATTTATATGTAAGCGTATCTAGAACTTTGAGTTCTATTACTCACCGATAGTTGATATAAATGTTGAGGTAAAGGCGTCATCCGAAAAGCGAAATAAAATACAAGTTTTTCCTACTCCCGAATCGCCAATTAGCAACAGTTTAAAAAGCAAGTCATAAGTTTTCTTGGCCATTTCACGTTATTGTGCACGACAGACGCACAAACAAACACACACGATGAGAACAATCTATAGAACAAAGCGCATATAAGTTATGTCTATATTTTGAACATACACTCAATTTAGGCAAGGAACGTATTTATTTACTATTGTACGATTATGTACATATGTACGTAATATTGGCGCGCAAGTTTATGATATTTACAATGGACCGACAATTTTTTTTTAACTTTAAACAAAGAAATGAAAATTGTTTTTACTAATGTAATAAAAAACCATGAACAAGATTGTACCAGGGCAGCAATATACAATATGCGTATTTAATATACATTTTTGTGTTTATCGATTGTAGTGTTGCCACATAGTTTTAAGATCGTCAATCGCGATGGGCGATATTTTTAGTAAGCGCGGGCGATTTTCAAATTGGTATCACGGTTGAAAACTGAATATATTAATACTTTCTATGTTTTTGATTACTTATTTATACTTGATTAACTATTTTAAGTAAAGCTGTTTATATTTTAATACTTATTTTGTATTCATATTTATTTTATAAGCCAAAACAAATGCGATACATTAGAATCTCTGTCCATATCTTTATGAAGCTTAAATGTTCTTCTCGAGCCTTGCAGATTAATTTATGTTTTTAGAAGTATTTTTCTCAGACGGGGTCAGGGTTTTAATAACTTTTTGTGTTTTGTTTGCTCAAAAGTTAATGTATTTAGAGATAATAATATTATTATTGTGAAGTAGTGCAATGCCAAAATATTGTGTACACACTGAGCTTACAGCTAAGCTGCCCATTTCCGATATAAAATCCTATTGTCTGGCTTGGTTCTAAGCACCTAACTGAAAAATTCTGCTTTTTGGTAGGGCACCATACTCCGTGATGCGAGGATACTTGCTCGTGTTACCAGTGTTCTTTGAGTTCCTGCTCATTTATTAAGAAGTCGCTTGTCTGTCTGAGGCCAGGCGTAAGAATCCATTCCTTAGTTCCGTATATCTCTTATCTTATCTTCGTTTTTAATATCACAACAAATGCTCGCAGATATTTCTTCTTCTGGCTTTGGTTGTTTTATCAAGTTATTGGTCATGCGGCATTGATTCGATGTTTTTCAACGTAAGGTGTGCTATCTATCCAGGCAGTACTGCTGCGGTTCATACTGATTGGGAAAGGTTATCATTGCGGAAATCAGACCGAGTGCTTAATGCATGTTATCCTCGCTTACCTACATGAAAATAACTCCAAATAAGAAAACAAAAATCTCGAGTATAGGGTAAACCTAATTAACCAAATAGATTTATCTTCATGTGTCACAAGGGACGAGCAAAAAAAATTCAGCAGAGATAAAGCAATGATGAACAAATTTGAGGTTTCGCTGTTCATGAGTGTGTGTATGTGGGAGTTGATATAGTATCAGCAAATATGTACATATTATATGGTATTAACTGAATCAAGCTTACAAATATACAGTTGGATTCCAATGCCACCTAAGTTGAAATTCTTATCTGTGCTGCGTCTGTTGCTGTATGAACAAATTCGACAAGTCTGATTTAATGCAATTGAGATTAGACAAACTTATTTGCATAAGGCTTGTCTCCCAGTTTGTCCCAACGAATTATTATGTATAACGTTGCCTCTGCTTCGAGGGTTATCCCATGTCCAATAAACTTTTTATGAAAACTTGTTTGAAGAATGGAAACGAGCCGTTCCACTAATTTGGGTTTCCTATAAAAAATATTTACTGGTTGGGTCAACTTTTGCGCACTTCTAGCATACAAAAATATGCAGTTTTCTGCAAAATGCTAAAAAACAAATTTTTAAATTACCTTTTCCAAAAAAAATGATTCTCTGACACAAAGTTAACGCTTTAAAATGAGAAATGAGTTCTCTTAGCAGCGAAACTGTGGGATCCTATTTCCCGATACGTTCACAAGAATTTCAGCTTTTCCATCTAAACATAGACAACTAAGCTTGTCTTTGTACTAAACACTTTGAATTTGTCTTATAACAAGCACTCACACTTAATTAATCCTTGAAATTGAGTCGATTGGTCGACCGACGCTGGTTGTAGAATTAACAAATTATTGCATGATTTGTCTTAAAAAATGATAACTCAAATTCTTAAGTTGAACATAATATTGTATTTCTCTTAACATTACAAACGCTTGCATATTACATAATACACCAATAAATGTATTATCATTCAGTTCCTTATGATTAGGTCTAATTTTATTTACACATTCGAAACGAAACTGTATGTCTTAGAGTAAATTAAAGATCAAGTGTGCATTTTACGCTACACTGATTTGTTGCTTTTTTGCTTAAAGCTAACTAAAAATTAAAACTTAAAATAAATCTCGCTGCATTTGCGGTGGTTGTGTTGTGTTGTTATTGGTTGTTAACCTGTGTGTCTTCCTTCATCGTCTTTGGTTGGGTATTTTATTTTAACAGAAAGTCCATTTCCGATTTTGTGGTGGACATATAGTGATCCAGCTCTTTATCCAAATCTTCGCGCTTGACCTCAGGACGGCGATTATTACCTAAATAGAAATACAAACTGTTAGTGCTATAATTCTATTAACAAACAAAAAAGTTTAGGGTGAAAATCCGGTTGTTACTCCAACTGCTGCCTTAGGCGCCGCATTGGCAACGTTTTTACCTGGAGCCTTGCGACCACCACCAGCGGAACCTGATGAGTTTCTGCGTCCACGACTGCGTCCCCGACGCGCCTGTTGTTGTGATTGTTTCATTCCCTTAACTCCCGCAGAGTTACCATTTCTGTTACCGCCTCTACCTGCGTTTCCAGCACGTTGAGCACTACGTCCACGACGACGACCTCCAACATTGCCAGCCGGACCTTGTTGTTGCCTGGGAGCAGCGGTAGCAGCAGCATTTTGACGTTGGCGAGAGCGTGAGCGACGCGGGGCACCGGCAGAAGCAGCAGCGCGCACAGCCGATCTGCAAAACAATAATCACAAGCATGAAGTAAATCTAATAACACAATTTAGAAACAACACCTAAAATTAATATGTATGTATAGCGGCCCATCCATTATGCATCAGAATTGAATACATCACTGTACGTGTTTCTAATATTAGAATCAAGTAAACTACAAAAACGTTACAATCCGATCGTACCTTTTCATTGATAAACTTTTAAGATGACCATAGCTTAATGGAAATAGTCGAATTACAACATCGTTATGTTGGTATACAAAATGGTTCATCCTTTTCAAACTATCGGACAGAGCCCACTAACCGTAAAATTATGACATTAAATTAAAATTGTTTTAAGCTCACCTTCCTCGTGGACGTCCTCTGCGTCCAGCAGCGCCATTTGCAGCATTAACTCCTGCTGCGGCAGCATTGCCTGTTGAATTGCGTCGCTTTTCTATGCGACCAGAGGCGACGCCACGTACTTTGCTGCTTGCGCGACGATTGGGACGACGTCTATTACCAGCGGCTCCCTGCCGAGCAGCAGCAACGCCTGGACGTACGCCCAAACGATCCTTGACCGAAAGGCGCCCCTGTGAGCCAGCTCCTCTGCCTCCCCCCACTGACTGGCGACGACCACGAATCTGAGAGCGGTTGCGACTTGGGACGCGAGAGCGACTAAGCTCACGAGTGCGACTGGGCTCACGAGTGCGACTCGGAGCACGTCCACGGCTCTGTGCGCGAGCTCCTGCTGCCCTGACGCCGCCAGCTTGGGGCACACGTCCACGTGAACGGCTACGAGAGCGGCCACGTTGTTGTGGTTGCTGCTGCTGTCTGGGTAATGGAGCTGCTGCTCTGCCGCGTCGCTGCTGCACAGCTCCTCCGCCGCGAACGCCACGCCGCTTGGCTACACGCTCTGCGGCACCACCCATGGTGGGACGTCGCATACCCAGGCGTTGACGCAGACTCGTTTGCGAGTTGGAGCGACGCAAGCCGCCGCCGCCGCCACCACCGCTGCGACGCGAATTGTTGGCCACTAGATCGGCGCGCATGCTATTTGAGTTAAGTTTCAATTTGCGTTCAGAAAATTGTGGATTTATGGAGAAGAAGCAGAAGAGTAGAGGTTGTGATTGTTGTAGTAGTTGTTTGACTTGGTTTTATCTGTTAGATTGCGACTGCGTTGCTGCTGCACGAAATGTCGATTGACCATTTGTGTGCTTTTCTTTTATAAATATTATATTATTCCTCAGCATCGTTGTCAGCGCTTGATAAATAGTACAACAAATAATGTAGATTTTAGATGCTTACGTTGCAACTCGGCTGACATTGTTGCTCCTTATGGGCCTTCCGTTGGGACCCAGACGCAGTGATCTGGCACCGCCGCCATTGGTTGCAGCTGTCCGCATGCTTCTCTGTAAGATGCATAAGGTATTTGGAGGGGGTTTCGATTACAAGGCAATTACGGCGCAGTGGATAACGTGGCTCAATCTGTGTCTATGTGGAAGAGTCTACTACAAATGGGTCTTGCATTTTGGAGTCGTGCTGCAGAGCTATATATTTCTGGGCTGGGCAAGCAGAGCAGTTTGAAGGGTTGCCGGCCGGCAGAGGCTTTGCTGTGACTCATGTGCGTCAAATTGATGACGTAATGACATATTGCTAGTAGCAAGTTTACTACGAAAACTATGCGTTGCTTTTAATAGTTATTAGTGAGCAGCTTTCCCATCTAGTTTTGTTTGTGCACAACGCAGAAGGCGGTGTTTTAAATCCATTGCTCTATCTATGAATCCATTAAGTGTATTGAACATGCTTCTATTGTGTCTCTGCTTCTCCTTAGCCAACAGCAGCAGCTAACCTTCACCCTTTGCCGCACTAGGCGTCATGCCTTGCCCAGCCACATTTTTTTTTGTGAAACTGTCTAAAAGAAGCCGCAAAATAGACCGTACAAAAGCCCGACTAGATTGGTGCGTGTCGTTTGTCTCTGCTGATCTCACAGTATTAGTATAGTTACACGTACGCGCTTCAATTTCATGGCCGTCTGCACGGTGTGCTTCCGTTTGAACTCCTGCAAAAGGCGCGCATTGGCAGCCGATACGGTAGGATCCACCGAGTTGTCCACAATCTTCCGGCTACGGCTACGTGAGCGACTGCGACGACCGCGGCTCGAAGAACCGGGTCCTTGAGTTTGTATTTGAGTAAAACGATCGTTGAGCGAAATGCCGGTGGTCACCATCTTAATATTTTCTGTGACGTTGATTACACGTGGAGTTTTTAGTTTAAACGTTATTTTTTCTTCTTGGTTTTTAAAGTTTGATGCAGCGTTATGCACAGTTAAACTGTGTGTATAGTTTGAAACTTGGTTTGCAACTGAAAGGAGAGCAGAAAGGTTACTTAGTTAAATAGGTAAAACAGGTAGCAAGGGTAATACAATCAGCAGGTACGCGTAAAACAACCTTTCTGCAGCTGTCTGATAAATTGCGCGCATCAAAAGGGATTATCTAGCTTGTATCGCAAAATACATATATCATAAACGTGTCATAAAATCTCATATTTTCGGTAAATGGCTTAAAATAGAAACAGCTGCCACCAAACTGTCAGTCCGCAAGGCAATATTCTAATAATAATTGCTCTTGCAACAACAGTTGGCCTGACTCATCGAGTGCATACAGGGCCAGATCTAAACAAAATGGCGCCCGGTATAGCTATCTTTTAAGATGGTTTTTAGGACAATATATAAACTGTAAAAATCTAGACCTATGTTTTACATATATAGAGTATGTATAGATATTTGGAGCTTGACTGCCCGTCCTAACAGCAGCCCTGAACGCGTACATACACAAAATGCATACATATATGAACATGAGGGGTGCTGCTCTAGACATGAGCTTTATTTTGTATTTTTATGTGTCTATTTACACATTAGCATTAATATTATAAGAATTTACTTACATTTATGAGGTTTTTATAGTGAAAATCTTTTAACAATGCGCAGCATTGAATTTCACAATGATTGCCAATGTGTGCTTAGTAAAGCATCAATTTTGCAATGGTTTTCCTTGTCTTTCAACAGTTTTCTGTTGAGTTTTAGCACTTGCAAATTGAGATTAATGCACTGTATTTTGATTTTCTTATTATTTAAAGTTAATTATAGCACTTTATTCTGTTTTATTCCCAATTTTTACACACAGCCTGCGCGAAAACAGCTTGTATGTATGCAAGATTTTCAATTAAGACAAAATGGCGAAGCGTATGTACAAGTGCTGCCAACTTCTAGGAAGACAGCGCAGATTGGCAAGAAACGATGCTACTTTAAGTTGCCAGATTGTTCACACACAATTTATCGGTAATTTAACAATACGCGGTGTTTATTTTTTATTTGTTTCTTTAAAACTTTTATGACATTCGTTTAGCTGCCAAAAACAAACTTAACTGATTTCTGTGTTGAATTCAATTTAAAAGCAACTGCGTTCAAATTATTTATATATTTTGGGAAATATTCAAATTAAGTGCACCATCGAGTTATCGATAAGCGTTAGCAGTTGTAAACAAAAGATATCCCATATGATATTGCTACACGTAGATACATCAAACACACATAAAAACATACATATACGCAGAATGTGGAATTGGTAAACGGCGCGATAAGCTAAGAATAATATTTATCAATACCAATATGTTTTATCCACGCCTGTATTTGTTAGTGCCCTGCGGCAGCTTATTATGCAAAAACAAGTTTGTTCGGCCATTGAACTATTGACTCTTGACTTCGGCAGATAGTAAATAGTTCGAAGCTAAGAACGCCTGCGGCCACATTAGCATGCGCATTTGGCAATCAAACCCAGCCATCTAGACGTGTCAGCAATTTCAGTTCATACTCCGCACTATACATAGCCACACGCAAGTAACATATGTACGTCTACAAAATGAGCAGCCGCACGCCGGAGCTGGTTATATGGTAAGTTGTCCGCCAATTCGAAGGAATTGCGCCTAAAGCAGTGTCTCTGTCTTTTGCAGCTCCTTCATACTCGTCAGCCTGCTGGTCATACACTTCTTCTCCGACCTATTCCGCTTTTCACTCGGCGGCTATTATGCCCAACATATTACACTGTCACAGCTGGTGGACGCACAGTCCAAGGAGTATGCTTGGCTGCTTAAATTGCTGGTCAATTGTTTTGGCTATAGCTGCGTCTTTGTGCCGGGCTATCTCATTTACAAATATGTGCAGCGTACAAATTACCTGGAACGTGGCAACAAAACTTTTATACACACAGCTGTCAATATGTGCATTACGGGAAATTCCGGATATGATGCAGACGCGCAGCAGAGTAAACCAGTGATTGCCGCCGATGGCATAACCCTGACAACCACAAAGGAACGTGCCGCTCCGCCCAAACATACGAGCTCACAGGAGGCTGTGCTGCTGCTTTGGTGTTTTGGCGGTCTGATGGTCTCCTACCTCACCTGGGGCGTGCTACAGGAGAAAATTATGACGCAGGAATATACAAATTTCAATGGTGAAAGTTCCAAGTTCAAGGACTCACAGTTTTTGGTCTTCTCCAATCGCATTCTGGCTTTTATTGTGGCGTTGGCCTACCTGCAATGGAAACCCACGCCCACACGACATCGCGCACCGCTCTACAAGTATTCTTATGCATCCTTCTCCAATATTATGAGCGCTTGGTTTCAATATGAGGCATTAAAGTTTGTTAACTTTCCCACCCAAGTGCTGGCCAAATCGTGCAAAATCATACCTGTTATGCTTATGGGAAAAATTATGTCGAAAACAAAGTACGAGTCCTATGAGTATGTGACAGCCCTGCTCATATCCCTAGGCATGATTTTCTTTATGACCGGCTCGGCGGACAATAGCAAAGCCAACGGTGTCACGACAATGACCGGTATCTTTTTGCTATCCATGTACATGGTCTTTGATAGTTTTACAGCCAACTGGCAGGGTTCTTTGTTTAAGAGCTATGGCATGACTTCGCTGCAAATGATGTGCGGTGTCAACTTGTTTTCATCGATCTTCACGGGCGCCTCGCTATCCATGCAGGGCGGCTTTATGGATTCTCTGGCTTTTGCCACAGAGGTGAGTGGGATATTTCAATTATGTATGTATGTATATGTACCACTGCACCACGCATAGCTAAGCAAACATTTGATGTACAGTGCAGCTTGTAAAACGAGGCAGTTCCTATGTTTATAACGTAACTATGTTGATGCTAATATTAGAACACATCCATTGCATGAATAAATAATCCGACTCAAACTTATGTCAGACTATATGTTTTTAAATCCTTATTCCCAAAGATTCTTGATTCTATCATGAAAAACTTAACAACGTAAAGTTCTTTAATATAGAAAAAAAGTTCTATTGCTTTTTTTTCATTTTTCAATTGATAAGAAAAATTAGTGAAGTCCTTTAACTACAGAAATTATACAGATTCATCGAGTTTCGCTGAGTGACAGTTAAATGATTTTTTGGATTTCTTGGAAATCTTTCAACTTTGCAGTTTTCAAAGTGTACTTCGAGAATTGAATGAATAATCTGCGTCTTAAATTAACGCTAGCATATATAATCAAATGTTTTAAACAATGATCGGTCACTTGATCGTGCGTGTACTGTACTTATAATGAATTCCCTTACATTTAATCAACTTTCTTTTGTCTAGCATCCGAAATTTGTGTTTGATATTGTTATACTATCCATATGCTCCGCCGTGGGACAATTGTTTATCTACCATACAATAGCCGTGTTTGGCCCAGTTGTGTTTACCATCATAATGACGCTGCGTCAGGTGAGTGATGAAATGTTGTTTACGCAATTGTGTTCTATTTAATTTATTGTATATATTTTATGCTTCTCAGGCAGCTGCCATTATGCTCTCCTGCTTCATCTATCAGCACAGCATTTCGGTGCTTGGAATTTTCGGCGTATTGGTTGTGTTTGTGGCCATCTTCTTGCGTGTCTATTGCAATCAGCGGCTGAAAGTCATGCGCAAGCGTGCCGAGGCTAACAAACCCAAAATGGCTGTCTAGTAGTTTATTTTTGCAGCTCTAAACTGCTCATAAATGCACAGCTCCATTTGGTCTGAACTTTCACTTTAGTTTATGTCTAATTTGATTAATTTAAATGTATGCAGTTTTAGCTAGTTTTGGTACTATGACTTCCGTATTGTATAGCTTAATTAAGTAACAATTTGTACAGCTTTGTTTTATAGTTCTAAGCATACAGTCCAGTAGTTAAATGCACAACTTTAGTTAGGCAAGCTTAATAATGTGCTACAAAAGATTATATATTAAATGTTTAATTTATGTTACAAAGCAAACATTTTGACTATCTTAATAGATCGTTTCATGTTTCACTCACTTAGTTGCTGCAGCTAGTCAAGAAATTGACATAATTTATCTAAAATAATAATAATGACGAAGTTGTAAGTAAGCTTAGTTCACAGCAAACAACATGACATTGACCTACATTTGGTTACAAATTTGGCAAAATGTGCCATGATGTTTTATTTTGGCCAATAGTGAGAAGAGTCAAAAGACTGTAACTGGCTACCTCGTGTTGTTGGTTGGCTGGGCTCGGGTAACTCCATTATTAGACACAGGTCAATGCACATAAAGTCGCCGACTGTAACATGTTTTGTATATCATACTCTAACGCAGAGTTTATAAGCTTTAAAACTCTAGTATCTCAAAGACGGACTAGAGTCGTTTATAACCATACCAGATAATTTGGTATGTGCAGGGATAGAACTAACCTGGGAGCTATAAGCACAGTAGAAGGCACAATAGAACTTAGAACAGCAATACCAAAAATTATATTCTTCGCATTTTATAATTAAAGTGTATATTAGTTATATATTTAAAAGATCTTCGTTTAAACTTTATATGGCGATCAAGTTTGGTTGAGGAACACAAAAGCCGAATACCATCTTAAGTACCTCCTCTTCTGTACTTCAAACTTGTGGATTTCTATTATTTAGCTTCTGTATTGATTTATCGATATGCAGTTTACAGTTACTCTTATATCATTTTTCAACGACTACTTTCGTTTTTTTGCGACCTACTTTATAGCAGGTAAAAGTAAATTACTAATCGGAATTGAGAATAGTCATGAATATGTAAGCAACTCACATGCTGAAGAGCTAGGGAATCACAGCTATCCTTTCTTCTTGGTTCGATATCACACAAATTGCTTTTCGAAGGGGACTTTGAAATTCCTGAAATTCAAACTTCAACTGTTTTGTATTTTCGTACATTTGGACATAAAAAACCAACGCAAAGGTACGACTAGAAAAATACTTCTAGATATCTGCAACTTTTTGAACTTAAAGGTTATTTTAATATATAACCAGAACAACTGGTTGTATGTACTATGGAGAAACATGTTGTGCACTGACCAACATTACTTTTGACTGAAGCATCCATAACGAATTAATTGCTGTCCAGCGATTTCTCAACTCAAAGCTTCGAGAATTGAAGTAAACACTAAGTAAACTTTATTTAGACAATATTTCATACTAAGAACACAAATCCACAATTTTATTTTTCGAAAATTATTAAGTTGCAGTTGATTTTTCGTGTTTTTCTCGATTTTTTTTGGCGAACTGTAATAAAAGAACATCTTGAAATTATTACTATTACTACCTTATTCATGGTTCCAGCATAATCTGAAACTAAAAAATTGAAAAAGTTTACTTAGAGCCTACAGAAATCAAGTCGAATTATGAAAAATTTCATAATTTGGAGAGTTTTGAAAACTGAACTCCTATTTTTGTGTAATATGTTATGATGAAAAATGTTACCCGTATGAAAAAAGGTAACCCTATAAAGTACAAGCTCCTAAAGAGAATTTTGTAAAATCGTTTTGAAAATAAATTTTTTTTAACGACGTAATAAAAACGATCGAGCCAAATAAATTTCGCAACATTTTTTCATTTGGCAATGAGAATAAAAGAACATCTTCAATGTAAACATGTGTCGAAACCTTAGGTACTTGTATCCAAATCATAATATATATGATATCATTTATGTTACGAGACAAGTACGCTGTATATTGTACTATTTTGCATTGATAATGGTACGTTTTTAAAGGTTCTTGAAGATTATTTACTTAAAAATTTTATCAAAGATAAGCAGAATTTCGGCAAGCTGTGAAAAGTTTATGGGACGTTCTATTAGGCAACATAGCTTGCCGAAATACTGCCTATTTTTTATAAAATGTTGTAAGGAACATTGTCATTAAAAGAAATATGTCTTCCAAAACAATAGCCAAATAAAAAAACCACGTACAAAAAGTTTAATCTACGCTTTAATATCTTTAAAACAGTATATGTGTAGATCGGATCAGACACGCTAGTCAACAGTTGAAAACTACCTGTAATTCATAGCCAGTGAGCTACAGCACTTCGTCAGAGTCTCTTGCTTTCGTCACAACACGAACTACCGTTCGTAGTGATAAATCGGTAATATCTTTCAGTCGGCTGAAATCGTTGACAACAAAATTCAAAGTTTCGACTGAATTATAAAGTAAAGTACTATAGGCAAAAAAAAGAGTATGAAAACTTTGGCGCGCACTGTAGCTTGTCTTTTATAGTTTTGATATGGGCAACATCATTGTCGTCGGCGTTGACGCTATCGTTTCCATTGTTGTTGTTGCTGGCGCTGACGAATTCGCTTTCGCATGGGTGGGGGCGTCTATTAGCATATCAAAACAATGCGTTGGAAAAATTAAACCGCAAAAAATAAAGGGCATTATGCAATCCATGCTGCCTTCTAAGGGAATAACAACCCATGGCGGCGTCAACTAATTTAGCTAGTTTAAGTTTTTTTTTTTTTTTGCAAATTAGCGAAATTTGTTGTTGGGCGCTGCTTAGCGGCAAAGGTGATAAGTTGGAACGTGCATGCTGCTGGCAGCATAGTTAGACTCCAACGCGCATGTGGAACACAAGTGCTACGAAAAAAGAACCACTGAAAACGAAATAACGAATTCAAAACGAAACTCTGTGCGAAAAGTGTCCTGTTTAAGTGAAAATGAATTGGCCCGGCGCCGTCTTAATCTGCTTGTGTGTGCTCGGCGTGCTCAAGTGCTGCGCAGGCGCACCTCGTGGCTATTACTATGACTACCCTACGCGTAGACCACCGCCAAGTTATAGTGCAGCCTATCAAGGCTATCAAAACAGCCGGTACAGCAGGCAGAGCGTTGATAGCAGCAAATCGGATAAAGAGAATGCCAAATTTGCGGGTGCATCCAATCAGGAATTGGATGAGTTTAAGGGCGGCGAAGATAATGGCGATGGCAAGACGCTGCTGCTAAAGAAAAAACTGAGAAAAGCTTTGTATAGACCGTATGGTGGCGGCCTGGGATTGGGCTATGGTAATCCTTGCCTGCCCTTTGGACGTGATGCAGGCGGCAAAGGCGCATCGGATGTGGAACAGGGTCGCTTCTTGTTTGATGTGAATGTATATAATGTCTATGGCGGCGCAGGGGGCTATGGCGGTGGCTGTCGCGGTTATGGCGGCGGCCTAGGCGGTGGACTACTGGGTGGTGCTGGTGGCTTGCTGTCCGATCCCATAGCACAGCCGCCGCTGCCAATAGTGCCTGTGCGTCCTTATGCACCTTTGGCCACCTGGTTATCGTTATTTGCGCCAGGCATATTGCAAAACAGCTTGGCAGCTACTGTGCCCGGCGTGCCGCTGGCAGATCAAATTCGTCCTTTGCCCCCAACGGGCGGCGGTGGTGGCTTACAAAGCGATCCTGAAGTAGATCCAAACTACACTGCGCCTGTGCGCAGACCCGTGCCAAATCGTGTTTACTACGACTCGGCCGGTGCGGTAAGTTAGACCCTAGTAAATGTTATTCCGGATTTATGCAATATCTATGTCTCATTACAGCCGCCGGTAACACCGGGCCAACTCGTGGGTGGCGTCTCCACTACCATAAACGGTATCATACAACAGCTGACGGGTCAAGTGCAGCCTGTCTATCAAACGGGCGCATATCGAGCAAGACAACGCAGCAGCTATGGCTGAAGCGATTAACATATACTTACATAAGTACCAAAACAAATGCATACTAAATGTACAGCTATCATTTAGAGCCTAATGTTGTATATTTTGTGATAAAAAAAATATATATAATAGAATAAGAACAACCTTTATAGAGATGTTTTTCAAGTGGGATAACAGGTAATGAAGTTCGACTCACATAACAAATTGTTCGTTTAATGGCGGTCTTTTTCTGTGGTAGGGCCAATATGAGTTACATTGCATTGAACACCTTTCTCGCAGGAGCTTCTTTATCCATACGCACAACATGACCTAGCCAGCGTGAGTCTGGGTTCTGGTGGATCAGGGTGAAAGCTTCTGATCGCCATTCACCGGGGAATGGCCAGGGTGATACCTGTCTCTACCTTAACCAAGTTGACGCACAACTTCCACATGGTGCTCTCTGGATAGCTGCTCAAATCACCATCAAGTATTAGAGTATTGAGCTAACGTCGCAGGGAAGCCCTCCCTGTGCTCTAAATGGGTTGTGCGTAGGGATGATATTGAGTTTAATCAAATAGTTTTTTTAGCTTAATACTATTGCTAAATTCTTTAAAGGAATCCTTCGAACGACCTTACAAAAAAGCTATAGGTTCGAATGAGTTAATTCCTAAGAGAGAGATTTTGATGAGCATGACGTTTTTCCAGATGGAAATCCTTGCAATTATGAGTGCGGGTAACTATTAGATCCATGAGAATAAGTTGGTGATAGTGATACGCTTCACATGATTGAGTACTATACTCTCCCTTTGTGCGATCTTCACGGCCTTTTAAGAGTTTCAGAAAGATTGATTTGAAAGGGGACCTTGATTTTAGTCTACTCTATTTTCTATTCTGTGTTTCCATTCAACTGTCCTTTCACTCTCCAAACTTCCTCTGTATGGCACTACAGGCAAGGCCGCTTGAGCGGGTCAACTTTCTTCGATGAACCATCTCAACTACCACAAATCGCATCTATTTATAACACACTACACTACAATACCGACATCTAGCCTGCGTTCATACTAGCGCTCTCTCATACTTATTGTTGTATTACCATCACGGCATGTACGCGGCAAAGAATTCGGTTTTGCCACCAAGTCTTGAATGTTGGATGTCTAAAGTTGTAAAGAGTTGTAGTTTCCTAAATTATGGCAGCAGCCAACAGCTGTTATACTTCTCGTTCCTCCTGAGTTCGTCCTGCATGAATTCGCGACAACTTTAAAAACATTGTTTATTTTTGAGAGGCAGAAATTGAAAATTGCCTCGAAACCTTAAAATAAAACACAGCTTTTCCTCGAATTTGGTTTATTAGAGGTTACTCGTGTTTCGCGAATTCGTGTTTTATTTTAACATCGCGATATATCGCAAACAGTGCAGATTCGCGATCTGTAACCCCAAATCAGTCGAATACATACACTTTAGCTAAGGTTATTAGACCTTCTGAAACTCGGTTGATATTCAGAAGTTTGATGTTAATAGTGTGTTTTTTTGTAAGAGAATTCCTTACCTTCTCTTCCTCTTCATAAAATGATTAGAAATCCGCATACTGTGTTTTGGAAAACTTGAGTAACTGTTTTTTATCGCTTAATAACTCTTCAGCAAGTTGCAACAGTAGCTTGAAACCTTCAGTTTTCAGCGCGGACACGCCACAAATGATCAAAGGCTCATCAAATTCCTTTATTGAACAAGGCATGTTTTCAATGGATTTGTTGACAAGCAGCAACTTGTTCATTTCGCGCTCGTAAATCTTAAAGTCTTTTAAACGCTCCATAATAGAGTCGCAAGGTTTCTTATCGACTTTGTTGAGTACCAACAAATACGGTAAGCCCAACTTATTCAAAATAGTATTAACATCTAGCATATTAGCCATCATGCTGTCACATCGTTCAGCTCGTGTCGCATCGAGTACATACATTGTTATAGCTGAAAAGGATGCGCCCAGTGTCTTAAACAGTTCTATAGACATATTTGAATACATTATAGCCTCAATATGACTGGGTGTATCAATAATGCACCATTTGTGGGCAGTCTTTTCTGCTTTCAATAGCAAATCTACAATTTCCGGTAGCTTTGCCTTGCCAAATTGATTCAGAGCCATTACCATTTTGCCCATGGGACCCAATTGATCATCACTCATTATATCTTTAACATCTGGACAGTCGCGTATGTCTAGGTTTACTTTATAGGGCTTAGATTTAAGTAAAGGATCTAGATTGATCACATATGGCTTGTCCTTCTGCAGCTTGTCAGCCAACGCTTGAGCTAAAGTGGTTTTGCCAACACCAGCCATGCCCAGCAAGATGATGACTCTAATTTTAGAAACAGCTTTTTTAGGCTGTTTCAAGGGTGTTGAAGCTAGTTCTGGAGATGAAAATGAACTTTGGTTAGATGATGAACGTTGCCATATCTTTCGATTTATTTCTATGGTTTGTCGTTTTATCGTATCTCTTGGTTGTTTTGCTTGAAAGGTAGTGGATTTTATAGCACTGATCGGTGCTTGTGAAATGCTGCTTGGTCTATTCGCCAGCAGCGCAGGTGATTCCAAAGAGCCGATTGATTTTGAACTATCGTTTGATCGCTTGGATAGTGCGGGATCTTGCATCAAAGAACTTTTCTCAGCTTTTAGCACACTACTAGTTTCTTTTGACTGTTCTGGAACTATTTCCAAATAGCTGTTAGTTGCTTTTTTCGACATTTTTGGAGTTATAGAGATGTAGTTCGTAGCTTTAGCTCTTCTTTTTCTCGCTCAGTTCAATAAGTATCAAACTTTGTTAGATACTCTTTGGCTTAGTTGCTGCTGTAAATGTCTTCAAAATGTTGTTTGTGGCTTTTGATTATCCTTCTGTTTTCTTAGGCCTTACAGCTAAATGAGCTGGCTCGCTTCATTTGGTTTTTCTGTGACCTTTTGCTTCTGCAAAGCTAAAAGAAAGAAAATATGAAAAAAAAATTTAAAAAATAAGAAATGACAATCGAAAGTAGGCACATTAAAAAAGGGTAAGAGTAGACAAACTCATAAGTGAGATTCATCCTATCTTTAAAAAAGTAATAGAATTCAAAGCAATAGCGAAAGGAGCCAAAAAACGCACCTACCCACAAAAAAGTGGATAAAGGATCTCTTGATTACCATTTACACTGTCTGTACGGAACTTGACAGAATCTCCTTCATTTCATTAAATATAAATACCAAAAATCTCGCAAACTCAACAAATAGACTCTCTCCAGCTTACGATGAAAGTAGGTACAAGGCAGTAGGGTCATATCATCTCGGACAACGGCTGTTCTATACTTCTGAAAAATACTGTAAGTAACTGAAAAATGCAAATATAGGTACAGACAAAGCTACGATAATTTCAAGACGGAGCAACAATCGAAACAAAACGTAACGCAATATGGAAGAAATACATACAATACTTTTTTAGATCCCGTCTTCTTATAGGAGTTAATTTGCTACAAAGCTGGTAATCAGGAAATCATAAACTATCTCATTTCATCATACTTTTTCTTCATTCAACATATACATAATTGACGCGAATACCATGCTGTGTATGGACTACCCACCCACCACCCCCGGCCTTAAAGGGTTGTCCGTAGGGTTTGGGACCCACCACGTAAAACCACAATTCCAATGAAAGAATGTATTTACATCAGGCCGTAATCCGGTAACGGGTGGTTATGGCTAGTTAATAAGAAGAGGAAGTATGGATTAGACAAAGAAGAGAGTATGATAGAATTTCTATCATATTCTACCATAGAAAGCTCTGGTTTCCTAAAATAATTCATAAGTGCTGGTTATAGACTTCAGGTCCCTGCTGGCTTTGATCTGCGAGGGCATTGTCATAAGAAAACGATGTGTCGGCTGGGATGTGTACAGCCATGACTACAGAGTATGTTGTGGGGACCACCAACCTGCTAAAGACCCAGACCAAATTGACTGCAATAAAATCATAAGAGAACAGAGAGCTTCGATTGCATTCTTGATATGCTTATGGGCGATGTATACAATGCAATGAAGCCAAGTCTTATACCCTTTAATCGAAGATGAACAAACTGTGGTGCAGACTAGACTAAGAGGTGCCTCCTCAATGTATCTGGTCTACGTTAATAATGCAGGGCTGGCATTATTCTTTGCCATTCAGCTCGTTGCGTCATTCGAATGAATAAGACGCTATAATCCATGCTTCCAGTTTTGGACGCAATTTTTCAAAATGACCATCAATGTTATTCTCGTAAACGTTTCAATCTTCCCTTTGCCGCTATCTTCTCCTCTCCTGTTGGTCGCCTGACCTATGGATGCACAACAGTTTCACAATTAAAGAAAACATCAACATGGACTCGACTTACTTCGACCTTGAAATGTTTTTTCGAGGCACCAAAATGACCTTGGTAACTGCGGCAACAGAGGGCACTGGAAGGCTCTTGCGAAAAGTTATAAACGCAGGTCGACACACCTAGTATTGAGATTGAGGCTTCTAGATCTAAAATCTACATGAGACAGCTGCCTACGTACGTACATTGCCAATTCGTGCTTATGGTATTTTGGTGAAGATAGAGTGCTGGCGAACTCTATCCGGCTTAGTCACGCACTTCTGTAAATTGGATGCCTCTATCGGACCATTTAATCATCAAATTTATGCGCATCGCGTTTAGCTCATAACAATTACATATAATTCACATATTGTAGACAGCTTTTAGCAGGTTTGCTCAAGAGACAGGTACACAAACAGCAACAATAACAACAACTACAGCCACAAAATCTACACAAGGACAACTTACGTTTCGCACACCTAGCCCAAGTATCCGTAAGATACAATTAAACCGGATTTTATAAAACTTTTAATAAGCACGTTTTGGTTTTTGAATTTGTTTTTGTTTTATTGCTATGGACAAGTTGCTTTCAATATACAATTAAATATATTTAGATACTGAACTAGACTTATTCAAAACTTAATTAGGCCTAAAAATCACAGCCTGCTTAGCTTATTTGCCAAAAAATCCACCGCCATAGCCACTGCCGCCATAGCCTCCGCCATAGTAACCATTTGAGTACTGCGACTGGCTGTAGTGACCGCCATAGTTGCCACCATAGTTATTGTAACCACCGCCAAAACCGCCACCGCCGGGGTAGTAGCCGCCACCAAAGCCGGGACCACCATGATGATGATGTGGGCGATGACCAAAACCGCCACCATAACCGCCGCCATAACCACCTGGATAGCCACCATAACCGCCGCCAAATCCGCCAGGATAGCCACCATAACCGCTGCCACCAAAGCCGCTGTACAGGCCCGCATTAATGCCCACGCCGGCACTGAGTCCAACGCCGCCGCCCAGCAGACCAAAGCTGCGACCCTCGGCCTTGACCGGTACGGGTGCTGGTGCCGCATGGACACAGCCCAGAGCCAAGGCAAGTGCTAAGAACTGCAAAAAAAAAAAAAAATACAAAATTTATAAACGATCTTTGTACAACTCTATGAAGCCAACTTACACAACTCAGACGCATTTTGTTTTGTTTTTGGTATTCCTTGTATTCCTTTTAGGGTAGACTCTACGCCAGAGCACAACTTTCGATACTAAATTGCAATTGTCGAGTGTGCTTTGCTTTTATATGTTGGCTTTAAAGAAACAATAAGCCAATACGCGCCACGCATTTTCAAGTACTTCTACGCAAAGTGCAGAACATACGAAAAATTCCCAAACCAGTTTGTGACGAAATCTTGGAATACCCCTAGGTAAACAATGCTGACTGACCAGCGAACGGAAGCAGTCAAGCTTCAGAATCACCTAGCTGAATCTGTATCTCTGTGTGTGTGTGTGTAAATTTGTGATTGTCAAAAAAATATATGTATGTAATTCGGTTGAGGGTTAAGGTAATACGCCCAGCTGCACAGTGGGCTATTGCACCCAAAAGCAAAAATATTGAAGTCAAAATAAATGAGCAGAAATTCATACTTCAATTTACAAAATCATACTATTCTTCGAAATTCCGTTTTGTTACTGTAAGATTTGAAACGCCGGTTGGAAAAAGCCTAAATTTATGACAGTTCAGTTTTTTCTATTCTACACATTTATGCCAATTTACATACAAATCGGCGCACTTTATCATATGGCTTTCATAAGAATGATCGGAAAATGTGAACCACGCCAATTCAACATGTATTTGTCTCGTCGCGCTTTCTCATTTTTCGGTACGTTCAGAGAGAAAACCTTTTATAGTTCATGACTTGACATAATGGGGAAACATCAAGCTTACGAAAAAGCTAGCGTCAAGCCAATTCCTGTGCTACCATCACGGCATATACGCGACATACGACTCTGTTTTATGCCCACGGCGCACCATTGATTTTCAAATTAAAAAGCCATAAACACATCTACGTTTAAAGAATAAAGGTGTAATGCTTATTTTAGGGTTGCGGAATGTCTAATTTCTTGATGTAACAACTGTGATAATGAGACGTTGACTTGTTGTGTCCTTTAAAATGTTAGAAATAATAGTCGGTTTTACTACGAAAAACTTTCGTAGTAACCGTTTTAAAAAAACAAAAAACACACTTAATAAAATTTATATTTGTTTATACAAGATTAGAGCGTACTGCCTCCATGCGCCTGAGATGTATGCACATCCTTTCTCTTTTCATCCTACTCCTATCTATATTTCCATTCACTTCTCTCGCTTTTTTCACTTCTACTGTTA